>CM052700.1:43490864-43556075 GCA_028551405.1 Uromys caudimaculatus
GCTATTGGTGCTGCGGTGAGACTGGGCCTATGGTTTCCATTCACTTCAGGATCTAGCTAAAACTACCCAGATTACAGAGATGGCTAAAAGTAGGATCTGGAGGACAGAGAAGGTAGTAGGGAAAAGTTGCTGAGGAAGATGTGAGAGACTGGAGGCAGCAGGGCTAACCAGGTGGAGGGCAGAGTCAGACCCAGCAGATGTGTCTCAGTGCAGGAAGCCAGAGGATGCTCCCTTTGCCTGGGGGCAGTGTTAGAAGTAGTCAGACCTAGGGACTGGAGCTCCCAGGGACTAGGAGGCCGTGCCCTAGGCATAGTTTAATTCCAGGGAGACTGTTGCTGAGCACAGCAACTGCAGCCTCAGGCAGAGACACTCTCCCCAAGCAGGTGTTCATTCAAGGAAGTTCCTGAGACCGCTGTTGGAGGGTCTGGGAGTAAAGCCAATAGGAGCTGCTACTACTATCAGCCAGCCTGAAAAAAATGGTGCTCGGCCAGGTCCATGGAGACTGAGAAGCCCTGAGAAATCCCAGGGGCCCAGCCTGGACCAAATGTAGAGTCTACAATCTCAAAAGTGGATCCTCGCAAAGGACAATTGCAGTGTTGCATGTGAGCTGTCAGATCAGTCTCGCTGAACCACAGTGATAGGGAATCAACCTCAGGTCAAAGCTGCCTCTCAGGCTAATGCTGTGCACAAGCTACCAAACTTACCTCAGCTTCCTAATAGAAAAGCAAGAAATTCCCCTGTCAAGCAACAGGAAAGCAATAAAGACCTGAAGGAAAGAGAAGGCTTCCTCTACACCCTGCAGACAAAGGAAGGCTAAACAAAGGGCCAGCAATCCTCCAAACTCTCATTGTGCTTGTCTTTAAACAATAGCAGTCACCACATCTGAGACCAGTTGTGGTTTGAATGTGAAACACGGGCGAGCGCGAACACGCACACACACACACAGCTCATGTATTTTCATGTGTTTGGATATGCTTGGCTCCCAGCTGGCAGCACTGCTGAGGGTGGTTGTAGAACATTTTGGACAGTCTAGCTAGAAGAAGTACATTGGTCAGGGGTGGGATTCAGAGACAACTGCCCCATTTCTGACCCCACCCAATCTCCTCGCTTCTCCCACCCACATGTATGAACAGGTGTTTTCCTCCTCAGACAGGAGCTAGTCTACTGTTAGGCCTGCGTGCCTTGATGGCCTAATCCTTTTCAAACTATACATCCTACTCCAGTTACGTTGTTTCTGTCAGATGTTCTGTCATAAGAAAGAGTACCTAACACACCTGTATCTGTCTGTAATGGCAGCCATATATTCCCTTTGCCTTGGATACCTAACGGACCAGATGACCAGTAAGTAATGTTTAATGTTGAAATCACACAAAATACGACTGGTAGTAATTAAGTGTTAACTCTTCAAGAAATAATTTATCTTACATTCAGGGATGACTTGAACCAGATTTTGTGAGTGTCCTTATTTTACTATGACAAAGGGGCAATATCTGGGAATGTTAGAAGGAGCTGGCTAGACATGAAGGCTACACGGTCTCCACAGGTAGACCCAAGGTTCACCTTTCGCCCTAGGGTTCAAACAGGTACCACAAAACCCCCAAAGAGCTTGGGACCTGAAAAGGGAGTCAGTGTGTCCTTCTGCTACAGTTACCCTAGGAATGTGAGTCCATTGGCTGAGACTTTCTCCAGCTCAGAATACAGGTCACAGCATGTCCCCATGGAGGTCTGGGGACAGGAGAGCTCCTGTGGATAAAAGTGGGGCACATTGACTTTGCAGCTCCCTGCAGCACCTCACCCATCCAGACAGTAGAGAGCTGGGTTAGAGTACTTACCCTTAAGACATCCACAGTTGCTTGAGAGTCTACAGTTCTTGTTTTATTTCTCTTTCTATTTACTTCCTCGGTTTCATCTTTGCATATCTCCTGTGTCTAGACCTCTGGCCAACACACACTAAGTGCTCAGTAGGAGTGTGTCGACTAGATGAATGGGTGTGCTACCCCACCCCCACACATGCTGTCGCTATTCCTTGTTTATTGGGTTTTGTGTGTTTACCTAACTTGCCCTTGTTTTCCTATAGAGACAAGGGTTGTTTCCCTCAGTGTAGTTTCCCGGCACCCAGACATGGTTTGCCCCTGTGCTAGGTGGAATACCATGAGGGACCACACGGAAGGACTTGAGGGCATATTCCAGGTCTTCCCATGGGAGAGCCCAGCCCAGTCTCCAGCCTTGGGATGTCCATGGCTGAGGAGCCCTTTCACCCTCAGAGATGGTAACAATGTGGTGATGCCTGCTTCAGTCACAGTGTTTCGTTCCTCTCTTCTCTCCTGATGTTTGCTAGATCGCCACTCCCAAAAGAAACAAGTTGTGGGCCTGGAGATATGGCTCCACTGTAGAAAGCCTGTCTAGTATGAATGAGGAGGCCCTCAACGTCTTGAACCATGTAAACTAGTCATGGTACCTCAGTCCTGTGAGCCTAGTACTCAGGAAGTGGAAGCAGGATGATGCTGTTGAAGGCTGTCTCCTAATAGGGAGTTTGAGGCTGCCGTGGGTGACACAAGACCCCATGGAAGAAAGGGAAGAGAGAAAAGAAAGGGAAAGGAAATGAAAGAGACTGGCTTAAATCTTTTCCCTCCAGATCTGCTCCTTGGTTCCCAAACTAAGATGGCTAGTGTCTTGTCTGGCAGGGATGACAACCTCGTGGAGAATGATGACACGCTCCTCCAGCATCCCCAACATTCCCTTCAGGGCGTTTTCAAGCTGGAGGGGAGCGGAAAGCACAGTGGTGGCAAGCGTCACTGTTGGGTGTCATCCCCTTCCCCCCCAGCTCCGGCCCCCCCCGGCCCCCCAGCTCCGTTCCATCTTGCCCTCCCTTTGGAGATGGTTACCGTCATACAGAGAAATATAGTTTATGCATACTTTACAGATGATGTTTAGGAATCTAAAGTTTTCAAAATAAGACAGTATGCACACAAGAAAAAGCAAACAAAACCAAAATAACAACAAAAATACACTGCTTAGGGAAACAGCTCTGTCAGTGAAGTGCTTGCTGCACACGTAGGCTCAGTCCCCAGAAACTACATCGGAAAGGCTGGACCCAATGGTACTCACCTAGATCCCAGTTTTGGGAGGCAGTGATGGGCACATCTCTGGAGCTCACAGGTCAGCTTAGCTGAAGGGATGAGTTCCAGACCAGTGAGAGATCCTGTTCCTAAAAGCAAGGTGGATGGCTCCTGCAAGCCACAATTGATGTCCTCTAGTCTCTCCATGTACCTACACAACACATACACACACATTCATGTACACACACACATGCACGTACACATAGATGTATACACACATGCACACACAAACACATATGCATTTATATACACACATGTACACACATGTATACACACATGCGCACACAAACACATATGCATTTACACACATACACACATGCACACACACACACACACACACACACATACACACACACACACACACACACAGGGATTGAAGGCAGGGCCGTGTACATAGTAGTACACTGCTCCTGCAGTTCATCCTTTTCTGGAGACTGAACCTAAAGCATCATAATCACGTCTGTGAGGCAGACATTCTACCTCCAGCCCCGTCCCAATCCCTAACTCCTAATGGTTCTGCTCTTGCCAAGAACAGACTTAGTGTTTTGTTTTCACTGGAAGGTAACAATTGTGGGCTCCTAGAACCCTGCTGTTCATCCCTGGTATCCAGGACCGACTGTAACGTAGTGGGCCCAATGCAGAAACATGTCCCTGTCCACATATTACTGAGACACTCAAAGTGGCGACAACAGAACATGACATCACAGCAACTGCGGAGTCCTTTGAAGCACAGGCCCAGTTCAGTGGTGTGACTGTCACTCTCATGGAGCTGGCTCTCTAAGCATTTGTGTAATGCCTAGATTTGCAGATAGCCTTTTCAGCCTAAAGGCTTACATGGAAAGTAGAAAATGTTGGCAGAGGCTTGAAGCTGTCATAGCATAGTAGAAAGAATTAAAAACACAAGACTCAACACAGTGTCTAACTCGTCAGCCAAGGTAGCCAGCCATGTCCTCCGAGTGATGCCACTGACAGTCCTTGGAGAGATATTTGCAGCAAGCACAGCTGTAGTCACCCCTCGGAACCCTGAGTTAGGGGTGAGGAGTGTCTTCCTGCAACAAGCCAGCTCATTTCTGTACTCTTCTCTGCTGTAGTCAACACTGTGATGACTGAGATCGATTGTCAAGTTGGCGGGCTCTAGATTCACCAAGCAGACAACCCTCTGTGCATGTCAGCGAGGAAGTTTCTAGGTGGAGTTCATAGAAACATGTACCCTAAATGTGGGCAGCAGCATCCCAAGGGCTGGTGTCCCAAACTGAATAAAAAGGAGAGAGTGAGCAGAGCACCAGCGTCTGTCTCTCTCTGCTTCCTGACTGCGGCAGTGACCTGCCACCTCTCACTCCTGCTGTCCTGACATCCTGTCATGAGGGAGTGTACCTTTGACTGTGAGCTGAGGTGTCAAGGCTGATTTTTATTTGGCATTTTGTCACAATAATGAGAAACTAATTCAGACCTCATCCACCAGGCTGTTTCAGTTCTCTGTCACTTGAGGCAAACCACATCCTGTTTCATCCCACAGTGTCCACCCCACTCAGCTCAGAATGGCAGTGGTCACTGCAGAAGCAATGGCATGTGGGGGTTTTGTGTTTCCATTTCCCTGTTTCTTCTCCACACAGTTGCAATTCCCAGCAAAGGAGACTGGGGACTGAGGCAAGGTTTCGTAATAACGCATCATAGTTGTATAAGAGAGAGACCGGTTGGTCTGGCTTGTCTGGTACCCCCTGGGGACTGAATGGAATACTGAACACATTTTCAGTAAGGTGTTAGGACCCTTGGATTGTCGTAAGAATGACACAGAGACCATGGCGGGATACAGAGTGGATGAACCAGGAAGGCCAGAGCCATTGAGTTTCCAATGCCTGCATGTTTGTACTGTTCTCTGTTGGATTATCTGGCGGGTAGGGTGGGTTGGTTTTCCCGAGTCTGCCCCAGGCTCCAGCCTCTTGGAGAGGCTAGACTCGGGAAGTTTGACCGTGCTCACCCCACGGCACCAATGGGTGGTGTCGGGCTATGAGAAGCCACCGTGGAACACGGTCCAGGGGTGGAGGAGTGAGGGCCCGCAGCTTGGATCTAGCCTGGGGCCAAGAGGGGGAAGGCAGGTAGGAGCAAGACTGGATCCCACCGGGACTGGGTCCTTGGCTTGTCGCTGGCTAGTTCATTTGGTTTGGTGGCGGCCATGGCTGGGAGTGCTGGGAGGCCTTCTGCGGGAGTCTAGACGCGGCTCTTTAGAGGAAGGCCTGTTCCATTGTTCCCCACAGTGAATCCCAATGAAGAGAGAGAGTCCATGGTTTCAGGGCATTTATTGTCATGGCAGAGAGTGGCATGAGTGAATCCATAGCCCACAAACTCAGGAAGGGGTGAGGTTGAAATACCATTGGCTGGGAAGGGGAGTGGCTAAACCTCTAGGTGCCTCATTAACATGGGTATGTCTTGAGGCTATGTGACCACACCTCTACCTATGTCAGGGCTTGGGGTGTTGCCCTTATGTGACTGATAGTCACAGACCTATGGAGGAGAGCTGCAGCTTTGTGTCAGGAGTCTGGTTCCCAAGAGCATGGCAAAACCCCTACCAGCCCCCACTGGGTCGCCAGAGTTTAAGCCTTAGCTCAGGCTGCCTTTCACGGTCCCACATCTAGTCTCTGCATGTCAGGGTAAACTAGCCGTCAGGGTAAAATCCTATATGAAAATTCTCTTGCAGAATTCTTGGACATAACTAAGAGGCTACTGTGCCAACCTTAGGTGGGAGCCTAAATAGATGCTTTGCTCTGGCTGGGATTTGCGGACTGCCATGAGGGCATGGGTGGGAGTTTGCATGATGCTTTAGCATCCTCAGCAGTAAGGAACACAAAGCAGAGATTTCAGCCACTGTGTGGAAAAAGCAAACGTGGCCACAGGCAGAGACCAGAAGCTTCTTCCTGTCAACAGGAAACCTTTCCCTTTTGGTATGTCTGACCCATAAACAGCAGTGTTTGCTGAGCGTGTGATGCCCTGGCTTTTCTTTTCCTGGGATGGAGTAAAAATAGCCCCACAGTTTATATTCACGGAAACCAGGGACTCTGCAGACCTGGAGTCCCTTCCCAGATCAGCTCGGGAGGAGGGACAGTAGGTTAGCCTTGATGTTCAGGGGGCGCTAATGCAACCACTCCTGTGAGCTTTCCTGCGAATGTGCCAGCATGTAGCCTCTCGGGTCTGACCCCAGCAGTCCGCATTTCCAAAAGCTCCTCTGTGATTTGGGTGCACATTGTCTAAGATCTGCTGGTTTGGAGCAGAAAGTTAGCAGTTGAAAAGGCAGGCTATGTAACAGGGGATCCACCACGGGCTTCCCTGAGCCTCAGTATGTACATCTGTAAAGTGGCGATAAAAAGACAATCTGTGAGGGTTAGGGGACTGACCTCAGAGTTAAGTAAAGGATCTAGGTGCAGCTCTTAACCCAGAATCCCCAGGAAACATGCTTAAAGTGTGATCATTAAGCCAGGTTTGGCGGCACATGCAAGATAGGATCTGGTTTGCTGTCTCTACTATCCCCAGGGGACTCTCCCCTTTCATTCCAGTTCTCTCTGGAAAAGCTGTCTGCAAGGGAGCAGGTACACAGCATTCGCTGTTGTATTTCTTGGACTAAGTGGTGAACACAGGGAGATTTTAGCTCCTTATACCATATAAGCATATTCATTCTCTTTCTCTCTCTCTCTCTGTCCATCAAATTCTGCACACTCAAAATGTAAGTGCAAAGAAGAAGAAGAAGAAGAAGAAGAAGAAGAAGAAGAAGAAGAAGAAGAAGAAGAAGAAGAAGAAGAAGAAGAAAAGAAAGAAATGAAAAAAGAAAAAGAAAGGCTGAGTGGCTCAAGGCAGAAGGCAATTGAGCTAGGTAAACATTTAGTAGGCTAGGGCAGGAGGATAATGAGTTTGGAACCAGCCTGGGCAACATTGCAAGACCTAGAGCTTGCTGCACAAGCACGGAGAACTAAGTTTAGATTCACAGCACCATATAAAAGCTGGGGTGCATACCTGTAACCCCAGTACCACAGAAGCTGGAGCAGGATGACTGTGAAGTGCTGACCACCAACCCCAGTCAAACAGGTGAGTTTGAACCTCAGGACTCACATGGTGGGAGGAGAGAACCAGTTCCTCCAAGCTATCCTCTGACCTTCACAGGTGGGCCACGCCACACACATATCTTCTCTTTCTGTCTCTTTCCATATTCTTCCTTATGAAATACACACACACACACACACACACACACACACACACACACACACGTGCACGCACACAGCTAGTTACAATGTAGATTACATAAGGGAAAGGATGAATATGATCAAAATATATTATTAATAAAAACTAAAAATAGCTGGTCGTGGTGGTATATGCCTTTAATCGTAGCACTTGGGAGGTAGAAGTGGGTGATCACTGTGAACTCAAAGCCAGCCTGGTATGAATAGCAAGTTCAAGACTAGCCAGGGCTACCTTGAGAGACCTATCTCAATAAAACCAAAAATAAAAATAAAAAAAAATGCAACCCTAGCAGTGGTCCTTTGTGCCAAATGCCATGCTCACTAAGCTTATAGTGTTGCTGCATCCTGGTAATTAATGCTCAGAGTCCATTGCCAAGGGCAGCTGGGGGAGGGGCCTCTGGCCTCCAGAGGGCAGAGACCAGAGATCCAGCTAAACATCCCACAATGCACAGGGCAGTCCCTTACAATGAAGAATTTCTCACCAAAATGTCAAATTGCCAGGTTGGAAACCCTAATTATATATAAATATATATGCCTATATAATTTAAAATTTTACCTATGCAATTTTCTTTTCCCCTCTCACACATAATCACGGCTCTTGTTGAATGTGATTTCTTCGAGACTTCTGAAGTATGCCTTCTTGACTTTGCTGTTTCCCTTTGTCTGTGTGTGCACAGAGGGAAAGTCTAGGAGGAATACTTCAGAATATTAACACGGAATTTTAATCTCTCCCTTGTAGAAACGTTTTCAACAAGAAGCCTGGTGTGAGGAAAAGTAAAGGTTTCATTGACGCTGCACCCCTGTCATCCCAGAACCTGAGAGACTGAGGCAGAAGATGGGCATACGTTTAAGGTCAGTGTGGGGTGCTTGGTAAGTCCCAGGATAGTCTGGACTATTCAGCAAGACCCAATGTTTGTTTGTTTTCAAGAAAGGAAGGAGGGAAGGTGGGGGAGAAAGACAGAAGAAAGGACAGAAGTGTTCACAGAAGACTGGCAGCTAGTGGCAGGAAGAAGGAAGGCTAGGTAAGGCTTTATAGAGTCCAGCTGCACCTTGTCAACTAGGGGAATGATTTCCCTCATCCCAAAGTTTAGGGAAAACAGGGGCCTGGAAACCTCTGTGAGAATGGTCCTGAGGCTTCAGGTACCTTGGAAGAACACACACACACACACACACACACACACACACACACACACCCTGGAACCTCGTCAGTCTGGTTTCTATGCCCAGCAGTGATAATGAGTCTGCAGGATGTACACATGGCCGTGTTGCTGGCACTTACAGACCAGCAAACTGATGGCTACCTCAGCACCACTCACTGTTCCCTCACATTGTTTGACAGCAGTGTGTTTTCGCCTTTTTCCAGGCTAATGACACCACCACCTGAACCACTGCTCTGTAACAACTTAGGTCATGGTTCCTTATGGGGAATAGAGACAATAGTGGCTCAGTTAGAACAGGGAGTCACCAGCAGCTGCTTGACAGCTCTTATCCAAAGAGTCTCCTATCCAGCCACGGCAGGTATAATACACCAACCCATAAACAGGGATCAGGAGAAGCCCAGACAATGGCTGGAAACTCAGAAAGACTAAACAGAAGGCTACTTCGTGGGACACACCTAAATTTTGTTCCCCAATAGAGGCAAAGATGGGCCTTGGCACTAGCCTACTAACAAAGTGTCCCAACATAGGAAAGACCAAAGGTTCCAGGGGCGTGATTGCTGGCCAAGGGTCCCTCCCTCCTCCCAAGCCACACCTGAAGTCCCGTGCTGTCCCACCCAATCACAGAAGAGAAGAGTCTGTGCCCCACCCTCCCTAAGGCATGCTTTTCAGTGATGTCATGTGTCAGAGCTAGCAGCTTCCAGGCTGGGGTCTTAGGTCACGGACAGCAGCAGGTAGGTTTCTCCCTGTATCTGTTATGAGCTCGGAGTTGGGTGTGTAGTATTCAGAGCTCCCTGGGACCCTGTCCAGGAGAGAGGAAGGACGCTATGGTTGCTGACTGGTTGTATCCACCATGTGTCTAGCATGAAATCTGAGTCATGTGCTACCCGTTCCTGTCTTGGCCTTTGAATATCCACTTGATTTTCCCCGTTTGAATAGGAATTTTCAACACTGCCATTGTAATTGGCAACTACTGCGAAAGTTGGATTTGCCTGGCCTGTGAGGGTACGCCCACACATGTACATCAGATCAGAGGCTGACACTTGACATTAGATACCTTCTACATTGTTTTTAGGGGTATTTATTAATTTATTTATTTAGAGACAGGGTTTTACTATGTAGCTCTGGCTGTCCTAGAACTCACTTTGTAGACCAGTCTGGCCTTGAACTCAACAGAGATCCACCTGTCTCTGCCTCCTGACTTCTGGGATTAAAGATGTGTGCCACCTTGCCTGACTATACCTTTGGAATTTTTTTGTTTTGTGTTGTTTGGTTGGTTGGTTTTGGTTTTGGTTTTGGTTTGTTTTTTCAAGATAGGGTTTTTCTTTGTAGCCCTGGCTGTTCTGGAACTCACTCTGTATGTAGATCAGGCTGGCCCCGAACTCACAGAGATCCACTTGCCTCTGCCTCCCAAGAGCTAGGATTAAAGGCATGCGCCACCATGCCTGGCATCTCTACCTTGTTTTATGAGACAGGCTTGAAACTCATCATTTTGCTAGACTGACTGGCCAACGAGCCCTCAGGAACTGTCTGTGCTCCCCAGTGCTGGGCTTACAGACGCATGCTACAATGCCAGCTTTTACATGAATGCCAGGATCTGAACTCAGGTTCTCTTTCCCGAGTGGCCAGAGCCTTATCCAGTCCATCTCTCCATCATCATGGTCTGGCTTCAGAAATGCCCTCCCCTTTCCGCAATGTCTTGTCTTCACTGCATCCCCAGGCTCTGACGTGAATTCCTGGTTGGTTTTTTGTTTTGTTTTGTTTTGTTTTTTCCCCTAATAATCTGCATTTGACTATCTTGAAAAACTTTCCAAAGTGCACGTTCTAGGAGGCAGCACGTGCTGGGGTGGGCGTGGGGTCCTCTTCTGGGTGTCGCTAGACAGCAGTTCTCAACCTGTGGGTTACAGCTCCCCTGTCAAACCTCCACATCCAAAGAAAATCACAGTGCGATTCATAACAGTAGGAAAATTATAGCTATGAAGTAGCAAGAAAAATAATTTTATAGTTGGGGTCACCACAACATAAGGAACTGTATTAAGGGGTCCCAGCATTAGGAAGGCTGAGAAGCACTGCCCTAGGTGATTCATTCCTACACTGACTGTCACACCTGAAACTATTCTTAAAATTACTGTTCTAGATGAAGTTATGGTGGTTTCCAGATTCATGCAACATCCTGTGATACTTCCCCCTTCAAAGTGGAGATGAGATCCCCCCTCTTCTAAATGTGGACAGGACTTAGACACGCAGAGTAAATACAACATGGAAGGTTTGACAGTGTGTAGAATCCAGGGCAGAGCACAACCATGGCTTCATCACCCAAGGAGAACAGCTGCATGTTTGAGGACCCTCAAGCAGCCCTGTGGAGAAGGCCATGTGGGGGATAAACTGAGGTCTCCTGTCAACACCTCCAAAATGAGTAGGGAGCAGCTCTGAAGTCTAGGCCCAGCCTTGAGGGTGATTGTATCCCAGTTGATTTTTGGTTGTGGCTGTTTACGAGTCCTTGAGATACTAGCCCTCAGGTAAGTGGTTCCAGATCCCCCACCCACAAGGATGATAGGGTAGTCTTTGTGTGCAGTAGATAACTAGTTCATAAAGAAGAGGTAAATTTGTATTGTTTTCTCCCAGGCTACCCCATTTAACCTAGTAAGCCACTCCAGGACAGCACCAGCTTGGCCCCTCTGCACAGACAGCTTTCTTTCCTGCAGCCAGAGTTCTGGGCCACGCGGTAGGAACTGTGTGGGCAGACTGGAGCCAAGCCATCCCTGACCCTTCCAGGCTGTTTTTTTTCCTTGAGGTCCAGGGCTGTTTGCCCTGGCAGCTTTGTTAACAGTCCCACCTGCCCTTCACCCTGCTTGCAGCACAGACTCCAAGCCCTTCTCGAACCCCAGAAAGTCCTGAACATTCTGCCCCAGCTTCCCTAGCCTCACTAGCTATATGAGGGACCTTTCTCGACTCTGAGACAAAATGCCTGACACAAACAATGTAAGGAGTTAGGCATGATTTTAGAGGCATCGGTCTATAGTTGTTTGACCCCATGCCCTTGGGCAGAACATGGGGGGAGGGGTATGTGACACAGCAGGTTACCTCACAGCAGCCAAGAAACAGGCAGGAAGGGACTGGGACCTCGTGCCACTTTCAAAGGCAGCCCTTGGGGACCTATTTTATTCGGTTAGGCTCCACCTTCCGAAGTTTCTACCAATCCCCCCAAAACCACACTAGGAACTAGCATTCAATATATGAGGCTATTGGGGGATGTGCTGTATTCATACTACACCTCACCCCTACTTCCCAACCCCACCAGCCTCTGACTTCATCTGTCTCCCAGCACCCCCTCACCCATCTTCTGTGCTTCCCTGCCTCTTCACATGCTTTTCTGCCGAGGACACTCAACACGCCCTGTCCCAGCTCCTTCCTGGAAGAAAAGGCTGCTGCCTCTCTGTCCCACCAGTCCTGTGCACACCCTGAGAAATATGTGGCTCCTTCACTGAGTGGTGTTTAGCTGGGACATACGAGATGGCTGTTTTCAAAGGAAGAGTTGGAACACCCTCTGTTGCTTCTTGTTGTCAAGTTCAGTGGCTCTCAACTGTCACCAAACCTAACATGTGAGGAGCTTGGGGGAGTTTTGACTTCTGTGATTGGCTCCATTTGAATGCAATCCTTATGAAGACCCTACTAAAGACAGTCATGGAAATGAAGACAGCCAATGCTGAGAAGATTCTTTGAGAAATCTTAGTACTATGGTTCTCTCTCTCTGTCTCTGCCTCTCTCTCTCTCTCTCTCTCTCTCTCTCTCTCTCTCTCTGTGTGTGTGTGTGTGTGTGTGTGTGCATATATGAGCACCTGTGTGCTTCCCTGGCTGACGTCAGATGTCTTCCTCTGCTGTCTTCCACTTTATTTTTTTTAACAAGGTGTCTCTCACTAAGCTGCATCTCACCACTTGCTGGCCAGTGAGCACTGAGGATTTTCCTGTGTCCAGCTCAGCAGCATTGGGGTTCCAAGTGTGAGCCACCATGCACAGTTTTTACACGGGTGCTGTGGATCTGAGCTCAGGTCCTCATGCCTGTGTAGCAAGCATCCTTAGCCACACAGCCATCTCCTGTAACAGAAGCTCTGGACATTCTCACTAATAATCTATGATCGGGGGCTGGAGAGCTGGCTCAGCAGTTAAGAGCACTGGCTGTTCTCCAGAGGACCAGGATCTAGGTCCCAGCACCCACATGGTGGCTCATAGCCATCTGTAACTCCAGTCCCATGAATCTAATGCCTTCTTCTGGCCTTCTCAAGCACCAAGCCATGAAACCCTAGCATATATGTACATGCTACACAAATCTACATATAAACAAAACACCCATACACTTTTTTTTTTTTTTTAATTTGTGGCAATTTGAAATGCCTACAGGAATTCCAGGTTCAAAATCCCTAATTCACCTTAAACCCATCTTACAAATAAGGATGGCAAGGTCCAGAGAAGGTAAGCAAGCTAACTAAGATTTCAGAGTCTTTCAGTGGAGGACCTGAGGCTAGAAGGCAGGTCTTTTTACTGTGGGCTCTTCCTCCAGTGCTGTTGGTCCAGCCTCTGCTTAGTGATGATCAGTAATGGAGTCCTTGTTCACTACTATAGCCTTCAGGGCTTCACCTGGGTTTGGACAGTAAACAAGATCCTCTGTCTCGGGAATTTTATTTCTCAGTGTTCAAGTGGCAGAAACACCAGGCCTCCCAGGTCCCTTGAGAGGTGGTCTAGACCCATATGGAGATACCAGGTAGGGGTTCTAGCTGGAGCATGCCTAGAGGTGGGGCCTAGCTGAGGAAGTAGGACACTGAGGGTTGAGTCTTAAGGTTGCTTAGCCTGACCCCACTTCCTGTGTTCCCTCTGCTTCCTGTCTGCCTAGCAACCCTACTATCCTGCCAAGTGCCTCCTCCCCTATCATGATGAGCTCTAGCCTTTTGAACTATGAATCAAAATAAGCCCATTCTCCCTGAACTTGCTTCCTGTCACAGTGACCAGAAAAGAAAGTGCCTTTTAGGATAGCTGTACTTTTTTAAAAGTTAAAAGCAAACATTTTAAAGGCAAATTGTCTTAAACCACAAAGGGATTTATTAACAGACCATCCTAAGCTGTTTGGGGCCAAATCCAGGGGGACCATGACAGTTACCTAGAGGCTGGTAGGGAAGTGACCTCGGAGATCATTTTGGACATTGAGGGGTTGTGTACTGCTCATTAGAATTTTCAAAAGACAGAGTATTGTATGGTTCACATCCTTTTTCTAGAGATGTCTTCCCAGTCACTTTGCAGGTATAGTCAAGCCCTCTGAATCTTGCCTGTTGCCATACTAAACACCGTGACAAAAATCAACTTGAGGTGGAAAGATTATACTTCCAAGTCATGGTCCATCACTGAGAGAAGTCAGAGCAGAAATTCAAGCAGGAACCATGGAGGAGAGCTGATTATTGGTTCATGCTTAGCTAGCTTTCTTACACAGCTCAGACCCACCTGCCTAGGGATGGTGCCACCCATGGTAGACTGGGACCTCCTAATCAATTGCCAATAAATACAATGAACTAAAAACATGTTTACACACCAATCTAATCATGGTAATATTCAGTTGAATTTCCCTCTACGTATTTGACTCTAGGTTTAATCAAGTTGACAATAAAGACTAGTCAGGACAGACTTACGAGCTTGGGAAGTGTTATGGTTTGTATGTATATGCTTGGTCCAGAGAGTGGCACTATTAGAAGGTATGGCCTTGTTGGAGTAGGTGTGGCCTTGTTGGAAGAAATGTGTCACTGTGGGCTTTAAAACCCTCATCCTAGCTGCCTGGAAGTCAGTATGCTGCTAGCAGCCTTCAGATGCTAATGTAGAACTCTCAGCTCCTCCTGCACCATACCTGCCTGGATGCTGCCATGTTCCTGCCATGATGATAATGGACTGAACCTCTGAACCTGTAAGCCAGCCCCAATTAAATGTTGTCCTTATAAGAGTTGTCTTGGTCATGGTGTCTGTTCACAGCAGTAAAACTCTAACTAAGACAGGAAGCTAGCACTGAATGATGTTGATTCTATGTTTAATAAATTACAGAAAGCCAGAGTAGGAAGGATCCTCCAAAGCCATCAGATCCAGCTCCTCCCGTCATTTTACAGCGATATCCCTGGGTTGGAATCTAGGTTCCAGTGGAAGGCAGTGCCCTACTAGGCCAATGTTGATCTGTGATGAGGCTGTGCCACCATCTGTCTGGGCCTCAGTTTCTGACAAACTGAAATAGAAATGATGACCAAGAGGCTTATTCTATAAGGGAGTGTGCTGATTAAAGCTATGCTCACTTGTGGTTAATATTACAGTGATTTAATGAGTTTAGATGGCAGAGATTTTTCTCACCTACCTCTGGAATTTTCAAGTGTCAGGATATTGGCATGGCTGAGTCTTCCTTCAAGAACTGTGAGAGAATCCATTTCCCTACCTTTCAGTTTCTAGAAGCCGCCTGCATTCCCTCACTCATGACACCTTCTTCATCATCAAAGCCATCACTCCAACTTACTTCCAGTCATGTCTCCTTCCTTTCTTTGGATCTGCCCTCTTGCCTGCCCGTCACATGGACTTGTGTGACGACATTGGTGAATATTTTGCCTGCATATATATTTGATATTATGGGTATGCCTAGTAACCTTGGAGGCCAGAAAAAGGATTCAGATCACCTGGAACTAGAATTACAGACAGTTGTGAGCCACCATGTGGGTACTGGGAATCAAACTCTGGTCCTCTGGAAGAGCAGTCAGTGTTCTTAACTGCTGAGCCATCTCTCCAATCTCCTAACTTCTCTGATTTAATGGCTTAACTTCGGTAATATCTTCAAAATCTCCTTTGCTATATGAGGTGGCATGTTCACAGGCTCCAGAACATCTTTGATGGAGACATCTTTGAGAACAGGCTGCAGAAGAAAACACACACTATTGTGCAGAATAATATGACCAATAATAACGTATATAGCTAACCTAATGCTGGGTACATAGGAAGCATTCTACAAACGTTACCAATGCCATTTAGGTCCCACTGGCCAGTGCCTGTCACTGTGCTGAACACTAAAGTTGTCACGGTGATGGAAACACAACTGCCTTGGCTGCTCTCTCCAGCATGACACTCAGAATCTCAAAGTTACACCCATGCTATGCTTAACTCCACTCCACAGATGCCTGGTCAGGCTTCAGTTGGCTTTTCTCAGGTAGCAAACCACCTCATAGCTCGCTAACAGCAGCTCACAGCTGTTTCCTATTTGGATCTTGGTTTTGTAAGTGATGGATTTGGGTTCTTGGGTCTTGACTGGGCTTAGCTGGTATGTCAGGGCCTCCCTATGGCTAGCTGGGATGCTGGTTTATAAAGTTGGAGTGAATGGGGCTTCTCTCCAGATGGCTTCCCATCACCCAACAGGCCGGCCCAGATGTGGGCCCAGATGTGGGCCCTGACTCTGATGTTGCCACACCTACCCCTCCCTTGATAGACAGAAGTCATGAGGTCAGTAGGGATTCAGTGGTTAGAAAATTCTCTCTTTCTCCCCCCTCCCTCTTCCCCTCTCCCTCTCCTTCTCCCTCCCCCTCTCCCTCTCCCCCCTCCCCTCCTTTGTTTTTTTGAGAAAGGGTTTCTCTGTGTAGCCTTGGCTGTTGTGGAACTCACTCTGTAGACCAGGCTGGACTTAAACCCACAGAGAATTGCTTCCCTCTGCCTCTTTCATGCTGGGATTAAAGGCCTGCTCCACTACTATCTGATAACTTTTGTCTCTGGATGGAAGAAGTCCCGTTGTAGCCACAGTGTGTTGTAGAGATGAGAAAGGAGGCTGGGGGCCTCATCACAGGGGCACAGTTGCCGGTGGATGAGTCCCCCACACCCCCCAGAAACTTACCCAAGCTGCTTCCTAGTTAGTAGTGGCTTGTAGAGAATCTGATAGTCTGTTATCTTCTTTCATGATGTGAGTTCCTGAGATCAAACTCAGGTGTCAGGTCTGGCAGCAAGCACTTTCACTAGCTGAGTCATTTCTCCAACCCTCTTGTTTTGAAACAAGGCCTCATGTAGCCCAGGTTGGCTTTGAACTCCTGATCTTCCTATGTTCACCTCCCAAGTACGAGCCACCATGCCAGGTATTTAGTTGTTTTAGTTTGAGTGATTGTTTCTATTTATCTGAAAATTTTCTATTTTCTATTAGAAACCTAATTTGCTTTAGCAACCAGATAATAATAATAACAATAATAATAATCCCTACAATGGATTTTAGTTGTTTCAACATTTAAAAACAAATCTTCTGTTATTTGACACATTGCTAATGGTATTTGATGGAATTGGGGCCATTTGTTTTTTTCCTCTGTAATTGTCCTGGGGCACTAATTTTCACACTAAGGTCCTGAACTCCTCATTTTGAGTTTATAAAGTGTATTAATTGGTGCAAATTCCTTCCATTTGAAACCCATTTCTCCCGTCTATGGATCCAGAGCTTGAAGCTTTCTTAAGTGACATCCCTGGGGCAGTGACGCTGGCTTCTTTCTGCAGAGCGGTGATTTAATGTCTTGCAGTAGGCTCCTGTCAGAGGTCAAAATACAGAGCCTTCAAAGTGTGCTTCTGCACCCCTATAAAATAGCAGCCAAAGATGGCGTCTGTTTCTTGGTGTGTGGTCCTTTCTGAGTGAATTTGGTTTCCATGGTGCCCGGGCGCATTTCCTGTCAGGAGGCTGACTGTGGGTGACTTTATTCCTTCTTGCCTCTGCTGCTGGGAAGCTTCATGAAGTGAATGTGACTTCCTTTAACCAGTTTTACTCACTTTTCTTGATGTTGTGATGAGATGTATGACAAGGAGCAAATTAGGGCAGGAAAGGGCCAGCGTGGCTCACAGTTTGACTCTACAGTCCATCATGAGGGGACATCACGGGATCAGAAGTAAGAGGTGGCTGGTCACCTTGCATCCAAAGACAGGAAACAAAGAAATAGATGCTGGTTTTCAGCTACCTTTCTTTTTATTCAGTCCAGGACTCCAGCCTACAGATGTACTACCCACATTCAGAATAGGTCTTCCCTCCTCAGTTAAATCTCATTGTGCTAACAATCAAAATTAACTATTGCATCAATCATTTATGATGTTGAATAGTGCCCTCTTCTAGCTTGCTGAGGTCAGAAATCCAGACAACATCCTAGAATGTTCTATCTCCTCACATTTACCAAGTGAAGGAGCTTAAGAAATAAATGATCCCTTGAAATATGAGGCCTTGGCATGCTGAATATTTTGCACTTGGCTTTTGAGGATGCAGATACAGGCAGAGGCTTACCCTGGATTCCTCAGTCTCTTCAAGAAAGTATATTCCAAAAGGAAGTCAACAAATCTTTCCAGGAACTTCACAGCACAGGGGGCTTCTCTTGATCATAGTTGTGGTGATTTGAATGAAAATGGCCTTAACAGGTGCATATGTTTGAGTACTTAGTCTCCCCTCCCCCCCCCCCAAATTGGTAGAACTGTTTGGGAAAAATTAGGGGCTGTGACTTTTTGGAGGAGGTGTGGTCTTATTGGAGGAGGTGTGGTCTTATTAGAGGAGGTGTGGTCTTGTTGGAGGAGGTGTGGTCTTGTTGGAGGAGGTGTGGTCTTGTTGGAGGAGGTGTGGTCTTGTTGGAGGAGGTGTGGTCTTGTTGGAGGTATGGTCTTGTTGGAGGAGGTGTGGTCTTGTTGGAGGTATGGTCTTGTTGGAGGAGGTGTGGTCTTGTTGGAGGAGGTGTGGTCTTGTTGGAGGAGGTGGGGCACTGGGGTCAGCTTTGACATTTTAAAAGTCTATCGTCGCCGGGCTGTGGTGGCGCACGCCTTTAATCCCAGCACTTGGGAGGCAGAGGCAGGCGGATTTCTGAGTTCGAGGCCAGCCTGGTCTACAGAGTGAGTTCCAGGACAACCAGGGCTACACAGAGAAACCCTGTCTCGGAAAAAAAAAAAAAAAAAAAAAAAAGTCTATCGTCATTCACAGTGTGCCTCTCTCTGTCATCTACTTCCTGTTTGAGTTCTGAGCTCTCAGCTGTTCCTGCCACCATGCCTTCACTCTGCCATCGTGGACTCTAACCTTCTGAAACCATAAACCCAACAAATACTTTCTAAGTTTTCTTGGTCACGGTATACAGGAGAGGAGACTGGCATCATACCTCTGTTGCTGTGGCTTTGTCATGGCTCTTTCTCTAGTTCATATTCCCACTTATCTTTTTTTAAGAAAGAAGCTACCTGCCCCCAAGTTGCTCATCCCTTTTCCTAGCCCTAAGAAATGGTGCACTAAAGCCCCAGATCAGCTCAGTTGGTAAAGTACTTTGCTTACAAGCATGGAGTCTGAGTTTAATCCCCAGAACCCAGAAAAGCTGGCTATGGTGATATGTACTTGTACTTCAAGTACTAAAGTTGAGGAAGGTGGAACAGGGGTGCCTCTGAGACTCCCTGGCCAGCAAACCTAGGTTAATTGGTGACTTCCAGGCCAAATAAGAAACCTAAAAACCCAAGGTGAGTGGCTTGTGAAGAATAATGCCCATGGTTGACCTCTGGCCTCTGCGCAAACATATTCACACCCCTGCACACACATGAAGATACACACAGGACACACAATAATTAGGGAGGGCCTTGTTAATGAGATCATGCTTGCAGTAAGGCTTCGAGGAGATGGGAGTCAGCCATTCAGGTATCAGGATAAAGAGAGGACAGAACTCCGCGTCACCCAGCTGGGGTGACACACCAGGGGCCTTTATGGAGCAGAGAGGGGCTCCCTCATGCGTTTTAATATGCACAGCGCCTGGCATTGGGTTGAGTTTGCAGAAAGGAAAACTCTTGGGACAATCAGAGAAAGGAGACAGCTGTCTCCCTCTTTAGGCTTCGTAGCGATCATTGGTACACGGTGTGGTAATGGTGTCACCTGAGGTCAGCTGCCAGGAAAGACTGCCCTGGTGCCAAGGCCCATTCTCCCCACAGAACAGTCAGCTCCACTCTGAGGCTCAAATTAAGCTCCCAAACAATGGAATCCCATGCTTAGGTGCTCTAGCTGAAAGGAACTGGGAGATGCTGCAATGCTTGATCTCAGGAAGCAGGTACAGCAGGGCGGGGTGGGACGGGGGTGGGGGGGTTGGGGGAGGGATGGGACAGGATGGGGTTGGGGGGAGGGATGGGACAGGGTACGGGGATGGAAAGAGGCCTCAGTCAGTCGAGCACTTGGTGTGTAAACACAGGGACCTGAATTTTATCCCCAGAATTCAAATAAAAAAGGAAGTCAGGCGTACATAGGCTGTGGTGGTTTGAATATGCCTGGCCCAGGGAGTGGCACTATTCGAAGGTGTGGCCTTGTTGGAGTAGGTATGTCATTGTGGGCATGGGCTTTAAACCCCCCATTCTAGCTGCCTGGGAGTGAGTCTTCTCCTAGCTGTCTTCAGATGAAGATGTAGAACTCTTAGCTCCTTTTGCACCATACCTGCCTGGATGCTGCCATGTTCCTGCCTTGATGATAATGGAATGAACCTCTGAACCTGTAAGCCAGCCCCAATTAAATGTTGTCCTTATAAGAGTTGTCTTGGTTATGGTGTCTGCTCATAGCAGTAAAACCCTAAGACAGGGGCCCTAGTTAGAATCCAAGTGTTTGGGGGGATGGAGACAAAAGGGTGTCTGAAGACTTTTGGTCAACCTCTTAGCCTACTTTGGTAAGCTCCAGGCCATTGATAGGCCCTGCCTCAAAAACAATGTGGATGACACCTGAGGAAAAACACCCAGGCTTTTCCTATGATCTCCACGTGCATGAGCACATGGCTGCTCATTTACCCTCATGTATGTGTGCACCTGCATACACACATAGACACACACAAATGCACACGCACACGCACATAAGAGTTGGGGGTGGTGCCCCCAGGAAGTAGACCCTTCCATCAGACTTATGACATGAGTTCAAGCCCCTGAACCCACAAAATGGAAGGAGAGAACCAATTCCCCCCAAGTAGTCCTCTGACCTCACTCACCTATGTGCTATGGTATGGGTAAGTCCATGTAATACATACACAAAGTAAATGAGTAAAATAAAACACAGTCTTTTTTAAAAAAAGGAAGAACATTTGGGGAGCTGGTATGGACCCTGGCCTCACTGAGGGTTGGGTGTGGGTGCAGTTGGAGATACAGCATGCTGAGCAGAATCAGTGTCTCCATGACCCTGAGAAAGCAGCCCACCCCAAGTTCTGCGGAAACCCAGGCGGTCTGTCCAGTTTATCTGTTAGAGAAGGGTGAGGACCCGAGTTCTGGAAGATAAAGGGGTGGGGACAGGGCAAAGCAAGCAAGGTAATGGGCACAGCATCCACGAGATGGGCAGAGCTTGGAAACTGAGTGATGTGAACAGGGGGAAGGATGATGGGGAACGTTGTCTCCTTGACAGGATTGGGGGTCACATAGGAGCCGAGGCTCTAGGCATGTCTGTCGGCAAGTCTGTAGATTAGAAACCTTAGTTTGGGGTAGCTCCATGCTGTGGGCTGGGGTTTGCACTGAGTAAGGAGAACGCTGGCTGAACACCAGCAGTCATCTCTCTCTGGTTCCCGACTGCAGATGCAGTGCAAGCAGCAGCCTCGTGCTCCTTCTGGCCTGCCTGTCCCCGTTAGGATGGGCAGGACCCATGAGCCATGAGCCAAAATAAACCCTTCCTTCAGCTGATTTTGCTTGGCTATTTTATCACAACAGGAAAGGTAACTTAACAAAAAGAAATGATGTGACCTCAGGGGTGCCCTTAGCTGCTGGAGAGTCATGGCTGCTAAATGGACCAGTGTAGCATTTCCTCCTGTTGTCCACCTTTCAGCACAGCACTTCCTGTTGTCCAGGGTTCAGCATGGCACTTCCTGTTGTCCACCTTTGGATGGGACTGTTCCAGCTCCCATCCAGGCTCGATTGCATTATGGAGTAAAATGGGTCAGGGACGATGCTCACTCAGGCTCTGTGAGTATAGAGGAGTGTGGTCCTGGTTGGATCTAGATGTGAGAGCAGTTTCTGAAGCCTGGTGGGACTCAGCCCTTGCCAGGGTCACACAGGTGATGGTGCCTAGTTTTGCCCAGCTGAGCTCCCATTTCTCTCCTCATAACCCCAATTACTCAGCCCGTGAACCGGGAACATGGCTGCCTATCTTGTCAGCCCTAGTCTTGAGTGACTGGCATGTACAGACACCTTTCAAAGTTGGGCAAATCTATGGAAGTGGAATTGGAATTCATTTTCCTATCTTGAATGGGAGTGACCATAGCTGCTTGAATAATAAATTATAAATGGGGCTAATTAGCAAAATAACCTCCACAGAGGAAAAAAAAGCAGAGATAAGAATCTGAAAGGCATTTAATACAGAAGAGTTCTAGTCTCTGGATCCTGGCTGTGCAGGGACCAGCTCCTCTCGAAAAGGAAGATAAGAATCTCAGAGTGGCCCACAAGCTAAATGAAAATCAATAACTTTGTCTCTAAAAATAAAGAAGTTACTGAGATACATAAACAGAAGCCTGGTGTTTCTAAAGCGTGAGGTCATCCATCAGCCTGAGCCAGGAAGCTCTGAGCCTGGGGTCTGAATGGAGAGGGAAAGACATGTCCTTGGAATTGAACCTGTCAGGAAGGTTGAGGCTAGAAGTGGGAATGGTGGATGATAACCCTCAACCTATTTTGCAGAAGGGAATACTGAGGCCATTGTTAACTCAATAATGACTTAACAGCAATGAGTCTTTGAGCAGCAGAGCTGAGACCAAGCACAGGACATTGCAATAGTTGTGCCAAGGTCTATTCATGGTCATGATGTTAAAAGAAGTTCTAGTTAGGGGCTATGCAGGTGGCTTAGTCATCAAGGGTCTGAACACAAACATGAGAACCTGGTGAGACTGAGAGTGTCTGCAGTCACAGTGCTTTGGGTGCAGAGACGGGTGCATCCCTGGGGCTTGTGGGCCAGGCAGTCGTATAAAACCAATGAGCTGAAGGTTCAGTAAGAAGAGGCCTTGTCTCAAAAACTAAGGTGAAGAGTAATGAGAAAGACTCCTGACATTGACCTCGGGCTCCACATTCACACGTGTGTGTAAATGAACATGTCCACGCATGCACCATAACACATACTATTAAGTTAAAAAAAAATAAGAAAATGTCCATTAGGACATTTTACAGTGCCTGTAAACAAACAGTAGTCTCTGTCACTGTCTGATACCCAGTCTCCATAAATACATATTTCTGTGGGTAAATTTTTGAGAGTTTAAATTTCAGCATTAGTATAGGGTGTGGCAGGAGGATCACTGAAAGTCTGAGGCCAGCCTGGACTACATAATGAGACCCTGCCTCAGACAGAACAGAGCTGAGCAGAAGATGGGGACAACTCTTCCTACTCCATAGGGCATTTGGAATCTAAGGCTTTCGGGCCATGTTAGTCTTTAATACTTTTACTCTATCTTGGGTATATGTGTTGCTGCTGTAACAAAAAAAACTGAGGCTGGCAATTTATAAGCAACAAAATGTATTTCTTCCAAGATGGAAACCCAGCAAGTTTAGTGCCTGGCGAAGGCAGTTTTGCATCTAAGATGGTGACTGAAGGCTGCATCCTCCAGAAGGGAGGACTTGTGATATCACATGTCAAAATCAGAATTAAACGAAGGTACCAAGCCCTCTACAAGGCCACTCTGTAGGGCTGAGGGCAGAGCCAGTCACCCAAGGGTCTCCATTCTCAGTAGTATCACACACACACACACACATAGGCCAAAATGTCAATCCAAAAGTTAGGAGAGAACAAAGACTCACAGACCTTTATAATCTTCTCTCCTGTGAGCAGACACAGCCCCATGATTTTGAACCTAGCCTTCTGCTCTCCACATTCCCAGTCTGCAGACTCCAAGGCCTGATGGGGTTGGAATTCAGGATCAGGAGTACTGTGACCTTGTGCTTGTGTCTTATCAGGAGACATGTGACACATGTGTGCGTCCCTGGCACTCGCTGCTGAAAGCCAAAATGACTCACGGCTGTGCACATTTGTCCATACCCGAGAGCAGCAGCTCAGCTGTCAACTACAGGTTTTGGGTTTACGCTGGGGAGGGGGATGGAGACCAAGGACGCAGGGCTGTGTGGGGGAAGGGCGTCTGGGAATCTGTACACTTTGGATTCGGTTCTGCACGGAATGCAAAATCGGTTCTAAAAACTAAAAATCTATTTTTAAGAAGTTAAACAAGAGCTTTTAATGACTCGGGAACGAGAAAGGTGGTGTGGAACGGGAGATGGGACAGGGATGGTGGCAGATGGCCGTCGAAGCTGGGCTCTGGCTAAATGGAGCCTCGCTACTATCATCTCTCGAAATACATGTGGAAGTTCCTGTAATAAAGAGGCAGTGAGAGAAACCACCACTAGGCCTGCCTTGAAGAAGACAGATTAGATAGTTAGCTGCTGCCTCTAACACAGCATTCATCAGCAGGCAGCCCTAGCATGCTACATTCATTTGTGTACCTCCAAGACTCTCAGTCTTCTGCAAGTGGGCTCACCCAAGGGTGGAGGCTGGCTCCAGGCAGGCCTGGTGAGCCTTGGATCACAGCTGGCTGCCCTGCCTGCCAGTCACACTGCCACAGATGCCATCTGCTATGCTGAGGTTTGATGGCGTGACCCACTCAAGCATTCGGTAAGAGCGTGCTCAAGAAACGTGTCTTGCTTTCTCCACTGCCTTTGATCTTTGAAAGGATCTCTCAGGAGTGAATAGCTTTCCCTACACTTTCCACATGGCTGTGAGGTGGAGGCTTATACTGCCCCAGGCACTGATGGCTTGGATCTTGGGAGCACCAGGTCCACATTCCAGACCCACTGGGTCTTACCTCCAGGGCTAGTGCTAGACATTTGCTAGTCTTCCCTCCCGGCTGGTACAAGTTCAGTGGAAATCTGTAATTGAAGGACAGCCTGTTGGAAGCAGTGTGATAGCACTGGATACTGGAGAGACACTGTCCGACCCCCCCCCCACACACACACACACACATGCAAGCAAGCATAGGCGCGCGCACACACACAATCCCAAAACTTGAAGAATAGAGACCAGATGATCAGGAGTTTAAGGTTCTCTTTAGTTACATAATGAGTTCAAGGTCAGTCTGGATTCAGGAGTCTCTGACACAAAATAAACAAATGAAAAACAACAACAAAAAAACGCAAATGACAAAGTGAAAACTAAGAATCTCTTGGGATGCATGTTAAAAAGTACAGTCTAGGAAAATGATTTTACTTTTACCCATGAGTGATTCTCACAAGGGCAGTGGGTCCAGCAATACCAATGCCTCTTGGCACTAAACCCTGATAAAGAGCAGAGTCGCTGAAATCAAGTGGAGAGTTATCTTAACGTTCCATCAGTACCTGTTGCCCATGGCACGGGACAGCATGTCTAGAGGTCACATCTAGACACCAACATACTTAGAGGAGGGTCCATGGGGACACCGCAGCCTCCACAGGGCCAGGTCATCTGGCAATACGGGAGCTGATCTTGGTCTTGACCACTGGTAGCTGCACTCGACCATACTGTTCTCACAAGAACGCTCCAGTTTCAGTCTTAGAGACATCTTCCTTGAGGTGCAGGATGACGTGAGCCCTGGAATGTAAGAGACGATGAGGCAGAGGTCCAAGGAAACTGGCTTGTGCATGCACAGAGGCCGCAAGGGCAGAAGTAAGGAATGCTGGGGGCTGGCATGCTGGGGGCTGTATGCTACAGTTGGCAACGCAACACAGTGGATCCAAAACGGCACCATCTGATTGCCAAGACCACTTCTGACAGACAGCCTTGCTTACCACCAAAGCAGGCCCTGCTGGCTCTCTTCCCTGGACCTATGGCATTCTGGACTAGTTCTGTTTTTACCATAGTCATGTGTAGCTTATGTACCAAAACCAAAACCAAAGCCAAACAAAAACAAAAAACCAAACAAAAACAAAAACAAACAAAACAAAACAAAACCAAAAAAACTCTTGCTGACTCAGTTGAAGAATAAATATTTAAAAAGAATTTTATAGTGTCAAAACTCTAGAGTTCTAGAACTACCTGTTGCTGAGATCCACAACTAGAATTTCTTGTGGGCTGATGATCAATGCAACCTAAGTTAGAGGCACTTATGAAAGAAATCAGTTGAAGAGGAGAAGAGAAGATGATGTGGAGGGGTGGAGGGAAGAGAGAAAACCCAGTGTAAAAAGCTAGCAGAGGATGCGTCAGGGAGTGAGGCAAAGTGAGCTGGGATGCAGCATCCCTCCATGGTTTCCGCTCTGGTTCCCACTCGGTTTCCTGCCCTGACTTCCCTCAGTTGTAGACTGTGACCCAGGAGAATAAGCTAAAATAAACCCTTTCCTCTCCTAAGTTGCTTTTGGTCATGGTGTGTTATCTTCAAGACTGAAGGCAAATGAGAGTGCTTGTTTCTCCCTGGCCTACTTCGAAAAAGTGCCCAAGCCTAGCTAGGTAGGGCCTCTAGGGTTGTACTTTTAGGGTTCAGGCTGTGACCCCAACAATTCCAGTTACAAGTTGGGTGGGTGACAAACTGCTTAGCACCCTTCACTTCATTCCAGTGGTAAGATGGCTCCCACGATCCTCCCCAAGTACTGATGAGTCACCTGCATCCCACTCCACAGCCTGGCTGCCTCTATAGCTGGTCCCTTGGTCTCAGAGGCTTGGCTAGGGGGCAGTTCTGACTCCCCCATGCCTTCTGGAATGCTTCAGCACATAGGTCCATGTTCATGGGACATCCTACATAAAAAACAAACAAAAAACACACCACCCCATCACATAGAGGTTTTTTTTAAATTAAAGATTATAGTTAAGATGTTTTTGCTGTGGTTTTAAGTCTCACCATGTAATCCAGACTGCCTCAAATTCACAATCCTGCCTCAGCCTGTTCGGTGCTAAAATTGCAGAAGCCTTCCACATGCCATGGCATGGTGCTAACTGCTCTGTGGGCACTGTCCTCGTGGAGTCTTCCATCCCAGAGGGCACAAGATGCAGTGTCATTAGGAGAAAGGTGTACCAGAGTAAATGTACTGTCTGGTTTTGTGTGTCAACCTGACACAAGCTGGAGTTATCACAGAGAAAGGAGTTTCAGGTGAGGAAATGCCTCCATGAGATCCAGCTGTAAGGCATTTTCTCAATTAGTGATCAAGGGGGGAGGGACCATCGTGGGTGGTACCATCCCTGGGCTGGTAGTCCTGTGTTCTTCTATAAGAAAGCAGGCTGAGCAAGCTAGGGGAAGCAAGCCAGTAAGCAACACCCCTCCATGGCCTCTGCATCAGCTTCTGCATCAGTTCCTGCCCTGTGTGAGTTCCTGTCCTGACTTCCTTTGGTAATGAACAGCAATGTGGAAGTGTACGTTGAATAAACCCTTTGCTCCCCAATTTGATTCTTGGTCATGATGTTTTGTGCAGGAATACAAACCCTGACTAAGACAATGAAGAGCCTGGGGAGAGAAGGAAGGAAAATGGGGCAGAGAGGGAAACCCTCTGGAGGACTCCACATTCTGTAGGAATTTACTATTCTGTCGCCCCCCCCCCCATCTGCTCCCCATTCCTGACTCTCATTAGGTCTGGATTAAGCTTTTCTGAAGTGCCAGGTCTTCCTAAGTCTTTGACTTCCACCACCCTCCACCATCCCTGCCCTGGCAGGGCTGCACTAGAGTCGTGTGATTTTTCCACAAGCAGTTTAAGTTTATGAAACCAGGTTGGGCCCTGCGGGCAGAAGCCGCTCTCTTTGCAGGATGTAGGCCTCCAATCCTTACCTGACAGACAACTCAATATTGACATCCACCTCCAAATCCACATTTACCATCTGCATCGTTTACTGTGTGACAATCATTCCTCAACTGATCTTCAGAGGCACAGTGCCCTATTGTCCTGGGACGCCTGCTTGGGTGCTTTCAATAGAACAGGAAGTGACTGGGGGGAGGAGAAGCTTCTGGGCTGTGGAGACCCTGCTTGGGGAATGGTAGAACAGATGTCAGTGGCTAATGTTCTTATGTTCTGTTCACGGATCTAGTGTATGGCTTCACAAATGTTACCAGTTATGACTTTAAAGAACAGTGAAACTTACCTCCCACAGTTGATGACATTCTCAGACACAGATATTTGACAACCTTCTATATAGAACGTATTCAAGATGGGGCTGAGGTAGTCAGTCTCTGATGTTATTCAATCAAGAGAGCTCAGCTGGGGGCCAAGACCCTAAGAATCCTAAAAGAGAAAAGTTGGAAAAGGGGGGGGCTGTGAGGAGGGGAGAGAGAAGTGATTAGTAAATTCATGGGAAAGGTAGAGCCATTAGCATCAGGTAGAGCCTGAAACAGTCTCAAGGAGCTACTACTGTTAAGGCTCTTAAGAGTCTTATTCATTTGTCACTCTGTGTGGTGGCTGAGGGCTTCTGCTGAGCAAGAGTGGGCCACCCCTAGTGTTCCAGGCTGGGATAGAAGGGAGCATTGAAGTGGGGGAACCTGTGATGATCAGGGTGATGGTAGGGGAGTACAGTGCTGTCTGAGTCCCCCCAAAACCACCTCACCCCATTGTTTTTCCTTTTGGAGGGCAAGTGGTTGTCAGAGAGGTGATATGTAGACTGAGCCCCAGAGTTAGCCTGGTCGAGCAAGTTCCAGATAGAGAAAACAAGAGGTACAAGAGCCCAGAAGTGAGGAGGTGCTTCTGGGGAGTGTAGACATATTCGAGTAGTTGTAATTCACAGGGACAGGGAGGGAAAGAAGAGAGGCTAGAGAGGTGAGGTCTGATCACAGACTGTCCAGAGCTGTTAGATGAGAGGCCTGGTAGCCCTAACATGCCACCTCTGGCCACGCTCAATAGCAAAAGCAGAAAAAGGAGATGTAGTCGCTACAGTGGGGAGAAGGCCACATGAAGAGCCACAGTGACCCCTCAAGTCCATCTCTGGGGTCCTGATAGGAGATGTAAACTTATTTTCCTTTTTGTATTTGTGTGTGTGAGCATATATGCGTGTGTTCATGTGTGCATATATACATGCACATGTATGTGGATGACAGAAAGTGACTTTGGGTATTTTCCTTGATGTTTTTCACCTTATATTTTTAATCTTTATTATTGTGTGTGCATATGGTGTGTACGTGTGTGTGAAATGCCTTACTTTTCTCTTGCTATGATAAAACACCACGATCAAGTAACTTATTAAAAAGCATTTTATTTGGGCATACAGTTTCAGAGGGTTAGTGTCCATGGTGGCAGAGCAAAAGCATAGAATCAGTAGCAGCTAAGAGCTCACATCTTGATCTGAAAGCAGCAGATGCAGAGAGCCACTGGAAGGGCATGAGTCTTTTTGAAACCTCAGAGCCCACCCACCAGCAACACACCTCCTCCAAGGCCACACCTCCTAATCCTTCCCAGAAAGTTCCACCAAGTGGGAACCAAATATTCAAGCACACGAACCTATGGGGGCCATTGTCATTTGAACCACCACACGTGTGAGTGTGGGCTTGTGTGTGTGCCACGATGTACATGTGAGAGGAAAATGTTGTGCTCAGGTTCTCTCCTTCCATTGTAGCTTCTAGGGATTGAACTTGGGTTGTCAGGCTTCTGAATAAAAGCACTTGACCTTGCTAGCTCTCTATTTGTTCCTTGAAACAGGATCTCCCTGAACTTGGAGCTCACAGTTTGATTAGGCTGCTAGACAGGCTCCTCCAGGCTCTGCCTCCTCAGTGCTGGGATTATGGTCATGCTATGCCCGCATTTACCTGATGCTGGGAGCCCAAACTTGGGTCCTCATTCTTGCAAGGCAAGAATTTCATTTTATTGACTGATCCATCCCTACGGCCTCTAGATTCAGCCTTAAATCAAGGGCAAGAGGTAAGCCTATTAAGTGGCCCTAGTCAAGCAAGGTCAAGGTCATCACTACTGTCTTGGCTCCAATCTCTTCTACAAGGGACTCTGTCAAATTGTCAAAACTCTTTTCCAGGATACGGATTCCTCCGTGGCTAATACGAGACTTCAACCTTTTCCTTCTCCCAGTGTGAGATTTCCAAGGGAAAACTCCAGTTCCTCAGGGTGTACTTTCTCAAGTCTGATAGCCAAAGCGGAAGAAAGACACAAGTCTCTTTTTAGAATATTTGTATTCCCACCAGGGCTGTTACAAAAAGGCCTTCTCTGCCCTGGTCAGGCATTGAGTTACTGTCCTAAAAGAAGTAGAAAGCCACTGGGAGGGAAGGGTATTATTTCATGTCAGGTTTGCTTTTTGGAAGAAGCATGGTGGCTGCTGTATCTATGGAAACCGATGGCTAATCCCAGTGAACAACACTGACATCCCCTTCTGAAGCAAGAAGGGTCCTCCTGTGTAGAACTCCCTTCTCCCTCCTAGCAAGACCCTTTGTTTGGTCAAACTAACAAGAAACCCGCTGCTTAATTCCTTAGTTACTGTAACAAAATACATAAGGCTGGACAATTTATACTGGAAAAAAGGTTTATTTCTCATAGTTCTGGAGACTGAAGTCCAAGACCAGCATGTTGGTAGGTCTGGGGACTGGTTTGTCTTTGCTTTCCAGATGGTGTGCTGCTTTTATGTCCTGGAGAGGGGACACATGGTAGAAGAGATGGAAGGACACACAACTAGTCCTTGTTTCCTTCCTCTGCCCTTCCATGCCCTAGAAGTCACCTTCAAAGGTGGAAACTCTTCCTAGCCATAGGAAGTCCTAATCATAAAGGCTCTGCCCTGGGGACTTCACCACCTCTTAGAGATGTCACTTATTAATGGAACCACATTGGTGACTATGTTTCAACATATAAGTATGGGAAATACTCAGACCATACCAACACCCAAATCTAAAAGACAAACATCCTGGTCATCCAGGAACTGTGGGGTGGCAGTCTTCAGGGACACGGGAGCTCCCCTGCGGGGTCTGGCCTGCAGCTCCCTTGCAACAGAAATGTAAAGAACATTTGTTGACAAGCTTCCACCTCCAGTTAGCTCTGGCTTTCCTTAATTCTGGGAGTGTAGTGGAGTAGAGACTTAAGATTCCTATTCACACAGAACACTCCTCAGTTCCTGAAACATGAAACCCTTACGTGTCCAGCTGATTTGCAGTCAGCATTTGGCTTTCTGGCTGGTGGAAGTCTCACTTCTCACAGTGGAAAATGAGTTCTCAAAAGTTATCCATGGGGGGCTGGAGAGATGGCTCAGCAGTTAAGAGCACTGGCTGCTCTTCCAGAGGTCCTGAGTTCAATTCCCAGCAACCACATGGTGGCTCTCAACCATCTGTAATGGGATCTGATGCTCTCTTCTGGTGTGTCTGAAGACAGCTACAGTGTATTCATATATATATATATATAAATAAATAAATAAATAAATAAATAAATAAATAAATAAATAAATAAAAGACTAGGCAAAAATCCTCGTTTTTTTAATTAAAAAAAAAAAAGTTATCCATGGAGAATTGGTTGCGGGGCTTCTTGGTGGTACCATCATCGACAGGTGCTCTGCTCCCTTTAGAAGCATCCTGTGTGAGCATTGCCAGCACACAGCCTCCACCAGGCTGAGTCAGCTCTGGACAATGTGTCATACTGTTCAAATGCTGTCAGTTGTTGCTGTATTAAACTGTCCAGAGAGAAGAAGCAGAATTCTGTACAAGTTCAGTACAGACACGATTTTTTTCTGAATATTTTCCAGCCAAGGCTGGCTGAATCTGAGGCTGGAAAACCTCTAACTCTAGGAGGGCTGATAGTATCTATCTCTTTGCTTGGGTGTTGTTAAAGAATGACAGGACGTTAAAGGATGCTTTCTGGGGAGAAATATCAGATACAAGGGCTCCGGTCTCTCCCTAGAAGTGTTGATTCAGAAGGTAGATCAGTAAGCTAGTATTTTGTTTTGCTACAGTAACAAAAATCTTCCCAAATTTCAGTGGCTTATCACAAAAAGAGCTTTTGTTTCTTACCCACCTGGAATGTTTGTTGTGCTGTTATCAGAGGAGGGAGTTTCTCCCTCTCTTGTCTCTCTCTTTGTCTCTTTGTCTCTGTCTCTCTGTGTGTCTTTCTCTCTTGTGTCTTTCTCTGTGTCTCTCTCTGTTTTTCTGTCTCTGTTTCTATTTGTGTGTGTCTCTCTCTGTCTCTTTCTATTTGTGTGTCTCTGTCTTTCTCTCTAAGTTTCTTTCTCTGTCTCTGTCTCTCTAGCTCTGTGTGTGTGTATGTGTGTGTGGGTCAGAGGCTGGTGTGTCTCAATCTTATCCACCTTATTTTTTAAGACAGAGTCTCTCACTGACCCCAGAATTCCCTAGACTGACCACACACCTCCTGTCCCACCTGTCTCAACTCCATTACACCCTAATTACAGATATACATGCTATACCTGGCTTTTGCCTAGGTGTTAGAGATCTGAACTCAGGTCCTCGAGCACCTTACCAACGGAATTATCTCACCAGCCCCAGTGACAGGAACTCCTATATCAAAAATATACATGCTCATTTTATAGAATATAAAGTATGAAAGGAGGTCAGGCAGGGCCTGGGTCTCCTAGATCTTCCGGCCACACTTTGAAGACCTCTCCCTGTGCTACTGTGTGTGAGGGTGTCTCCCGGTGCCTGCTCTTTCAGACAGTCCTGGGTTTGCTTTCAGTACTCCTTTGTCCCTTTGACCCCCTCAGACGCTGTCCGGATCAGACTGTTCCATGTTTGTGCCTGAGTCTCAGATCTTTTCCCCATACCTGCAGCTCTGTTTTCTGCTAAGTAGCACAAATCATCTGGTCTCACAACTAATGCATGGAAGTAGGCATTCGGTGTTCTCTCTGCCTGAGGAGGTATTTGCATTTTAACCAGGCTGTTTCCTGACCCAGAACCTGCTGCAGAAGGAGACTGTCCTTACCAAATGCTGGTGTTGTAATGTGAGAGGCCTGAGCTGTGGCTCATCACTCCCTCCCCTCAGCTTATCTCTGACCCCGGGATTTTCACCTGATGTTCTAAAGGTCTGTTCATTCCCTTCCTTCTTGCCAGACTCAGAGACTCTTCATGGCTGTGCCCTCCATGCAAAAAATGTTCGTGAATGAATAAATTCATGCTACCTGGGAGATATAGCAAGCCGTTATTGAAACATTTAAATTTTTTTTTTCTTTTAAACAAGGATTTCACAGAGCCCAGGTTGGCCTCGAACTCACTATGTCGCTAAGGATGACCTCGAACTTCTGGAACTCCTGCCTCAACCTCTTGAATGCTGGGGTTAGAGGTGTGCACCACAATACCCAATTGGTGAAGTGCCGGGGACCAAACCCAGGACTTTGTTTATTCTAGCCAAGCACTGAGCTCCATACCCAGTCCTCTTGAAACGTCTTAAAACTGAGAATTTCATTTTACTTTCAGTCTTTGCCAACCAGGACCCTTGATCCTGGGCTGCTGCAAGTGGCCTTTTGGCTACAGTAGTACCCAGTCTGGAATTTGTTACCTGACAACATTCTCCCTCCAAAAGAGAAATCAGAAGGAAAAACAAAACAAACGAAAGCCCTATATTTGTCTAGCTAGAACTGACATGTAACATAGTGCCTAGAAGGCAGGGTTGAGCTCAGTTGGCAGAGTGCTCACCCTACATACTCAAGGCCCTGCTTTCAACCCCCAACAGCACATAGACTGGCCGTGATGGTGCACACCTGTATTCCCAGCACTCGGGAGGCAGAGGCAGGAGAATCAGAAGTTCAAGGATACCCTCAGTCAAATGGAGAGTATGAGGTCAGCCTGCCATACGTGAGACTTTGTCTCAAAAAAGATAACAAACCAAAGTTAAAATGGTGGTTATAAAGCAGTGGACTTCAGAGGATTAATACTAAGAGAAAGTAAAGCACTTCGTCGTGTTTAAATTTCTCATTAAGTCCCCGCTCATCATTTTATATTGACAATAAGCTAAGAGGAAGTATTTCAGATAAGTTAAATACGTTATTAAAATTAAATTATTGTTCTTTAGTATTTAATTATTAAAGCCTATTTCCTTTTACTGTTTTGTACATGGTAGCTAGAAAATTAAACATTGTATACTGTGGTCTGTGATAAATTCTGTGAGGAAGGCGATGTTGGAGAATTCTAACAGCTTCTCTGTTACAGCGAGAGATGTCCTCAGTCCTCAGGATCAGTTCCTTTGGGAGTGGGACTAGAGATTTATCTCAAGAACAGAGGAGTACTTGAGGGGAGCGCCTTCTCTGTCTTCCTTCTCTCCAGTGGAGGTCTTTTTCATCCGGTTTGTCTGATGGGGGATGAAATCTATTAACACACTTCAGGGATTCCACCCACATGAGCCACAGCTTCATTTCTGTCAGCCCCAGGGTGGGGATGAAGGTTCTTTGTGGTTCTGGCTGGCTGAGCAGGACAACTTCATAAGTCTGTCCTTATGCCTTGTGGTGGTTTGAATGAAAATGGCCCCCATAGGCTCATAGGGAGTGGCACTATTGGGTGGTGTGGCTTTGTTGGAAGAAATGTGTCACTGGGGGTAGGCTTTGAGGTTTCAGAAGCCCAAGCCAGGCCCAGTGCCACTCTAGAATAGGCAAAGCCAAAGGACAGAGGGGAGACTGGTAGTCACCTAGGACTTGGAGGAAGGGATTGATAATGGGGTTTTCTTGGGAATAATGTCATTGTTTTAAAATTAGCATGGTGACAGATGTATACCAATAAGCATATTAAGGAGCCCTGGGTAACACCTTATATGTATGGACTTTGAAATATAAAACTGTTAAAGAAAATAAAGCCCAAACAACAATTCCTCCTGGGGCTTGTCACCTTCCTGTTGCCTGCCCATTAGGATGTAAAACTCTGAGCCCTTTCTCCAGCACCATGTCTGCCTGGATGCTGCCATGCTTCCAACCATGACTGTAATGGACTGAACCTCTGAAACTGTAAGCCAGACCTAATTAAATGTTGTCCTTTCTAAGAATTGCCTTGGTCATGGTGTCTCTTGATGTTCCTAGATTAAATCAGAAGGGGGGTTGGCAGGTGTGAAGAAACTGGAGGAGGAAACAACAGATGGGAAAGAGACAGTCTTTCCTGAGAGCCGGAGTCCTAGGCAGTCTTGGGGGACAGAGTGATTAGGGCCCTTATGGAGGATTTTCTGATGGACAGGTATATACAGATTCTGCACATTTATGGTCTCTTCTCTCTGCCTACGTCCATCACAGGCCTTTGAAAATTGTACGTAGTAAGACAGACAGAATGAGCTGGAGGAGCTAGAGCAATGACCCAGTGGTTAAGAATGTGAATTGCTCTTCTAAAGAACCTGGGTTCCCAACACCCATGTAGCAGCTCACAACTGTCTGTAACTCCAGCTCCAGGGGACCCAGCACCCTCTTATGGCTTCCTTAAGCACTACATATATGTTGTACACATACACACACATGCATATAAACATTCATATACATAAAATTTTTAAAAAAAGAATATATGTGGGAGTCATTTTAAAAGGGAGAATTTTTTTCATGCTCTATAAAAACCAGTCTCTATGAAAAAAAAAGTTTTGCTCTCTCCACCAGCCAAGCAAGATGCCCAAAGGAAAGAAGGCCAAGGGGAAGAAGGTGGCCCCGGCCCCCACCGTGGTCAAGAAGCAGGAGGCCAAAAAGGTGGTCAATCCTTTGTTTGAGAAAAGGCCCAAGAACTTCGGCATTGGGCAGGACGTCCAGCCCAAAAGAGATCTCACACGCTTCGTCAAATGGCCCCGCTACATCAGGCTGCAGCGGCAAAGAGCCATCCTCTATAAGCGGCTCAGAGTACCTCCTGCCATTAACCAGCTCACCCAGGCCCTGGACAGGGAAACAGGAACTCAGCTGCTTAAGCTTGCCCACAAGTCCAGGCCAGAGACAAAGCAAGAGAAGAAGCAAAGGCTACTGGCCCGTGCTGAGAAGAAAGCTGCTGGCAAAGGGGACGTCCCAACTAAGAGACCGCCTGTCCTCTGAGCAGGAGTCAATACCGTCACCACCTTGGTGGAGAACAAGAAGGCTCAGCTAGTGGTGATAGCCCATGATGTAGACACCACTGAGCTGGTGGTGTTCCTGCCTGCCCTGTGTCGAAAGATGGGGGTGCCCTACTGCGTCATCAAGGGAAAGGCCAGGCTGGGGCGCCTGGTCCACAGGAAGACGTGCACCACTGTTGCCTTCACACAGGTTAACTCAGAAGACAAGGGTGCTCTGGCTAAGCTGGTGGAAGCCATTAGGACCAATTATAATGACAGATATGACGAGATCCGCCACCACTGGGGAGGCAACGTCCTGGGTCCGAAGTCTGTGGTTCGCATTGCCAAGCTGGAAAAGGCAAAGGTTAAAGAACTGGCTACTAAACTGGGTTAAATGTACACTAAGTTTTCTGTACATAAATATAATTACAAAATTGTCTTCCAAAAAAAAAAGAAAAAAGAAAAAAAAGTTTTGTGTTATATTTTATTGCATCTTTTGAAACAGGGTCTCTAACCCAGAATGTCCTTAAACTCACCATGTACCTGAAAATGGCTTTAAGCTTTTGATCCTCCTGCTTCCAACTCCTGAGTTCTGGGATTACAGGAATGGAGCACCACGATCATTTTATACATTGTTCTCTCCAGAGCTGTGCTCTCATAGTTCCTTTAAATCCAGTGAGTTGACACTGAAGATTACTGTCATTCCACTAGGGATGACAGGAAGACTCCAGGAGATGACAGCCTTGCAAACTCCTTCTTTACATTCACGAGACACCAACAGAAGCTCCCACCGAGGCCTCCCAAAGGAGGCTAAGTCTGGACTGCCAACACAGGAAACCATGAAGAGGGAATGTGTGCTGGGCTAAGGTGCCAAGTGCATGACAATATTCTTATACGACACCACCAGCTATGGCAGACGTGAAAATTTGCAGCTCAGCACCTTAGTCAACATGTCATCTCCCTCATACACACAAATAGGAACACCATGTCCGTGTAAATTATTCAAAGGTAAGGTTAAAATTACTTTGAAATAACTTTTAAAACTAAAGCTAATACATATCCCGTCCTGGCAGAATTGTACCCGTGTTTCATCACGTGTGTGTAATGCTTGTACTGACTGCTGTCGTTCACAGAATGACGGTCGGTTTGGTGCACTTAAGAAATTAATCACTGTGGCTACTTGTACAAAATGTAGAGAACAGAAAAATAAAGTGACGGATCTAAACTAAAAGTCACAGGCTATCCCAATTATAATGACATTCCTCGGAACTCAGTAGCAGGGTGCTAGACCGGCATGCACAAGGGCCTGGGTTCCAGTCCCAGCATTGCCCAAATAAAACTAATTCCCCATCTACCATTGTAATAAAAAGAAAGCAGACAACCTACCATTAGTGAAGAGAGTGTGAGAGAGCAGGTGCACCAAGACGAGGAGAAGGTGGTCCTGCCTGGAAGAACACTAGAAAGGTAGAAATGGCTGATGTTGTCCGTTCTATTCCTGCTCAGCCACATGCAATGAGGAGACAAGGCAAGCCCCCTTCCCCACCCTCCATGTGCTCAGGCCTTTTACCGAACGGAACCTCTGCCTTTGGGGGATAGTAGCTATCACAACCTTTAAGTTCAACTCCTGGCTCTATCCCAGATGGGATAACATGGAAGAAAGCCACAGGCTACACTTAGCCAAGCTTTGTGGCAAGAGGCCAGACCAGAGTGCTGGGGATAGCCTGGCCCTCTCATGCCCTCAGAGAGGGTTGCATATACCAAAGACTCTGCCCAACTGGTGACTCAGTTTCTTGGCTCATGATATTCTTTCTGTCTTGTCTCCTATCTTCCTCTTTCTCCTCACCCTGTGTGTTTCCCCAGAAAAGTGAATGCCAGCCTGGTCTACGGGCCACTGACTAGCTCACAGCTTCTTGTCTGGTTGAGTACTTGTGCCCAGTCTCCTCACCCACCAACAGGCTTACATGTGGCACATGGGGGTCTAGGAAGCCAGAGTAGGCTCTCATGGGCATAGCAGGATGGCCACATAACCCAACCAACAGAAGGCAACTCAGATAAAAATGATGCCTGCCTTCTTTGCTTGGCTTGGCAAATCCCAAGGAAATTCTAGAACCTCTGTCCTGGCTGCTTTCTCTCAACCTAGGCTGAAAAAAAAAAAAGTAATCTATCGAGCATCCCCAACCATGCAAATACAAAGCATCTGACCCGACCTCCTCTTCCCCCCACATTCTCTAGTCTCTCTTCCTCTCTGCCCTTTTCTTTTTCAAGTGTCTGTTGTATGAGGCAGAGTGTGTTGCCTAGGCAACAGGTGTTTCCATCAGTCTCAGCCTCTCTCCAACCAGCACAGGCAGGACCTGGTCCTGGAAGGCTGGCTGCCAGCCAACAGTGTGCGGCTCACACCAACTAAATGATGCGTTTGCAGGATGCTGGACACTGTCTGAGCCCTCCTTCTGTTATGTAAGACCCTAGAGAAAGTTCCCTGTTACCCTGGCTGGCAAGACAACATATAACTAACTCCCTTTGTTAGGTTAGTCTCTCTTTTTGTGTTTATAGAGTTGATACATATACAGTCCCACCAGGAAAGACAATACTTCAGACAGGCACAAATCAGTCCTAATGCCAGAATCAGGGGCTCTGAAGCTCTAGGGTGAGCCCTGCTCTCAGTTTTATCAAGTCTCCTGGGGAGTGGTGTTGCCTGGCTGCCAGTGGTTGACAGCATGCTATGCATGGTTTGAGACCAGGAAGTAAAACTCTCCCCAGCAGCAAATGTGAACCATGACCCCATGAATCTGGCCGAGTCCAGGACTGAGCTAAGCCTTTATTTGTTTAATTAATGAAATCTCATCTGGTTCTGGGAGTCTCACCTTAACTGAACATTGGAACCAGTGAAGATCTTTTGAAAAATTGGGATGTTTGACTCCAATTCCAAACAGAATCCAGATATCCTATTGAGCAATAGTAACATTTAACAAGTTCCACAGCCCTGGGAACGGGCTCAGTTGGTAGAGTATTTGGCTTGCATACGCATGAGACCCTGGGTTCTATCTTCAGCACCCAATAAACTGAGTGTGGTGACTGTCATGTGGCAGTTTCCTCCCAGGCGAAACATTCCCTCTAGGACTAGGAGGCTCCTGAGACCCAGAGACAAGCAAAAGGCTACATGTCTGGGAAAGTGAAAACTTGGAAGATTTTCAAAGGCCCCCCCCAGCTTTATAGGAGCATGCAGCTGCTGGGAGAGTAGAATGACCAACGGAGCTGCCAAGAGTAGATTCTTGAATCACTGAGCCACCCATAAGCTGTGCAGAGGGCTCTAGGGCCACAGCTTTCGTGAGTCTGTACCTGAGTTAGAGGGACCTTCCAATGCTGTGGCGACTTTTCTGAGTCACTGATGCCCCTGTAGGTACCCTCATCCATACCTCTGCTGGGAACCCCCAAAATTCATTGGTTTACCAAGCCAGACATTGGAGGAATCATTACTTGGTCTGTTGTGGGTTCCCGTTCTAGAGTGAGTAGACTGTGTGTGGGGGAGAGGGGTGCTCTTCAGAATAGACTCTCACATAACACTGACACACGTCTGTAAGCCCAGCACTTGGAGGCTGCAGGTAAGAAGATCAGAAATTCAGGGTTATCTGTTCCTGGTCACACGTTGAGTTCGGGACCAGCATTGACTACATGAGATCCTGTCTTGAAACACAAGTTAAATTAAAAACTAAATCAACTTCAGGGATAAATTGTGGATCAGGGGTGTTGGTTCCTTTAGGGACCAGAGGTTAAGGTGCAGTAGCCATGAAAGCCCAGGCCACTGGGGCACCAGGATTTTTGGAGGATCACCTCCAGTTTAATACCAGCCTTGGCTATGTTCAAATTTTGAGGCTAACCTGGGCTATATTAGGTCCTATCTTCATATACTACAACATAATGTTTGTCAGGTGACTCTGGTTCATACAGAGAGTAGGAAGGCACACAGTCAGTCCCATTCTATTCCCTCAGTCAGTCCCATCTCCACACAGTCAGACACATCCCCGCACAATCAGCCATCATCCTATCTCCACACAGTCAGCCCAATCGACACATAGCCAGCCTCATCTCCAGCACCTTTTAGCTCTAAGGCTGTGGGAACATTCCAGTGGCCTTAGCCTTGAGTTCTCAGCTATAAAAGAGGGCAGTGACTCCCAATCTCTCCAATCTGCCAAGGTTACACAGAATAAATGAGGCAAAAGATGTGAGAGCTTTCTTGTCCTTCCTCACAAAATCATAAGGGAGGAGGGCCAGCACCCCTGGCTCAGGTACAAGTGAGCATCCCTGTGAGAACACAGCAGGATCTCATTGTTTAAACTAAGCTCCTCACAGCCTTGGCAGAAAATCAACATGGAGTCACTTGTGCTAAACGTCACCACGCTAAAACTAAAGCTGTTTAATTGAGCTTTCCAAGAAACCATGACTAAAAAAATAACAGATGAACTTCCCCAGCGGGCCAGGTTCCCCTGCTGATGATTCCCCTGGGATGTCACAGAGCAGTTGCTCTTTACTCTCCCTCTCCCAGGCTGCAAAGGAAACAACCATTTGTTCTTTGCTTTGGTTTTCCTCAGTCCACCTACAAATCCAGACATGTGTGCCCATCCGAGCACTTCTATCTTATGGAAAGAAGTACCCCATTCTAGAATTGAAAACAAAGCCAATTAAGACTTCCCTTTTTTGGGGTGGGAGGGAGTATAGATTCAAAGACAGGTTCTCATACCCTAGCTTAGGCTATCTTTGAACTCTTGGAGCTCTTTCTCTCTAACCTCTCAAGAGCTGGGGTCACAGGCTGGAGACACCACAATAGAGGCACACAAATGAAGGTTTTAAGTTGTTAAATTTGTCCTTGTGTCTCTCTTGAAGGACTAGGGAGAGGTTCGGTTGGAGAGATACACTCCTTCTCTCTCTCCTTGTAACTCAATCTTTCCTCTCCCTGGCATCTTAATAGGCCAGGGCTGTGTGTATAACAGGTTTTGCTGAGGTGTCTAGACAGTAGTACACCCTAGCATGCCACAGCCAACACCCTGAAATTGAGAGCAGCTCCTTCACCTTTCTGATCTCCAGGAAACACTGATGGTGCCATCAGGTCCCTCCCCGGCCATCTTGGTCCCCTTCCTCCTCCATCACCCTGCCCCTCCCCTGCCATCTCATCTTGCTCCTCCCCTCTCTTGCCACTCCTCACCCTACTGCTCGTCCTCAGTTTCCCCAGCTTTCAACCGTAGGGTCACGTGTACCTTCCCAGGCAGAACTCTTTGGCTGGCTCTTCCTCACTCCCATTCTATCTGCCTTGGCTGCAGGGATGGCTTTCCACAACCTACGCATCTCATTAAGGGGCACTGCTTAAAAAAAAAAAAAAAACAAAAAAACAAAAAAAAACAAAAAACAAAAAACAAAAACAAACAAACAAAAAAACAAAACACTGGTCTCCCAGAAAAGGAACCCCACCCCAGTGTGTTTGTGCTTTCTTCTCCTCATTCCATAATTACATAGGTTGTTGAGCATACTGGCCCCAAGAGAAAGCGTTCCACATGGAAAGTGTGGATGTGCCCTTTGCTGGTACTTGCCCCTGGCAGCTCATCGCTGCTTTGCTCCAGTGTGACCCACCTGCATTATCTGGGAGCCATTCCTAGGTACAGAAGCTGGGGCCAGCTCTGGAACACTGAATCTTCACAGCCTTTCCCCTGCCCCCACCCCCCAGGCAAATCAATTCTTAAAAGCTTCCCTAGCTCTGTCCTGACCTCTCTGAGTCTCTGTTTCCTAGTTTCAAAATGGAGATAATACCTCACCAGGAGGTATTGTGAAAACAAGAGCTAATGTATGTGAATAGCAAGCATAGTGTCTAGTAGGAAGAGCCTTCCAGAAAGGCTGGCTAATATTATTATTAGCTATGAGCTGTAATGGCTTTCTGCCTGATTCGGGGATTGTTATTCTACTCCATACAGAATCTCTCAGGGTGCTGAGCCCTTCCAGGTTCTGTGATTGCTGGGTGCTGGGGCTAGAAATGGGGGATGAGAGGCCCGAGGTTAGAGGACTGCAAAGTGGGGGAAGGGAGGGAGCGGTCTGGTATTTAGACTTGGGAAACTCAGGTCTGCATGTTCAGGGCTTGCTATGAAAGATACATAGTCAGTGAGTGGATCAAGGCAGTGTGTCTTCTCAGAGTGACATGTTTACTCATGGCAAATAATTGAAAACATCATTTGCATGTTAAAACGGATATGCAGTCGGTACGTGCCGTATGGTTCCATTTATAGCCTGTTCCAGAACAGAGAAAGCTGGGTGAGGGGATTACCTAGGCAGAGCTGTGCACTTCTTTCTGAAGGGTGGAAATCGTCTTGATGAGGGTAGTGGTGTTTGTCAAAGCTCACTGAACTGTATACCATAATAAATTAGTCAAATGTAATTCATTTTTAAGGCATTTGAAAAAAAGAAGTTGGAAACAGAAGGCAAAGACCACAACCTCTCCTCTGTTTACACAGTCCAAGAATTAACCAGACACCCAATGGTGACTGGCCCCCTCCACACTAAGCCCTGCCCTTAGCCTGACATCTTGGATCTGGAAGCAGAAGAGAAAATGCTGAGCCAGTGAAGACACAATATGAACTTGGGAGGTGAGGGGTTTGGGGGGAGTGAAACTCCAAGGGGCCTAGGGACACAATAGTTAAGTGACCTGACTCTGGCCCTACATGTCAGCACATGCTCTTCTATGCGCCCCAGAGCACTGCAGCCTAAGATGCTGTCCCTGCTCCCCAGATGGCTTGTGGTGTACAGGCAGGTGCATATCCCCCTCAGCCTCCCTACAGACTTAGACACTCCTGGGGGGCAGAGCAATGGCCTCTGGGCACAGTCCTTCTTATTTTCCCCTCTGGGCTGCTGGCCCTGCCTTATCACTCCATCAACTTGGCCTGAGCTGGGCTGACTTCCAAGCTGCAAAGCAGTAATGTGCTTCTTGTCATCCCTGCCCTGTGCCCTGGGCTGTCCCTATCTCTCAGACCACCTCAGGGACTATGTATGCTTCAGTAGGAAAACCTAGAAGCCACTCAGGCCAGACCTTCCTTCCCTTGGGACCCTGACAAAGCATATATATATCTCCACCTGCTCTATTGATGGCCTGGAACTCTCTGTGTAGCACAAACCTCAATTGAAGTGGAAACTTAAAAATTCTTTGGAAAGTCAGTTGGATGGTGTTTTGCTGGGGTAAACATGTGAAGGAACATTTAGCTGAAGCAGACACAGGTGAAAGGATGTTCTACTAAAGCAAGCACATAAAAGGAGACATGATGAAGGAGTCTTTGCTAATAACATGCATGTATTAGTCTACTTTATACTGTGTAGTTAAGCTGCATTTGTCAGCACTCCATAGAAAGAATGCACCAAAAAACTTCTGGTGGTGTGCTGCAGTTTCTTACTGTCACCGAGGACTCAGGCTGATTAGCAGAGTGATGTCAGCTGAGACAGACACATGTGCTGAGGCAAGACCCGTGGAGGACTTGATAGACAGTGACAGAGGCTGAGCTAGGCTTGCTTATAGAGCTAGCTGTGCAACGCCTGTTGGTCTCAAGTCTTCGCTGATCTTCGCTTTGCTGAGAGACACAGCCAAAAAATTTTCCTGGCACTCCCATTGGTCCTGGTCTCTCCTGCTGACTTGTGCTGAGGCTGAGGCCTGGCTGTCTCTGCTAGGTTGTGCCACCTCTGCTGATTTGTGTTTGCTATCCCTACACTACCAAACAGGACTGCTGGTGTATCCGTGAAGTGTTTGTGAGTGGATCAAGCTGCTACTGCTGACCTGTGAACTGAACTGCTAATTTCCAGACAACACAGATGGGAGTTGCCTCAAAGAGTCTTTCTTAACAGGTCCATTTTCCCTGTATCCTTTCTTTCCCACTACCTCTGGTGGGTGGTGGACAAAAAAGGAAGTTAAAGCATTTAAGAACCATCATTAAAAACAGGTTTGAAAAAATTAAATTTATACTAATGGTCTTGAACGTACAGTAGTCCTTCTGCCTTAGCCTTCCAAGCCATGGGACTACAGGCATGAACCACCACCCCTGGTTTCCTTTAAATCTTTGTTTCCTAGGAGCTGGACAGATAGCTAAGTGGTTAAGAGCACTAACCACTCCTCCAGAGGACTCAGGTCAACTGAGTTCAATTCCCAGCATCCATATGGTAACTCATTTGTCTATAACTCCAGCTCCAGGGTATCTGACACCCTCTTCTGGCCTCCACAAACACCATGCACTCACATGTACAGATATACATGCAGGCAAAATGACTACATATAAAATAATTAATAATAATAATTATAACAATTTTACAAATTAATTAGATCTTTGTTTCCCCCCTCAAGATTAGCTCTCTCCCAGAACAATCAGCAGCCCCTGTGTACGTGCACATGCATACACATGTGTGTATACCTGTGAATGTGTGTATATGTGAGGGTGAAAAGAAAGAGAGAGAGAGAGGGGCAAGGGAAGAGGGCAAGAGAGAGTATATGTACTCTTTCAGGGGAAATGTCATCCATCATCAGGGGGAAAACCCCAGATAGGGTAGGTTGTTTGAATAACACACAGCCATACCACCCCACCCCACCCCACCCCACTCCACTAACTCTGGCACAGGCACAGAAAGAAAAAGCGATTATTGGCAGAGATGTCACTAGAACATGGCTCTTCCAACTTCCAGGCCAGTTCTGGTGTATGACCGTGGCTGCAATTCTTCCTCCAGGAGCCAACATACTCTGCCCACAACTCTGCTTCACGGATCTGGCAAGCCACTTAATGTCACCACCACTCAGCTCCTTGACAGTAATTGGAGACAATAATAGTTACCTACTTCATAGGGATATTCAGCGCTCAATTAGTAAAAGCTTCTAAAGTACTCAGGTCCCATCATTAGCTGTAATGAAGTACTTGTGCCAGTGTTGACCCATCTGTTGGCTCTTAGTGGGAAATGCTCTTCCAAGGAAAAATTATAAAGACGAATCCTCAGGACCTGGGAAAATAGGAACTGAGCCCAGTATGCTCAGGTATTACAAAACCCTTGGTATTACTTAACTCACTTTCTTGTTGTATGACAAAATACTCAGCAGAAACAGCTTAGGGGAAGAGGGATGCATATGGCTTCAGAAGGTTTGGTCCAGGGTTGTCTGGTCCCGTGCCATTGAGCAGAATACCTTGTGATTCTCCTGGCAGCTTTTGGCTATCAGACTATTGAGACAATGGTACCTCAGAGACTGGACATTTCTCATGAGTCACGTGCTGCAGAAAGGAAGAGGTTGGGACTCTGGAGGTGACCAGGATACTTGTCTCCTAGAAATAGATTTCACACAATTCTGACAATTTGTCCAGTCTCACCCTGCAGGAGAGACTGGAGGTAATGACAGGTCAGCGATAGGCAGGACTGAACCTTGACCTGGGTGCTCGTCTATCTTCATCTCTTGCTTTCTATTTAAACCTAAACCTTATGTCAGTACCTTGATGATAGGCTTTAGACAAGGATCAGGACGGTCACTGGAGCCTTTATTTGTTCTTCTCAATATAGCCACAGCTTTTCATCATTATTTGTCTATCTAACTGGCCTATAGAGGATGGTGGTCAAGCCTAGCTTATGAGAGCTGTGGGAATCCAGGGCCAGCCTCTGACCCTAAGCATCACGTGGTGGAACCTTGTGGCAGATTTTGCTTCTTGGTAGGCAGGAGGCAGAGCCAGTGACAGGAAGGCTTGCACTTTTGGATTATGGAAAGTGATGGGGGTGGGGCAGCAACAGCTCTTTTACTTGGGAGCCTGGGGTGTGGCTTGGTTGGTAGTTAAGCTTGCCTGGCATGCAGGAAGCCATGGGTTCTATCCCTGGCGTGGCATGAACTGGTGTGGTAGCACTTGATTCTCTCATCCCAGCACTCCAAGTAGAGGCAGAAGGATCAGCTAAATAACACGCTCAAAACCCAGAACCTTCTTCCCATTAGAAAAAGACTTCGCCGGGCAGGCAGAGTCAGCTGCTCACTCAAAGAGGAGTTCTGCATGTTACTACAAAAAAGGAGAAAGCAGAACACGATGGAGGGGATATGCTTCAAAGGTCTCCAGTCTTGGAAAGGGAGATAGCTCCATTGGTAAAGTTCTTGCCACACGAAGATAGAACCTGAGTTCAGAGCCCCATGCATCCTTGTGAAATGCTGGGCACAGCATCCTTGGCCCATAATCCTAGCAGAGGAGACAGGAGGAGCCCTGGGGCTTGCTAGCCAGCTGAGTCAGTGAGCCCCAGTGTCTGTGAGAGACTGTCTCTAAAAGTAAAGTGGGGACAGCTTGAGGAAGAGACCCAGCATGGACCGCTGGCCTCCATGCGCACATTTGCACACACAGGAACACAAACATTTCTCTAATCTGATCTGTGAATTTTCAGAAGGTTGCAACTTGCTTGTTCTTTGAGAATCTGGTGAGTAGATTAGGATATCCTGAGATGAGAGGAAGCCTCCATGGACAGGGAGGGTTTGGACTCATAGCTGCTGCCTATAGGGAGCATGTAGCTTAACGTCCTGACTGAACGGCCCTATAGAGTCCAGAGATCCAGCCACCCCGGGAACAATCACAACAAAGCCATTCTACCAGTCAAAATGAGATCAGCTGAGGTGGGCAGGACATCTCGGCAGTCAGCAAGAGGAACGTGTCGCTGGGAATTGCAGTGCCTCTGTGAGAGGCAGCAATGGCAGTGATGGCCCATGGCTAGCTCTATTAGAAGTAGGTTCATGGACGAGGTACCGAAGACCCTCCCTGATGCTATTGGGACTTATTAGCCTTGGTGTAGTGTGTGTGTGTCTGTGTGTGTGTGTGTGTGTGTGTGTGTGTGTGTGTGTGTGTGTGTGTGTGTGTGTGTGTGTGTGTGTGTGTGTGTGTGTGATTGTTTTTATTAGGGAGGGGATCTGTTTTGGTTTGGGTCAGTTTTTAAGGTGGAATATTATGTAGATTAGGTTAGCACCCATCTCACCATGTAGCTAAGGATGACTTTGATCTTGGCTCTACCCCTAAGGACTGGGATTCCAGGTGTGCACCACCAAACCCATTTTCTGTGGTGCTTGGGATTAAAACTCATGGCTTCACAAACAGTGCGCCAACACTCTACCAACTGAGATACACCCCATCTACCGTTTAGTTTATTTTAGAGCTATTAAAAGTGGACTTTGCTTTTGTAGAACAACTGTTGGACAAAAGTACAACACACACATACACATTCATGCATACACACACACACACACACACACACACACTGTTGAAGCAAAAACCATAACTCTCACCTTAAAGGGAATAAGAGATAGCTTATTCTGGAATCATTTTGAGTGACCTTAGCCTGAGAACATAGACTTAGGTTACCTCAGATTCCGTGTTCCAACCTGAAAGAAGATTCATGAGGTTTTTATAGAACACAGAAAGTCATCAATCAAGGCAAGCTTAAAGTACATTGGTCCTTACATTAGAAAGGCGGGTACATTGACATGAGGGAAGTTTTTCTATAGGCTCCAGAAGCTAACTGATGTCTTTTCCCTTCCTATCCCAACAGTGCTGTCTTTGTTACAGCTGGTAAGTGTACACTGACTCGCCATTACTACCTGTGCTGGTTTGAATATGCTTGGCCCAGGGAGTGGCACTATTTGGAGGTGTGGCCTTGGGGGGAGTAGGTGTAGTCTTGTTGGAGGAAGTATGTTACTCTGTAGGCAGGCTTTGAGGGCTCCTGGTGCTCAAGCTCTGCCCAGTGCAGAAGCAGAAGTTTCAGTTCCTTTGACTAAATACCAGTGAGCACTGTTCACGAAGCAAAAGTGATTTCAGTTCTGTAAGAACCCCCCTCCCAACTTCAGGAGATGTGTTTGAAACTCTCTCTCTCTCTCTCTCTCTCTCTCTCTCTCTCTCTCTCTCTCTCTGTGTCCCTCTGTGTGAATGTGGGTCCACGGTGCCATAGTGTATATCTGGGGTGTTGTCCTTCCCCTTCCACTTTGATACAGGTTCTCCCTGTCTTTACTGTTTGTCACTTTGGTGACTATCTTGTATGCCAGGCTAGCTGTCCTGCAAGCTTCTGAGGATTCTCCTGTCTTCACCTCCGATCTCATCATAGCAGTATAAATGGTTGTTTCTACGTTCAGCTTTGTCTGGTTCTGGGGTCTGAACTCAGGTCTTCATACTTTATAAACTTCATGCTCTATAAACTGAGCCCCACATTTGAAACATTAACGATAATAATTGACTTCCATGTATTGAGGTTTTGCTCTGGACTAAGCATCTCACATGTAAGGATGCCTTTAACTTACTAACTTCAAAGCAGATGTCTGGGGCCTTAATTTATTGTTGCTGGAGATCTAGGGTCTTCTACATGCTAGACAAGTGCTGTCCTCGGCCCTTTAAAGTACATGTTTGTTTCCTTTGGGTTTACTTTGTTTAGGTTGGTTGATTGTTATGATTGTTTTGTTTTGGGATTTGAGGTTTGTTTGTTTGATTGGCTGGCTGTTTTTTTCTTGCAACTGGATTACCCCCTGTAAGCCAAGGTGGCCTGGAACTCACAGAGTAACCTAGGCTGGTCTGAAATTCAAAACAATTCTCTTGCCTTAGCCTCCCAAGTGCTGAAATTATAAGTAAAATCAACCACACCCACTAAAGTACATCTTTCTGATCCTCTCTTTACAGACAAATGATTGGAAAAATGAAGCAATAGTTATCTAGGCCCATCACCCCCTGGGTCCAACTGAGGACTCCAACCCAGTTTGCCTTTCTCTAAAGCCCTGGGTCCTGACTGCTTCTCAAGCTCCCAAAGCCTGACAGCTCATAAAACTTTGAACAGGTGCCCCGATGGTCTTGGCTTTGAATTCCCACTGATGGCTCTCTTTGTACACCTCCACAAGTCCAACAGAGCTGTCATGGCAGATGACTCCTCTGAAGCAAAGGTGAGCATCTAGGGTCATGAACTGAAGGGCTGCAAGAAGACGATGATGGTGCAAACTTACCATGACAGACAGAGGCAACAGTAGCCTGGAGGAATGGAGAGCATCTGAGCATCGGTGACAGAGACGACAGAAGGGACGGATGAGGATGATGGTGACAGCGAAGTGACTATGACCAAGAGATAAGTGTGACCAAGAAAATAGATGGTCATGGTCAGAGGTGACAATGATGGAGAGAGTTGATGCTGGCAGAGAAAAATGGTGGAGAGAGGCAGAGTGAAGGAAAGAGTATGTCAGTGGAGCATCTTCCCACCCACCCACATGCTGGGCACCCTCTGCCATTTCACTTGCTCCTTAAACACTTACCATTCTCCCACCGTGCCATCCCACCCCACAGCTGGCTGTCCCAAGACCACCCTTCCCTCTCGAAGCCAGTGACTGCTCCTGTGCCAGCCCTGCACACTCCGCCTTGGCTCTGCTTCTCCCTTGCTCCTCTGGATATGGTCCTTCCTGTTTGCTTGCTTCCAGCATTGACCTCCCCCCCCCCCCCAGTCCCCCATTCTAGAACTAGCACAAGTTTCTTAAGGCCCAGGCTCTGAAGAAGGGCTCTGCTCAATACTCAACCAGACAATCTGGAGAAACTGTATTTTCATTTAATGACAGAATGGTTTTCCCTTCGGAATCAAATTTCAGTCAAGTTATTTAGTGGCTTAAGATCAGACTGCTGAGCTCCACACTCTGCCCCAGCACTCATTAGCTCTGTGTGCCTGGACACATAAACTGTGTAATCCTCTGGTTTTTCCTCATTTGTGAAGCCAGAATCATTTTTAAAATTATATATTTTATGTGACTGGTAGAGGGGGAAGTGAGAGGGATATAAAGTGAATAAGTAAAAAACTAAAATTAAATAAAATTTAAAAACACAGGAAAAAAATCATATATTTGTCTTACTTAGGGTTTTACCACTGTGAACAGACACCATGACCAAGGCAACTCTTGTAAGGACAACATTTAATTGGGGCTCGCTTACAGGTTCAGAGGTTCAGTCCATTATCATCATGGCAGGAACATGGCAGCAGCCAGGCAGACATGGTGCAGGAGGAGCTGAGAGTTCTACATCTGCATCTGAAGGCTGCTAGCAGCATACTTACTTCCAGGCAGCTAGGACAAAGATCTTAAAGCCCACACCCATAGTGACACACCTATTCCAACAAGGCCACACCTAATAGTGCCACTCCCTGGGCCAAGCATATACAAACCATCACAATATTTTATTTTTAATTATGTATATACACATGTATCTGTGTGGGTCTATGTGCTTGTGCATATCTGTGCCCACAACTAGAAGGTCTTGAATCTCCTGGAGCTGGAGTTACAGGTGCTTACAACTGCCCAACATGGATGCTGGGGACCAAACTCAGGTCTTCTACAAGAATGGTACTAGCTTTTACTCACTGAGTCATCTCTCCAGCCTCCAAACTGGGCTCTGAAAACCACTTGCATACAGACTCTTCCTTACTTTATATTTTACCTATTTAGTTAGTTTCTGGGCTTCTTGATTCAAGGTCTCATTATGGAGCCTATGCCTCCCAGTAATTGAAAATCCTCCTGCCTCAGCCTCCCCAGTGCTAGGATGACAGGCATGTATAACCCTCTTAACTGTGTAGAGACCTCTTGATGGACTTAAATGGAATGTTTGTAAATCTCACTGCATGTCGTCTTCATGAATTCTAGGCCTTAATTTAATGATCATACAAACAATGATATGTGATTCTTGGGAGGAAATCTGGGATAAGTAACTTCCTAATTGGGCCAAATGATCCTATGAGTTTTGAAGTTGCTAGGCATGGTAGGGCACACATTCAGTCCCAGCACTTGTGACACTGAGGAACAAAGGAGGACAATGGGTTCCAAGACAGCCTCCCCTGTCACCTTGGGTAAGCCGGTCCATTTTCAAGAACTTCCCTGGCTTTGTGTGTAGACTGGGAATCACCACCCACTGGCCAACCTCTGAGCGTCTACACTGCTGTCCACTGTCCACACATTCCTACAGAGCCTGCCTAGCTCACTCCCTGACCTAACTTCACTCAGGTCCTTATTCAAACGCTGCCTGCTCCAAGAAGCTCCTGGTCCCCTGGCAGACCCTACCCTGATTCCTGCCTCACACCTGCCGTACCTCACATTACCTCATGTGAACAATGCTATGTCTCCTTGGCTCCCTGCTAAGAGTCCAAGCTGAAGGAAGCAGGCACATGGTTGGGTGTGCTCCCTGGAGGGAAAGGGGTCCCAGCTTCTAGATGATACATGGGGTACGGTAGGCTCTCTATAACTATACCAAAAGAGGAAAAGGTGCGAAGTCTTTTCAGAGCGTACCTTACCCAGAGCCAAGTGCACAGCAGAAATCCTACAGGCTACCCCTCCCCCACCCCTGGAAGGCGCATTACTTACTTTTCTTGTTGTGAGATTGTGGGTACAGTCTACCATAACAGGGAAGGCGTGGCAATAGGAGCCTGTGGGGGCTGGTCACATTGCATTCAGTTGGACATCTGAGAGAATGAATGTTGCTGCTCAGCTCTCTTTCTCCTTTGTATTCAATCCGGAACCCCAGCTCACAGAATAATGCCACCCACATTCAGGGTTAGTTATCCATCTAGAAGATCCCTCACAGACAGACAGGTTTGTCTTCTGGGTGATTCAAAGCCCTGTCAAGTTGACAATATTAATCATCAAGGGCGTTTAGCTTTGGTGACCGCAGTGTCCTTCAGACCCATCCTATCCTCTTGGCTTCCTGTGTCCTTATTGCTGTCCTTGGGATTTTTGCACTTGGCATCTCTGAGACACCTCCTTTCCTCTGTATAAAGATACCCAGGGGTACCTCAGCCTCTACTCAGCATAAAGCCCACCCCCTCACACCAGACTCTTTGCTACAACTGTGTTTCCTGGGGGTGGGGGTGGGGGTGATGTTTGTTTGTTTGATATTGATTGATAAAGATGCAGAGGCTCAAAAAGACTAAAATTCATGCCACACAGATGGCTGATGCCAGGGCCATGATTTGCACTCAATCTGAAGAGTATCATACAGATAGAGAAAGGTCTGACTGTGTTTCCTCCCACTGCATTACCTGCTGCTCAGAATGGACCTAGCCATTGGGAGTGCTCACCAAAGGCTCGTGTGAAGAATAAATAAAGCATGCATGAATGGATGCACACGTGAGTGCCTAAACCCTCTGCTCTCTCTGCTGTGTTTGCAGCCTCGCTGCCATTACCTCCCCTTTGCTCCACCACTGGCTATGTGCCAGGAAGATGTGAATTACACTGAGCATCTCTTTGTACACCCAAGCACTGAGCACTGCTCTGTAGACTAAATCAGACTTAGGTACCCTTACCTTGTTTGGCTGATTTAAGATTTTAGGGCACAGGAGCCAAAACTGGATGCTTTGTGTCTGTCTGTCTGAGGTAGCCAAGTGGAGACGGTAGATAAACAGGCTAGGTCCTGGTTCTATCTTCTAACAAATTCACAGATAAGACCTTGCAATTCTGCTTCCAAGGGCATTCAGTACGTACTCAGGGAACAAAAGAGCTTCCTCCCCTGGACAGGGAAAAAGGAAGCCATTAGGCATGGCTTACCTAACCAAGAGAAAGGCAGATAGGCTGTGAGAGACACAAGTGCCTACACAGTGCCTCAAACGTAAACCAAAGCCAGTAAGCTGGAAGGAAAGGCAGGAGGAAGCGGGAACCGTGGGTTGTGTCGGAGTCTGCGTTGCTTCTCGCACAGACAAGCCCCTTTCCAGTGTGCAGCTTCTGTTCTCTTATCTGGAAAGGAAATAGTTTAGACCGCCTCAAGTTGCCTGGAGCTGTAGATAGCAGAAGGAGTATTGAGGGTGGTCATATCTTTGTTGAGTCAAACCTATCTGGATTGGGGAGCAAAGATGTCATGTTTTCAATGCCTAGGACCTCACAATGAGAAACTGTCCCATTTAGAATTTAGAACAATTCTTTGAAAAGCCCTTTTCTGGTAAAGTACTGGCCATGCTAGTTGAAACCCTTACACGACGAAAAATACAAGAATAACAAAAGCCCACTAGACACCACCTAAAGGACGTGGGGAAGGGTGGGGAGACAAAGATATCATAGATTTTAATGTTCTTTCCAGCATATCTTCTATGTGTTGATAGTTTCCTGCCCTGGGGCCCTTTGCCTGTGATAGTCTCAGGGCATGGGAAGCCAGAACCCAGGCTGGGAACTTCTTGGCAGCTGTGATCAGTCTCCACAGCTAGACTTGCGAAGACAGCCCCTCCCCCACACAGCCCTAGCCCCACTGCTCTAGGAGCTCAATGATGAAATAGAAGAAGCTGAGAGAAGACTCAGGATGACTGAGAACCTGAGACAGGAGAGTTTATTTAGGCTCTGGGGGTTTCCCAGTTGGTGATGGCAAGGGTTTGCCTTGTGAGAAGACATGGAAGCAGAAGTCTGGAGAGCCAACCAAGAAGAGCCTCCATCAGTGGGCTCTTCAAAGACCTTGAAGAGGTGGAGGTGGGCAAATGGCTCGCTTAGTAAAAACGCTTGCTTCTAAGTATGAGAACCGGAATCCACATTTTAAAAAAAGCAGAGTATGGAGGCTTGTAACTCTAGCACTGGGAGGCTCCCTGAGGCTTACTAGCCCGCCAGCCTAGCCTATATCAAAAGCTTCAGGCCACTGAAAGAGCTCATCTCAAAAAATATGGAGGGCAACGTGAGGAAGGACAACCAAGACAGTCTCCTGGCCTCCAAATACATATACATGTGTGTACACATGCGCGCGCACACACACACACACGGGGGGGGGGGGGTCTTTCCCACTACCCTAAGCTTGTCTCCATACCCCCAGAGCATCCTATGGTCACTGCTGTCTTATTAAGATGGAAGTGTGTACATAGAAGCATACCTCACTACTAGATGAAAGTTTGCCTGTGTATACACCTGTGGCCATCACTTCACTTAGGCTAGTACCGCAGAAGGCTTTCTTGCATTCCTACCCAGGCAATGTCTCCACCAAAGAGAGCCTTGTAACGGACATTGGCGATGCTCTTGCCAAAGAGAACTTCATTGTCAACATAGATTAGTTAGTTTTTAACTCTGTATTCACAAGATCATACTGTGTGTACTTTTTCTCGTATGACCCTCTTCACTCAGCCTATGTCTCTGATACTCACCAGCTGCATGGTGGGTAACTGACCAGTTCTCAGTTGTTACTGGGCAGTATTTTGTGGTTTGAGTCTAGTGTTGGTGGACACAGGGACTGCTCAGATCGTGTCTTGAGAAAGTACAGAGTATGGAAACTCCCTTAAGATCCAAGAAAGAGTCTCCATGAGAACTTGGCTGTAATAGACTACAGGAAAGAGATCATTTATAAACCAAAAGAAGTCCAGTGACCTTGTGTCACCTTTACATTTTCTCCTCCATTAGCTGAAATGGGGATCCCAGAGCTAAATGAGGCTGGTTGATGGAAGATTTCTTAAGTGAGATTCTTTTGTACATCTAAATTTTGTTCCCGATACACAGGCAATGAACCAGTGTAATTTCCTGATAAGAAAGATGGCTTCTAGAGACTATGGTACCATCGTCACCTTACTGTTAAGATACCAATAACCTGGAGGCAACACCTTGGAGAGATGATACAGGAACATAGAGTGAGCTTCAGGGCAGATATTCAGATGTGGAAAATCTGAGTAAACCACTGTAATTAGGGAGCATGGCTGGGGATGGGGGGGTGCATTCTGGAAGAGAATCTGAGTGGGTAGAGCAACTGTTGTCAAAGAAAACACCAGCCTCATTCAGAAAGCTGCACAATTAGTCACCAGTGGAGCTGGAGGCTGTTCAAACTACTCTGACTAATTTCAGCTTGTTTGTCTGAGGAGCCCCAGGAGGCAACTGGGGAGTTTCTAGAACAATCTGCCTGGCTTGGAGGTCAAAGAGTCTAAAGTAAAAAAAAAAAAAAAAAAAGTTTACTAAGTTATAACTGCTATTGCCTTGAAGGGAGAGGGGAGACTTGAGGCCTGGGAGATGGTTCAGTTGGTAAAAATGCTTACATGAGGACCTGATTTTTCATCCCTAGAAACCATGTAAAAACAGGACACTAGGGAAGTGGAGACAGGAAGATCCCAGAGGCTTACTGGCCAACCGTCCTAGCCAAATTAGTGAGCTTCAGGTTCAGTGTATCAAAAAATAAGGTGGAGGCTGAGTGTGGTGAAGCTTATCTTTAATCCCAGCCCTGGTGAGGAGGGGGAGGAGACAGGTGTATCTCTGAGTTCAAGGCCAGCATGGTCTCACAGACCAGCCAGGGCTACATAGTGAGACACCATCCACCCCCCACAAACCTAAAGTGGAGAATGTGGACGGGCATCATCTCTGGCCTCCACATGCCCATGTACATGCATGAGATCAAGGTTGGCATGATGGCTCCGTGGGCAAAGGTGCTTGCCACCAACCTGATGACTTGAGTTTGATCTTAAAACCGACTTGCTGGAAGGAGAAACTGACTTCTCTGACCACCCAACACAGGAGGCTATGAGAACGTCCCATGCCACTAAATAAATCAACATAATTACAAATTTTAAACCCCTTTATACACAACACAATATGTATTTAAAAAAGAAGAAAAAAGAGGAAGGAAAGAAAGAAAGAGGGAGACAACAAAGAAAGGAGGTCTTCCACCCTTAAAACACTCAACACTTGGCGCACACCTTTGATCCCACACTCAGCAGGCCAGCCTGGTCTACATATAGCCAGGGCTACACAGAGAAACCCTGTCTCAAACACAAAACAGCCAAGAGCCAATGTGATTCCCCTCCAGAGTCATCTGCCCCTGCCATGGTTCTAGTTGGTGGCGGTTGCAGAGGCCTGGGCTCCAGAGCAGAAGAAATTCTTAGCGAACCCTTCGTTGTGGGGCATGTAGAACGTGCCTCCAGAGGAACTGCCATGGAACTGAAGAGGTGGAGCAAGTTTAAACCTCAGGAATCTCAAAACTTGAGATTTAAATCTCATCCTGAGACTGTCAGGGATGGAACTAACTCCCTCCCTGTTCTGCCTCAGAGAATGTAGCCTGGCGACCCCCAGCCAGGTGGTTCCAGGGGGTCAGTCATGTAGCTCAGCATCTGGAATTCTTCCCCTTGCAAATAGAGCATCACCAGCATCTTAGCCTTAGCCAATAGATGCATTAACCCCCAAAATCCCATCCCCCACCCCAAGGTTCATAGCGTCCCTGTAAACATGGAAGAAAGAACACATAAGTGATTTCACCAAGGATCGTCTGAGACTAGCTGTTTTTACTGAGCTGTAACACTTGGGGGAAGATTCTTCCCCCAGCCCCCGAGCACTCATCATTGGACCTTTGGACCTGCCTGCCCGACCAGGCTCCCACTGTTTGAAGAAGCTCCCATCAGAGCGTGGCCCGCGATATTGTCGCCACTGCCACAGCTGTTGTTGGAACCGGGACATCAGTCGCCTGACCGGGCGCCGGCCACCGGAACCTCTCTCCTCCTTTTCTAAGAAGTGTAACATTATTCTGGCATTCCCCCGCCGGACCAGCGTTCTTCAGATCCCATTCGTCTGGGATTCTGCTTCAACCCTCCTGGCCTTGTGTGCATCGGCATCTGACCCTCCTCCAAATGGACTGCAGACACCAACCTTTCCAGATTTCACCCAGTCCTCTCCTAGCCTGTGTAAGGGCAGCATCCGGACATCCCTGAGAGGAGAGGCAGAACCTGGAACCACGCTTAGTAACTGTTGGCAGGTGTGAAGACTGCTGTGCTGTTGAACCATTGGCACTGAGGACCATCTATAACCACATCACAGTTGGGTTAATCCTGATTGAGGGAGTTTGAAATTTGTTATGTCAAATGATGGTTTGCTGGGGCACACAGGTGAAAGGATGTCTTGCTAAAGCAAACACGTGAAAGGCTGTTTTCCCGAAGCAGACACAGGTGAAAGGGTGTTTGGCTATAGCAGACACGTGAAAGGACGCTTGATGAAGGAGTATAAATATGACCCCTCAGACAGTGGGGGACAAGCACTGAGCATTCTTTTGCTTTGCTCCACCTTGCTGCTATTTTTCCACTACCTCCGCTGGGTGCTGGGCTAGAGGAGAGATTGAACCCTTATTAAAAGTAGGTTGCAAAAAATGTATGCCTACAGGAGTTCACTCTGAAAATGGCTTTGGTATAGTTTAGGACACTTGGTTCATCTGAACTCTAAGAAACACAGGGTCATTTGGCCCTCTGTGATAAACACTTAGAGCTAAGAGGGCGTGGAGGAGAGTGGACCGTGTTGGGTCAGAGCATGGAAGATACAAGATCCACTGGGAGAAAGTGGAAAGGAAAAGAGGGGAAATCTTCAAACAGTCTTAATCTTGGCCTCCCCACCCTTCTAGCTGTGTTTGTTTTCCTGTTTTAGCATCTTCCAGTCCCCAATACCCATTGCTAACTTCCCAACACACACACACACACACACACACACACACACACACACACACACACACACACACGCCTTGCATTCTTGTCCTAGATGCTTGTGTGCTTGGAACCACATGGAACCCGAGGCAAGCTTCCTGTGTGCTAGCCTGGCCAGGTCCACAGCAGCAGGAGGAGCTGTCAGTGTTACTAATTTCCATAGCCTCCTTTCATAGACTCTTATCAACACTGGCTTTTCACCTCTGCATCCTAGCAATGGCTGAGTCTCCTCTAGGACACCATCACCCATGCTCAACAACTCATTTGATCATCCTGATTGGTCAGTGCTCAGCTGGACTGGCTGTTAGCTATTCTTAAAATTCACTGTGATCTGAGAGTCACCTTTAAATCATTGTTTGCTGGCAAACCACAGGGCCAAAGGACACCCAACTAGTAATGATAAATTCCAGGGTCCAATTTTCTGCTAACTTTTTTTTTTTTTTTTTTTAATGAAAGAGAGGCGTAATGATATATGTCTGTTAATCTAGCACTTAGGAGGTAGAAGCAGGAAAATAGAAAAAAGTTTGTGTCCAGCCTGCGCAACACAAAACTGTAACCTCAACACTAGGCGGGAGAAGGGGAGATTTGAAAGTCAGATCCTTGGAGCTCACTGGCTGTGCAGCCTAGCCAATCCGTGAGCTTCAAGTTCAGGGAGCATCCTTGTCTCAAAAATCAGGTGGGGAGCCTCAGAGTAGAACCCCTGATATCTAGTGGTGGTGCACTTGCACGCAGGTACACGTGCACACACTCACACAAACACATGTATGCAGCTCATACAAGAAGAGGGAGAAGGAGAAGGAGAAGGAGAGGGGGAAGAGAAGGATGAAGATGGAGATGGGGCCGGGCAGTGGTGGCGCACACCTTTAATCCCAGCACTTGGGAGGCAGAGGCAGGTGTATTTCCGAGTTCGAGGCCAGCCTGGTCTACAGAGTGAGTTCCAGGTCAGCCAGGGCTACACAGAGAAACCCTGTCTCAAAAAACCAAACCAAACCAAACCAAAACAAAAACAAACAAACAAACAAAAAGATGGAGATGGGGCAGCGGGAATTCTGATTGGTGCATGACTCTGAGTAGGTGCAAGCAAACATCTTTCCCAGAGGAACACCAGGATACAACAAACACATTCCAACCAGGTCTAGCTTAGTGGAGTGAGTGGTGAGTTTATTGGGGTTACTTATGACAGCATAGGGTGACTCTTGGATATCTGTATCACCCAAAAATCCACCCAGCAGAGGTGATGGCGCTCTCTTTGAGTCAGATCTAAAAGCTGCCTTCTGGGGCTCCCTGCTCAGCTTACAGGCAGCTCAGCCAGGGGCTCCTTCCCTCATAGCAATTTTCTGCTGATACCTGTGGGAGAGACAGTGTGAGCCTTGTGACTTTCTCTGCCTCCGGAACCTGGAAAATCTCATTAGCTCCCAGAGGTTTTTTTGAGCCTTTCTTCTGCCCCCAAGGAGGGAATGCTTTAATTCTGAGGAAACAACTATGCAGCAATGAGTAACAAGGAAGAGGTCAATGCTATTAGAGAGGGGGACCGGAGCCCATGGTGTGGAGCAATACCTGTGCTCGGGCCCTTCACCGTTCCCTTTGACCTCAGAAGGACACTGGGCATGGTTACTGGGAGTCAGCTTGCTCATTCCTGGAGGCTGAGAATGAAGCTAATGTAGGGGAAGAAGAGAGGAGGGGAGAGAGACACGCCAGACCTAATGATGTCACTGAGCCCTTGAGTGAGGCTATAATGGGCTCGCCTGAGGTTTTGTGTAGAGAAGGCCACCGACTCTTACACATGCTTGCGGTGATCTGAGTCAAGTTCAATATTACTTGCCCAGAAAGAGCCTGACTTTCCAACTCAGCATTCACTGGAGTCATTGCCAGGCCTATGTGCCTCTCCCACTCCCGGCAGGTGTGCTTACATTTTAGACAGTTAAGCAGAACACTGAATAAATAGATGATAATTAGATAGCTCAATAGGCTGGCTTGTACAGACTAATGAACGTGAGTGTTTGAATGCTCGTGGAGGGGATATACATTCAACCCACTGTAGCTAAGATTCATAAGAAGACAAGAAGAGGGATTCATGGGTTGGTCAGTTTGTTTGCTTGGGGCTTTCTGGTTTTTGTTTTTCAAGACCAGGCTTCTCTGTGTTGTCCTGGCTGTCCTGGAACATTTTTCTGTAGATAAGACTGGCCTCAAACTCAAGAGATCTGCCTCCCAAGTGCTGGGATTAAAGGCATGTGCCACCACTGCCTGGTGGAACTGTCTTAATGATTAGCTTCTGTAATGTTTGTGTTTAAAAGCAAGTACTAGCATTGCGAGATGGCTCAGTATGTTTGCCACCAGTGCTGATATTCGATCCTCAGGACCCATGTAGGAGAGAACTGACTCTTGCAAGTTGTCCTCTTACCTCCAGTTGTATGCTATGGCGCACACACACACACACAAACACACACACACACACATACACACACACAGAGGGATCCCTTTAAATGTTGATAAAATTAAGAATGTGATAGATTATAGACCTAGAGATGATATTTGACAATGTTTCCACAGCACCCTGAGTCAAACACAACATAATGATGAAGGCCCATTATTCAATGCTGTTCCCAGCTACTGAGCTCCTTCACTGACTCACTGTCTTAGGGTTTCTATTGCTGTGATAAAACACCATGACCAAAACCATTTTATAACTTTAGTTCCTCATCCAGAGAAGTCAGGTCAGGAACTCAAGGCAGGAACCCAGAGGCAGGAACTGGTACAGAGGCCATGAAGGGGTGCTGCTTATTGGATTGTTCCTCATGGCTTGCTCAGTCGGCTTTGTTATAGCACCCTGGGGGTGGCACTATGCACAGTGGGCTGGGCCCTCCTACATCAATCATCAATCAAAAAAATAATCCACCACAGGTTTGCCCACAAGGGGTTCAGGTAGGAGCATTTTTTTCCTGAGGTTCCTCTTTCAAAATGACTCTAGCTTGTGTCAAGTTGACATAAACCAGCACAGCTTCTAAAGCCAAAGCAAATCCTCTTCAAAGCTCAGAAACCCATGCTGCATTCCCGAAGGTTTAAATTTAGATTTAAGGATCCATGGGACTTACGGTTATGCTTCTGTGACCTTGCCTGGCTTGCATCTTTCATTTGGAGGACTTTCCGGTTTACAAGCCAGCCCTGGCAATTAGTTTGGCATCCTTTTTCTCTGTAGTAACCCTATGAGCTCTCTGGTCATTCCTGAGTCTAATCCCAGGTGAATGCTGTGTCCTGAGGTCAAAGTCCCAAATGTTTCAGCTTTGATGCTGTTTAAGGAGGAGCAGGCTTGGGACGTGGCTGAGGTAGAGTACCCACCTAGTGTGTATGTACCACGGCCTGTGTTCCACCTCAGCATTGAAGAAGATTACAATGTGGTGGTACATGCCTGGGCTCCAAGCTCTTGGGAGGTGAAGTCAGGAGGATCAGAAGTTGAGGGCCATCTTCTACAAGATAGGAAGTTCGAGGCTAACCTGGACTACCTGAGACCCTGTCGATAATAATAAAAACAAATTTTATGGTGATTTTGAAAGAAAAGATTCCTGAAGTTTCTTGAAGATTCTGTAGTAGGATATAGGTCTTCATCTTGGCCCTTTTCAAATTGGGCGGGGGGCAATTACTTCTATGTAGCAGATTCCATTTGGACCCCAACAGACCATTATGACAAAACCTCCTAAGCTGTAGCTACTGAAAATATTCCTCTTGCAGTCTGGCTTCTGTATTTAATCATTTTGCACCCCCCCCCCCAAAAAAAAAGCAAAATCCCACCTGCAACATGGGAGAGTTAGTTAACAGTCACAGGTTCTGGTTATATGGAACCTTAGTTGGAAAGAATTCATTAGTATTTTCAGCCAGCAAGAACACCCCCACCTCCACCCCAACCCACCCACCTGCTCCACCCCTCCCACCAAGAGATTGGGAAACTTTCAACTTTACTCACAGGCTCACAAAAGCATTCCCTAGAGGAGTAATTCTGGTTAGACTTTAATTAGAAAATTTCTAGGAGGTATGTCACTCATTATTTGCAAACACCCAGAGCTAAAGGAAGAAAGCACACAGGAGATTATGGTGTCTGTAGAACAAAGGTTTGCCCCGAGAAGAATTCTCTGGAATCTTACAAGGCACACTCTCCAAACGCTGAAAGTCTATAGTGTGAACTGGGTGTGGCACATGCCTGCAGTCCCAGCACTGTCGAGGCCAAGGCAAGAGGACCTTGAGGGCAGCTGGACTACACAGTGAGACCCTATCTGGAAAAATGAAGGGCAAAGAGCATTCCTGAGGGAAAGAGTGCTTGCCTCCTGTGTGAAAGGCCCCAGGTTCAATCCCAGCCCTGCAAAAGATAAAAGATAATTTAAAATTCCCCAAATGGAAAAACAGCCTGGAAAATAAAGCTGAGTGATAGACATAAAAAAAGAAAATCACCTATACTTTGTACATTGAAAAGAGAGGTGGTATTGAGAGAAATTTTACTTTAAAGTAGAATGTTGCTATGACATTTTCCCATGAAAATAAAGGGACCAGTGGAGCCTGGTCAGGCTACTTGGTGCAACTAATGCATATTTCTTATGCTTGTAAAATTTCCCATCAATCTTCTTAAAAGCAATTGATTTTATGAGAGAGAGCAACAGGAGAGAGAGAGAGAGAGAGTCAGAGAGACAGAGACAGAGACAGAGACAGAGGAGAGACTGAGAAAGACCGTGCCATAGAGAGAATGTGGAAGCCAGAGGACAACTTCAGTAGTCAACCCTCTTTCTACCTTGTTTTGAGCCAGAATCTCTCTCGTTATTTCTGCCATGCTGTATACTCCAGGCTAACTAGCTCTCAGACTTCTAGAGGACTCTCCCATCTCTATCTCCCATCTCATACGAGTGCCAGGATTACAGATATAAACTACCACATCCAGCTTCTCTGTGGGTCCTAGAGATGGAACTCATACTGTCTATCTTGGCCACAAGCACCTGTACTGCTGAGCCATCTTCCCAGCCTCATCAGTGTGTGCATTTCTGTATGTGTGTGTGTGTGTGTTGTATGTTGCTAGAGACTGAATTTGAATTTAAGGCCTTATGTGGGTTTGGTAAGCACTATACCACTGAACTATTCTCAGTCACTTAGTTTTAATTTGAAACAGGGTCTCATCAAGTTGTTGAGGCTGGCTTTGAACTTGCAATTCTCCTGCTTCAGTCCCAGAATAGCTGGATTGCAGGCCTGTGCCACCCTTTAGGCATAACTCCATGAGATGTGATTATCGGAGTTCTCCAAGAAGGCAGAACCAACAGGTATGCATATGTGGACAAAGAGGTTTAAGTAATTGGTTCACAGGTATGGCGATCAGGGAAGAGCCAGTATTGCAGGTCAGGTCAAAGGCAGCCTGCCGGCAGATTTCCCTCATTCTTCATAGGAACCAGTCTTTGTGCTGTTCAAGCCTTCGACTGATTAGATGAGACCCACTTACATTTGGAAGGGCAATCCCTATAGTCAGCTGTTCCTCTCATCCAACTATACCTGTATGGGAAACCAGGGAGTAACAACTCTCCTCCTTCTTTGTCTGTCTCCCTACTCTCTGGGAGAAGCAAGCAGCCAGTATGGCTACCCAAAGATAAACCGTATTGGAAAGAGCTAAGCTTCCAGTGGAGAGCCAGCAAAAATCCGAGGTTAGCCCAGAGTTTGAAAGCAGATTGAGTTTCTGCAGTGGCAGACTCTAATAAGCAGCTTGTGAGAGATTCAACTGTGTGTTTAGGTTTAATAGCAAAAATATATAATCTAAATTTTGTCACTTACCACAAACAATACATATATACATTTATTTATTTATTTATTTATTTATTTATTTATTTATTTATTTATTTATTGAATCCATGCCAGCTCTGTCCTAAGCATTGGAACACTGCTTTTTAGGTGTCCTGAGCACTGTAGAAGACTGAAGATGTCACATCACATAAGAAATGCAATCACTAAGAGTTGAAGCCCTTTTCCGGCACTTGGAGAAAAGTCTAAAAGTCTCCTTTCCACAAAACCTTACCTGTGAATTCACATGGATCCCAGCTCTGGCCAAGTGCTTTGAAGTCTCAAGAATAATGATCAGGCAATACTCTGAAAACAGAGCTACACCCTAGGGAAATCTACTAATCTCATGTGACTGTTACATAAAACTGGAAGGCAAGGATATTTGCTGCCAGTGAGAATTGTAATTATGCCAGGGACCAGAATGCTCAGGTATTCGTGGGCTGTCCCTGCCTTCCATTTTCTCTAGCCCCTCTCTGCCCTAATTCTTCATGACTCTCTGAAGCTTCCGGTCAGTGAAGAACAGAGTTTCCCAGACTTGCCTTCGCTCCCAGGTGCTTCTCTAGGCCCCAGCTCCAAGCTACTTTTTTCAAAAGCATCATAGTCAATATACAATAGATCCAGGCTCCCCCAAGACCCTCAGCATCCACTCTCTACCGTCTCCACAGCAGGAAGAAGCAAGGATTTCCCTGAAAGAACCAAGCAGTAAAATATTTTATGTCACTTTTGCAACTTCTGTACTCAATGTACTCAATATGAAAAGCCTCGTAGATGAAACATGGAGGAGTGTGGCCATACTCCAGGGAGGTCTCATATACAAAAACACTGTGGGTTAGCTGGACTTGGACCGTGGATGTGAATATGAGCCACCGCACCAAGTGTTGCTTGCTCATAGAAGTGGGGTCTCTAAGAGACTGGGAATTCATAAGGATCTTCCCCTCTGAGAATGATTAAGGCTCTAACAGAGTCTGATCCTGATTTTGCTCGTCAACCGTCTGCTGTCTTAGTCAGGATTTCTATTGCCCTGATGAAACACCATGACCAAAAGAGAAGTTGGGGCTGGGCAGTGGTGACACACGCCTTTAATCCCAGCACTTGGGAGGCAGAGGCAGGCAGATTTCTGAGTTCGAGGCCAGCCTGGTCTACAGAGTGAGTTCCAGGACAGCCAGGGCTACACAGAGAAACCCTGTCTTGAAAAAACAACAGAGAGAGAGAGAGAGAAGTTGGGGAGGAAAGGGTTTATTCACTTTCATATCCACATTGCTGTTCATCGTTGAAGGAAGTCAGGACAGGAACTCTAACAGGATGGGAACACGGAGGCAGGAGCTGATGGAGAGGCTCTAGGGATGCTGCTTACTGGCTAGATCACCATGGCTTGTTCAGCCTGCTTTCTTATAGAACCCAGGGCCACCCGCCCACAATGGGCTGGACCCTGCCCTGTCAATCTCTAATGCCTTACAGCTGGGTCTTATGGAGGCATGTTCTCAATTGATGTTCCCTCATTTCAGGTAACTGTAGCTTGTATCAGGTTGACATAAGACTAGCCAGCACAGGCTCTGTGGGGAAATAGAAATATGGACATTTCTAGACACCAGTATCTTGATCTTGGACTTCCCAGCTTTCAGAACCATGAAAGAATGGTTTCTGTTGAGTATAAAATCACCCAGTTTCTCAGGCATTGTTACAGCATACAAATGGATTAAGGTAGCTGAGCAACTTCTAAACAAATAAGGTTGATTTAGCTAAGTTCTGGAAGGTCAAGAACACGGTACTGGCTTCTGCACCTTTCTATTGGGGGTTTCATGACGGACTGTGTCACTGTGGTGACAGATTATGCAGGATGAAGTGTCATGACAAGACTCGGGAGTCTGAAGAAGAGGCAGACTTGCTTCTTTTATAACTTTCCACTCTCAAGAAAACTCACACCAAGAGACCAGCTTTGGTCTTTTCTTCTGTGAGGCACTTTCCCTGACCTAACAACCATCCTCAGTGCCACACTGAGGATCACGTTTCCTGACATGGAATACAGCGAACATAGTCAAGCCACATGTAACCCACAGCATGAGGGCTCTTCTTTATCTCTAGGCTCTAGAAACAACACCAGTGGACAGAATCTTCAGGAAGAGTGCTTTCAAATCCAAGGAAAATGTCCTGACTCAGCCCTGCCCCACAATGCATGGCAGTGACAGAGGGTTCTTGAAGCATTCTAGAATTCTGGGAATTCTCAGCTAAGCAGTGCAGAACAAGGTTCTCAATGGCTGGATTTGTGAGTTCAAAATATGCTTTCGTGATATAGATCTCTAAGATACTATCATAGGCAGCTTTTGCCAAAGGTACTTATCTACTCTCCCCCACCCCAATCCTCCAGAGCATCCTTGGGAACTGACCTCCCACAAAGGGTCCCTTGGAACACGTTAAAACACTTACTGTGCAAACATGGGGGATCTGAGTTCTGATCCCCCAGCACCTACATAAAAAGCTAGGTCTGGGCAGCCAAGGAGCGCCGTAGAGAGGAAGCCTCACAGGAACTTGGAAGGCCCGTGAGTGGGGTTGAGGGGAGCAGCACCTCTCGCCCAGACCCGCCCGGATCTGCCGGGATCCCGGGCCTGAGAACCCGGGAACAGAAAG
>CM052700.1:43556575-43561575 GCA_028551405.1 Uromys caudimaculatus
TCCTCCTGGAGTTCGGACCACCAACCAAAGAATACACATTGACGGACTTATGGTTTGGACCACATATGTGGCAAAGGACGACCTCGATGGCCATCAGGGAGAGACGAAAGGCCCTTGGGCCTGAGGATGTTAGAGGCCTCAGTAAAGGGGAATATCAAGGTGGGAAATTGGGGATGGGTGGACGGGGGGGTGGGGTGGAATTCTCTCCTAGAGGCGGGTTGGGGAGGGGATGGGGGGTATACAAAGAGGAGACTCAGAAAAGGGGAAACATTGGAAATGTATATAAAGTATCAAAAATAAAAAAGGAGGAAAAAAAAAAAAAAAAAAAGCTAGGTCTGGCAGCATGCAGCTATAGTCCCAGTGCTGAAGAGGCAAAGACAGGAGGATCCAGAGGCTCGTCAGCCAACCAGTCTCAATGATATAATGAGCACTGAGTTTAGTAAGAGACCCTGCTTCAAGAAATGATGGGAAGAGTGAAAGGACCACCTGACCGGACCTCTGGCTTCCATGAATGCAGACACAGTTGGGTGCTGGGATGGTTTGTATATGCTTGGCCCAGGGAGTGGCACTGTTGGGAGGTGTGGTCCTGTTGAAGTAGGGTGTGTCTATTCTGCTAGCAGCCTTCAGATGAAGATGTAGAACTCTCAGCTCCTCCTGCACCATGCCCGCCTGGCTGCTGCCATGTTCCCGCCTTGCTGATAATGGACTGAACCTCTGAACCTGTAGGCTAGCCCCAATTAAATGTTGTTCTTATAAGAATGGCTCTGATCATGGTGTCTGTTCACAGCAGTAAAACCCTAATTAAGACAGGCACACTTGTATACAGTACACACGCATGTGTGCACACACAGACACGGAAAACGAAATCCTTACAAAATGGAATGAGAACCCTAGCTTCTGATTTTATGTGTAGATTTATGTGGTTGTGGGTATAGGTCATGAAACTAGAAAGGCCATAGAAGTGGAAACAAGGTTTTAAAGAAGGGGAGGGAGGGAGAGAGAAAAGGAAGGGAGGGAGGGAGGGAGGGAGGGAGGGAGGAAGGGAGGGAGGGAGGGAAGGAAGGAAGGAGGAAACGGGAGGGAGGAAGGGAAGGAGGGGGAAGGCAAAGGAAGGAGGGAGGGAAGAAAGAGGAAGGAAGGAGGAGACAGGAGAAGGAGGGAGGGAGGGAGGGAAGGAAGGAGGGAAGGAGGGAGGAGTAAACTCTTGGGACAATCAGCCCCTTCCTAGGGATTCCCTCGAGGTGTGAAGCAACAGTTCAAGGTGTGTCCTGTGTGAATTCAACCTGAGCATCTCATACAAAAGTCACTAGTCAAGAGGAACAAACCGCCTCCCCCCACCCCACCTCTTCCCACCCCAGAATTGTTTTCAGTCTGCACCACTTGGCAGGGATATCTGGGAAGACCGGCTTCCTTGTGCCTCTGATTCTTCATCTTCCTTGTTATCTTTTTCTTTGTGAGGTAGGGTCTTACGTAGCCCAGGTTGGCTTAAACTCTATTGATAGCCAAGGATGATCTTGAACTCCTGATCCTCCTGCTTCTATCTCCCAAATGCTGGGATTACAGATGTTGATCCATACCTGGCTTATGCAGTCCTGGGACTTTGTATAAGCAAGACAGGCATCCTTCCAACAGAGCCACACACCGGCCCTCCAGTTCTTCTTTACTTTCTTCCTTCTCCTAATTTGTTTATTGAGGACATAGAGATAGATAGATAGATAGATAGATAGATAGATAGATAGATAGATAGATAGATAGATAGAGCAAGCCAGAGATAGAGATAGATAGATATCTACATAGGATTTTATATACATTTATGCAATATATTTTGATCATATATAACACTATCCCACTTCCAACTCCACCTAGACCCCTCAGCATGTCTCCCCCTTAAATAAATAACCCATTAAGTCTAGTCAGTGTTCTCTGTGGGAGTGGGGCCATCCACTAGAACATGGACAAACGAAAAAGGACTCTTCCTCCCCCATCAGCTGCCAATAGCTCCTTAGCTGATGGGCCCCCAGGAGAATCTCTCATCTATTCTAGTACGCTGACTGGCTTGGTCTTGTGTAAGTTGTGCACAGGTAACCACAGGTGAGTTCATGGGCTCAAAAGCCACCTCAGAAGACAGCCCCTCCCAGCGCTCCTTCCTAGAGTCTGGTTCTGACATTCCTCTGTCCCTCTTCCTCGGTGCTCTCAGAGCCTTGCAGGAGTATTGATACAGATGTTCCACTTAGGACTGAATGGGTTGGTTCTGCTTTTGTTATTGGCTTGTGTTTGTTTTGAGACCACCTCACTGTATAACACAGGTCAGCCTCTGAGTCCTGATCCTTCTGCCCCTGCCTCCTGAGGCTGTTCTAGGAATGTGCCACCACACCTGGCTCTCCTTTTCGTTTCCCCTTCCTCTTCCTCCCCCTCCTCCTCTTCCCCTTCTCTGTGTGTGAGATATAGGCATACACACACACACACACACACACACACACAAATGCATGCATACACTCATGCACTCACGCACGCGCACACACGCGTTTTCAAGATGTGCCTTATGTGAATTCAACCTGGAGCATTTCAGACAAATGTTATTGGTCAAGAGCAGACAGCCCACATCCATGTATGAATATATACCCTACGTGTGGGGGGGGGGGTGCGCGCGCACATGCGCGCACATGCATGCATACATACATGTATGGCTGGGCATATACGCAGAGGCCAGAGAGGACATCATGTATTCTGTTTTATCATCCTCACCTTATCTTATTCTTTTGAGATAGTCTTTCACTGATCCTGGAGCAACAGCAAGCCCTAACGACCCTCCTGTCTCCACCCCACACAGTGCTGGGTTTACAAGCAGACACAGCCATGTCTGCCTTTTTATGTGGGTGCTGTGATCCAAATCCAGGTCTTCCTTTGTCCAACAAGCACTCTCCAATCTCACCACCTTGCCAGCATCCTCTTCCCATTTCTAATAGAAAAAAAAATCCTCTTCCTCCCTTGGAAGCAAGAGTGGCTAGAGTTCTCAGACTGTCTATGTTACAGCTAAGTACACAAACGCAGGGGACAGTGCGCAAAACCTCAGCGCTCTGAGCCTCGGATTCCGAATGCCCAGCTCCCCCCCTGGTCCTTGGGACAGACCCTTCGTAGGCATTCTGATTGTGAACAAGAGCAAGAGCTCCTGACCACACTGGGGACCATGAACACAGGAAGACTGATGTCCCAGAGCAGAGGCCGTGGGGGCCCACGCAGTGTTTAGCAGTCACGGGGGTGGCTGATGGCTGATGCTCACTTTGTGAGCAGCTGTTGGGAGGAGCGGTGCCTGGTGCCTTCTGCCATGGTGACAGATCTGTCTCCTGCACTATTAGTCAAGATTTCCTACTGGCTTGAGTTATTAGTGCCTCCTGCACTTTGAATTCCCCAGAGGATGGGAGCATCTTGTTAGCTATCCACAAAGCACTTCAGTCATCCTAGGACCTTTCCAGAAACCAGAGCCCATGGCAACTTTCCCTCTCCACTCTTCCTCTTGCCTCTGAAGAACTGAATGAAACGATGCTGGTGGGGACCCAGGCTCGCAGCTGGCCTGCCCCTCTCTGTTTTGCTATGTACTTTGCTGGTAAATTAGAATTAACTTTCCAGTAATAGAAGGTGGCCTACAAAGTCTCTCCTGATCTAGTTCAGAAAATAATGACAGAGTTGTCATCTAAAATAAAGCCAAGAGAGGTGAGAGATGGCTCGGTGCTTAAGAACACTGGGTTGCTCTTCCAAAGGACCCATGGTTCCATTCCTAGCACTCAAACGGTGGCTCACAACCATCTGACTCCCATTTGGTTCTAGGGGATTTGATTCCGTCTTTTGTTCTCTACCAGCACAAGCCACACACGTGATACACAGACATGCATGCAGACAGAACATTCGTCCACATACAATAAAATAGAAATTATCTTTTTTTTAAAAAAGTAAAACTAAGGAAATGGTCCTGTGACTCTACCACTGAGGTACTATGGAAGAAGTGAGACTCAGAGATAAGAAGACCTGAGATTGACTTCTGTAGTAGTTTCTTGCTATGTGTTGTGAGTGAATGATTTAACTGTCCTGGGTCTCTGTTTCTTTATTATCAGAATAAAGCAATTTGTACTGTATAGTTTGTTGTTTGGTCAGTTGGTTTTTACCCAAAGTGACTCCATCTTTGGGTAACAGTATGTCCCCAGTCATAGCAATGTTCATGATCACACCCCCCCCCAACACACACACACACACACACACACACACACACACACACAGTCCTTTTACAGGCTGGGGCCTGGCCAATCAAGCTGGACTTGGGAACCTGCCTAGTCCTCCCTTAAGAAGGTAAACACTCATCTAGAATAGCACTCCCGTTTTTTCCTCTGCTGAACTGAAATGACAGCAGCCTGAGGTTCAGAATGGCAATGGCCTTCCCTTCCTGTTCAATGCCTTTCTCTGAGGAGCCTGGCTCTGAGAGAGGCAGGGGAACCTGCAACAGCAGTCTTTGACTTGAAAGTGAGATTTTCCTTTAATTTTCTTATAATATCTATTTCTGGAAGTTCTTTTTCTGTATGGGAATGGTGTTATGTTTGTATGCATGTATGCATATTTGTATGTATATGTGTACAAGTGTGTGTTCATTTGCATCTGAGACCAGAGATTGGGGTCAGGTATCTTTTTATCTTACTCTTCACCTTACTTTTCAGAATATTAATTGGGGCCGGGCAGTGGTGGCACACACCTTTAATCCCAGCACTCGGGAGGCAGAGGCAGGCGGATTTCTGAGTTCGAGGCCAACCTGGTCTACAGAGTGAGTTTCAGGACAGCCAGGGCTACACAGAGAAACCCTGTCTCAAAAAAAAAATAATAATTGGGGGTGGGGGTGGAGAGTCAGGTTGAGACAGGATTTTTCTGTGTAGCCCTTGCTGTCCTGGAACTCACTATGTAGAGCAGGCTAGCCTTAAACTTACAGATATCCTCCTGCCTCTGTTACCTAAGTGCTG
>CM052700.1:43566575-43568072 GCA_028551405.1 Uromys caudimaculatus
TCTCCATCTTTGTTCAGCTGTAATCTTTCTTAATTAGATAATTGAAATAATCACCCAATTAAGTTGGTTCCCCTCACCCTCCTCCTTACCAAGTTCTTGCTGGCTCCAGCTGGCTCCCTCATTTCCGCTGACTCGTTCTTTGCTTCATGAAGGGCCTGAAATGGGTCTCAAGCTGTTCGCTTTCCTCCTTTGCAGTTTGCCGTTTCAGTTCAGAGGCGCTACAACTGAATTTCAGTTCTGGTCATGTCAAAACAGACTCCACAGGCAACAAAAAGCCAGAGCTGCAGCTGGCACAGCCACAGTGCTGCTGAGGAGGTTCCAATCTCGGAGATTCGAATCCCAGGTCTGGTATTTACTAACTGGCTGATCCAGCTTATGCCATTTGATCTGTCAGCAAGCATGTGGACTTTGGGGGGGCTACAGTTTCCTCATCTGTGAAATGGGGATCAAACCAGGGCCTGTCTCCAGGCTGCTGAGATAATGCAAGTAAGACTAACTACTGGCCTTTTGCTTGTGTGTGCTAAAATAGTATAATAAAGAGTTAGGCCGGGCGGTGGTGGCACACGCCTTTAATCCCCGCACTTGGGAGGCAGAGGCAGGCGGATTTCTGAGTTCAAGGCCAGCCTGGTCTACAGAGTGAGTTGCAGGTCAGCCAGGGCTACACAGAGAAACCCTGTCTCGAAAAACAATCCCCCCCCCCCAAAAAAAAGAAAACAGGAGGGAAGGGGAAGGAGAAAAGGAGGGAGGACGGGGTGGGGAGGGGAGAGAGAGGAAGGAAGGAAGGAGGGGAAAAGGGAGGGAGGAGAGAAGAAAGGACCTTGAACTTCTAATCTCCTTGCCTCCTCCACCTCCTAAGGGCTGAGTTTGTTGGTATACACCACCATATCCAGTTCAATCCAGTTTATGTGGTACTGGGGGTCCATGTAGAGCAAGCACTCAACGGACTAAGCTACCTACCCAGCACTAGCTTAGATAGATAGATAGATAGATAGATAGATAGATAGATAGATAGATACTAGGCTTACCAGGAACTTGTGATCTTTCTGCCTCACTTTCCCAAGCCCTGGGATCACAGATGTATGCCACCAAACCTGGCTCAAGATGACATATTTATTTGTTGTGCCAGTGCAGGAAAATAAAAAAAGAGAGAGAACCCTGTATAAAGCTCAAGTCCAAGTGGATCAAGGACCTCCACATAAAACCAGATACCCTGAATCTAATAGAAGAGAAAGTGGGGAAAAGCCTCGAACACATGGGCACAGGGGAAAAGTTCCTGAAGAGAACACCAATGGCTTATGCTCTAAGATCAAGAATCAACAAATGGAATTTCATGAAACTGCAAAGCTTCTGTAAGGCAAAGGACACTGTCAATAGGACAAAACGGCAACCAACAGATGGGAAAAGATATTTATCAATCCTACATCTGATAGAGGGCTAATATCCAATATATACAAAGAACCCAAGAAGTTAGACTCCAGAAAACCAAATAACCCCATC
>CM052700.1:43568172-43636861 GCA_028551405.1 Uromys caudimaculatus
ATCCTTAGTCATCAGGGAAATGCAAATCAAAACAAGTCTGAGATTCCACCTCACACCAGTCAGAATGGCTAAGATCAAAAACTCAGGTGACAGCAGATGCTGGCGAGGATGTGGAGAAAGAGGAACACTCCTCCATTGCTGGTGGGATTGCAAGCTGGTACAACCACTCTGGAAATCAGTTTGGCGGACCCTCAGAAAATTGAACATAATACTACCTGAGGACCCCGCTATACCTCTCCTAGGCATATACCCAGAGGACGCTCCAACATGTAATAAGGACACATGCTCCACTATGTGCCCCGGCCCGCAGGGTTATAACGTGGAGCTAAGGAGGGGACTGAAGAATGAAGGTCAAGAGACTTGAGAAACGAGAGCAAGTCTGTACTCTGATCAAGCTCTCGAGGTTTACGTCAGGACAGCAGCTTAAAAAGACAGGCAGGCCAGAAGGTTACACATGGCCCAAGGCCAACCCACTATCAGAAAGGTTTTCAGGAAATACCAGACGTTCTTTCAATTCCTGGGACCCAAGACCGCAAACACCCTGTCCTTTCTAACCTTGCACCTTAACTGACAGTGGGTAATTTTCATGGGTTTGGCTCTCGGCATCTCACGGGTTGACAACTATGTTCATAGCAGCTATATTTATAATAGCCAGAAGCTGGAAACAACTCAGATGTCCTTCAACAGAGGAATGGATACAGAAAATGTGGTACATTTACACAATGGAATACTACTCAGCTATTAAAAACAATGACTTCATGAAATTCGCAGACAAATGGATGGAACTTGAAAATATCATCCTGAGTGAGGTGACTCAGTCACAAAAGAACAAACATGGTATGTACTCACTGATAAGCGGGTATTAGCCCAAAAGTTAGGAACACTCATGATTCAATTTACAGCAACTGTTGGACTGAGTGTGGGGTCCTAGGTGGAGGAGTTGGAGAAGGGACTGAAGGAGCTGAGGGAGTTTGCAGCCCCATGGGGAGGGAGCAACAGTGTCAACTGGTCAGCCCCCCCATGCTCCCAGAGACTGGACCACCATCCAAAGAATGCATATGGAGGGACCCATGATGCTGGCCACATATGTGGCAGAGGAGGGCCTTGTTGGCCATCAGTGGGAGGAAAGGCCCTTGGGTCTGAGAGTGTTAGATGCCCCAGTATAGGGGAATGCCAGGGAGGGAAGACAGGAGTGGGTGGGTGGGTGGGGGAATATCCTCATAGAGGTAGGGGGAGAGGGGATAGGATAGGGGGTTTCTAAAGGGGAGACCTGGAAAGGGGAAAACATTTGAAATGTAAATAAAGTATCAAATAAATAAATAAATAAATAAATAAATAAATAAATAAATAAATAAATAAAAAGAGAGAGTGAGAAGTCATAGAGATATACGAGACATAAGTGGTTCTGGCCACCCATCAGCCAGTCACAGTGCATGTGTGCAGTCTCTCTGCTACTTTAATGTCTTGATCCAGCCCTCCAGGTCTACTCTAAACATGTGTAAGACTAAACCCACATAAGAGACTTAAAGGTAACGAGCTTTCCTTTGGATGGATTCTTGTCAATGAAATTTTAAGTCAGTATTGATTCCATGTTGGCCAGAATGCAAGGTCCTCGTAGACGCGCTGAGTGGGTCACGGTGCCTGGGGATTTACTGGGGGATATGTGGTTACAGGTGCAGAACTGTTTTCTAAAAGGTGCATCAAAACCACTTTCAAGTGATGAGACTAAAATGTTTGAGCCAATCGTGCTGGTGTGAACCTATAATCCCCGTATTTGAGATGTGGAGGCAGGAAGATCAGAAATTCAAACTCACCCTTGGCTACATAGCCAGTAGGAGGTCAGCCTGGGCTGTAAGAGACCCCAATTCAGATAGAAACAAACCATTGAAAACAAGAGTGTAAGTAAGGTATCACAGGCATATTACCTATGGAGGCAAAAGAGAAAAACCTAGCACCCCCAGGACTACAGAAAAAGCAGCTGTAGACAGCAAGGTGGTTAACACAGGACATAGTTTGCTACTCTCCCTATCCAGATGGTTGGACTTTAGCTGGAATCTAAAAAGAACACAGAGAACATTCCAGACAAACTGGTTTCCTGCACACGTCATACCCCCTAGCTCTGCCTCTGGGCCTTAGGACACTCAAGGGAGGGAGCCAGCATCCATTGTCCCCCAGGGAGCCCTGTCTTGGTGTGCAAGTGTAGGGCTGATTATTGAATTCAGTAGGGGGTGCTGGGCGGTGGTGGCACACGACATTAGTTCCAGGACCCAGGAAGCAAAGGCAGGCGGATCTCTGTGAGTTTGAGGCCCGCCTGCTCTACAGAGTGAGTTCCAGGACAGACACGCCTATACCAAGAAACCCTGTCTTAAACAAACAAACAAAAGACACAACACCAAAACAATACAAAAAAAGGAAGGTTAGAAAAACCAGCAGGGTACTATAGGATGATGGTGAGTGACTTCAACCTAGACTATCGTGTGACCTTCAGTTCAGACAGATGTTAGGTGCTGCATTTGAAGACCCTCAGCTCCCTATAACAGCAGTCTTTGTCATCTAAGAAACTGCCCCCTCCTCTGGTCTTCAGACCAACACAGCTCAGCCCACAATCTGAGCACAAGCTCCTGAGATGCCCAGAGCCACAACCTGACCAAGCCAATTGCAGATTCCTGCCTCCACACAATGGTTGTGTTTATGTTTGTTTGAAATGACTGAGTATTGAAGTGATCCATTGAACTGCAATAGATAGTAAATACACACGCCCTCCTGTCTATAAGGCTGACTCTTTCCCTCTGGAATTCATGAACCCTCCAGGCACAAGTCATTTCCCTTCTCCTGTTCTCCCCAGCCCACAGGGATCCTTTTCTCTCAGACACATTCCTCTGTCTCCCTGTCATTGGTATGGACCACAGGTAAGACAAACAGCTGAGCAAGGACTAGCTGTCCATGTGTCTTTATGGACAGATGACCAAGCATGAGACTATATGAAGGTGCTCTGGATAATGGGGCTTGGAATTGGGCAAGCCCACAACAGTTCCAGAGCAAATGGTAATGTTACCAGAGTTGCTGGGGGCTCTGCCTGGACTCTGGCAGCCCTAATAGGCTAGGTTAGGCCCCCCAGCCTCAACTAAACAAAGTTGTAATGCAAAGCAGAGAAAGAAGTTTAGTCAATGTTGCCACATTGGGAAGAAGGACAAATAAATCTAATGACATACATACCCACTCCTCCCTCCATCCCCCATCGTTAGGGTCTTCATATGAGGTTTCAGCCTAAATAGAAGGCAGTTATATGTAGCTAAGCAGTCCTGTTCAGGGTGTGGTCCTGCCTATCAGTGACCCATCCTTGTTCAAGGTCTGTCCTTCCGGCAAGGTGGGTTCATATGAACCATATGAAATCTCTTTCCACAGACTGACGTCAGTATTTCCCTTCTGCCAGCAGGATGCTCCTGGGGACGTGTCATTATATTGATGCTCATTGCTTCAGTAGTCTGAAGGAAAGGATGCTCCCTTGGAGGGTTCTTCCTGCTAGGATGGTTACAGTGATACTTAGTTACCTGCCTCCAAGAGGTGCCGGTGCCTCCCTGGAGAGGCACCAAGAGGGAAGAGACTCAAAGCATTATTTATCTGGTGTTTGGATATGTAAAGAAATAAAACTTAGCTGTGCTGTGGTGATGCACCCTTTTAATCCCAGCACTTGGGAGACAGAGGCAGGCCGATTTCTGAGTTTGAAGCTAGCCTGGTCTACAGAGTGAGTTCCAGGACAGCCAGGGCTACACAGAAAACTTCTCTCTTGAAAACAAAAAACAAACAAACAAACAAAAACATTAACAAAGGAGGAGGAGGAAGAGAAGGAGGAGGAGGAAAAAGAAGAAAAAATAAGGAAGGAAGGAAGGAAGGAAGGAAGGAAGGAAGGAAGGAAGGAAGGAAGGAAGGAAGGAAGGAAGGAAGGAAAGAAGGAAGGAAGGAAGGGGAGGGAGGAGGGAGGGGTGGGGAGAGAATTTTTCTTTTCTCATCGTAGATCTCTGTCCAAGCTTGTCTCTGCCCTCCTAGAGAGCAGAGAGGGGAATAAATTTTCCTGCCAGCCTAATCTCAGGTCTTTGAGATCATAGTTCAGTTGCTGAGAAAAGAGAGAAACACAGTTCTGAGTCCCACCTCCCCATCTGGACTCCCCAACTCCTCTCCACTCCTCAAGATGGTGAACGGGCTTGGAGGGGTGGTGTTCATACAGTGGACAGACTAGGAAGTAGAAGAAGAATCTGGACCCTTCAGGTCTTCTCTAACAGTGCTGGTGTGAGCATCTTCCTACGTGTGTGTGTCTGTGTGTGTGTGAGAGAGAGGGGGGGGGGGAGAGACCTCTAAGGGCCACTTGGCTAGCATTTCTTTCTGCAGCTATGCTGGGAGAAGGAAACCACCTGTAACAGGTGTGGGGTTATGCTCTGCACGCAGGCTTCCAATTAGAGGCTGAACTCTGGCCAATCCTTTCCAGCCAAGCCGTGAGCCCCTGGAACTGAGCTCATGAGTCAGAGGAGGGAGCCTTCTTCTAAGTCGCTTACAGGCATTTGTGGGGCTGCTGCACACCCTGGCCAGCAACCAGATTCCAGGTTCTTTGCCCCTAGCCTCGCATTCCTTGCCTGTGGCAGCCTGCTGGTTCTCACCACGGGCCAGAGCTCCTTGGCATCTGCCTGGCCCTACCTCCCAGGTCCAGGAGAAATTCTGAGTATCCTGAGGCCACACAGCACCAGCAATCTTAGACTCCTTTACTCACAATCGCTCTACTGCCTGAGCACCAATGCACAGAGCCCAAGGGGTCAGGGCGCCAACATCAGAGGCTGGGTCTCCCAGGAGCAGTCAGCTTCCTCACACTTGTTGGGGGCGGCCGGGGGAGAGGGGAGATAGGATTCACTTCCCATGATCCTTTCTGGATGATTTTAGAACTCCATTCTCTAGAATTTGAACTTGGCCTTGGGAATTTTTTTCTTCTTACCATCCTCCCAGTATAGCGTGAACCTGTTTAGTGGATCTCGGATATCGACATGCACACGTGAAGATGAACACATCCTGTGTGCACATATGTGTGCATAGTCATACATTATAATTAACACACACATTTGCAAATGACAAAACTCAGTAATAAAATCTAGCCCCTTTCACCCCTCATGGGGTAGCACCCACAGGAAAAAACATCCGTGTGATGGCTGGAGGGGTTTGGAACACCAGAAAAGGCTGTGCCTGAAAACAAATGGGGTCGGAAGCTCCCAGCCCAGGCAGCTGAAGGCAGAAGGAAGAGTGTTCCCCGGGTGTTGAGTGGCTGATTAGGAACACCTCCTGAGAGCTTTCCATCTGACTTAGTGAGAGGGAAATGAGCAGTTGAGAAATACCTTCCCCCTTCCATAAAGCCCGGCTTTCAAGGGCCTTGTCCCTGGCAGAGGTCACGAAAGGCAGCTTGGCGACTTTCACACCAATCAATGGCCTCTTTATTCTCAGCTCTTTCTCTTTCACTGGGACAATGAGCTTCCTGGCTCAGCCCTCCAGCTAGGAAGTGACGAGGAAGCACAATTTAAAGTGGACTCCCAAAGCACCCTGACAAAGCTCTGGTGACAGGGGATCCTCTAGAAGTCCGAAGATGAAACCCCCTCAGGTGCAGAGGGGGGTAGGTTGGGATGGGCAGTAAGACCCCACGGTCGAAGCAGCATATTTTAACGCCCATAAACTCTACCTAAACTGCCTTCCACAAAGCCAGGTTCAAGTTACCTACAGGGCTTTTGTTTTGCTGAGTGGCTTATGCAAATGTGGCACTAGCCTGGCTGCTCTGAGACTTGCAGAGGCGGCTACCGGCTTCACTCACCATCCCCACCCCCAGCCCCGGCCTCCTAGAAAGCTCCTGGGCTCCTCCCGTGTCCTGCACCCTTTTGTGCAATATTACCTCTGATAGGCTCAGCTAGGTTGCTGGGTAGCAACAGGGTATTCATTGCCACATAGCTGTTTTCTTTAAACAAAACACCATCAATTTATTTCTTCCTCCCACACTTTATTTAGAGCACATCCTTCTGAGGTATCACATTCAAAAGCCAGCCGCAGGATCGTGGTCCTGGGGTGGGGGAGTGGGCGGGGGACCATTTCTCTGGTCATGTGTGCTTTTCCTTTTTTCTTTAACATTCTGACTCAAAGTAATGTATTTTCATTCTGAAAATGGACATGGGAAAGTGCAAAGTTTTTAGAAAGTTGCCATCAATATTTTCTCAATAACAGACTTTGGTCTTCCTCCCACTGAGAATGTGATGAGAGGATTGGGAATGAAGCTCAGCTGGGAGAGTGCTTGTCTATTACACACAGAGCCCTGGGTTCCAGCTCCAGCATTAATCAACCCCAGCGGGGATTGATGGTACACATCTGTAATATTAGCACTTGAGAGTGGAGGCAGGAGGATCAAAAGTTCTTCATTATCCTGGGCAAGATAGCTTGATGCCAGCCTAGGGTACGTGTCTTAGTCACTGCTCTATTTCTCTGAAGAGACACCATGACCAAGGCAACTCTTATCAAAGAAAGCCTTTAATTGGGGTCTCAAGTTGTACTTTGAATAGGAATGACCTCTATAGACTCATGAGTTTGAATGCTTGGTCCATAGGGAGTGGTACTATTGGGAGGTGTGGCCTTGTTGGAGGAAGTGTGTCACTGTAAAGACAGGCTTTGAGGTCACCTATGCTCAAGCATCACCCAGTGTAGTACATAATCTCCTTTTGCTTCCTGCAGAACTCTCAGCTCCTCCAGCACCTTGTCTGCCTATACACTGCCATGCTTCCAGCCGTGATGGTAAGGGACTGAACCTCTGAAACTGTAAGTCAGCCCCAATTAAATGTCTTCCTTTATAAGAGTTGCCATGGTCCTGGTGTCTCTTCACAGCAATAAAACCCTAACTAAGACAGCTTACTTATTGTTTCAGAGGTTTAGTTTCTTATCATCATGGCAGGGAGCATGTCAGAAGAGACCATGGCAGCAGGTAAGCATAGTGCTGGAGAAGTAGCAAAGAGCTACATCCTGGTCTATAGGCCTAGAGAGAGGCTAAGCCTGGCTTGGGCTGTTGATACCTCAAAGCCCACCTCCAGTGACACACTTCCAACAAGGGCATACCTCCTAATCCTTCTAATCCTTTTGAAGATTTCAACTCCCTAGTCACTAAGCATTCAAACATATGAGTCTGTGGAGGCATTCATATTCAAATCACCACAATACATGAGGCTGTCTCAACCCCCCCCCACACACACACACACATACACCACCACCACCACCACCACCACCACCACCATGAATATTTTCAACATCATCCTTTTGGATTCTTCCTTGCATAAGTGTTAATAAGTTGCGTCTGGTTCTAGAGTTTGTCCATTAAAGTCCTGGAGACAACTAGCCACACACCACAAAGACCACAACTCTAGAATGGGACAGATGCTGGCTGCCTGAGAAAGTACTGGGAGAAGGCGGAGAGGCTTCCTTCTACCAAGGCTGACCTGACAAGGCAGAGATACTGCAAATTGAAAAGCACAGGAAAACAGAGAGGTAGGAAACAGAAGTGTCATGAGTTTAGAAAGCAAGGTCACTCCAGTTACTGCAAGTGACTGGGACAGGGCATCCTGCACTCAAACTGCCGCCCTGCACGGACTCAGTAAGATCTACCGTCCACCAGTTAATAAGATATTAAAGCAGAAAATTATAGGGGACAGAGAGCTTCCAGCTCCCCATGCCTTCTCTCCTCCCTTCAAAGGTGGATATCTGCTTATCTCTTCTGCATGTTCATTTTATGCTCATTATCTTTGATCATAAACCTAAGCATCTCCACATGTATGTTGTGTGTGCATTTGCACATATGTATGCTACAGGGGACTGAATCTGGAGTCTCTCGAATGCTAGGCAAGCACTCTACCACTGAGCTATATCCCAACCCCAAATCTAGGTGTCTTAAAATGAGCCTCTCTGTACTCCATTTTCTAGTCTGCTACATGGGGTCAATAATCAAGTCTACCTCTCATTCTGGGTGCCATAGGCACCCAGAACAGATCGTTCCTTGCCCTGCTTCAGCACTGAAGAATGTTTAGTCACACCCTCGGCCTCCTCTACCTGCTGGATGCCAGAGCATCTCCAGCCTGTTTCCCTCCCCATCTGCCTATTCCTGAGTGTGGGATCTATTCCCCTTTCCCAGGTTCTGGGACCCCCACTCCCACCCCTCTTCCAACTACCAAGACCATGGACCTAAGAATTTCAAATGTACACCCAAGAAAAAGGTTTTCTCCCAAAACTCCTTAACTTTATCTTCTACCCCTAACATCCATGTGTTTTCTCAAAACCTGCATCCAGAAAAACTCCAAAACTGTCACCCACAGGTGCCCCAGCCTAGCCTCACAGACTGCTTCAACTTCGTCTACACACTCCTACCCAGATAGTCCCACAACCTGGAGAGCAGTGAAACAACCAACTCTTCCCAGACTTGACCAGCATTCGAGCTTTTTGCCCACACCCCATAATGGTGCCCCAATGTCAGCAGGAGGTAGTAGTAATAGAAGTAACAGTGCCCCTTATTCATTTATTATCAACAAAAGGCTAGGATGTTTGGTTTCAGACCCAGGACTAGGGCCTGAGGTGCATATTTTACATGTCAAAGCAGATCTGGCCTCCAGGTTCTGCTAGCATCCCTCAGTCCCTACCTGGCACACCCTGCCCCCAACCCTGAACTTCCCAGCCCAGGAACTGGGCTGTCCTTCCCCCAGGGGCTCTTTCCTATGTAATTCAGGCTCTCCCCCATCCTTCTTCCCTTCTTTCTCCCTCCTCTCTCTCAACAAGCTCGTTCCTCTTTCTTGCTTTTTCTCTTTCCCTCCCCTCTTTCTCCCTGCACATGGTGACTTCCTTGGCCTCAGTCCTTGGGAGCAGCTTCCCAATAGACCTGCATATATACATATATACATATACATACACATATAATAACCTGGCTTGCATTGGCTCATTTCACCGGTGAAGAAATAACTTATCTGCCTACAATTATGAAGAGATCCCAGATGCTGTGGGGCTGGGCTCAGACTGTGTTCACGCACCCATTTGTTTAGTTATTTCATCATTATTCCTTTTTAATACCCTGAGTCCTGCCTGCTTAAAGTGCCCTGGTTTAAAAGTCATTTTAAAAATTATTTATTTTAGGAGAGGTGCCTTTCTCTGAAGGTACAAGTGTCAGAAATAAAACTTACAGGTACTGGCATTTACGAGAGGCTTTTGAAACAGGGAATGCTGCAGAGATGTAAATCATTCTCCTCCTCCAGGAGCACAAGAGTGTGTCTTTTTCTGAAGGTTTTCACAACCATTAACTCCTTGGCCATGAACCAAGCACACTGAAACCGAATTCTGACCAGTCTGCTCCATAGTTTGCTGCCCGATGGAAGGGAAGAGACCACTATGAACAGGAAGCCTGAGGAGGCAGATAAACAGGGTGCTAGTCCCCCTAGTTGCTAGAGGGGTTTGGACAATGGGGAAAGGTGTGGGGTGGTGTTGTGTTGTGGGGAAGCTACTGCTACCAGACCAAGGTGGGTGGGGAAGGGCTTCCCATATTCACCTGAGTCCTGGTCTCCCCTAGACAGAAAGGAACGGGTAGCTTCAGGTCACCCTTGTGCTGGATCTTCCTACCACCAGCAGCCACAGAAAACACCCAGGTAGCTAGGCGTATGACTGAGATCTCTTCCCTGATCTTTTCCCAGGGTTCTCAGGGGCTGGAACTGAGGTAAGTCCTTCCCAGTACTTTTGCTGTTTTTCCCCCTGGCTTTGCCTAAAGCTGTATGTGTGCTTGACCACCAGAAACCCAATCCCTTGTGGTCACTGAGGTGAGGCCAGGTAGTGGTGCTTTGGGTTCTCTCTGTGAGGCTCATGGCCATGCCCAGAGCCTCTAGCTGTAACTCTTTGTAATCCCTTGGCTGGGGCCTGAGAAGCAGCTCTCTGGTGCTGGCAGTTCTGGGCTCATTCAGGACGAAGGGCTGGGCTGGCAGACTGGAGCTTACAGCTCTGAGCCCTGAGAGCTAGTGGCCTATTGCTCCAAGCCTCAGCTGCTGAAGGCTTATATCTCTAGGTACTCAGATTGGAGGCTTACTGGTCTTGGCTTAAACCACCAGTATCTTTAGCACTGGTAGTGATTATAATCCTTGGCTTCCAGAAATGGCAGCAAGTGCTTATGGCGTCCCAGCTCCCAAATGGGCCTTGGGTGTTGGGACCTTCATCCTCCACAGTGTCCAGACCATTGGTCCTTAGTAACAATAGGATTCCTGATATCAGGTCTGTGGTATATGAGACGTTGCCCTGGCTGTCCTGGAACTCTGTAGACTAGGGTGGCCTTGAACTCAGAGACTGAACTGCCTCTGCCTCCCGAGTGCAGGGATTAAAGGTGTGTGCCACCCACCACACTCAGCTTGTTCATGTTTTCCTATTTTGGTTTGCTTTTTATGTGTTAGAGATGGGTCTTGCTCTGTATCCCAGGCTGGCCCCTGAATCCAAGATCTTCCTGCCTCTCTCATAGGAGTAAGGAATGCACCACCATGCTAAGTACACCTCATTAATTGAGCACCTATACTCTGGCTCTCAGGCACAGTGGTGGGGAGAGCCTCCATTGCCCTCAATATAGCTTGTACAAAGCTAGCACCCATAAAATCAGTTTCAAAGTGGTAAAGTAGTGGCATAACTTAGAAAGACATGCAGACAGACAGACAGACAGACTCACAGACACACAGACAGACACACAGGAAGGGAGAGACGGAGGCAGAGAGGGAGAGAGAACACTATTTTAAATAACTCCAAATGAGGGCTAGAGAGATGGCTCAGCTGTTAAGAGTACTTGCTGCTTTTCTAGGCATTCTGTTTCCAGCACCCATGTTAGATGGCTACAACTAACTCCAGTTGTAGGGGATATGATGCCTTCTTCTGACATCCATGGGCACTACACTCACACATGGCATGTGCTCACAGAGACACATAAATATAAATAAGCAATACAATAAGCCTTTAAATTGGGCATAGCAGCACACACCTTTAATCTCAGCATCCTGGAGACAGAGGATGGTAGATCTCTGTGAGTTCAAGGCCAGCCTAGTCTATTTAGCAAGTTCTAGGCCAACCAGGGCTACATAGTGAGACCTTGTCTCAATAACAACAATAAAAAAAAAAATCTGAAGAAAAATGAAGTAGTGTGTTTGGTAGGGATATTTGACAATGTAAGCAACAGAAAAGCACTTGAGCCAATCTAGGCAAAAGGAAATTCATGGAAAGATGTTGGCCCATGCACTAGAGCAAGGGTGAGGCTAAGGGTCAGGCCAAGAACCACGAGGCACCCAGCAGTTCCAGAACATTCTTGGCAGCAGAATATGCTCAGCAGTCTTTCTCAGCTGGCTAGAATAAGAACAGTCATTGCTCTCTGCTTGGGAGGAGTCCAGCACTCATGAGTCATATGTCAGTCAGGGAGGTAGCTCCCATTGGCCTGTGAGTATCCATGCTGGGTAAGGAAGGGGCCTCACTTGGTTCACCAGACAATACTAGAGAGCAATTGGCAGGCAGAGATGAACTTGAGCCTTGGCTGCCCCTGGTGATAGAAGTCAGGCCCTGCACACTCTAGGCGAGTACTCACCACTGAGCTAGATGCCAGGGCCAGATTCTTACACATTTGAAGAAGAAAGGGCTAACTACGAAGGCTCTGCCTTCAAGATTCTTTGCAATGAGTATGTAAAAACAGTTTCTCTGTGTAGCCCTCTGTCCTGGAATTCACTTTGTAGAGAAGGCTGGCCTTGAACTCAGAGATCCCCCTGCCTCTGCCTCCAGAGTGCTGGAATTAAAGGCGTGCGCCACCACTGCCTGCCACACATGCTGATCTTATAGTAGAAAAATATGCCCTGAGAAATGTCACCTTTGTTTTTGTTTGTTTAAACTTTATTTTATGTGTATGGGTATTTTGTCTGCGTTTGTGTGTGTGTGTGTGTGTGTGTGTGTGTGTGTACGTGTACCACTTGCATGCCTGGTGCCCCTGGAGTCTAGAAGAGGGTGTTCGGGGGTTCCCTAAGTCTGGAGTTTAAACAGGTGTGAGCTGCTAGGTGTTAGGAATGAACCTGGATCCTGCAGAAGAGCTGCCTGTGCTCTTAACTGCTGAGCCATCTCTCCAGCATTCAAATGTTACCTTTAGAAGAGATGAAAACTTTAGTGGGGCCTGTGACCTGATTTTTGTGTATGGAACTAGATGGATTTTTTTTCCCCCCCAGTAAAATGAAGAAATATTTTCTGGTCAAGAGTGTATTGAAAGAGGGATTGTATCAGTTTGAGTTCCTTTGGCTCTCTAGACAAATCATAAAGAAAAATGAAAGTCCACTTGGGTAGGGTCGGGGCTGAGCCCATGCGGGGACTTTGCCTGGTGAATCATCTACCTAGAAATGACCTCAAGAGAGGGCTTGTGGCCCAGCCCCCTTCCCCTGCACCTTGGGGAGGTTGTCCTGCAGCTTTTCAGGGCAATGAGCCATGCTCCTATTTATAAGTCCTCTAGGAACTAACTCTACATGCATTTCCTTCCTCCTAAGCCTTGGATAGGCTTGGTTTATCGTTTGTTCGTTTGTGTGTGTCCTCATCAGCACCAGCCTAGTGCTACGTGGACGAGGCCTGGGCGACGCCCCAGATCTTTCCACTGGCCCTACAGTCTTTGGACAAAACCCAATGCCCTTGAAAGTGGCTTTTGTTGACCACGCAGCAGGGGTAGGAGGGATTGGAAGAGCGGGAGAAGAAGCTGGAGTTCAGCTTCCGTTGCTGCCTGTGCATAGTCGTTCCCTGGTTGGAAAGGCAAGCCAGCGGGAGCTAGATGACCTGCAGAGAGAGTAACAGCAGTGGTGAGATCTGTGCGGAGGAAGCGGGAGTATGGGAATGGGGCTGAGCATCCAGAGGGAGGGGGAAACAGCTTGGGAGAATGAGAACCAGTGATGGTGACAAGATGTTAGGTGAGCCTTGCTGTCACCCTGAGCCTAGGGACTTTACCTGGAGCTGTGTCCTGTTGTAACATGTCTGGTTTTCTATCTTCCGGAAACACTCCCAAGCAAGCCTCCTGTTCATTGGTGTTTTGTAACATGGAAGATGTGAGGAGATGCAGAGTGGACAGCCTTCTTAAGGGCTGCAGATATTGGCCAAGAGCCAGGTGATTGGTGTCTGTGGTTCCTGATGACTGGAAGAAAGTACACCTTTCTGGAAATCTGTGGAATCTTTGAAAGAGGTAGGTCAATGTGTTCTGGGGGTCAGAGTAGGGAGTACTTAAACTAGGAGGGGTTGTTTATTAGAAGAAAGGATGATGACTGAATTCTGGAGAAACTGGGGTTCTCCAGGGGAGAGTTGAGGTGAATTAGCAGAGTTAATATGAATACCAGTTGGGACTGTGGTGTTAGTACTGATATTGGTAGTTTATCTGTCTTAATCTTTTTGTATTATGGTAATAAAAATACCACAAACCAGGTAATTTGTATACATAGGAACTTATTTCTCAGACGTCTCATCACTGCAAAGTCCAACATCAAGGTGCTGACAGTTTTAAAAGCTGGTGAAGACCCACAAGTGGCTATAGCTAAAGGCAATATGGAAGCCCTCCTGTACTGTTGTTAATTTATCCATAAGGGCAAAGCCTTCATCCCCCCTCCGAAAACACCTTCCAAAAGACACCACTTCCCAAATTTATATGGAGATTCCATTTCTGGAACACGAATTTGGGGTGCTACATTCACCCCTTGTTCTGTCTCCCTTGAGTCCTGAATTAGCTCCAGAATCCAGTCTCTCAGGGCCAAATCAATGAACCACGCTCAGCCCCTACCTCCCTGTATGTTGATGAGAGTGCCATGTGGTATCAAATTAAAAGCCCTCCGGAGGCGGGAGATATACTTATGACTCCCTTATCCACACGCCAGGCCACTTCATCATGAAAGGAAATTAAATTGGCTCAGAGTAAATTGCTCCTCCCAAAGCCAGGCTGGTCCCCAAGCCTTACTAGTTGGCTGCAAAGCTGAAGGGTGGATTATCACTGCATGACAGATTGTCCCCAAATCTAATAGCTTCACAGTTTCTATGGGTCAGGAAACGGAGAGTGGTCTGACTGGGCAGATGTGGCTTGGAGTTGCTCCTGAGGTAGGAGTCACCATGTCACCTGGGGCTGCAGCCATCTGAAACTTCATAGCAGAAAGATCTGCTTCCAAGGCTCATCCACATGGCTGGCAAATTGGCAGGAGGTATCTATCCCTGGCTCTGAGGACTTCTCCATAAGGCCTCTTGAGTGTCCTCATGACATGGCAGCTGGCTTCCTCTGGAATGATCCGAGAATAAGCGAGCATGGCCTTGTATATGACAGTTACAGAAGTCACCTCTGTCCTCCAGTCTGTAGTCTACTGTAACCTAAGCTATCGGTGTTCATGGTGGGAGGGGATGCATGCCCTGGGAGGTAAGAATCATTTGGAGTCATTTTCTCCTGGTGCTAAACCGGAACTGACCATGCAGAAGTCTCAGAGCTGTTGGCTTTCTCCTTTCTATGAAATTGGCCCGTTCACAAATGCTTTAATCTTGCCTGGTATTCATGTACCAAATTTCATCTACTGGGAGCTGTTACTGCCCCATGTTACAGATGAAAGAATAAAGACTCCGAGAGGGTCAGTGACTTACCCAGTATCCTAAGGTTAGAAAGTTCTGCAGGCCTGGGAACTGAACCTCTGTGTGGCTCCATCAGTTTGAGTTGCCACCAAACCTCATGCTGCCTTGCCTTCCAGGACAATGTCAATTAGAAAGGCTGATGGTGTAAAGGAAATCCCTCCCGCCCGGAGTGAGAGACAGGCTTCCTGTAGCCCAGGTTAGTCTCCATATATAATGAGAATGAGCTTGAACTCTTGATTCTCCCACCTCCACTTCCCAAGTGCTGAGATATAAGTGGACCTCACCATGAGCTATTTTAGATGGTGTTGGGTCTGAACCAAGAGCTTTGGAAATGCCAAGTTATAGCCCTAACCCCAGAGTCATTATGGAAAAACTACAAAATAGAAGAATTAGGAAAGGAAAAGAAAGAAAGAAAGAAAGAAAGAAAGAAAGAAAGAAAGAAAGAAAGAAAGAAAGAAAGAAAGAAAGAAAGAAAGAAAGAAAGAAAGAAAGAAAGACGGAAGGAAGGAAGGAAGGAAGGAAGGAAGGAAGGAAGGAAGGAAGGAAGGAAGGAAGGAAGGAAGGAAGGAAGGAAGGAAAGAAAGAAAAGAAAAGAAAGGAGGGGGGGGGAAATTCCCTTACAATTCTACCACCCAGATCTTCCACTGTTAATATCTCAATGTATTCCCCTAAGAACAAAGGAAATGGATTTAAAATGCATTACGTTAACAGCATCTCCCAGGCACACTCCGGAGGAAACCCCATCCACTCACTCAGCTTTCCCCACAGGGAGGAAGGCTGTGAAATTGGACCTTGTGCGTGCAGTCAGCCGCGCATGTACAGCTGTGTGTGCATGCATGTGTGCCTCTGTGCATGCACAGAGCTTCATCCATATGGAGAGAGACTTGGCACAACAGTAGTTAGCCAAGTTGGAAAGGGATTTCTTACCTGAGCACAATGTGTGTGTGTGTGTGTGTGTGTGTGTGTGTGTGTGTGTGTGTGTGTGTGTGTGTGTGTGTGTGTGTTGGGTTTTGTTTTTTTAAATGACAGGCAGGGAAGCAATGGCTCCAGGTGGCAGGAATAGCTTGCCCTTCTGGTTCAGTTCAAGTACCTCCAGGCAGAGGAAGGTTGATTGAGTTTAATTCAATCCATTTGTCCTTTTAAAGTTGCCTAGTGAGCTTAGGTTTCTGTGTGTTTCCAGGACACTCTGAGGCCCCTTTTCATCATATTCTTTACCTATTGAGATGACTTAGGACCAGCTCCTCTCCTCCCAGAATATCATCCCTGGACAGGGAGACTCACCTGCCTCCCAGCGCCTGCTACAGTCTCTGGCCGGCTGCAGTTGTCAAAATGTGTTTGAAAGGAACTGCAGAGTTTGGGGGGGCTGTCTACAAGGGAGTTGCTAAGGACAACCACAGTTTTATCTGAAAGAGGCCAAACCCCATTTTAGTGATAGTTAGAGTTCAAGTCACTTTTATCTCTTCTTCTCCTCCCCCCTCTCCTCCTCTCTCTCTTCCTCCCTCTTCTCCCCCTCCTCCTCCCCTCTCTTCCCCTCTTCCTCCTCCTCCCTCTCCTCCTCCCCCTCCCCTCCCCCTCTTCTACCTCCTCCCTCTCCTCCTCCTCCTCTTCCTTTTCCTCCTCTTCCCCCTCCTCCCCCTCCTCCTACCTCTCCTCATCCTTCCCCTCCTCCTATTCTTATTTTTTGAGGTGGGCTCTTACACTGTAGCTCAGGCTGGCCCACAACTTCTGCTTCTGCTTCAGTCTCTCAAGTGTTGGAATTACTGTGCTGGGCTCACAAGGTACCTTTCCTGTTATCTGTCTGTGGCTCAGGACTCCCAAGGTCAGACCATAACCACCAGATCACACTGCTTTGAGGAACTGCAAGAATTGTTAGGAATAACTGTGTATCCTACAATCCCAACACTCGGAAATGGAAACAAGAGGATCATGATTTCTAGGCCAACTTGTACTATGGGAGGGAAGAGGGAAGGAAGGAAGGAAGGAAGGAAGGAAGGAAGGAAGGAAGGAAGGAAGGAAGGAAGGAAGGAAGAAGGAACAAGCTATTTCAAGGTTATATATCCTGAACTTGGAGATGCGGATTTAGTGTTATGAATTTCAGTATCAAAGGACTGAAAACCAAAAGCAAAGGTCGTCTACATCCTCACAGTGTGGGCTGAGAGAGTCGTATAAGGTCACGAAACCTCAGTTTGCTTATCTGTCAAATGAGATCAAAGTGAGCATCACGGATCTGTATACACCAGCCCTAATGTGTATGTTCTCTCCTTGGAGAATCTCCCTTCACCTTGAAGCACCCAAAGCACTGTGGCCTCATGACCCCAGGTGTTGGGATGCTGGAGTTTGGATGGGTTCTGCATAGGACAGCTCTTGCCCAGCAATGTCTCTGATCAATGACATGGACCCATGTGATACAGGGATATGCTGGACCATAGTTTTAAATCATAGCACCTGGTAACCAGTCAGGACCAGTGAGGGCTACAAAGGATACTTAAGTGGTGAGGTGAGCTGTGGCCAGTGCCACACTCTGCTCTATGGGTCTCCTTTCGGTGTTGGCTTGGATTGGGGCAGGGGGTTGCTACTGTCCTAAGAATCCACTTGTAGGGTTCAAAGCTATAGTCATAGGAAGGCCAAAGTTTCAGATGACATCCAAGGACTAGCACATTATTTAACTGGGTGGACTTTGTCTCAAAAGCCAAACAAAAAAGCAAAATTGGGGTGCTTTCTGAAGATACTATCTGCATTTTGTGGGTTGCCAGACTAGACATTGTCCCCCTTCAGGATCTTATATCTTTCTTGAAGGCCTTAGAAACAGGGTTACATAAGACCACATCAGCTCTAAACCAAGTCTCCTCTCCCCACCCCATAGAATTCTATGACCCTAGGGGTGAAGTACCTTTCCCAGGGTCTCATGATGACTTGAGTATTACCTGAGTAGTGGGAGTAAACATATCTGCCCCCCTTATCTACTGCATGTCTCTAATTCCAGATCCTTCCAGTTCACAAGATTATCAGCAGGCAAGCAGCATAGCTATGTCCTGGGAGTTATTAGTTAAAAATGCAGACCTGAGCTGGCGAGTGACATCACCTGCCACCAAGCCAGATAACTCCAGTTTGGTCTCCAGAACCTACTTGATGGAAGGAAAGCACTGACCCACACACGTTGTCCTCTGACACCCCCCCCCCACACTTACACATCCACACACACATAAATACAAGTAAACAAAAATCAATGTACTAATGTTTTTTAAGAATGCAGACCCTCAGATCCAACCCTAGCCCTATGCAGAAATGATCTGCATTTTAAGAAAGCTTTCTGTGAATTCACATGTGATTCAGAATCCAAGAAACACTGGTCTAGAACAGAACTTCATTCATCTCTTGTCATTACGCCAATCCCAAGAGTCTCTGCGTCTCCCAGGCTGCATTTAGCCCCAATCCCAGCACAGGATGTTCAAAGCGTCCTGATGACATTAGTACAGTGAAAGAAAAGGCTTCTCATCTATGTTCTGACAGTTTTTAGGTTATCTTATTTAAAATGCTAAAAAGAAAGTGAGTGCGGATAGAATCATCTTCAGGCAGAAAAGCTATGTTGAGACTCATTACCCATTTATAACCAGGTAAGGAGGTGTATGGGAAGGTGCTTTGTAAGTTATAAAGCCAGCACACGTGTTTCTTATAGTTCCCAGGCTGTGGAATGACAGAATGATGTCCTTTGTGTGCCCATTCCCAGTAAAACGTTTCTTGGGAATAGAATGTGACATTTAAAGTTTTCCAATTATTTACACGAGAACAAACATCTAAGGCACGGAAGTGTGGCTGTCAACCTTGTCTGTACATGAATGGGGGGAGCTCCAGCCCTGGATATGTCTTGAGGTATTGGGGGGGGGTTGTGGGTGGTCAGGGGTAAGCTTTTAAACTCCCCTGGGTGATTCTAAACCAGACTGAGTCTGAGGAGCCACTAAACCAGAAAGTTAATATTTTCCAGGCTTACTTAAAACATCTGGTATCTGGTTAAAAGTTTATCTATATTTATCATATCTGTGAAGTCCACATTTTCTTCTCTCTCTCTCTCTCTCTCTCTCTCTCTCTCTCTCTCTCTCTCCCTCCCTCCCTCCCTCCCTCCCTCCCTCTTCCCTCTCATTTTCCTCGATTTTTCTCTTTTCTTTCTTAGCACGTCTTAGTCTTAATAATATCCTATACTGCCAGGAGGTATCATTGAAACTGAAATATTAATTTGATTCCAAATGGTATGAACTTGGCAATGACATTTCTGTTAATTGTTCATTCTTTCAGAATTTAACATTGCCCAGGTAACTTTCATGATATCTGAGATTGCCCTCTACCCTGACAGAATGTCCAGTGCTAGGCAGCATCGGCTTCACAGAGGAGGACTTTTCTAGCAAAGAGTCTTGAATTCTCAGGAGTGTTCGTTCCTCGAGTTGTTTGGCATTAGGTCGAGTGAAAACTGAAAAATAGAGCTGGTTGGTGGAGGTGTGTGCCTTTAAACCTGGCACTCAGGAGGCAGAAGCAGGCAGGTGAATCTCTGTGAGTTTGAGGCCTGGTTTACATGGTGAGTTCCAGGATAGTGGGAACTACATAGTGAGACCCTGTCTCAAAAAAAAACAAAAACAAAAGCAAAAAAAAACCCCTAGAGAGACAGACGGACAGACTGAGAGAGAGACAGAGACAGAGAGACAGAGAGACAGACACACACACAGAGACAGACAGACTGAGAGAGAGACAGACAGACTGAGAGAGAAGGTGGTGAGGGGAGTGGGCGCCAGGTACAGTGATGTGCCATACACCTAACTACTAAGGAGTCAGGAGCAGGAAAATCATGAGGTGTTGAGGTGAGCTTGGGATTCATAGAGAGACTCTGTCTCATAAACAATGAATAAATACACATTTAAAATGATCTCACATCAGAAGAAACTGCAAGAAAAGAGCCAAGGAAGAACAGGGTGAGCATCATCATCCTTGATACCCCCCCATGTGGGCCTTGAGAGTTGACTGCATACAGCCACTGTGCAGGTCTTTCCATCATTGTCCCGCCACTGAGTCTTCAGTGCCTTTTCAGCATGGTACCCTTGTTCCTTAGGAACAGAGTCCCTAGGGGGAATTAGCTCTTGTCTTCTGCTCCCCTCCCCTCCTTCTGCCTCAAGCCCAAGGATCACTGGAAGAAGAATCTCATTGGAGCTCTGTTTAAAATGCAGACCACTGGGCCTTCAACTCTCTCCAGGTCCAGGGTCTTTCTAGAGACCTGCATTTAAAAAAAAAAAAACAACAACAATGAGCTTTTCAAGCGTTTAAGTTGCTTTTACTCTTGTATAATTTAGCAGGCAGCCTTTCCCAAACTATGGGGGAAAACTCTCTAGAACCATCAATAACTGGATGAATAAATGAGACATGATAGAACCACACGATGGAATATTATTCACCCACTAAAAATGAAATGCTGATTCACACTACAAAGTTGAAAACATTGAACCTTGAAAATAGTGTATGAAGGTCAAAGCAGCCATGCATAAAGGACTATGTACTGATGCTCTACCATGTACTGATGCTCTCTAGTTCCTATTTTAATTTTTTTATTAAAAAAGTGATGACATCCACTCATGGTCATGACATCCACATTCCTTTAATCCCAGCACTCAGGAGCAGAGGCAGGTGGATCTCTGTGAGTTTGAGGCCACCCTGGTCTACATAGTGACCTCCGGGTCCATGGTGAGACCCAATCTCAAAAACCAGGTCTATTCATTTGGGTGGGGGGAAGGTGGGCCTTATATGCTCTGATGCTCATGTGGAGGTCAAAGGACCACTTGCAGGAGTCTGCTCTCTCCTCTCACAGTGTGAGTCCTGGGAATAGAGCTCAGGTCATCAGACGTGGCAGCAAGTGCCTTAGTCCATTGAGCTATCTTACTGACTCTAACGGGGTACATTTTATAGAATGTGAATTACACCTTAATTTCTTTTCATGGGAGAGAGTAAATCCTCTGGTTGGTTGTCTTGAAAACACTTGTAATGCTCAAGGTTTACAGCTCCTGTGGAGGACGCTAGGTATCTATTTTAAATAAACTCCTCAAGTGAGCACTTTTTTCGGTAATTGTTGTTTGTCCGTTTGGCTGGTTGGTTTGATTTTTGGGTCTGGCCTGGGAACTCACTATATAGCTGAAGAAGTCTTTGAATTCCTGAACTTCCTCCTCTTCACAAGGGATCACAGACATATACCACCAGACCTGGTAGGTATATAGGGGTGTGTGTGTGTGTGTGTGTGTGTGTGTGTGTGTGTGTGTGTGAGAGAGAGAGAGAGAGAGAGAGAGAGAGAGAGAGAGAACAAAGAGGTCAGAAAGACAACATTGAATGTCAGTCCTTACTTCACCCCTTGCTTGAAACTGTTCTTTGTTGTTTGCTGCCTAGGCTAGGCTAGGAGGTCCACAAGCTTCTTCCTGGAACTAAGCTGGCTCCTCCTACCGTCTCCCTTTAAGATCACTGGGCTTAACAATCAGTGTCAGTCTTTTTTTTCGAGACAGGGTTTCTCTATGTACCTCTGGCTGTCCTGGAACTCACTGTGTAGACCAGGCTGGCCTCGAACTCAGAAATCAACTTGCCTCTGCCTCCCAAGTGCTGGAATTAAAGGTGTGTGCCATGAAGCCAGCGGATAGTTGTGTTTCTAATTCATAGCTGTGACTTTTAATAACAGGAGAGACTGGGGAAGGCTCCCAGTTCACTGAGGGCTTCTGCAGGGACCTATGCATCTCATCCTTGGTGAGCGGCCTGGAGGGAACCCCCTGCCATCCCTGCCTTCTACTACTGCCCTGCTTGACTCAGTTCTGTTTACTGTCATCATTTACGACATTAAGTTTTTGAAAAATTGCAGTCTCCACCCTGAGAACATACACAAATGACTCACGTGTGAGAAGACTGACTCTCAGCACCCACATCACGGCCCAGATTCAGATCAAAACCACAGTGATTCATCATGTCAACCCCCGGGAAGAGTACATCAAAACTTTTTTTTTTTTTTTTTTTTTTTTTTGGCAGCAGTGGGAATTGAGTCTAAGGCCTCAGCACCTTAGGCAAGTGCTGAGCTACAGCCCCGGCCCTAACTGTTTTTTTTTTTTTTTTACAATGAAAACCAAAAGCAAAATATAAATAAAACAAGGGAAGCACAGAGGCTCATGCTGGTAATCCCAGCACCACAGAGGCAAAGGCAGGAGAGGACATAATACATTCCAGACTAGCTGGGATTAGAATGAGACCCTGCCTCCAAGAGGATAGAAAGAAAGGGAAGGAGGAATGGAGGAAGGGATGAATGGGCAAAGACACGGAGAAAACAGTACCTTTGCACATCATTGTCAAGGCAACAGACTGCAACCGTTGTGGAGAACAGTATGGTAACGTGGAGAACAACGAGTAGAGTGCCTGCCACCAAGCCAGGATCTACCTGAGTTCTCTCCCCAATACGTACATATTGGAAGGCAAGAATAGACTCACGGTGTTCTCTGATTCCCCAATGCATGCTTTGACACATGCAGCCCTTCTTCCCCCAATAAATAAATATAATAAAGGACAAGAAAAGAGTATGGTCGTTCTTCAGAAATCAAGCCTAGTACGTATCTCAGTGGCAGGGCACTTACCCAGCAGGTCTGAGGCCCTGGGCTCTGTCTTCAATACTCCACAGTAAGTAAATATGCAAATAAGTACTTGATCCAGCTAATCACTAAATTGCCTATAATCCTTTTCCTTGGTGTATACCTCAAAGAGTTGACAGGCAACCTCATTAGATCTACACTGCCTTTAAGCCCTGTGTGGTAATCCCCAATGCACTGACTGCTGTGATGCCCAGGGAAGACTTTGAAGTCCAACTACTTCCTTAAGATCATCCAACTTCTGGAGGATTACCCAAAATGCTTCATTCTGAAAGCAGACAGTGTGGACTCCAAGCCCATCAGCAGAGTCACACATCCCTTTGAGGTCCATGGTGTTGATGGACAAGAACACCAAAATAGCCAACAGGGGTTATTTAAGGCAAAAAGAGTCCTTTTTGATTGGCAGTTCCAGGTACAGTCCATCATGTTGGGGAAGGCAAGGCAGCAGGAGCATGAGGCGGCTGGTCTTGTTGTGTACACCATCCGAAAACAGAAAACAACGAATGCTTGTGCTCCACTCACTTTCTCCTTTCCTTTTCATTCAGTTTGGGACCCCAACCCATGAAATAATGCCACCCAGATTTAGGGTAGGTCTTCTCTCTTTTGTTGAATTTCTCTAGAAATACACACACACACACACACACACACACACACACACACACACACACGGGGGAGGGGGGTATGCCTCCCAGGGGATTCCAAATCCAATGCAGTTGACAGTGAAGTTTAACTATCATAGCAGGTGAGCCTAGGGTTGCTACCTTTAAATAGATTGCTTTAGGTGGTCTGAGAATGCCAAGTCTAAATGCCTGAGTCTTACATAAAAGAGCTCCAGCTGGCGGCTGAGAGATTCATTGGCAGTATACGTGGCAGGTTTGGGTAGGGAGAGGCTTCTGCCTGTGGCTAAAGGGAGAAGTGAGCAGAGCATGAAGGTCAGTATGGGAAGATCTTGGCATGAAGTTCACTGTCCATTTGTCTAGGGGCCCCTGGATGACTACCGTCAAAGAAATGGGGACCTGTAACTGAAAGGATCTGAGTATAGCAAATGAGCCAGAAGAACTTGAGCAAAAGTCAACCCCAAGCCAGGCAGTGGTGGCGCACGCCTTTAATCCCAGCACTTGGGAGGCAGAGGCAGGCGGATTTCTGAGTTCAAGGCCAGCCTGGTCTACAGAGTGAGTTCCAGGACAGCCAGGGCTACACAGAGAAACCCTGTTTCGAAAAACCAAAAAAAAAAAAAAAAGTCAACCCCAGAGGAAGATACACAGCCCTACTGACCCCTTGATGTTGACCTTATAAAGCCCAAGACATAATAAATGCACTTTGATTGATAGAGGTGCAAGATGAACAAGCCTATCTCATTTATCAGCTGCTGGGTTTGGGGTGATCTGTTACAGCAGCAACAGAAAACTAATATAAATATATATGTATGTGATATCTATTGGTTTTTCAGTACTTTCCTAGCGAGAATCATTGCTATGCAGATGTTGCATGATGCTATTTATCACTTTCCACTTACCCTGCTGAAGCAATCTGTCACTCTCTGGGAGTTCAGGCTTGAGTGTCGCAGGCATTGTTTCTGAGGAAGCACACTCCTTCTCTACAGGAGGCTGGCGTCTGGCTGGGGAAAGACTGAGTGCCTGCGGGTTGCTTCAGAGGCACCAATCAATACTCACCATTAGGACAACAACTCCGAGCATCACTAAACTTTGACCTCCATGCCCCAGAAAGGTCCCAAGATGCCAACTGGTGCACGGGCCATATGAGTAAGTTCCTGAATGCAATGCCTTCGTAGACTCCCATGAATTAAATCATAGAGACTTTGGCAACGGCAAAATAATATTGCTAATGTACTAGAAAGTCTAGAACGTGTAGAGAGGATGCCTGGATTAAAGTGGTTGTGCTTGTACCTTTAAGAAAGGTCTTAAGGATGGATTCTGCCTTCAGAATGTTGACTAGATGTCACTACATGAGTGGGTGGTGCTGGCATAAATGTCTTGTAAACCAGCCATGGAATAAGAGTGTGTGTACAACCCCAAAGCCCAACAACAAGTGTGTGCGCACACACACACACACCCTTCCTAAAAATCAGAAGACAGGATGAGAAGACCTTTAACTGTGCTTCTCTCTGATGTTCAGCTTTGGGGATTTTATTTCCCCAGAAGCATGTGTTCGGGGGAGATTTCTTCATAATGGTCTATCATCACTTAAATTGTGGTATTCAGAGGAAGAAAGTGACGAAACCCTGTTCCTGGACCAGTTTGAGTGGGATCCATTGGCAAACAGCTGTCTGGGCTAAAACTGAATGGCTAATTCAATCAGGCATTCAAGATTAGTCATTTTGATGAAGGGGATCATATCTGAATGGCCTGTTGCAGTTTCTTATATCCAATCAGAGTGGCCTACATACCAATAGATCACTGGTGCTTCCTATAAGAAGGGGTTAGCAGGAGCTAAGACCATTGAAAATGTTATAGATATCAGAAGCACTGAAAACCATTGAAAGCCAATGCAAAGCTCCCCCTCCCCACTCCTCCCCCTCTCTGTCACTCCTGTGCATCTCTTGCTTTCTCCTGGAATTTTTTTTGCCTCTTGATAATTGTCATGCCCAAGGTTACAAGTTTCACTTGCCTTGGGTCCATTTTACATCCAGCTTTAAATAAAAGAAAAAAAGGGGGGGGGGTGGGGGGAGAAGAAGGAGGAGGAGGGGGAGGAGGAGGAGAAGAAGAATAGACTCTCCTGACTCATTCCACCCTGCTCCTGAATCTGAATCCATGCAAGTTTGAAATCCCAGGGAATGTTTTATGAGTAGATTTGGGGCATAGCTGTATCCCAATCGGCTGACTCTTCCAACTGGTAGAGGTAGAGAATGGCAGTAGTTTCCAGAACAGGGCAGGAATGTAGCTCTGTGGGAGAGCAGTGGGCTGGGCCCTCAGTGTCACCAAAGACCACCACTAACAGGAACTCAGGCATTTTCTAACCTTACAGTAGCAGAAGCACCTTTGCTTTTGGTTTTTTATTTACCTATTTATTATTGTACAGTGTTTTTGGTGTGGTTTGGTTTAAACAATGTCTTGCTATTCGTTTCAGACTAGCCCCAAACTGGCAAGACTACTGCCTCAGGTCCTGAGTGTTGAATTTATTGGCATGTGCTATTTTGTAGATTCTTTCCCTACCAAAGTACAAAATTTGATAGAAGACCTTTTTTTTTTCCATCTTTACTGTCATACTTAACTAAATACCGTGTACACAGAAGATCAATGTAAAATATCTAAAAAGAAAAATGGTCACACCTACCTGCTTTCAAACATATATGCATTGTTTGTTTGTTTGTTTACTTTGGGACAGAGTCTTAAATATCCCCAGGTCTCCAGGAGCTTACTAATTGAGGATGACCTTCAACTTCTAATTATTATTTTTTCTTTTCTTTTTCTTTCTTGTTTTTTTCAAGATAGGGTTTCTCTGTGTCTCGGTGTTGCCCTGGCAGCCCTGGAATTCACACTGTAGACTGGGCTAGCCTTGAGTTCAGAGATCCACCTACCTCTGCCTCCTGAGTGCTTTAAAGGAGTGTGCTGCCACTGCTGCCACCACCACGGACTTCAACATCTAGCTCTGTTACTTTCACCTCCCCTGTGTTGGAATCACACCACTGCTGAGGACGGGACCCTCGTGTATGCTAGGTGAGCATTGCCCCAAGTAAGCATAAGTGCAATGATGTTCACCGGAAGTTATCAGGGAGCTAAGAACAAAAATGGGCCCAGGGGACCAGGCCTGCTCCTGGATTCTTCCTGTAGTATATGGGTCAATGATAATGATCATTTATTGCTTAATTTTTCATAGGTGGAGTGTACAGTGCTTTATACATTATGATCTCCTTTCTCCACCACAATAATCCCGTGAAGAAAGTGGCACTCAGCGAAGCAAAGCAGATTGCCTAAGGACACACAGTCCTGAGTTCTAAGCCTCCGTCACAGCTCACACATTAAACCCCCAGCTTGTCCCTCCTCCTGGGCCATGAGGAGCTGTGAGACAGGCAGATGCAGCTAAAAGGACAGGGGCTGCCTGGGTCAATGCCAATTTTGTGGAACTAAACAAAATTGTTCCGTGCTAACAGCTCTTTCGAGCTTTCTGATCGTGGCCTTGGGCCTTTCATGGTTGTGAGGTTTTCCTACAAATGCTTCTTAATTGAATCTTTCCAGCTCGAGTTGCAGGAGTTAAGCAGTTCAACAACGGAGTTCTCAGAGTCTCCCCCCCAACTTCCCCCTAAAAACCTCCCTTTTAGCTGGGTGAGAATGTGACCCCAGCTCTCTACTTCTAAGCACTGAGGAACACCCTGGGGTGAAAGATCAGTGGTAGGCCACAGCTGCCATTTCTCACTGAGCCTTCACAGTGAGGACTGAAGTGGATGGTTGGCCTTGACCCTACCACCACAGGCTGAGTTAACCAGGGAAAGGCACGGGAGGGTTGACCTTTACTTCTTGTACCCTGTGGTACCCTAAGGGCCACGGACAGCCTTTTGCTCTGCTATTCTTTGCATTTCTATTATGTAGGTCTCTCTCTCTCTCTCTCTCTCTCTCTCTCTCTCTCTCTCTCTCTCCTTTTCCTTTTCCTCCTTTTTTTCCTTTTCTTTTGTTTCCCCCCCCCACACACACACCCCCCACCACCCCCCACCCCGGTTTCTCTGCAGATCCGCCTGCCTCTGTCTCAGGGTTGCTGGGATTAAAGGCGTGGGCCACTGCTACCCAGTTTACATTTTCATTTCTAGACAATGGCTCAGCCAGAGGAAGCCACACTCTAGAAGTCCTTCTCAGGGGAGAAGGGTTCCTCATGGTCCCTAGAGCTGAGCTTTCAAGTGTTAGAGAATTTTCTCCTTGCCACACCCGAAACTGCCTACCGGTGGATAACCTCAAGAACAAGGGTGGAAAAGAAACTGGGGTTTAGTTTAAAAAAACAAAAACAAAAAAACAACTCATGGCCAGGAGTGGTGGCATACACCTTTAATCTCAGCACTCAGGAGGAACAGGCAGGCAGATCTCTGAGTTCGAAGTCAGCCTGATCTACAGAGTGAGTTCCAGGACAGCCAGGGCTACATTGAGAAACCATTTCTTGAAAAACCAAACCAAAAACACATCGAAGGATGGTCACTTTTTTTTTTTTTTTTTTTTTTTTTTTTTTGGTTTTTCGAAACAGGGTTTCTCTGTGTAGCCCTGGCTGTCCTGGAACTCACTCTGTAGACCAGGCTGGCCTCGAACTCAGAAATCCGCCTGCCTCTGCCTCCCAAGCGCTGGGATTAAAGGCGTGTGCCACCTCTGCCTGGCAGGATGGTCACTATTAACCCCAGAGGATGCCGTATCTTGAAGCTTTCTATGAAATACACACAGCCTTCTAGGTACAGTTCGAAAGGATGGTGGTGTAATTATGATCTCTTTATTTTTGCTTCCCTCTAATGAAATGCCCACCCACATGCTACAATGATTTTAATTATGTTTGAAGGAATTTCTTTAAAGCATGCTTTAGAACAGAATTAATATTTGAGTGAGGTGTGCCTGTATGGCTTTATATGCACCATATGCATACATACCCCTATATGGTCCAGAAGAAAGAGTTGGATCTCTCTGCAACAGGCAGTTGTGAGCCACTGGTGTGGGCTGCCAAGAACTGAGCCCTGGTCCTCTTCTAAAACAAGCAAGCATCCTTAACCCGCTAACTGCGGGCCCCATAATTAGCATTTTAATGACACAGGCTTCTGAATTTCTAAAGCTCGTCCTCTGCTCCAGTCTCCCATTGTAGAGTGAACTCCTCAAAGCCCGGGCAAGGCTAGAAGTTATTTAAGTAGGCAGTCATGTGAGCAGTTAAAGTGATCAAGGAAGAAGAATTGGCGTTGGCTCTAATCTCATCTCTCTTTATTAACACTCAAACTGCGTAGGCACTCCAAACCTTCTTTTCTTCCTCATTCCACCTAATGTTGTCCTGAGTTTCTAGGAGCAGATCTTGCAGAATGGTCAGCACGGAGCCAGGAGCACAGCTGGGGCTCAGGGAGCCCAGCTGCCTGCCAGGAACTTACTGAACACCCAAGGTGTTCTTTTGTCATAGTTTGTTGGAAGCTTGCTCTTTCCCAAGTCCCCTGAGAGAAGTTCACCGTCTACCGGATCCTGTCCATGTGCCGTGTACATATCCGGTAAGCACATGGGACGACCCCACTCTTGAGGCCCCAGGGGCTGTGGTGTATGACCGCAGGCTTGTTAACAGCGTTGGGGAGCTGGGAAGGATGGGCTGTTCCGTGCGTTTGATTCAGCTGAACGTTTATGTGAGAAAACAACAGGGCGGACATTCCAGCAGCTGAAACAGGGAGCCAGTGACAGCACATTTTCTGTTCTCCCACACAGTTCCATCTACCTCCAGGACAAGACCAGACACTACATGTCTTTTAATGTAAACAGGTAAAAGAATATAGTCAGTGGTCGATAGATATTGGCTTGAGATGGCCCTGAGTGGGAGGCTGATAGCAGAGATGTTGGATACACACCTCAGTTTCCTCATCTGCTAAATGCAAACACAGCATCTACCTCCTTGGATTGTGAGGACTTATTGAGATAACGAGTCTAAAGCACAAGGCACAAGCAGCGCTTGGCAAACACAGATCATTGCCAGCACTACCGTCATGATTACTGCCTACCTCCTAGTGCTCCTGAGTGTAAGGTATAGCATCGCCACTCAAGGAACCGTTGCCCAAGGTGGGTATATCACAGCTGGCAGATGGTAGAATGTTTCTTTTCTGAATAGCAATGGGGAGAAGCCAGTTGTTTGAATAGCTCTCCAAATCTCTAAGACCCGTGTTGCCCTTAGGGCTGTGCGTGCCTGTGGAATGATAACTTCTTATGGCAGACAGTGAAACCATCTCAACTATCAGACTTCCTCCTTCTTCCCCTCTTCCCCTTCTTCCTTTTCCTCCTCCTCTTCCTCCTTCCATGCCGGAGACTGACCCAGGGGCTCAATGAGGTAAGTAGTATATTGAACTATATCTCAGCCCCTCCATTTTTTATGGAGGGGCTACAGGACATATGTAATAGCAACTTCCAGAGGACAGCTTCCAGGAGTCAGTTCTGTCCTTCTACACTGTGGGTTCTGGGGATTGAACTCAGGTCGGCAGTCTTGGCAGCAAGCATCTTAACCCTGAGCCATCTCAACAACCCTAAATTATGTATGTATTTATTGAAACAGGGTCTCATTTATCTCTGTATTGACCTCCAAATCATCTTGTCACAGAAAATGACCTTGTACTCTTGATCCTCCTGCCTCCACCTCCCAAGTGCTGAGAATACAGGCATACACCCAGTTTTGTTTGTTTCCTTTGTGTTTTTTGTTGTCTTCTTTGTAGCCCTGCTAGTCCTGGAACTAGCTCTGAAAACCAAACTGGCCTTGAACTTGGAGATTTGCCTGCTTCTGCTGCCCTGTGAGGGGATTAAAGGCATATGCCGATGTGGGACCATGAAAGGCAGTCTTGTTTCTGGTTGAGCTAAGGCTTAAAACCCAGGAGCCCCAGTAGGGGATCCCCAGCACGGGACAACTGTACAAGGGATGATAGGCGTTTTGCCATGCTCCTGGGCCCCTAGACTCCTGACACGAGGCAGTAGCTCTCCATAGGTATGTGATCATCAGTCACGTAGCCCAAACCCCTCCACAGGTAGAGGTGTGGTCACATAGCCTCAAGACATCCCATTTAATGAGGCACCTTGAGGCTTAGTCAATAAACTCCTCTTCCCAGCCATCCCTCCCTGCAAAAGGTATTTTAATCTCCAGCATGCCCTGAGCTTGTGGGGTATGGATCACTCATCCTGGGGTGGACACAGGACTCACACCACCTTAATCCAACATGCTACCACACCTGACTTTGTTTTAATGTCTAAAACAAAATTTTGTGAAATTACCCAGGATGGATTGGAACTTGCCTTGCCTTTCTCCTGTGTCGGCCTGGAGAGCAGCTGTAATTACAGGCCTGAGGCACTGAGCCCGTGCTGCTTCTTCTTCCTGTACTGGGAGTCATGTGCCTAGCCCTAGGGTAGGGATCAGCTCTGCAAGCTGCCTCAATCCTTCCTATCTACCTTTTCCCCAAGTTAATCTAGAAGACCAGGGAATGAAGTCTGGCTAATGAGGGAAAGAGTCACAAAGGAAGAGGTGAGCACAGTGGAGCCTCATCTGAACCCCTGACTCTTCCTTCCGGCTTTAGGCACGGTCTTGAGAGCATGTGATGCTCGGAGCTGGAGCTGCTACTTTGTGACCATGAGGTTGAGTACAAGGACAAAAGCCACATAGTTAGGATTGTGTAACAGAGAAAGAAAAGTCCAGATACCTAAAGCTCTCACTGAGCTGTCAGACCAGCTCTGAGGCCTGTCTTCAGCAACGGTTTGCTCTCACTGTCCCTCTGCCTGGTGCTATTGTTCATCCCATTTCCTCTATGCTGCTTCATTCCTTGTCTAGTTGCCAAGCCTAGAGAAGGACTACTATTCAAATTCTGCCTAGTAATAAAGACATCCCATTCCCATTTTCTTCCTGTACATTTGAGTAACTGAGTGTCTTTAAATAAATTCCACCCTCACCATAGTGAATCTGCACTCAGAAAGGTCAACAACAAACTCTTGATTGACAGGTCCAACATCTTCATTGAATTTTGTATCCAAGCTGTTCCACTGGACGACTTGATTGTGCTCTTTCCCCCTGGGCCGGGGATTGAACCCAGAGTCTCATGCATACCATGCAAGCGCTATACTACTGAGCTCAGTATTAACCTGAACTTTAGAGATCAGAGTCTCTAAACTCTCTAGGCTGGCCTCAAACTCAAGATTCTTCTGCCTCAGCTTTCTGAGTATCCGTATATGGTATCATGCTCAGCCTGGTTATTGTTCTGTTTTCAGTTACTCTCTCTCTCTCTCTCTCTCTCTCTCTCTCTCTCTCTCTCTCTCTCTCTCTCTGTATGCATCTGTGGGGGCAGAGGTGCATGTGAGGGGAGTTCATGTGTATATATGTCATGCCTGTCATTATCTTCTGTCATTCTTCAGGCACTGTCCATCTTTTCTTTTATGTCTTTTTAGTTTTAGACAATGTCTCTCCCTGACCTAGAAATCACCTCTGACTGGTCAGTGAGCCCCAGGGATCATCCTGTTTCTGTCTCTTCATGCTGGGATTACAAATACAAGCCACCACATCTGTTTTTTGTTTGTTCGTTCGTTTTTTGGTTGGTTGATTTTCTCTGTGTAGCCCTGGCTGTCCTGGGACTTACTCCATAGACCAGGCTGGCCTCAAACTCAGAGATCTACCTGCCTCTGCCTGCCAAGTATTGGGACCTTTAAGGTGTGCGCCACCATAGCTGGATTGTTCTTTATCTTCCTTCCTTCCTTCCTTCCTTCCTTCCTTCCTTCCTTCCTTCCTTCCTTCCTTCCTTCCTTCCTTCCTTCCTTCCTTTTTGGATTTTTCCAGACAGGGTTTTTCTGTGTAGTTCTGGCTATCCTGTAACTTACTCTGTAGAACAGGTTGGCCTCCAATTCAGAGATCCACCTTCCTCTTCCTTTGAAGTGCTGGGATTAAAGGTGTGTACCACCACACCCGGCCTTTGTTTTTACCCATGGATTCCGGAAGCCAATTTAGGTCCTTGCTCTTTCAAGGCCAGGGCCATATTTTCATTTCTTTAGAAGTCCATGGCAATCCGTTATCCTCAGCTCTCTGAGTTTGGGGATTACAGATATGAGCTACCACACCAGGCTCCCTACCATGTTCTCAGTTACTTTTTACATGGATTTATTCATTTTTGTATGTGTGCATGTGCGTGCAAGCATGTGCACACAGCTCTGCATCTCTGCATGTGCACGTGTGTGTGGAGGCCAGAGAGCTTCTTGTGGGAATCAGCTCTCTCCTTGCTTCACGAGGGTGCTGGTGTAGAACTCCAGTCATTAGACTTGGTAGCAAACCCCTTTACCCACTGACCCATCCTCCCCAGCCCCTGGACTCTCGTTCTTACGGTGAACTCCCCCATTAAGTGAGCAAGATCATTCTTTCTTTCCAGCTCACTGGTTCCTCTGGTTCCTCTTCTGTGTCCCTTCCTTTCCTGCCTCCTAGCCACACACAAACCCTGACAATCTGCCTTTGACCTTTGCCCCTCATTAAATGCTTTCTCTGCAATGCTGCCTCCAGTCTAAGACTCTGGTGACAATCTGTGGATGTCCGTGCCCTCTGTCCTTATCTTTCTCTCTCCATTTTCTTTTTCATGTGAATGTATGATTTACATGTTTATGTGTGCATGCTTGTTTGCATGCGTCTTTACAAGTGTGTGGACACATAGTGGAGTGGGTACATTCATGGGGAGGCTCAAAGGCGATGTCAGGAATCGGCCTCAATCCCTCCTCCACCTTAGTCAGTGTCTCTCAATTACACCTAAAGCTCACCAGTTTGATTGTCTCTCCCTTCCAAGGCTGGAATGATAGGCCTGTCACCATGCCCACATGGCATTTGCACGCATCTGGGGATCTGAATTCTGGTCTTCATGCTTGCTGGGCACGCCATAAACTAACTGAGCCATTCCCCTGCCTCTCCGGCTCCAGACATATTTTCAAGAGAAGTCTTCTTTCAGCATCAGAACCACAGTCAGTTGGATGCCCACCCTCACCAACCATCAGCATCACTTTTCCTAAACAGAACTCTGTCCCCTACAGATTCCTTGTCTACCCTTCTCTTTGTCGCTCCTCATCACAGCCAGAAGCTCAGGTCCTAAACTACTTCCCAACACATACACATAATCTAGTCAATCCCCAAAATGATAAAACTTGCTGTCTTAGGGTTTAATTGCTGTGCAGAGACACCAGGACCGGGGCAACTCCTGTCAGGGAAAGCATTTAACTGGAAATGGCTTACAGTTTCAGAGGTTCGGCTCACTATCGTCACAGAGGAAGCATGGCAGCATCCAGGTAGGCTCGGCGCTGGAGAAGGAGCTGAGAGTTCTACATCTTGGTCTGAAGGCAGCTGGGCGGAGCTTAAGCCTAGGACCTCGAAGCCCACCCCCACAGTGACACATTTCCTCCGAGACTAAACCTATTCTAACAAGAACATATCTCCTAATAGTGTCACTCCCTGTGGGCCAAGTATTCAAACACACGAGTCTAAGGAGGCCAAACCTATCCAAACCATTACAAAAGCTCTTTGCTGAAAGTCTTTTACAGCTTCCCCTTGTTCACTGCCACAGCCTTGGTCGGTCAGTTCTCAACTGTGAAAGTTTTCATCTTTTTCATCCCTAACTGTGTAGCCAGGGATAACCTCAAACTTTGGGTTTTCCTGCCTCTACTTCCTCAGGATTGTAGGCTTGCATTGTACACCCAGGTTATAAAGTACTAGGATCAAACCCAGGGCTTCACGCAGGCTAGGGAGGCACTCTACCAGCTGAGCTACATCTCTGTTCTTTCTACAAAACGTTTATCAAGTATCCTAGTCAAATCTTCTTTTTATCCCATAATTGTCTACACGGACTCTGCCCACCAGTGCTCAGCACCTTGCGCATCAGTGCCATTCAAGACACTACCTTAATAAACACCTGTTGGCTAAAGTCATGCTCATTCTATCTTGAAGCCTCTGGGATCAGAAGGCTCAGGCCCAGCCCTGTGCCCGGGAATCTGGGGGTCTCCTTAACCCTTATATAGGCACAGCAGCCCAGCTCTGCCATACCCACCCATCCAAGAAGAAGCTGTCACTCAGAGTTAGTGACAGCTGAGGACTCCTCTTCTAGTATGTCACATTGCCCTGCACTCCCATTCTTGGGCACAGAATCCAGAGATGGATTAAGGAAATGATGTCATCTCCCCAGCCTCTCCCAGTATGAGAAATCACCTCGGTAACAAGTCTCTCACTATAAGCTGAGATGCAAGAGATAACCTGGAGTCTACAGGAGCAAAGATACTATTGAATCCAGAAAAGGTGTGCATGCTCTGGCAAAGGGCCTAGTGTTGGAGAAGCTGGGTTGCTAGTGGTTGATATATATCCCTTAGTCCCAACAGCCTGGGGAGAGGATGCTAAACCCATATTCATATTTGACGTCCAACCCTCTGCCTGAATCCGAGACTAAGGACCCAGTGCTTGGCTCTAAGGTCAGCTCCATTTGAATAACCAAGCCAGGTGCAGACACATACAGGCTAGACCTTTGTACTGTGCATGTTGCAATCCTGATGCTCTGCAAAGGTCACTGATGGTGAAAGAGAATGAGCTGGTCTCTTCTAGCATCTTCCATGGGGAGCCTTGGACAGTAGACCTGGCCCCAAGCCCACTCTTCCCACCAGAGTCAGGAAATAGTAGCAGCTGCAGTTGCTGCTAGGGATGAAGGATCAGTGGCTGGGGAGCTGAGAGAGTCTGAGGGGGTGGGCTGTCAGGAAGGAGGTCATGAAATCGACCTTGCTTAGGCTCTGCCCATCTTTGAAATGCCCAGAGACATTCTGCAAAGGGTCAACTGTCAGGCTTTTCATGACAGTCTTGGTCAACGTGATTCATATGACCAAAGGAGCCTGAAAAGCAATTGTTGTCGTGTATTAAAGGGGGGTTTACCAGGTTCTGTCTGTGGTTTCCTCCAACAGTGTCCAAAGAGGGAGTGGGGGTGGGCTCGAACTTTCTGAGTTTAATGCCAAGCATATATGTTCTTTTTGAATTTCTTTTTTGTTTGTTTGCTTGGTTTTCATTTTTGAGAAATTTGTCAGACAAAAACAAACAAACAAACAAAAAAAACCAAAAAAACCAAAAAACCAATGAAACCCTAGTGTAAACAGAAACTCTTCAAAATGTGACAACACCTAGCCTGGAAAGATGGCTCCTTGTTAAAGACTGAAAGACAAAAGGTAAGGAAACAGCTATCTTTTCTTTATTCACAGAGAAGTTAAAGAATATGTGGAAGAGCGGCCATTTCATTCATGAACAGAAATCCTGCTGTTCAGTTTTAACCCCTTTCCCTCCCCACCTCCTCTCCTCTCCTCTCTCCCCTCCCCTCCACTTTTCTCCCCCTCCCCCCTTCTCATTTCCTCTGCACTCATGCATCCAGGCTAACTTCAAATTCTCTGTGTAATAGAAAACATCCTTGAACTTTGGATCCTCTGTCTATACTCCCCTTGTGCCAGGGTTCCAAGTGTTCACCACCACACACAACTGGGTCTAGTGCTCAGTACTGAGCCCAGGGCTTTATCCAACTAATTACCAACTATGCTACATAGTCAGCCCCCCAAATGAGTGCTTCTGAGGCATGATAGAGAGGGGGATCTTCAGAGCAGAGCCCTTGCTACCAGCCAAGCACCTCGGATTTGGGTCTTGCTGGATGATCTTTCTTCTAAGCCTCCCAGTCCAGACACCTGTCCAAAGTCAAGGGAAGCAGTAGCCTTCCAGTTGTTCATTCCAGAAAACATTTTTTCCGTCCTCTTCTGACCCACCCCTCTTTAGCAATGAGGGATTCTCTTGTGATTTGGCCTCAGTGTCCCTCTGTCCTGGTCATTTCCAGCTTCTCCTCTACTTTCTAGAGTTTTCTGGGTGACACCCTTTTGCTTCACTTCCTTGGCCAAGATTGCAAGGTTGTATGGGACCTTTGTGTCCCTGCCCCTTCCCAGTTGTCCTCTGTTACCTCTGGAGGGTAGGCTTACTGACCGTCCATTCCACCAAGGCCATGAGTAACTAAGAAGCCTCCACTGATGGTCATAGACAGAGAGGTAAGGCTGGAATGCCAAGGCAGGCCTCTGGATCCCAAAACAAGATTCAGTTGCTAAGCCGGACCTCAGGAGTTTGTGCGTTTGGCTCATTTTCCCTCTTTGTGCTTGGAGCCCTGTTGTAGCTTAGCCTCAGAGCTTCCCCTCAGTTAACTCTTGTTTATCATCCACCTAGTCTGTCCTGTGGTCCTTATTTACTTATGCTCCATTTTTACGTGCTGTTATGTGCCTGCATGTGCACAGCACCTTGCGGAAATGTGGCCGTGGGCCCCAGGATTGTTGTTACATTCTTTTTTTTCGGGGGGGGTGTTTCGAGACAGGGTTTCTCTGTGTAGCCCTGGCTGTCCTGGAACAACTCACTCTGTAGACCAGGCTGGCCTCGAACTCAGAAATCCGCCTGCCTCTGCCTCCCAAGCGCTGGGATTAAAGGTGTGTGCCACCACTGTCCGGCTGTTGTTACATTCTTGATGATTGATTCCCCCATGACAGAGGGGGAATTTTTCTGAAACTGACTAGAGAACGTTTTTCTCCCTTCTAAAGGATACATGGAAGATAGTCAGCCCCCTGTTTCTTAAGATGTGTTCCTTGTGACAGAGGACTGGTAACACTGTTTGCATCCTTAAGTTGCCACAAATAAGAGGAGAGTTGGGGCTTAGGTTCTTCCCAGCCAGTGTGTTAAGTAATGTGCTCTCTCATGGTTCACAGAGGGTTCATTTGTGTGTGTGTGGGGGGGGCTGTCTTTGTCATGGCATTATCATGCTGCTGTCCCTTGCATTCATAGTGACACATCCGAACTGTGTGGTGTGGTGTACCCTCTTCCATTTGAGTCCCAGGCTTTATTGTACTAGGCAAATGCTCGCCTGCAGCCCCAAGGCCCTAATCACATCTGTCATCCCAGCAATTCACCTCATGGTTTCCCTGTCTAAACACCTTCTCCTGGTGCCATCTCTGTTAATACCACGCCCTCCAGTCACCCTCTCCTCCCCTTGTATTATCCCTAAAACTCTTCAATCAATCCAAGAGATGTTCAGCATGAACCATTCACACACACACACACACACACACACACACACACACACACACACACACACACAGATGACCCTCAAACCACTAGCATCTACCCACATTGCTGTCAGAGAGACTTTAAAGCACTCAGTGTGAATCCTGCATCTTCACTGATTATAACTGTGACTGCTCTGCCGTTGTCTTCAGAGCGGAGTCAATCTGGTGTTGTGGTTCAGAACATGTCCTGAGGTCCTGAGGCCGGGCGGACTGCCCTGCTCTCTGTCTCTTCCCCTCCACATGCGTGCCAAGTATCCAGCACAGGATTGCCTGCAATGCCAAGCCACTGCCCTGCTTCACCACACTGTATGTGCCGCTGACTGGCCTGCTCCTGCCCCTGCCAGTCACTCCACCTGGTCCTGAGTTCTAACTCACGTTCCTTTCCTCCGATACAACCTAGCACTTACAGAATTCCATTTGCTGGAAAACTTTTTCCTTTTTGTCCTCTTGATTTTTACTGTGACCTCCATTCTGACTCAGTCCCCATGTGGAGTGGAGTGTCTGTCTGGTCTCAGGGCATCTGTTCATCACACATTGCCATAGAGATATTACTGGTGTGTTTTTTGACCCCTAAGAACCTGAGCGTGATCTTGGCCGAACCCACCCAGGGCAGAACTTCTGCAAGTTCTGAGGGAGTCTTTGGCTTCTTCTACGCATCTTGCTCCAGGGTCTTGATGCTTGCTGGCTGCTTCCGCACCCCACCCCCACCCCTGCCCTTTGCACCCCCTGCCTTCCCTCCTTCCTCAGCACCTGAGAGTTGTTTTCTTTCTCAATAAAGCCCTTCCTTCTTCCCAGCACTTGTTGTTCTGTGACTGGGAAGAGGGCATTACTGCTAGGTAAGGGGGAAAGGCCAGGAGAGCAGCAACCACCTTCACAGGTGCTGCCCACAGGCCAGTTTACCTCACAGTGGTGGATCCAGCTACCCCAGTCCACGTGCCATCTGCAGCACACTTTATCCCAGTAGTGTCAATCCCTGGTGTGGGGCACACAGTAGGGACTTCAAGCATGCTTGTGAACACTCCAATTCAAAGAGCTAACAGAGTCAGCTTGAATGAGTCTCTTGTTTGTGTGATCTTGGGCTAGGCTTTATTGCCTGTTTCCTGGCATGAAGTGTGGAACCTAGGACCCATGTCTGTTTCTTGACATGGAGAGGGGCTGCAGAGGAGGCAAACAGCAAAGGGCGCTTCAAAGTCCTATGCTTGGGGCCTTCTCCCCTTTAAGCCTACCTGGATTCAGGCTCAGGTGTACCAGCTCCTCTCCTAGTCCAGGTGCCTCTTCCCCATGTAAGCCTATCACATGGATTCATAGGGGTGTATGCACACACACGCACACGCACACAAGCGCATGCACTCGCACCAGCGTGTATGCTATGACGTTTTTGTAGATTCTGTTTCTTCCTTCTGCTTTTACACAGGTTCTGGAGATGGAGCTCAGGCTATTAGGTCTGCATGACAAGTGCCTGTACCCACTGAGCCATTGTACCATCCTCAGATTCATAGAATTTCTGCTCTTGTTCTTCCAGCTTGGGTCTCTCTCCTACCTCTAGCTAACCATATTCAGCATTCTTGAGTTCCAGGGCTCTGGTGTGTGGTGACTTGATAGAACTTGAAATTCTGGTTTCACCACACCCTGGCTGGCTGTGTGGATATGGGACTCCTCATTTGAGCTACGATGAGGGAATGACCACAGCTAACTTACTAGAACCCTCAGAGCCCAGGCAGCAGGATCAGCTCCGGCCTAGTTACTTTCAGCACATGTGACTCAGACAAGTGATCCTGCCTCCTTTCTCCTTCCCTCCTCCTCTCCCATTTTTTTGGCTTTGGTTTCCTTATTTATAACAAGGGCATCATAATAGAAGCTGTTTCACAGGGTTATTGTTTGTATCTACTGTGTTAAAACACCCTAAGTATGCTGGGCTTGGTAGTGCATACCTGATTCCAGTACTAGACAGCCAGAGACAGGATCAAGTCAGTCTTTCTTTCTTTCTTTTTTATTTTTTCTTTTCTTTTCGAGACAGGGTTTCTCTGTGTAGCCCCGGCTGTCCTGGAACTCACTCTGTAGACTAGGCTGGCCTCGAACTCAGAAATCCGCCTGCCTCTGCCTCCCAAGTGCTGGGATTAAAGGTGTGCGCCACCACTGCCCGGCTCAGTCTTTCTTTCTTTTTCTTTTTCTTTCTTTCTTTTTTTTTTTTTTTTTTTTTTTTTTTTTGAGACAGGTCTTTTTCTTTATAGCCCTAACGTTCCTGGAAATCAGAGATCCCCCTGCCTCTGCCTTCTAAGGGCTAGAATTTAAGGTGTGCAGCTGCCCCCTCTGCCACCACCACTGTCACCAGCTAGGAGGAGCAAGTTTTAAACCAGGGGCTGGAGAGCTGGCTTAACAGAAAATGCTCAATCCTAAGGATGAGGGCTTGGATCCTAGGACCCAAATCAGGTGGCTCACAGTCCTATTAGCTCCAATGCCAAGGGGTAGAAAACCATCTTCTGTCCTCTGAGGGTACCCACCCACACATATGCATATACATTCACATAGATACATGTATATATGCACAAAGATAAAATGTAAAAAAGATTTTTAAATCCAGGGACCAGCAAGATCACTCAGTGGGGAAAGATACTTGTTGACAAACCTGAAAACATGAAGTCCTTCCCCAGAACCCACAAGGTAGACAGCGAGAACACATTCCTGCAGGTTGTACTGTGACCTCCACACACAAGCCCCAGCACACACCTTTACCCATATACATCTAACACAGACAGATAGAGTTAATTTTTAAAAGAGAGTTGAAGCCCAACTTAGAATCTGCTACAATAGAACAAAACCTCCTGTGCTTAGCACCCACCTGAGCAAACCCTGATATCTATGGGGGATTGTTAACCCCAGGGGCATCTCCACCCACAAACTTAGAGCATGTATGTTGGTTCGCTAGAATTACTGTAACAAAACACCACAGACCAAACACTTTGGGAACAAGCGTGGGTTTTCTCACCATATTGGAGGAGGAGGTCTAGACTGAAGGTGTTTGGCAGACCCCATCTCTCATGTGCCTCTCTGTGCCCTCACAAGGCCACCCCTTCACCGGTAGACTTTTGAGATCTCTGAATGTGGTTCCATGTCTCCTCCTCCTACTCCTCCAGCGTCCTCTGTACAGACCTCATCTCCCTCCCCATCCTCCTCTTCCCTTTAACCCCTCCCTCCTTCACCTCTTCTTTCCTTCTCATCTTCTTCCTCTCCCTTCTCTCCCCTCCCCTCTTTTTCTTTTTTGGTTTTGTCTTCGTAAAGCAGGCTCTCGTCCTGTTACCCAGACTGGAACTCAATGTGTGCTGCCGGGATATCAGGCATGTGCTACCAGGCCTGACTTTGAATTTTTTTTTCTTAAGGAGACACTGTGGGGCTGGAGAGATGGCTCAGTGGTTAAGGGCACTGACTGCTTTTCCGGAGGTCCTGAGTTCAATTCCCAGCAACCACATGGTGGCTCACAACCATCTGGGATCTGATGCTTTCTTCTAGTGTGTCTGAAGACTGCTACAGTGTACACATATATATAAAAACATAAATAATTCTTTAAAAAAAAGGAGATGTGTGTGTGTGTGTGTGTGTGTGTGTGTGTGTGTGTGTGTGTGTGTGTACACCTTTAATCTCAGCACTCAGGAAGCAGAGGCAGGCAGATCTCAATGAGTTAAAGGCCAGCTTGGTCTACAGGTCAGCCAAGACTACACAATAAGACCTTGACTTAAAAGACTTTTTTTTTTTTTTTTTTTTAAAGTAGGGCAATTGCTGGTCCCACCTTATTGGCTTCGTTTTAATTTAATAACCTCTAAAGATGCCACCTCCAAATATGTTACACTCTGAGGTAGCAAGGGTGAGATCTTCAACATGATGATCAGGAGGAGATGGAACTCCATACCATGAGATAGACCCCGATATTAGACGTTCTGTTCTAATTTTTTTGTTTGTTTGTGTTGTTTTGTTTTTTGAGACAGGGTTTCTCTGTGTAGCCCTGGCTGTCCTGGAACTCACTCTGTAGACCAGGCTGGCCTCGAACTCAGAAATCCACCTGCCTCTGCCTCCCAAGTGCTGGGATTAAAGGCGTGCGCCACCACTGCCCGGCTCTGTTCTAATTTTGATGTGTTATTACTGTGTGTGTGTGCATGATGTGTGTTGAGGAGCAGGCATGCTACCGTACACATGTGGAAGCCAGGGCAACTTAGAGTCAGCACAAATTTTACACCTTAGGTTGGCTTTGGGAATTGAACTCCTGGTCACCAGACTTACGTAGAAAGACCTTTATGTGTTGAGGCATCTCACGAGCTCACTGGCTCAACATCAGATGTTTTCATGACCACAGTGAGCTAGTGAATGGCAAGATATTTGATTTATAGGATTTCTATTCTGTTCTGGTAGAAAGAGTCAAGCAGAAGGCAGGATTGTTATCAGCCTGGCTATAAACTCATGTCCATGGGAATTTCCTTGCTTAAATCATACCCTGCTAGAGCCAGCTGGTTCAACCTAAAGAGGGTCGTGTTGGGGAGTCCCATAGGACGGTGAATGTGAGGGTCACAGCGAGGTGTGTAACAGTCCCTGAACTAACTGAACCATCTTAACGCTTCTCTGTCTTCAGAGTGTAGCAGCTCTGATTCGAAGATAGGGGAGATCAAGTATCCAGTGGGGAAGTAATTGCTGGGGTTTGGGTCGTGTGTATATGCACCCCTTCTGCACATCACAGGTCCAAACCAAGGAGCACAAAGTGGCTGCTCTGCACAGGCAAAAACTAGCCGGCAGACAGGCTCCCAACATAGGTTTACCAGGATCAGGAAACATTTATGTATATAAGATTTATTCTAAATGACATGAGATGTATGTGTCCGTGTGGAGCTATTAGTTCTCTGTAAGAGCAATGGTTACTCTCCCCCTCCCCCCTTTCTAAATTTGGCTTTTTTTTTTTTTTCTTTTCTTTTTTTTTTTTTCGAGACAGGGTTTCTCTGTGTAGCCCTGGCTGTCCTGGAATTCACTCTGTAGACCGGGCTGGCCTCAAACTCAGAAATCTGTCTGTCTTTGCCTCCCAAGTGCTGGGATTAAAGGCGTGTGCTATCACTGCCCGGCGTTTTGTTTGTTTGTTTTTCGAGACAGGGTTTCTCTGTGTAGCCCTGGCTGACCTGGAACTCACTTTGTAGACCAGGCTGGCCTCGAACTCAGAAATCTGCCTGCCTCTGCCTCTCAAGTGCTGGGATTAAAGGCATGTGCCACCACTGCCCACCTTTGATGCTTACTCTGAACAGCTGAGCCATTTCTTCCAGTACCAATTTGTGGTTTCACCCTGAAGAGAAGGACTACTGAGACCTTGCATAGATTAGGGATTGATCTAACTGAGGCAACAGACAGTGGAGAAATGACAGACACACAGACACACAGACAGACTCCTCTGTCAGAAAGGATCCACAGGACTTGGGCATGTGTCTGTACCCCATCAGGGATTCTTTAAAACAAGCAGGCTCTTTGCAATGCTCCTGAAGAGGCACACAGAAGAGACAACAGAGTTGGGGATCAGGGGCTGCGTGGGATTCAGACTCTGTCTGATTTCAAGCAAGTCAGTTTGTTCAACTATCTATTGAAGAGACAGCAATTCTTTCTTTTAAATTTTACTGTGTATGAGAAAGGGAGAGGCAGAGGGACAGATGGCAGGAGAGAGAGAGAGCGAGAGCGAGAGAGCGAGAGCAAGAGAGCAAGAGAGTGAGAGCGAGAGAGCGAGAGCAAGGGGGGGGAGAAAGCAGAGAAAGAGAGTGCTGACACACTACAAACAAGTATAGGTCAAAGGATTCTCTTTTAGGGACCCATTCTTCTGCCCACACTGCTTTTGAGGCAGGACCTCTCGTTATTTCTGCTGCTTCACAGCATATAAGAGAACTACCAGCTGACTCTTTTATCTCAGCCTATCTCCATATACGAGGTCTGGAGTTACTGATGGGAGCCACAGTGTCTGGCTTTTATGTGGGTCCTGGGAATCTACCTCAAATCCACAGACTTGCCAGGCAAGTGTTTTTGCCTGCTGAACCATCTCTGTCTCAAGCATGGTGATTCTTAACTCACTGGGTCATTTGAGGCTTTAAGAGGGGAATAGATGTAAACATGTTTTTTGTCTTGCCTTCAATTTTTATTGAGTATCTACTGGGCAGGGGAACATTTTCTACTCTAGTCTAGACACTACAGATATAGATGGAAGAAAGAAGAGCTGTTGTTTCTGTAGACACTCAGTTCTGGTCAATCCCCAGCAGGCAGGTGGGCGGGCAGGCATCCATTCTGGGGGATGTTGTTGGGTGCAGGTTCTAAGGGAAAAAATGTAGCAGTTTGAAGGGCGTTGGTGACTTGAGCCCATGCTATGTAAGATATTTAAGGATTTTTGAAGAGGGATTTAGCAGGCACCGGGACACTTGGGACGATGGAAGAGATCCAAGAGTGAACAGGCAGAAAGGCCTTAGGAGGCCTGTGCAGAGAGTGGCAAGGCACTGGGGTGCCCAGAGTCAAGCTGGGACTGAAGAAGTAGTGTGAGTAGGAAGATGAGGAGCCTGGAGCGCCACAGGTAAGATTCTGGGTCTTAATCTAAGTGTCACGAGAAGTCCTAGGAATATCCCTAGCAAGGCAGCGCCTGTCATAGACAGAAATAAGGATCCCCTAACTGCTGTTTAAGCAGCCGGGGAGCCAGAAAGTGGACAGCCAAATGTTTCCTGCTGCCCATCTCTGAGGCACACGGGCATTGTCCTTCCCATTGATGACTGTGGCCATGGGACTCTGCCTGTAAGTATGGGTCACCCATGTCTCTTCAAGGTCCTCTAGGACTTCTTTTTCAGTGACCACTAGGACTCAAGGACAAGGCACCTCATACAGCGGATTAATCGGCCTTAATCTGATCACTGAATTGTAAGAGATTGTTTAGTTCCACTCTTTCCAGAAAAATCCTAAGTGGAACCGCACAGTGACTCTTCAGAGACTGGCTTCTCTCCCTTAGAAGAAAGCATTTGTTTTGTATCCATTGCCTGGGTGGAAGTTTGTCCTTTTAACTGCTGAGTATTACTCCACACTGTAGATGTACCACAGTGTGTTAATGATCCACCAGCTCAGGGCATTTGGATTGCTGCCAGTTTTCAGTGCCAATAAAAAGGCGGCTTTAAATATCTAAGTATAATGTTTTGTGTGAACATATGCCTCCCCGTCTCTTGGTAAATCCTTAGGAGTGGGATTGCTGGCTCGCACGGCAAGTGTATGTTTAACTTGGTAAGAAACCGCCAATCTGTTTTTCCAGAGGAAATGTACCATATTGCACTCCCACTGGGAATGAAGGAGGGTAGTGCCACATCCTCCCCTGCACTTGGCATTGTCAGGCTTTTCGACTTAAGCCACTCTGAGGCTCAGGGGTATATCTCTATGGCTTTAATGTGTGGGTTCCCTACCGAATCCTGATGTTGGCCATGTTTCTTCTGCCATCTCTGTATCTCCTGGTGAAATGCCTGTCTGCATCTTCTGCTCATGTTCTCATTAGGATACAAATCCACTATCTATACATTCTGTGAATATTTGCCCCTAGTCTTTGGCTTATTTCAGATCTGTCTTTTTTCTTTCTTTTGTGTGTGTGCACACTTTTTTTTTTTTTTGGACGTGGGGGGGTCTCATGCAGCTCAGGCTGGCTTTGAACCCACTATGTACTTGAAAGGGACTTTGAATTTCTGATCCTCCTGCTTCACCTCTCCAGTGCTGGTCTTACAAGTCAGAGTCACCATGTCAGATCTATACAGTACAGATGGAATCCAGGGCCTCCTAAGTGCTCGGCAAGCACTCTACCACCTGAGCTACACCTTCTGCCTTCTCTTCGTTTTCTCAACAGTCATTTTCAAAGAGAACACAACTTCATTTTGTTTAGGGACAGGGTCTCAGGTAACACCGGCTGGCTTAGAACTCATTGTGTTCCTGAGGATGACCTCCAGTTTCTAATTACTCTCCTCCACCTTCTGAGGGTTGGGGTTACAGATGTGTGCTGTTGTGCCTGATTTGTGCAGTGTTCCTGCATGCCGTTGGACCACTCTATCAATCCAGTTACAACCTCGGCCTGGAACCTTCTCTTTTCTGTGCCATTTTCTAAAAGTTTTTTGTTTGTTTGTTTGAGACAGGGTTTTTCTGTGTGGCCCTGGCTGTCCTGGAACTCACTCTGTAGACCAGGCTGGCCTTGAACTCAGAAATCCACCTGCCTCTGCCTCCCAAGTGCTGGGATTAAAGGCGTGCGCCACCACTGCCCGGCATTCTAAAAGCTTTTTATCTACAGCTATGAGACTCCCTTATTTCTATTTTCTTCCTTATATTTTAGACTTTCAGTCCTTGTTTTGTTTTGAGACAGAATCTCTTTACATAGCTCTGGCTTTCCTGGAACTCACTATGTAGACCAGGCTGGCCTCAAACTCAGAGATATACCTGCCTCTGCTTCCTGAGTGCTGGGATTACAGTTGTATGCCATCATACCTAGTCTGATTTTGTTTTAGTAAATTGCGTGCCATGTAGCTCAGCAGATTTTTTGATCCATTGTTGCTGTTGTTGTTTTGCTTTTTAAAACTGGGTATGCAAATGTGTGTGTGCCACATGCTTGCAGCTCTCAGCACCTGCTCCATTGTGACTTGTGGCTTTTCCTGCTGTATGAGGCACAGGTTAATGCAAGGTCCTGTCTTGACAGCACTCACACAGGTGACACTGCAAAATCTGGGTAAGCTTCAGCACAGATGGCCAGGGACACTCCAGCTGCCTCTGGCTTGGGCTGCTGCTCTAGAAGCTGGTCCTGCCTCCAGAATGATGCTTTAGATGTGTTCAGTGATGTCCGCCCATGCCCTGGGTCCCGTTGGTTCTTCTCAGTTCCTGAGACACTCCGGGTGGTTGGCTGGTCCCTTCAAGAAACAATTTTCTCTAACCCCCTAAAGGAACATTCTGTACAAAGTAGGGCATTAATCATTAGCTATTACGACTGAAATCTTAACCTTCCTAAGTCTTTGCCCTTCTTGGCTGGCTTTCCCAGTCATCTGTTGATATTGTTTTTTTCCCTCCTTTTCCCTTCAATCACCCTGGCCCTGGAAGTTTCATTAAAGCTGTTGAGAGCTCAGTGCTCAAATGCCTGATGAGATTACTGGGGAGAGTTAGGAAAGTAACCTAGCATTAGAACTGGTGGTCACCTGAATGCATTTTAAGAAGATCTACTCTCACACACTATCGCCATTAGTCCATTGAAGTTGGGATTCGCAGGAGTGGGGCACACATATGTGATCCTGCAGTTAGGAGGTAGTATTAGGTCCATGAGTCCTAGGCCAACCTCAGCTACATGAGACCCTATCTGAAAACCAATCCCCCCACCTCAGGCAAAGACAAAACAACAAAGAAGGGATACTGAAACGAGCTAATCATCTAAGAGAAGAAAACAATCAAGAAAAGAATCTCAAATAAAAAATAGTTCTTCATGGGGCTGGAGAGATGGCTGCTCTCTTCCAGAAGACCTGGGTTCAGATCCCAGCATCTACAGGGTGGCTCACGGCCATGTTTCACTCCAGTTCCAGAAAATCAGTGCCCTTGTGGGCACCAGGCAATCACGTGGTGCAAGAGCATACATGCAGGCAAGGCACCTATCCACATAAAATAAATAAATCTTTAAAAAAGTAGTTCTTCTAAGAACCATCTGTTGCCAGTAGTTTCCTTGGACATAGGGAAGCATTCTCACAGTCAGCCTTCACTGTCCTCAGTTCACTGTAAACCTCAGTCTAGACTGCCACTGGAGACTCAAGCCCTTAGGATGACATGGGAGGGCCTGGGGCAAGCCATGAGGTACTTGGAGACAGGCTTGCCTCTCCCATTTGTTCATCATGTCTTTATTGGATATTTTAAGGCTCAGAGTTTCAGCCTCTTGAATATTCAGGCTAGCCCAGCTTGAGGGTAACAGCAACAAATTTATCTATCTATCTATCTATCTATCTATCTATCTATCTATCTATCTATCTGAGACAGGGTCTTTTCAGCCCCGGCTGGCTTCAAACTTACTCTATAGGCCAGACTAGCTTCTAATTCAGAGATCCTCAGCCTCTGTTGCTGAGTGCTAGGATTATAGTGGAGCTTGCCATCTTTTCTTTCTTGAGCAAAAGGAGCAAGATAGGAACCAGAGGACCAGGGAGGGCTGTCACCTCTCACTTGCAATGTATGAAGAAAGATCTGGAGGCTACCCAGCTCAAGCCATGGAGCAAAATCTCCAAAATCTAGGGGCAGGGTATCCTTGGAACAAGAAAGACACTTCTGACAGAATCTCCTTTCCCACAACGGAATAAAATGAAAATTCTTGAAACAATAGTCGAATGAGAATCTGCTGTCTCTTAGTAAGTTCCTAGAAATGAGCTCTTTTGAAAAGGTAACACGAGACAAATGCACAAAAAAGACATCCTGGGAAAGGCATCTTACAGACAAATGATGGTGTGGGTGCAATGGGACGCTACAAGATTAAGCAAAGAAAGGGGTGTGAACTTAGATGCAGACAACAGAATGGAAGAATATCAAAGATTCTCTGCCTGGTCAGAAGTATCAGCCTGGGGCTGAGAGTGTAACTCAGTCAGTGGCAGTGCTTGCTTATAAGGCAAGGGAGGAGAAAGTTCCATTCAGGCATACCACGTGACCCTAGGGATAGTTCATGAAGAGACACAACTGAGGTTGGCTGACCAAAGTTGAAGTAGAGTGATTGCCTTGGGTGGGGGCTAGGCTGCACAGGGATGGTGAAAAGGACACCCTCACCTAATGGTGTATACAAGGCCATGACTATCTGCACTGAGGTGCAAGACTGAGGTTTGTGTTTTACTTCTACATAAAAAATAAAGTCAGTCTCCTTCCAATGACCTGTGGATCCCATCTACCTTCTTTCTCTTGATAGGGTTTTCAGGGAGATTATTTATTCTTTTTACTTGTTCTTTGTGTATTGGGAATCAAACCCAGGATCTCCTGCTTGCTAGGAAGGAGCTGAGCTGCAGTCCTTCAGTAGTTCCCTGCCTCTCCCTCCAAAGAGATTTTTTTTAATGCACCAGGGACCGAGTGCGGTAGGTACACCAGGACGACCCTAGGGGCCAAGGCTGCTGGCCCAGAGCCATGCCCTGACGTGCACATTCCTTGGCTATCTCTGGCCCCTTTGCCCCTGAGACTCCATCCATCCTCCTCTTCCTCCTTCACTCCTAAGGAGTAAGTGGCTCAGGTCTGGGAGGTTGCTGACCCTTGCTGGACAGTGTAGCTGGCCCTTCTGGGCGGGCCTGCCTGGAGGACATCTAGTGCTGATCAAGCTTATATCTTAGTCACATTGCCTCCCTCTTTCATTCTCTCCCTTCAGATCCCAGGACTTCCTGCTTCCCGCTGCTCCAGTAGCTTCAGTGGGTCTCCAGCTTTGCTCTTCTCCCAAGAGCCAGTCCTGATAAGAACTTACTTTGAGTTTGAATGTCAATCAGAGCTTGCTCTTATCTGTCCCCCACCCCTCATCCCTGCCCCCACCTTTTAACATCACCTACTGGTCCTGTCCCACTCCACCTGGGGCTTCCTCTAATCTTCAGACATTCCCCCCATGGTTCCTTGCCAGTGCCTGGGGGTAGAGGGCTCTGAGTCACAAAACCCAGTGGCAAGAGCACGCTTGGAGCAGGGCAGAAAGTGAGGGGTACAGATGGAGTCGGTCCCTGGCACTTCCTAAGTGCGGGGTACAGGTTAGCGTGCTTTTCAGCCACGGTGCCCTCCCTGGGAAGAACGTTAGGAGCCTTATTTCGCAGAGGCAGGAGCCGCGACACGAGGTTGGAAAGCAGGCATGTGGTCGCCTGGATCTGAACAGCAACTTCCCCAGGGAAACGCCCTATTTCGGCTGCGGGGGCCCTAGGCTGCGCCACACCCTCTCCAGAGTTCCCTCCGGCGCCCCAGCCCAGGAGGGTGCAGGTCTGGCTGTCGCCAGGGAGGGCCGCTTGGGGAAGGCGGCCACAAAGCCCCTCGTGGCAGAAGCGGCAGTGCGGGAGACGCGGGCCTCGAGGCGCAGCCCCCCGCGGCGCGCGCAAACTGCGCGGAACTACTTCAGCGGAGCGGCTGCGGGGCTAGAGTCCCAGCAGCGGCCGCACAGGGCTCAGCGGCTAGTGGGGGCCGCCACACAGCCACGGGAGCCCGCGGGCACGGCCACGTGCTCCCTGCCGGGCTCGCACGCTCAAACGCGCCGGGGCCGCGGGGGCCACCGGCAGGCACGCGCGCCCCCCGCGCGCACACACACTCCCGGGCACGCACGCCGGCCGCCCCGCCCCCCCGCGGCGCCCCGCCCTCCCGCGCGCTACGCCACGCCTCCGCGGCGCCGGTCGTCGTTCTCTTATTGGTTGTCCGGTGCATGACGCGCGGCGCCCGGCCCCGCCCCTCGTCAGTCACTCGGCGGAGGCGGCGCTGGCGGGGACTAGTCTCGTCCGGAGACTGGCGGCGGCAGCGGCGGTAGCAGCGGCGGCGGCTGGAGCTCGAGCCCAGCGGCGGAGGGCGGGCGGGCGGCGCGGGAGGGCGGGGGCCGCTCCGCGACGCTGCGGACTGCGCTTCTCTTCTGAGCGGCGGCGCGCGCAGCTGTGGGGCGCCGGGGGCCAGCCCGTCCATGACCATGGGCGACAAGAAGAGCCCGACCAGGTACCTGCCGGGCGCCGAAGGGGCGGAAGGGGAGGGCGGTCGCGGCGGGCGGGGACACCGGCGACTAGGCCGGAGCGGCCGCGCGGGGGAGGCGCGCTAAGATGGAGACCCGGGGGCGGAGGGAGGCGGTGTCGCTCCGCTCGGGCCGGCGGCCGTGCGCGCCGCAGCCATGGCGGCTCCTCCTCAGCCGCCCTCCGCCGTCGCCGCTCCGCCCAGACAAAGGGAGATTTAACCAGGTGGGGCGGGCGGGAGGGCGCGAGCAGGGGCGGGCAGCGCGCGGCGCCGGCCCCCTCCGCGCCGCCGCCCGGCCGTCCCGGCTGCCCGCCGCCTTCGGGATCCGGCCCGCGGCCCGCGCCGCGCCCCCGCCGCCCCGCGCTCGCGCCCACGAGTCGGCCCGCTTCCTGCGCTCAGCGCGGCCCCGCGTGAGCCGTCGCCTCCGCCAGGCGCTCGGTGCCCGGGGCCGGAGGGGGCGCCCGGCTCCGCGCTGCCAGTCGGCCTCTCGCCCCGGTGCCCGCCAGTGGGGTGGATGGGTGGTCGCCGCGAGAAGTTTCCAGCGTCGGATTCCTGTGAATTGACGACGGCTCACCAACGTCTGTTTTCTCTCTTCTCCCCTCGGTTCTCCACTCCTCGGAAGGCCAAAACGACAAGCGAAACCTGCTGCAGACGAAGGCTTTTGGGATTGTAGCGTCTGCACCTTTAGGAACAGCGCCGAAGCCTTTAAATGCAGCATCTGCGATGTGCGGAAAGGCACCTCCACCAGGTACTGGCAGACGTGTGTTAGCTTTTGTTGAAAGACTTGTTTTGGCTTTCTTTCTTTATTGCGCGGAGGAGAGGGGAGTGAGTCGTACTTTCATTATTATTGATCGCCCTCTTGCCAACTTGTTGATTACGACCCTTTTAGCATTTGGAGATGGGCGATGTGGTTTGGATTGTGTGCCATTTCAAGTTGCGTCCAGTGCCTCGTGCTAAAACACTGGATTTATGGGAGGGATTTTCCCCAGATTTTCGTCTTGTTTCAGACAGACACTGGATTTATTTGACATTTGCATCCTTTGGCTTGTTGCTGTTGGCTCCCACAGGGGAGAGAGGAAGGGGATAGTGATGGATTGTATAAAACGTTAGACATTTTGGTATTTGCTGTATGCAGAGTGGTTTTGATTTGTCCGGAATTAGTTTTTTTCTGAGTTTAATGGTGGTAAGGTAGTACAATAAGACTGGGTTGTGCCTTTTGTCTGTCTTGGGTTGCAAATATTTTTTTTCGCACTTGAAGATACATACTGGAGTGTTGGAAAAGTGCATTTGTCGGGCAGGGGGCCTGCTGATGTGCCTTTTGTTACTAGCTTGTGAAGAATGGTGAAGTGTGTGAGATGTTGAGGTGAATAGACTTGAAGTTTGTGTTAATGGCTTTGTGTTAAAGCACTGAAAGGGATTCTTTTATATTGATGAGAGTGGTTAACTGCATGTGATCGCCAATGAGTTGGAACTATTTGTAGAGGTAACTTTAAAACTGATTTTATAGTCTTGAAGGTGTTAACTTTTATTTGGAATTTCTCTTGCTGAAAGTTACATTATAGTGCTCTTGCTCCCATTTAAAGGGACTGTCTTTAGAGCACAAATGAAAGGGAGAGTTAGCTTAGGACTCATCAGGAGTCCAGGTCAATGGCTAAATGTTTCATTTCAGCAGGTGCTTGCTTTTTGAATTGGCAGCATCCCATTGTGACTAGTTCCACCTGGATATTCTGAGTGAGGTGTTCTGTCAGGGTCTTGTTGCTTACTTACATCTGGGATTAAGGAGGCTCAGCTGCACGTCTAACTGGGACGAATTGCCTCAGTTACTGGGGAATTTTGTGAATTTTAGTAACTCTTAAATGAGACCTTTGATCAAAACTCAAGAACTGAAATTTATTTCCCTGTAAGTAGTTTTTCTCTACTAAGATAGCATCTCACTATATTTAGAGCTAATCTGGAACTGCAGTCCTGTTACCTCAGCCTCCTGGGTGCTGGGATGTAGATCAGCCTCAACTCACCCAGCTAGTAGGATTTATTTATTTATTTTTTAAAAGGAAATTCACGCCAGTTTTTTAATATAATAGATTTAGTTAAATGGAAAACCCATTTCTTAGGATTTGTTCTGTTGTTTAAAATCGGAGATTCCATCACGGCAAGAACGTTTAGAAATGTATTTGTTACTTTAAATCAACAGTAGCTGTATACTATTTATGAGTAATGGTTTTTACATGTAGAATCCCGCCGAGGCCAAAGCTCTTTATTGTGGTTTTGCCTTGAGTGTTAGTGTAGTTGATGTTCAAGGAAATGACCAGGAAACTAGTAAGAACTTGAGAACCTTGCTGGTGAAGAGAAACTTCAGCCGGATTCAAAAGTTTACATCTGATGTATTTCTGGGAATAATGATTTCATATTGAAATGCTTTTCAACTTTTACTTTTATTGAAAAGCCTGATTCACCAATTTTTTGGAAGCCTGTGAAAGGTGATTTAAGATTTTGTTTAATGTTTTCAGAGCCACAGATATTTGAGTCTGTCCATTCAGAAAAAAATGAAGTACCATCTTTCAGGACTTTCATGCAGTTGAGTTGTTCTGTAGGCTTTGAACACATAGCAGGCGGGAAACCCTCACCAGTTCATGGTATTCTTTTTGAACCAATCTTGTTTGGATTTGGTTGTTATCAATACTTAGTGTTTTAGATCTGTTCAGAAGTCACCATTAAGTGGAATGCAAGTGGCATTTTGTGTTCTGTGTAACTCACTGGTTTTCATATGAAGAAGTGAATATGACCAGTGTTCACGCTCTCCTAGCCAGTGCATTCTTTCACTTAATTTTTCTGGGATATTGGCTATTACAGTATTTTTCTTGAACCTTTTTCTAAGTAAATTTAAATTTACTTAAATTTAAATTTTTAAAAATGTTCTTATTTTTTCTTTCCATAATCTTTGTTCACATTACATCCGGATCTCAGCCCTCCTCTGCTCCCAGTCCTGCCCTTAAAAATCCCTCCCCCTGTTACTCTCTCTTCTCCCCCACTTCCCACCTAGTCAGGACTAACACCTCCTTCACTAAGTCCAACCAGCCAGTCTAGGTAGGGGAAGGGATCCATCCCATGGCAGGCAACAGAGTCAGAGACAGCCCTCGCTCCAAATTGTTAAGGGACCACATGAAGACCAAGCTGTGCTTTGCTGCAAATATGGGGGTATGTTGGGGGGGGGGAGGCTTAAATAGTTTTATACCTCCAAAATTTCATAGGAATTTGCTGTTTTCTCTTGTGGCGTGGAAAACTTAATTTGGGTTTTGGTTTTTGCAGCAGTGGGCATTAAAGGCAGGTCTGTAGGAACTTCAAGCTAGCCTGATGGTTAGGGTCGAGTGGTGGGTAATAGATGAAAATTGGCAATTTTGAAATAGTGTATTTGCTGACACACAATTTTGTTTCCTCTAAGCTAGTGTTTAAACAGCTTTAACTGGTTGGCTGGCCAGTAGTTATTGTGGAGTTGTTGATTACTCTTTGCCTTTATTGCTGCTCGTATCAACCAGTCAATCCAGGGAAACACCTTTAAATTAGTGAAAGTCCAATAGGACACAGCTATTTGCCCTTTGCAGACGGCGTTGATGTTCCTCAATTTAAGTAGGAAATACTGTCCATCATCTAAAGAGTGTTTATAAAATTCCTAGGATGTGAAAGATGCTGAAGGGGGCTGGTGTGAAAAGGATGGTAGAACATGTACTCAGGTAGCTAATCAAGCTGAAAGACTTGAAAGCCAAAGGTTGTATAAAAGTGAGATTAGAACAGTCTGGCTTGGGGATCCATTAGAGGAACCCTTACTCCCATTTCTTTTGGAAAAGAAAAACTGATTTCTACAAAATCAGCTGCTAGCTTTTTACTTCTATTAGGATGTGCAGTAGTAGCTTTAAGTCTGCAGTTAGAACTGTGAATTATTTTAGAATAGGGACTTTGGAGTAGCATGGAGCAGAGTGAAAAGGGAATAGGAGTAGACATTTATCTAGTGGGATTGTCTGAGGGCAGAAGAGATCTTTATACATTTGTTCCTTCCTTATTTATGAATGATCCTGCTGGGCTAAAGTCTGTATTTTAGAGATAATTGCTACATATATATGTTGGGTCTGTAATTTTTTTTGAGATAGGGTCCTGAATTGCCTGTAACTGGCTACATAGCTTAGGCTAGCTTTGAACTCCTGGCTTGATCCCTTGCTAGTCTCGATAGTTCTGGTATTATAGGTTATGTGCCATTATCTCTGGCCTTCTCTAGTCTGTAATTCCTTTCCTAACCATATTTTCCCATTCTCTAATCTTTAGCTGATTTTGAAAAAAATATTATTTATGTGTTACGTGTATAGGTATGTATGTGCAGGTGAGCAAAGGCATCAGATTCAATGGACCAGCAGGAGCTACAGGTGATTGTTAGTTCTCCTGATTTAGATCCTGGGAGTCCAACTCAGGTCTTCTGATAGAGCTTCAATCGTTCTTAACCACTGAGTCATCTCCAGCCTGATGCTGGGGCTGATGCTGATGCTGCTGATGCTGATGATTATTAGTTTTTTGAGGACTGGGGGCATACTTTACATATCATACCATTCAGTCATCATGAGTGCGATTATGCAGTTTTTCTCAGTCACTTGAAAGAGTACAGCTGACAATGCATTCCAAGTTTTAGAACATTGCCATAATGTGAGTTTATTTTCTCTTTCAAAGTCATTGATACATAGTAAAGTTAACCCTAAAGTAGTAATAGACTGCTGGAAGGTTGCCTCTCTACCATGGTGGTACACCCAGCTTGGCAAGATGGAGAGATAAAGGATGTGCAAGATGGCCGGTGGGTAGGAGAGAAACATGGTTCCTTTCCTAGGTGAAGCTTGAAGTAGTATTTCTTATCCTTTATTGAAAGAGGGAAGGAAAAGTAAAGCATTATAAACACGTGAAGTAATGTAGCTTTGTGCTACTGCCGTTTTTAAATTGTTGGACAGAATAACTTCCTAGACATGGTGGTAAACTGATTTTGTGACTTGTTTTTTCTCTGAGTGAAATACTCTCTTTTAAAATGGAACTTACTGAACATTGCTGTATATTTTTTGTCAGTGATTGTTACATCTTTCCTCCAGCTGCTACTTAAATTGTACTCCCTTGAGAAATTGGAAATGCTTTGGACCAATCATTATAGGTTTAGAACTTGGTTGTTTTTGTTTCCAGATTTTACTTTTTTTTTCTTATTTAAATCTTTTTATGTGTGTACACTCATTACATGGCACACGTGGAAGGCAGAGGACAATTTTCACAAGTTGGGTTCTCCTTCTACACCGCCTGCCCTGGCCATTCCTGGTATCTGCAGAGTTTATGCATGTCCTTGTCATCCTGTTCTGCATAGTTTATCTCAGTGTTGTATTGAAAGTCTTATTTAATACCCGATTATTTAAATACTGCCACTGTGAAAGGTTTATATTATTTTTAGAACTTTGTGGACAATAGAAAGAAGGAAAAATTTTACTCTGACTACTACAGTTGTAGAGAAATAACTAGCTTTATAGAAAGAGATACTCAGGCTATTGAGTTGGAAGTCAGAGAAGTGACTGTTAGTATAAAATTGTGTTTGAGAGCTTCAGAGTTTTTCACTTTGTAACTTTGGACTTCCCTTATAAAGATACCTTGACAGTCTTTTGAGAAATCACTAATTACTACAGAAGTTTTGTGGGAAAGCCACAATATAGTTATGATCTTTGCTGGAACCCTTTAAAGGGCATCTTTCTGGCTGTACATTTCAGACAGCAAGGTTTCCAGGCCTCTTACCCATATTTCCTGAGAATCCACAACTGTGGTTTTGCACCTTGAGTCACATTGGCTTCATTGTAGTGTTTTTCTTTAATAAAAACACTCTGTAAAGTACCTGTGTTCCAGCCTCTCAAGCTGACTTGCCTTTCAGAGCTGGGGGTTTTCAAGATCACTCTTAATGCAAATTGGGTAATTACTTTGTTATTGTATTGAACTTACTGTTTCCTTGGTACTTGTGTACTTGGTGTCCTTAAATAAAATAAATTACCTGGGTAGTTGTGGTCATTTGAGAAGTTTTTATTGTGCTCATAGCTGTCTCTGAGTGCATGCACAGTAATGCAAAGACAGGCAAAGTTCCTATTCTCGTTGAGCTTGAACTCCTATGGAGAGGAAAGAGAAAATACATAAACAGAAAACTGAGATCACTTCTACTAGTGACACATGCCCTGAAGAGTGGTATCGAGGAGCATAAAGGAATGAGGGCTGGACTGGTAGAAGCTGCTCTACATGCAGACTGACAGTGCTGCCATGTGCAATTTCCCTATTTAGGTGTGGTGATGCTGCTTGCTTTTGGAGTCAGGAGAGTGAGTTCTGCCAGTTTATGTGTGCTGTTTAGTTTTTTTTTTTTTTTTTAAAGTTAGGTGTTTACATTGCTGGCTTTTGGGGTCTTAGGGTATTTAACTTTTCTTAGTTGTATGTGATATACTAAACACAGGCCAGTTAATACCTTGCAATGTTTTTAATCACCAGGGTAGGAAATTATACACCACTGTATTACTGGACTGTTTGTGTAGGGTACATTAATTATGCACTTCAGTATGTGCTGAAGAACTTCCAAGGTTTAGAAACCTTCCAGTTGCAGTAGCTTACCAAAAGAACTATCAGAACCAGCTCCTTTCCTAAATGCTCAGTAAGTAGTAGGATTCTGGACTTGAGCTAATAACATTTTGATGTCTTTCTGGCCTGTTTTTGTTTTGTTTTGTTTTTCTCCTTGGTGGTATTGTCTTTACTCCCTTGAAGTAGTGCTTTACCTGCTTGTAGTGTACACGTTTTTAAAGGCTTGAATTTCTACAAAGTGAGTGCATGTTTGTAACTTGATGTTCCAAATTCTTCATGAAATTGTTTGGAGAATATTCTCAGAAACTCCCTGTTTACAGCCTCATGTTCTGTCATTGGTGATTAGTTTCCCTTAATGTTTGAAGTTCTGTGATAGGTCCTTCATCTTTACTACTTGTCATGTTGTTGTGAGCAGTTCTTGTTTATTATTACCAGTGCTGTTTTAGGCCATCTGAGTGCCCTTTCCCCTCCCCTCCCCTCCCCTCCCCTCCCCTCCCCTCCCCTCCCCTCCCCTCCCCTCCCTTCACCTCCCCTCCCTTCACCTCCCCTCCCTTCACCTCCCCTTGACAGAATCTATTATGTAGACCAGGATCTCAGAGATACTAAACTCAAAGCCCTGGATCTGGGCCTGGGACATAGTTGGATTGATCAGCCCATTATTAGCTCACCTGCTCCCACATCACCGAGGCAGGCTCTCCAACACTGCCCCAGCTAGCTCACGCAATGTAGGGGCAGCTCTCCCATTCTCTAGTCCTCAGGGGCTGACTCACCAGCAGCCCCGCCACCAGAGTCAGCCTGAAGGTGCTGCCTAGGCAAGGGGCAGGGCTAGCTCTCCTGCTTTCTCATGACCTTAGAGTCAGCTCTGCTGCAGGCAGCTAGGGGCAAGGGGAAAGAATCTAACTTTATGTGAATGGGATTAAAGGTGTGAAATTTCTAGAGGTCATACTAGGGAGTTTATTCTCATCTCTCACTGTTTGTTTTGTTTAGCAGGTTTTCCCTCCCTCCCTCCCTCCCTCCCTCCCTCCCTCCCTCCCTCCCTCCTTTCTTTCTTTCTTTCTTTCTTTCTTTCTTTCTTTCTTTCTTTCTTTCTTTCTCTGAGACAGGATTTCTCTGTATAGCTCTGGCTGTCCTGGAACGCACTCTGTAGGCTAGACTGGCTTTGAACTCAGAAATCTGCCTGCCTCTGCCTCCCGAGTGCTGGGATTAAAGGCGTGCGACACTACTGCCCGGCTAGCAGTTTTTCTTTTTGCTTGTATTTTTGAGCTGGAGTCTTAACTAGCCAGAGTTGACCTGGCACTCAGTATGTAGCCCAGGCTAGCCTTGAACAGTTAATTTTCTTGCCTCAGCCTTCCAAAGCTTCACTCTGACACATCCTACTATACCTGGCCTCATCAATCACTTCTATTTCAAGACAATGATTAATAAGTAAATGGAGAACTCCTCTTTTAAGAACTTGGATTGAAAGAGATGGAAGCATCATGTAGTACCCAGTGAAGGGAAAGGCCAGGTGAGATAGGTGACTGTGATGGTGGCCATGGTGTGAGGGAGCTCGTCGTAGAGTTGATGATTATTTAAAGTGGAATCAGTCTCTTCCTTGAAGAGACGGACTCATTGTATTTGAATGTAAGATTGGTTGTATAGACTGATCCATGCTGGGCTTGAACTCGAGCTTGTCAGCCTCCTTCCCTGGATTAATGGACCCCAACTGGACTGTCACTATACATCCTCTTTTTAAATCTTCAGGTGCTTAGGATAGGGCTTCAAGGATGCTAGGCAGGTGCTCTGCAATTGAACAACTTCCCAGCCATCTTCTACATACTTTTACTTTGCTCCGAATGCTTTGAATTCCCAGAGACTTTTTATTATTAGTCTTCCTATTATTACTATTATTACTATTGTTACCGCCTCATTGTCTCCATGTTTGTGTACATATGACAAACAAATATACCTGCTTCTCCACTTGAACAGCTTAAAGGCAGTTCAATCCACAGGTTGAAAGCTGAGTTCTGAGAGTGTTTTCCCAAAGGCCACACAGATAACTCACAAATCCTGCTTCAAATTGTCTCCTGGATTGCATTGCTTTTAGGAGGAAATCTAAATCCTGAATATTTCAAGGTTTTTGTGGTTTAGTCTTTTTCTCTGTCTAAAGAATTTGTACAAGCAGCATGCAACTACTCCGTCTGCCCTCCATGCAGAGTATGTTAGTTCCATACCAAACTGTTTGGTGTTTTCTGAGTGTGGACTGTTGATGTCTCACTTCATACATCCATGTATTTATTCTTCCCCTATTTTCTTTTTCTTTTTTTACTTTTTTTGGTTTTTGGAGACAGGGTTTCTCTGTGTAGCCCTGGCTGTCCTGGAACTCACTCTGTAGACCAGGCTGGCCTCAAACTCAGAAATCCGCCTGCCTCTGCCTCCCGAGTGCTGGGATTAAAGATGTGTGCCATCTCTGCCCCCTTCTGTTTTTTTTTTTTTAAAAGAGTTTTTCCTTTTTGTGTGTTCTGGCTGATGTGTTTATCCTTCCAGATGACCTCCCATGGAACCTTTTCGCATTCATTCTGTCATGCATATCAACTGTGTTTTTGTTTTTTTGTTTGTTTTTTTTTGTTTTTTTGTTTTTTCGAGACAGGGTTTCTCTGTGTAGCCCTGGCTGTCCTGGAACTCACTCTGTAGACCAGGCTGGCCTCGAACTCAGAAATCCACCTGCCTCTGCCTCCCAAGTGCTGGGATTAAAGGCGTGCGCCACCACTGCCCGGCATCAGCTGTGTTTTTATTTGATTGCCAGTGTGCCTCTTTTTCATCTTGTTGGAAGACAGGATGTTTTTGTTTTGTTTTTTTGTTTCTTCCGGGTTTTTTTTTTTCGAGACAGGGTTTCTCTGTGTAGCCCTGGCTGAAGGGTGGTTTTTTTTTTTTTTTTTTTTTTTTTAAATAGTTTTGTTTTCTTGTGTTTATTATAATACACCATGGCACCTATAGGGGTTCACAGATGTCTGCTGTATAGAGTAAGTAAAGACTTGGAGAAATATAGTTCTTTGGGCTGTTAGGGTTCAAAAGCCATTACCTAATTTGTGCTAGAACAACACTCCCACCCAGCCCCAGCTTTGAGTTCTTGTAAATGTTCTTTCAGATATGAGGGCTTTTCTTTTTTCCTCTTGTGTTTAATGTTACTAGGTTAGGTGAACATTATTGTCTTCCTGAAGAGTGCCCCTAAAAGTAATATTCCTGTTTCTCTGCTTTTGTTGTCTAAACAAATACTGAGACTTAAATGTAAGATTAAAAAGTCTTGGAGGCAGGAAGTAGTGCATTTAAAATATTTTCTGGAGTGCTTTTTGAGTTGTGGTGCTTTGTGGCACACTTGAATATCAACTGTCATAAGTATTATCTTAGTAGCCCAGGTGGTGGTTTTAGTGGCCAGAACTCGTTGGGAAGTCTGGAAATGAAGCAAGGGGTTGATTGTATGGGATAAACCAATTTTGAAGAGGCAGATTGCTTGTTTGTAAACTGGCTCCTAATGCAGCTTACAGATGGTAAGAGAGCACTGACCAGTGTTGGAAGCCCTCTGTCCTGCCATTGTAACGTGTGTGTCTATAACTTGATGTTATACTTCCTGCATAGGGTAGGCAGTCTCATCATCGGACCCTTTGTGCACTGTTGTGTTGAGTAATGCGGAGTAATTGTGTTCTGTTGCAGTCTTGACACATTCATTTCATGCAGTGATTGACACTATGGTGGCAAAAATGAACCCAATAAATTATGGCAGTTGTGGATATACTATAGTGTTACTCAGAAATTGAGAATTGGAATCATAAGGTAAACAGGTGAAAAAAATTTTTTCAAAGATTTATTTTATGTATGTGAGTACACTGTCAGTGTCTTGAGACACACCAGAAGAGGGTGTTGGAGCCCATTAGAGATGATTGCAAGCCAAACCACTGTGTGGTTGCTGGGAATTGAACTCAAGACCTCTGGAAGAGCAGTCAGTGTTCTTAACCACTGAACTATCTCTCCAGCCCAGATAGGTGAAATTTTTAAGCTGGGTTAGATAACTGCTTTTTCTTTTCCTCTTAGCCAATTTACAATATCTGTTTTATCTTTGTGGTTGGACACGGGGAAAAAGAAACAGTGGAAAGTATACAGGGGTATGTAAAAAAGCATCTGAGTTAAAACTTAATGTAGTTTTCTATACAATTAAAGAGTATGAAGCATATAAATTTTTAGTGACCTTTGGAAAGACGCGAGATTAAGGGAATGCTAGTTTTCTCAGCATGATGAATCTTAAAATGTGGTTAGTCATAAAGAAAACAAACTTGGTGACTGCTTTCTAAGAACAGCTCAGATGTTGCATGTAGGGTGTGAGGTTTGCTAGCTCTTCTCTTTCTTTTATGAAAACTGTGTTTGCTACCGCAGGTACTAAAAGAATAGAATATGACAAGAAGTCAGATTCTTGACAAGCTACTTTAAACCTGCAAATCCAGAACCCTTTAGTGGTCTATATAGCCTATAAGGAGAAGGGTGCCATTTAGACTGACTGCCTGCAAGATTCAGATTTTTTGACGAATTCCTGAGTCAGTGTTGTCAAATGTGGTGACATGATTGGCGAAACATTAGGTGTATCAAACTTAGAGCCTTAGGAAGAGCATCTAGCGTTCATCCCAGCTGAGCCACTTCCATAGCTCACTAACTAGCTGTTACTGTATGAGTGAAGAAGATGTCAGTAAAGACTGATAAACTAACCAGGCAGTGGTGGCAGTGGTGGTGCATGTCTAGTTCCAGCACTTGGGAGGCAGAGGCAGACTGACTGATCTCAGAGTTCCAGGACAGTCAGAGCTGCACAGAGAAACCCTGTCTCCAAAAAGGGGGAAAAGCTCTAGAACCTATTTAGAGACTAAACAAAAATAGAAACACGTCTCATTGTCACCAGCTGAAATGTTTTTAAGGAATTTAGTTACTGGACCACAAATACTTGAGTACATTTCCCCTGGTGCTGTGTAGTAATATGAGGTGAGCGACAAAATGGGGTAGGTGGTAGCAGCATATGGGAATGGGACTAAGCTGAATGAAAGATTTCAAAGCTTTGATATAGGTCACTTTGGATGCATTTAATTAAGAAAGAAGTTTTGTGAACATTTCATGTTTATAAATTCCTTATTTGTAAGAGTAAAGCGAAAATCTGCTCTGTTGTAGACTGTGTTCTAGAAGAACTAAGATTCTGAATTTTTTATCAGCACCTTTATCAAATCCTCCACTGAAGAACAGATTTGTGTGTAAGGAAACTCTGTGTTTATTCTGAAGTTGTGTAAGTAATGGTTCTCAAACCTTAGCCTGTGGAAACACCTGTAAGATTTGTTTAAATACATTGCTGGATCTTAATCCCAAGAATCTTGATTAAGGAATTGAAGTAGGACTCAGAACTTCTCGATGGGTTCTCAGGCAGTGTCATGCTGCTGAGGTTTGCTTTCTTCAGCTTTTCCTACTTAGGACCTCAGAACATAGAGGCATGTAAACTAGGCATAGAAATCAAATACTTGAGGATAATATCATAAGTTTACCTTAAAATTTTTTGATGTACATTGCTTTTTACCATTTACTAGAGACAAGCTAATTTGCACAATAACCAGGTAGATGTACTTAGTTTTATATATCTTAGCTTAATATTGGATATGTGAAGCATAAAGCATTTTCAGTGTTTTTCAGAATAGTTAGTTTGATTTTATAATCAAAATTCTGAGAATGCTGCATCACAAATGCATAGTACAGACTGGCAGAAAGAGATGTGTATTTTGGGCCATCGAAGAAATTGTCAGGTCTTTCTTAATCCAAAGCCACAATTTATCTAGTCTTTTTTTTAAAAAATGAAATAGAAATTAACCTAGTTTGTATTTGTTTGTTTTCCAGGACAGGGTTTCTCTGTTTTCTGGAGCTAGCTCTGTACACTAGGCTGGCCTTGAACGCAGAGATCTTCACCTGCCTCTGCCTCCTGAGTACTGGGAGTAAATGTGTGTGCCACCACTACCGGCTTTTTACCTTTTTATTTTATTTTGTGTCACAACTAAGTTTTACAAAGATTTTAAATTAAAAAGAAAAAAATAATTATGTGTATGTTCATGTGAGTGCAGATACCCACAGAAACCAGAAGAGAGGGCTTTGGATCCTCTGGTTCCTTGCCATGTGCTGCTCATTTTGGGGGTGCTATGAGCCAAACTCTGGCCCTCTACAATAGCAGTATGAACTCTTAACAATTGAGGAACCCAATTTTTAAGTTAAACATTAGACACAATACAGAGATCTGCCTCCTTCTGTCTCAAGCTGGCATTCCAAGGAAGACATGTGCCACCACTGCCTGACTGAAAACTCTGATCTTAAAAGACTTCACACTGTGGAAGACCTTTTGATGTCATATGTTGTATTGTGTGAGTGTGAACCTGTGTTAAGTGACATGGTAACTGAGACTGAGAGGCATGATAACACCCCAGAATAAAGCTTGGGGTTTGATGCTGTGGCACAGTTATTAATTACTCAACATAAAAAGGGAAAGATTTATTTCTTAGCACAAAGAATTTTTATTTTAAAAGTTTGAGTTGTTGAGTGATTGGTCATCTGCACGTTATATACATGTATAGCATCGTTATGTCTCATAATTATTCCAAGGGTCAAAAATCTTAAAAATATTCAAAATCATTTTGAAAATTATAAAGCATAAAATTTGCCATTGAACTCCTTACGTATGCCTGTGGATGTATTTTATTGGTTCCAACACTATTATAATTGAGGTGTGTATTACATAGAAGCTGAAAGGTGATGATTACATGGGACCACAGTATACTTGCAATTTTTTGTGAGTCTGTAAATAAGTCTAGAAAATGCTTAGGAAAGGATATGTTAGGTGCAGGAGAGATGGCTTGTTGGTTTAGAGTAAAGACTGCTTTTGCAGAGGACTCAGGTTCAACTCACATGGCAACTCACAACCATCTGTAACTCCAGTTCCAGGGAGTCAGAAACCCTCTCCTCACTTCCATGGATACCAGGCATGTATGTGGTGCAGAGTCATGCATGCAGGTGGAGCGTGCACTTTTTTTTTTTTTAAAGAGAAAAATGTAAATTGTGAATTGACTGAATGTACAACTACTGTTGCAGGCCCCCCGAACATAGCCCATTAATCATGATATTCTGGATCAGCAATTCCAATAGTGTTCTATACATTCCACATCAGTTTTATATCCTTTTTCCTAATTAATGGTAACATTCAAAGCAGTTTTGGGAGGTAGCTGTTACTGGAGTTCATGTTCAGTAGGATGAAACTAAACGGACCAGTTATGTGTACAAGGTGTGAACTTCTTTACCCTGCATCTTCACAGCATTCCATCCTTGTCTAGGGCTATTTGAATTTGAAGAGAGCAATATTACAATGCTTCAGAATTCTGGAAAAAAGCCTAGTCACAGAGCCTGTAATGGTTAGTTAACACCGTATAGATTAAGAGATTCATTTTGCTTATTCCTATTTCTTTTTCTTTGTGTTTCTTATCCTTCTCATCCTGGCTCCTTGAGCAATAATACCTTCAAATCTAGACAGAGTATATAGTATTTTCTGCCTTCAAATCAAAGGTGTTGTTCATTGCTTGACTTCGAAAATTACGCAATTTCTCAAGAGGACTTTTCATGATATTATTAAAATCAACAGCAAGAAGCAATGAGTTGTCAACTCTTGGTAAGTGGCACGGTGGGGGAAGTACTTGTTACCTGGGCAGAATCAGGTGGATATAAGCTCGGGACCCTGTAAGTTCTGCTTTCACTGGAGGTCCGTGTCCAGTTCTTCAGTTACTGAGGAAGTCAGGTGATATTCAGTTTGTCCTTAGTTATTCCAGGATATAGTATATGTCAATAAACAATCAGCTCATGGGTTGGCAAATGCCTTCTTTCTTGTCTACCTCCTTATTGTAGATAAAGAAACTGCGAACCTTCTTTAAACATGGCACCCATTACAGCGAATACAGAGAGCTCACTGCTGCTAATCTCCCTGATTCCTGATTATGAAATTTTGCCATTGTTTTGCTCCTCCCCTTCCCTTATTGAAAACTTTGAACATGCCCTCCCTGATGGGCTTTGGCATTTGTTTTAGAGTTTCTCTTTTTGAAGGATCCTGAGTTTGCACACATAGGATCTTGTGTGACTGTTTTCTGATTTATTGTTGTTTTCTGAGATGGGGCTTAAACTTTCTCTTAAATATTATGATACCAAATTATTTGTCTAGAAATTTGTAGGGAAAATGGATTTGTTTGTAATGTGCTACTCCAGTGGTGTATGAATATGTACTTATATAATTTGGTATCTCTGCTTGACGGAGTTTTATCTGATAGAAATTCGTTAGAGTGTTCAGCTAATATATAACTGAACAATTTTCTTTTTTCTTTTTTAAAACTAAACTCTTCATTTACACACAATTTTTTTTTCTAAGCTCAATGTAGACTGATGGATAGTGAGGGTATTCGAATATCTGAAGTTCTTGAAGGTAGTAGTACATGCCTTTAATGCCAGCACTTTTGAGGCAGAGGCTGGGGAATCTTAAGTAAGTTCCCAGACCAAGCCAGGTCTACATAGTACCAGAATGCCGAGGACTACATAGAGACTTTGTCGCAAACAACAAAACAAAGGACCCCAAAAAGAAGAAAGTCGGAAAACTTGGAATCACTACAGAACACCCAGTGCAGAAGACAAGTGTGTTTTTAAAGTATTTGATATCCTGCAGCCCTGGGGTGGTACATACTTATACCTTTGTTTTATTGTGTTAATTAAAATAAGGAAACATCCTGTTGCAAAGTTCTCTGACAGATGCCGTCTACATTGGGCGGTTTCTGTGACTAGCATGTATTGAACATCAGAGGTATATTGACTGCACTAGGTGCTATGTATGGAGGCACAGCTTGTCCTTATCAGCACGACAAGCCATCCTGAGACTGGGTAGCTTGGTGTGACCTTGTTTTTGTTTCTAAAACTTCACTAATGACCTTGTAGTCCATCCAATGCTGATAAGATGCCACATTTAATGGGGATTTAACCTATAGTAGGAGTTATGTTAAGTTGATTTCACGCATTTTTTTCTCATTTATTCCTTAAAAGGCACTGGTATACAGAGATGTATATGGCTCTTTAAACAGATAAGGAAGTGAGGCTTAGAGTTTAACATTCCTAATGTCCCCGGGCAGTGGTGGCGAAGCCTTTAATCCCAGAGCTTGGGAGGCAGAGGCAGGAGGATTTCTGAGTTCGAGGCCAGCCTGGTCTACAGAGCCCAGGACAGCCAGGGCTATACAGAGAAACCCTGTTTCGAAAACAAACAAACAAACAAACAAACAAACACCCATTCCTGATCCCAAGGTTTTTGTTTTTTGTTTTTAGTAGAATTGCACTTGATCTTTCTTGCTACATAGAAATAGCCTATTTATTTAATTAAAACGACGGTTTAGAAACATTAGATGCCCATCCACCATGACAGTCAACATACTAAATTCTCATTTTGGTTTTTCGAGACAGGGTTTCTCTGTGTAGCCCTGGCTGTCCTGGAACTCACTCTGTAGACCAGGCTGGCCTCGAACTCGGAAATCCGCCTGCCCCTGCCTCCCGAGTGCTGGGATTAAAGGCGTGCGCTACCACTGCCCGGCCTAAATTCTCATTTTATTCTTCTAATATTTTACTGCCTTAATGCTATTCTTCACTGCAGCTTTTTTTTTTTTTTTTTTAATTTCAGTGTATTTTGCAAGTCTCTGTACCTGTATCAATTCAAGTCTAGTCTCTTGGAGATAAAGTTAGAGAGCATGTAATTTGTCTACTCAACAGTTGTTTGATGTTTTTCTACCTGCAAGGCTCTCTTGCCCTTGGTGTGCATTTCCTGGCCACACTAATCAGTGCTCATTGGACATATCCTTTATGCCACTCTGTTGCTTGCACAGCCACATATACTTTGTGGTTCAGGGCAGATTCCCTCACTGACACCCCTAGCCCAGTTGAATAATTGTCTAAAAACTTTACCCTTTATCCTTATCTGCTAAACTCCAGCTTGTGGTACAAGGTCCAGCTAATGATAATAACCCTTTGGGGAACCATTCTTGATTCTTGTCTGATTATTAAAGCAGTAATGTATTAGGTCTCCAGCAGAACATGAAATTATTTTGTACTGGATTATTTTTTCCTACACATTTGTTTTTCTGTATTTAGGCTTAAAGCACTCAGGGTAGATAAATTGTTACATTTTCTAGAACAAGCTTTTGTATTCTTCACTGTACATTTCAGAGCATAGTCCATTATGCTCATTTCTTGTTTAAATGCTTTTCACCCTTAGGGATAATTATGTCATATGTTGGTTAAATTTCTATGCAAATTGATATTTCCAGTTTAAAAAACTGAGTCCTGTGGTCCCATCACTCAGGAAGTTGAGACAGGAAGATGAAGGGTTGGAGGCCAGTCTGGGCTACCAAAGTAGCAAATTCAAAGCCAGCTCACACTGAAAGCTGTTGTGACAACTAAAGGCTGAGAATGCAGCCCAGCGCTTGCCTTTATATTGTGTACAGTCTGAGTTTAATCTCTATCAAACATGGATGAGCACAGCACACACTCATTTTGCAACACAAATAAGAAACTAGGTGGATGGCTTGGAAATAGGGTTTTTGGTTTCTTGAGACAGAGTTTCTCTGTGTAGCCCTGGCTATCCTGAAACTCCCTCTGTAGACCAGTCTGTCTTTGAACTCAGATCCTGCATTTGTCAGTGCTGGAATTGAAGGCACGACCATGAGGCTGGGCTGTTATTGTCTTACTCCTCACTTCTGTTTCTGGTTTTACTTTTCACATAGACGATATTAATTTTAGGATGTTCCTGTGATTATAGTTTCAAGTGAATATCTGGTTTTCTGCTCACAGCTGACGCAAAATAAGAAGCCAGTTGCTCTAAGAAGGCAAGCTCCTCACAGGTGGGCTTCTTGAATTCTCTATTCAAGCTGTTGGATAGAGACTGTACAAATAGGGACAGGGTGGTTAGTAGATCCTGAAAATGGCGTAGGGTGATGGTAAAGATAGATTAAATTCAACAAAAACTTGTAATCTCCTTCAGAGATTTTGCAGTTGAGTAGCACCCCGAATGGTTATAGTTCTTTTTTAAGGGGTCTTTCAAGAGATGAACTAGAGCTGTTGTTGAACCAGGTACTATCATTTTTGGGCAACTGGGGAAATTATAGGTCTTTCCTTTCAGCTCGTTGGCACTATTGTATATAAATGGAAGTCTCTAAATTGTTTATTAATGCTTTCAGAATTATTTGGCCTAATGTGAGTTTCATGAGTGGAAATGACATTTCTCCCAATGCATTATGGTGTTTTTGGAAAAAGATTTGCTGAATTTTTAAAAAATATACACCAGTTACCAATTGCCAAACTAACAGGCTGGTCTTCAACTCTGTCTCCCTGCCCCATACTTTTCCCTAGTGCTGGGATTACTGGCATGTACTTTCATGCCAAGCCCAATAGTTGATGTTTGAATATAAACTTCAGGCTGGTTCTGTTTGTTTGCTTTTCATTGTCTTGTGCTCCAAAAACCATTTGAATATGGTAAATTGCATAGTGCCCCCCAAATACATGAAGCTTCAGTGTTGCTAAACAGGAATGACCTCTTCAGCCACCACTGAGTTTATGCTTCCACAAAAGTTTTGCAGTGTAGATCATTTCTGAAAAGACGGGTGCTATGGCATGTGTTGAGTGTGGGGTGTGTAATGGTGGTTTTGACACTACATTGACAGCTCAAAAATGTTAGACTCTGTTGCCAACCAAATTAATCAAGAATGAAAATACATTTAAAAATATTTAGCAAGCTAGTGGGATAATATTTTTGCTGTACAAAAATATGATTTATTTGTAGTGTTTTTAGTATACATCTTCAAATTGTTAAACAAGTAGACTTTAATTTTGTAATTTTATTGTAATTCGTTTATTAATTTCTTGTTTGTTAGTGTCTCACATGATAGTCTAGGCTGATGTAAACTCAACTGTGTAGCCCAATCTGGCCTCCCGAACGCTAGGATCACACAGTGTGAGTCATCATGCCTAATTTATTTACCCTTGAGATTTTAAAGATGATATATAGTAAAATACCTGTTTATATCATTAAATTCCTTTTGAATGATTTTTGTGGTTTCATTAATTGGTTATCTTTATATATTGATTCTGTAGTTTTATTTTATTTTATTTTTTGGTTTTTCGAGACAGGGTTTCTCTGTGTAGCCCTGGCTGTCCTGGAACTCACTCTGTAGGCCT
>CM052700.1:43636961-43655162 GCA_028551405.1 Uromys caudimaculatus
AGTGCTGGGACTAAAGGCGTGCACCACCATTGCCTGGAGATTTTGTAGTTTTAATTCATGTAGCTTCACAACATCTTGGAATCAAGAAATGTGACCCTTATATCTTCGTTCCTTTTCAGTTAATTTGGTTTATTCTCAGTTTATTTACCAGTGTTTCACCCTTTGTAATTCCATTATAAATTTTAGAATCAGCCCTCCAAATCCTGTGAAAGGACATACTAGGACTTTGAATACACAGAATGGAAGAAAGCAGGCATTTCACTGTTCTAACCCATGGACATAGTTTATCTTTTCATTCATTTTGGTTGGCCTTGAACTCCTTCTGCCTTTGCCTTCCTGGTGCTGGGATTACAGGCATGGTCTGACATACCTAGTTGTCATCCTGTGTGTCTGTGTCTGTGTATGAGTGCATGTGTGTGTGTGGCCACGTGTCTTCCCCACTCCACTTTCCTCTCCCTCTTCTTACCTTTTCTAGCTGTGACTTACTGTTGTCGGTGACTTATTAGTATGTTTTTTCTCACAGTCTTCCTTCAAGTGATACTGTACTTTATGTCTACTTGAAGATTTTATAGTTCAGTAGTCCTTCATTCTCCCGGCCTTGTGCTCTTGTGTCATGCATTTACTTGTATGTCTCTTTAATCACCAAGAACAAGCTTTTAAACTTCACTGAGACTAGTTATTTTAGAAAATATCCAGTATTTAAATGTCATTTACCGACATTTATTGTGTTTTCTCCATTCCTTTGTGCGACTTATTTGGTAATATCTTCATTCTGCTGAGAGGTTTCCTTACACTCCTTACAGATAAGTCTCGCGGTGACTAATTTTATATTTTAAAGTTTTATTTATATGTGCATGCTTGTATGAGTTTATGTGTACCACATGTGTGTAGTCTTCTGAGGCTACCACATCCTCTGGAACTTGAGATTACAGGCAGTTGTGAACTGCCAGAGGGTACTGGGAACAGAACACTTACAGGAGCAGTAAGTATTCTTTTTTGTTTGGTTGGTTTTGTTTTTGCTTTTTCAAGATGGGGTTTCTCTGTGTAGTTCCGGCTGTCCTGGAACTTGGTGGGCATGTACTGCCACCACCCAGCACAGTAAGTGGGGTTTTTGTTTGTTTGTGTTTGGTTTGTTTGTTTTTTAGCATAGTTTCTTTTTCTTTTTTCCTTTTAAAGATTTATTTATTATATTTATATGAGTACGCTGTAGCTGTTTTTAGACATACCAGAAGAGGGCATCAGATCCTATTATATAGGTGGTTGTGAGCCACCATATGGTTGCTGGGAATTGAACTCTGGACCTTTGGAAGAGCAGATAGTGAGTGTTCTTAACTGCTGAGCCATCTCTCCAGCCCACAGTTAAGTGTTCTTAACTGCTGGCTTTGTCTCCAGGCTACCCCCCCCCCTTTTTTTTTTCTTTTTTTAAAAAGAAAAACACTTCTGGCAGTAGCATTATTAAGATACAGTTCACATCTCATACATGTCTCTTGAGTTCTTCATTTCTGTACCCGACTAAATGATACTGTATAGTAAGACTATTTTCTTTATCTATTCATTAGGTAATACCCTTTTGTAAGTTACCCTTTGTAACTTTTTTTTGACTTAGGAATGATGCTACAGTTAACATGTATATACAGTTTTGTGTGGAGATATGCTTTCATGTCTCTTGGGTACATAACCAGAAATGAAATTGCTAGGTCAAGAGTCTCTGTGCTTAAATTCTGAAGAAACTACTTAAAGTTTTTGTGCTCTTATATTCATAATAGTCCATGGAGCTCCTGTCCTTGTTAAATATTTTCTATTACTCCATTGTCTCCCCCCCCTCCTGTTACGGAAGTTGGCCTTAGTAATTTATTCCTGCTCTTTCTCCCATCCCCCATCCCCTTTTTGTTTTTAAGACCAGGTCTCACTATGTAGCTCTAGCTGTCCTAGTCCTCGATTGACCTTGAACTCATAGATCCTCCTGCCTCTGCCTTCTGAGTACTGAGATTAAAGGCATACACTACCAAGCTCAGCTCTGGATTTTTTTTTTTATTATTATTACATTTTAGCAATTGATTATGATGGGCCATGGTATAGTTTTCTTGTTTCCAGTGTTTATTTAGCATTTTACTTTTTGACCTGAAAATTAAGAAAATAAGTGTCAGTCAAATCCTCACACCATCTAAGCAATGGAATGCCAAAACTCTTTAGTTGTGGTAGTGTGAATGAGAATGCCCCCCCCGCCCCCCAATAATAGGCTCACATATTTGAATGTTCGTTCCCAAATGTGGACTGTTCAGGAAAGATTAGGATGTATGGCCTTTTTGGGAGGTATGTCACAATGGGCTTTGAACTTTCAAAAGCATATGCCACCACCACCCCCTGCCCCCAACTTGCAGATCATGATGTAAGCTATTAGCTTCTGCTACCATGCTCCCTACCATGATAGTCATGGACTATTTTTAGCCCTCTCTACCTTAAGCAAACCTCAAATGCTTTTTTTAATAAGGTGCAGTGCAACAATAACTAAGACAGTTACCTTTGACTGCTGCTGCTTCTTGAAAAATCTTTTTTAAAATAAGAGATTGTTTATCCAGCTGTTATATATAAGGAGCTAAAACCAGTGAGATTAAGGACTGACTGTCTCACTTAAGGCCATGGAGGGACTGAATAGATTTGCATCTAGATCAGACCATTGTTTGTCTCCTTGTGAAGTGACCCTACAAGGTAAACCAATCTTTAGGAACATGACTGGAAGACTTGCTCTGGACTCTGAAGTGCAGCTGCCTGTAAGCTCTCTTTCTCTGCTTCAGAATGTTTTACCCCTTGGACAGGCCGAAAGGAAGTAATGTGCCTATTTCCCTTCTCATTCTCTGTTTTCCCTGTCTTTTAGAAGGCATGTATTTCATAACAACTAAGGACAGTCTCTTCTTGGTTTCCACTTCTCCAGATGATCACTCCTGAGAGATATTCCCAATATGGTAGTATATAAACAATAGCAACTCTCAGATATCTACTGGTTACATGTTATTTTAGCAGGCCTGTGATTGGTTTTGTTTGCTTTTCTTGAACAGCACTTAGCTTGACAGGTGTTTGATGTGAGGGACTTCGAGGTGTGAACTGTTTCTCTTGACATATGTTTCTCTTCTCTGCCTTCTGATTTCCTCCAGTGGCAAGTATGTATGTATGTATGTATGTATGTATGAATGAATGAATGAATTATTTTAAAAAATTACCATCTGACACCCAATCCATTAGTGGTTCCTTTCCCTTTGTAACGATTTCTTTGTAGTCTACTTTCATATTGGTCATGTTACTTGATGACTTTCTTTGTAGATAGTTGTGGACCACCTGAGCATTTTGACAGACTAGAAATGCTCTACATGTCGTCATCTCTTTGAAGCTTATTTGTTTATATATTTTCATATATCAGAAAGCAGACTGCCTAATAAAATGGGGACACCCATTCCTTGTCTTGCAGACTTCATGTTTGGTTTACACAAGGCTCTCCGAAGGTCGTATTATAGAAGGGCAAGGCAATAGGAGTTTATTTACTTTAAGTCTTTTATTTGTATTTGTGTGTGCATATGCTTGGCACTGTGCATATGAGGGTCTGAGTACACGCGGATGGACTTAGTTCTCCTCTGCTGCTGTGTGGCTCCTAGGGTTCAAACTCACCATCAAGCATGGCGGCAGATGCCTTTACCCACTGAGCCGCCATTTTGCTGTCCTGAAAGGAGTTGGATTTTGTTTTTCCGTAAGAAAATGAGCGGTTAAAATTTTACGTGAGTTTTTTTTTTTTTTTTTTTTTTTTAAATAATGATATTCCTACATAATAAGACGTTTTTGATGTTGGGTCTGAAATTTGACTGTTTAAATCTTAAGAAAAAGTATCCCCGTCTTCTCAGAAACTCCCCCTTTTCCCTCACCAACAATATGAATTTCTTTTCCTATACTTGTTTCTTCAGTATTTTATTTTCAGGTTATTAGATTTTTTGAAAAAAATTAATAGTGACTTTAGCACATTCATTATAGTTTCCCTTCTGTTGAATGATGAGCTTTTTTTTTTTTTTTTTAATTTATTTATTCATTCATTTATTTATTTATTATATGTAAGTACACTGTAGCTGTCTTCAGACACCCCAGAAGAGGGCATCAGATCTCATTACAGATGGTTGTGAGCCACCATGTGGTTGCTGGGATTTGAACTCATGACCTTCGGAAGAGCTGTCGGTGCTCTTAACCGCTGAGCCATCTCTCCAGCCCGAATGATGAGCTTTTTATGTGCATATATGTCATCAATTTCTTTGGTAAAGTGAGCTTTTATTTTTTATTTTAGGGTCATAAAACCTTAGTAAGTTAGTTAGTTTTCACAGGCATGCTGACATGCTGGATAGCAATAGTTTGTTTACATGTTTACAGGAGAGAACAGAAACCACTTAATATAGCCCAGGCTGGTCTTGAACTTGTGACCTTTCTCCTGCTTCAGTCTCCCAAATACTGGGAGCATAAATGTGCACCATCACACTTGATTAGATAGGCACAGTTTTTTAGGGGTCATAGTTAAAATGCTCTTGAAAGTGTTCTGGCTGACAGCAGAATTTCCTTTTTTCTACTGATATTGAGGCTGGCAGAGTTCTGCCCTGAGATGAGAGAGCTAAAGAACAGGAAGTGTTTCATTGTTGTTGGTTAAGAGATAGATTACATCCTTTTGGTTATTTAGTAACCTGCTTGAAATCATTTCGTTTATTAACTACATTACTGAGAACTTGAGCCTAGAAAGAATTTCTAGTCTTGTAGAATATACTTTCCTAACTGACTTTTTTTTTTGTTAGTTTTTGTTTTTTTAAAGTCTTCCATAGCCTGAGTTCCTAGCCCTGTGTTTTTTACAGTTCAACACCCTGCACTTGAGAGCAAAAGACTATACTGTGCTGTGTCAGTTTTACTGCTCTTTTATAGAGGAAGGAGGGTTTCCCCACCCTTGGTTTTCCTTTTCTAGTTGCCTGGTCACCAGGCTTGAGGGGACTGAACTTTACAATCCATTCGATGGAAGTCATGGATTGAGCTAAAATTGGACTATCAACAAACTTAACTAAAAGTGGATGTTCAGATTATCTTGTCATGACCCCTTTGGTGGGTGTCAGTCATGGTTTTACGTTCAGTTAATCTCCAGAACTTTGTAACCCTAGAATTCAAAAGGAAGAGAGTGTGTTTCTTTCTTGAAAGTTTCTATATGGTCAGTACCTGATTAGTGAGATTGTTTGTGTCCTGTGTCAATTGTAAGTTACCTACAGAGATTGTTTTAGGCTGCTTGTGAGAATTGTTGGAGCTGAAGCCATCACCATACCCCTCCCACCCGTGGTTAGGAATCTAATAACTAATGGTTAATTTTCAGCACATTGCCTTGGTCTGCTTGTACTCAGGAGCAATTTTTCTTCTGTTCATAAGATTAATTTGTTGCAGCACTTAAAACTTAATTCAGCCTCAAACTGTATTACTACCTGTTGGTATTCCATAGAGATACAGATGCTGTACACTGATCTGTCTTCATAATGGGGAAAAAATCTTTATCTTGAAAATTGTAATTCCACACTGCATTTGTGAGAACCACTGCAGAAAAGTTTCATACTGTTTTTCTTAGTGTTAGTCTTGCACGTTCTGTTTCCTGGTTTTGTGTATAGTCCTCACATGATGTGTGCCTGTGTTGCATTGTATATAGGTTGTCTTGCTACAAAGTCTAATCACAAGAATTCTTTTAGCAGCAACTTACTAGACTGTGTGTGTGTGTGTGTGTTTTAGATGGCTTTCTATTGAAAAACTTGCTGCTTCCACTACACCAGAGTTGATGTCATCAGAGTGATGGCCATCTATATTGGGGCCCACAAGACTCCACTACCCAGGATCTCTTTAATAATTTCAGAAGTTATCTAGCTAAAGACGTGTGCAATGTTGGGAGTCTCATGGTCAGTTTCGCTGTAATCCTCAGACCTTTTCCAGTCATTGGTTGCCTTGGTGATAATATCACCAACCTTTTTTGGAGGCAGAGTTTTGGCCGGGGCAAATGTGCTGCCAGTCTTACCTCGGGTACATGACTTTGTTCATGCTAGGGTTGAACTTGAGCAGCACGCTGGAGGCAGCTAGTGCTGGATAAGCCCAGATTCCTGACAGCTGAAGAAAGTTGCATTGCAACTTCTTTGAGCAGAAAACCGAAGGGCTTGTTCTTTTTTTGTTATCATAAAGGGGGACACAAGTGCATGCCAGGGCTCTCCTGCTGAGGCCATAGATACTACTTTGTGGGTTCTGGGAGTCAGGCTCAGGCCATCAGGCGTTTGAAACAAGTTGTTCTTATCTGCTGAGCTGAGCCATCTTACTGGTCACCAGTGCCGGAGTTTTTAAATAACATTTTTTTGAACCTTACTAAAAGACTGATGGCTTACACAAGAAACAGCTATTTTGTGAAACATCCTTTAATCCTAACTGTAATTTGTGTGCTGAAAATGTAACTTGTATACAAGTAGAGAATGAGATGCAAGAATATTTGAAAATTAAGTTGTTTTTTGTGTTAAAATCTAGAAGATTGAGTTCCTACAATTTCTATTTAACAGATTTTTAAATAGAATAATTTACAGTACATGTAAATTGTGTGTTAACCAGCTCCATTTTTAGTGATTTTACTTAGCTGTGCAGTCTTCACCTTAAGCCTGTTTTGTTCTAAAACGTTAACCCCAAAAGTTCCCTTGTGCCGGATGGCAGCCCATCCTCTTGCCTCAGGGCAGCTGTTGACTTCTTACTCAGACATGCAATTTGTGCTCAGCATATTGCTGAGCATTGTTTCTTTTGTTATGTCATATCAATAGTACATTTCATTTCTTTTACTGCTTTGTAATTTGTTACCTGGATAAACTTCATTTTTTGTGTTCATAAGTAGATGGATTTGAGATTAATTCTGATTTTAATTGCTTTTATGAACAATGCTGTAAACAGTAGGGCCGTGGGTATATGCTTTTATTTAGATTTCTTTAATAGTAGACACCTATGTGTAGGTAGCAGACTATAAAGCAGCTTAATTGCTTACCAACTCTTTTCTGAAGTAGAGCTAGTTTTACATTACTGCTATCAACATATCAGGGTTCCAGTTTCCTTTTCTTTAGCAGAATTTGGTGTATTGTCTTTGATTTTGTAGTCCTTTGAGTAGGTGTGTTGAGAAACCTTGTGGTTTGAATCTTTATTTCTTAAATGACTAATGATTAGCATCTTGAGCTTGCTGCCCCCTTGTAGCCCTTGGTCAAGTTTCTATTTATGTTTTTAGCTCAATTAAGGTTTAGGATTGTTTTTATTGAGCTGTAAAATGTCTCTTCTGTATTTTGGATATATGTCTGTTACTTTGTTTTTTTCAAAGTCTTCGTGGTGTATTTTGAAGAGCAAAAGTCATTACTGTTGCTAGCCTTGCTGTCCCTCAAAATCCAAATGTTGCTATCTAATCTCTCTTCAATATGTTGGTGTTAAGAATGGGGACTTGAAGGTACTCTCAATGGGATTTCATGGCCTTTTCCTTTCTTTGCTTTCCTCATACGGGGGCATGCAGAACACATGGGCTTTCATCAGACAGCAGACCTGCTAATTTTTTGATATAGGGGCTTGAACCTCCAGAAATAACTGAAATAAATTCTGTTTATAAGATACCCAGTCTCAGGTATTTTGTCATGGTAGTTCACATCATGGACTGAGTCCCACTCAGTTTTTCCAAAGGAGAAGTATACACACATAAGCATGCATTAATACTTATTTGATAAATAGTTGTGCTTGTTTGTTTGGTTTTTTTAACATTTGTGGGGGAGACAGGTGTGTGTCACAGGATAGCGTATAAGGTCATGAAATCATCATGAATTAACTCATTACTCTGAGGCTAGAATCCTATGATGCAGTCACCACCACCACCACCACCTGGGGAACAAGTCTACCATGAGTCAAGAGGACACTCCATATTCAAACCATAACAATTACCAAGTTGCAAAATAGATCTTGAATAACACTGTTTAAAAGGAGACCAAAAATCAATTAAATAGAAAATTTACAGTTACAATACTAGAGTTAGGCTTTGTGTGCCCCTCCTGCATCCCCACCCCCACCCCCACCCCCACCCCCGTCATCCTGCCCCATGCATCTGTGAAGATAAAAGGATAACTTTTAGCATATGGGTTTTTCCTGGGACCTTCTTTCTTTCTCTGCACTGCATACTCTAGTCTAGGGTCCCTGGCCCTTGAGTTTCCAGAGTGATTCTTTTGTCTGTATTTCTTGTCTTACTATGAGACAACTGGGTTACACGTGGGGACCACCACATCAGGCTTTTTTTGTGTAAATTATGGATGTCAGATTCTAGTTATCAGGCTTAGGAGGCTACTGCTTTTTAATCTGCTGAGTTATTTCCCCAGCATAATAATGACTTAATGGAAAGTTAACCTAGATGCAAGTTAAGGCCACTCATTTGAAATAGTTATGGCTTAGGCACATCCCCAGTCTTCTTTGAATCTCATTTATGCAGAAACGCTCTGATCTCTGGGTACTGTGTGCACATTTCTGGATCATGCCATAGGGTCATGAAGATTAGAAGCTCTAGGGGCCTCAGGTCATTTGTCCAGGACATGGTATAGTATAGTATGGACTGCCGAAGTGATTTAGCTTGTATTTTGAAATACCCCAAGACGAGGAGGCCTATTTTCTGAGTTCTGGAGGCTAGACTGTAGTTCCTTGCACTTGATATTTATTGAGTACTGTGTGTTCTTTGTTTCCATCTTTGTTGCTGTGTGTTCACTGCAGAAAGTAAAAAGCTGAATGATATAGGTAATTCCCTCCCACCCTTGGCAAGCCATTTGTTCATCCATAGGACCGAGCCCATTCTTAAGATGGACACGGACAGGGTTGGGGCGAACATAAGCTTTTACGTTATATACACAAATGTTCTTTTCCTGTTATCTACATATATTTTACTTGGAAAAGCTGCATTTTAAAAAAAATGGCTGGAGAGATGGCTCTGTGGTTAAGAGTGCTTACTGCTTTTGCAGAGAACCAGGGTTCAGTTCTTAGCACCGCATGAGGAGTGGGGTTGCAAGTACCTGTAACTCCAATTCCAGGGGATCAGATACAGAGTACTTCCACTCAAGTGGTGCATGTATCACAGGCATATCACACACACATAAATCTTTTTCTTTTTTAAAGATTTATTTATTATATGTAAGTACACTGTAGCTGTCTTCAGACACCCCAGAAGAGGTCATTATGGATGGTTGTGAGCCACCATGTGGTTGCTGGAATTTGAACTCAGGACCTTCGGAAGAGCAATCGGTGCCCTTAACCGCTTAGCCATCTCTCCAGCCCCACTCTTTTAAAAATGAGTTTACAAAATGTTTCTAACAGAAGCTATATAGGTAGAAATTATAGTTTATTTAACTTTTAAAAATTCTAAGAAATTTTATGTTTTGGTCCCATACTAGGAGAAGCCAGCCAGCACAGACAGGGTTCCTCATTTTCATTGAATTTTTTTCTTTTTTTAAGAGAAAGAAAAAGAGAACATGAAGTGTAGTATGGAGACTTGGGAGATGTTGGCAGAGTGAATGTGTATGAAATTCTCAAACTATACATAATAATATACTTTCTTGTCACATTGAAGTCATTTTGCTGTTAACCAGAGGTTAGCACTGACTAGAACAAACTATCATGAGAACATGCTCAGACTTTAAAATAATTACAAATGGATTGGAAAGATGGCTCAGTGATTAAGATCACTGGCTGCTCTTCTAGAGGTCCTGAGTTCAATTCCCAGCAGCCACATGGTGGCTTACAAACCATCTGTAATGGGATCTTACTCCCTTTTCTGGTGTGTCTGGAGACAGTGACAGTGTACTCAGCATATATAAAATAAATAAATCTTTAAAAAAAATATTACGAACAGGTAAACTGTTACATGTGTGTTAGTATTTAAAAAAACACAGCTGGGAAGCATGCAGAAATTTTCCCCTGTTTTTTGTTTGTTGGTTTGTTTTTGTTTTTCCTTTTGGAGGGTGTGGGGTGTGGGTGCCACTGGTCTACATCTCTAGTCTAGTAAAAACTTTTCTTTCCAGTCATTGATAATTGCTAAATATTTATTGCTCAAGGAAACTTCCATGTTGTCTAAGGTTTGAAAGTAGGTATTAATAGGTTAGAAGAGTAAGAATGCACGGAAAAGGATTCTTGGAAAATCTTGGTCTCTTTGGCTTTGCTTCATTGTCCTGCACACCCAGGGCAAGGTACTTAAAATTAAAAGCACCTTCTTTTGCTTTCAAGACAAAAGGCCCAGACTTACCTGATACACAAGTGCTTTTCAGCCCCAAACCTACTTTATGTGTTGAGATTTAAAGAAAACTTTGTTGTGTGTGTAGGTGATCTTTTTCAGCCGTGGGATTTGTTTGCATTTTTGGATTCAAGTAAGTGTAGATTAAGAAAATCCAGCAAAATCACACCTGTAGGAAGACATACGCAACACACAAGTGGGAACGGCACAGGGCAGTTTTCGCCACTTTACTTAATGCAACTCTTCTTTGGCGTGTTTCGTAACTTGATTCCGATTGATATGTAAGGTAACATAGCACTTTTGGTCCCTTTACAAAACGCCATCTTTTCAGTGTGATTCCGATCAATCAGCCTGTAAGGTGGTGTGGCACTTTTAATTGACATACAGTTTTTCTCATTCCTTAAAACAATGAGATATAACAATTGGCCATACAATGTTTAAATATTAAATAATTTGGAGATGATTTTGAAGGCGGGGAGGGTATATGGATTATATAGAATTCTGTGTCCTATAAAAAGTATTTAAACATCTATGAATTTTGTATGAGGGAGTCCTGATCCAAATTCCCTCACGTATACCTTAAGACTGATACCTAAGGATAACTGCATCAACTTGTGTATTTGCAATAAATGATGTGCATCTATATATCATACAGACTGTGGACAATAACATGTTTCTTCTCCTAACCTCTAAGAGGAAAGTGATGAAAGCTTTTCACTATTTCCTAGTTTTGTGTAAAAGCACTAAGCCATAAGTTGATACCTAAGCAATAGGCTCAGTATTCAGGTAACTAGGTGAAAGGACTCTGCTTATTCCCCAGAAACCTTTCTTAACCTGTTCCAATACTTAATTGTGGGTGGTCCGTTCCTATGGGGACAAAACCCATTCCAAATGGGTCTTGAAAGAGGCTGATAAATAGACTCATGTCAGGTAGGAAATGTGAATATTTATGGGTGGATGAGAGAGAGAGAGAGAGAGAGAGAGAGAGAGAGAGAGAGAGAAAAGACAGAGACACAGACATTGTTGTGGGAGGGTGTTTATGTTTATGGGTGGATGAGTATTCCTGTGTGTATAGGTATGTATATATATAGTCCCTTGTGTGGTCAGGTGTGTGGAGATCAGAGGGCAACCTGGAGTGGCTTTCTTCCTTAGGTACCATTTATTTGAAAGACAGCCTCTATTGGCTTGGAACTTTGCCAGGTGTGCTAGGGCACTAGTGGACCAGTGAGCTTTCTTTCTGTCTTGTCATTAATTGCCAGGTACACACCACTGTACCCAGCTTTTTATGTGGTCTATGGGAAATTTGAACTCCTGCTTGTGAGGCTGGTGCATTTAGAGTGCTTAAAACTACCATGACAATAGTTTTAAGAGCGCTCTAAAAATATTTACTGATATATATGGATGTTTTGCTTACATGCATATTGTAAACTGCATATGTATGCCTGGTGCCTGAAGAGGCCAAGAGGTCATCATATTCCCTGCAGCAGGAGTTTAGAATATTGTGAGCAACACTGTAGGTGCTGAGAATCTGGAAAAGCATCCAGTGCTCTTAACCACTGACCCCATTCCTTGAGCACTTTTGAATGAATGCCCTTCTGCCTCTTAACTTCTTGTGACTTTGCCATACTTTTCTAATATTCTCAAGAGTTTTTGTTTTGCCTAGGACACAGCAAGCAAATACAGATTCAATAATCTTTTTCTGTTCGCTTTGTATTGTGAGGGAAATGGCAAGAGCTTCTATATCAGAAGTCATTCTTGTTTGGCCTGCCACCTTGCTAGATTTTTGCGCCCCTATCCACTGAGTAGGCGTGTTCTTGGCTGCTTACTTTTTTGGTAGCTTTTCCTAACCCAACAGGGCAGGCCCAGTGTTTGAAAGGGTCTGAAGAAAGTTAAGTGTGGTTTCTCAGCAGTAAAGAATGTGAGAATGTGTGGTGTTTCAGGAAGGGTGTGAGAAACTGTAGGCTGTTTCTGAGACTTGGTTCCCTACCAGGCTTTGCTACAGAAGTTCCTGGCTCCCTGTTAAGGTCTTCTGAGTGAGAGCCACTTACAAAATAACTTTTCCAAGGGTCTTCAAATTTATACACCTTAAATCAGTATCTTGCTGAGGGCAGATGATTGTTCTTTTGAAGACTCCCTCTCCTCCCTTCCCCCTCCCCCTCCTCCTCCCTCCCCCTCTTCCTCTCCCTCTCCTCCACCCCCTAATGTATATGAGTATACTGTCACTGTCACTGACATACCAGAAGAGGGTATTGGATCCCATTACAGATGGTTATGAGCTACCATGTGGTTGTTGGGAATTTAACTCAGGACGTCTGGAAGAGCGGTCAGTGCTGTTAACCTCCGAGCAATCTCTCTAGCCACTCCCTATTTCTTAAAAAGCAACTGAGGAAATGCAGTGTTTAGTACTTCATCCCACAGATCTAGAAGGGAAAGCATGATTGAGAATCACTCATGATCGTGGGGGTTGCCCTACCAAGCCACCTTTGGGGGGGGGGGGCGGTAAGGAACTTGTGCATATGCCGGTTAATCATGGCTATTATTAAGCATTAATTTACCCAGAAAGAGAAATTCTAAGTTTCCAGCTATAGTGTTGGCATAATCCTTAAATGTCAGCGGAATTGCCATTCCTCACCCCGTGTATCTAGTTCTACATTCAGCTACCCTGGTCTTTTACTGTTCAGCAGTGATGGATGATTCTCTTCCCTCCTACGGGGCCATGTTTCTTCCTCAGACAGCTAGTTTCTTTGAATATTCTTGCATTGGTGTCTATAGAAATGCCAACTTCCATTGTATTTTTCTGCTTAAATACCCGGATGTGCCTGTTTTCATCTGCTGTATTTCCAGCATCTGCATGGTGCTTGAGGAACACTAAACATTGAATGGATGGATGAATCATGGAAAGAACACTGTAAGAGGACAGAAACTCTACAGATGCATGTGCAGAACCACATAAATCAGAGCGAAGATACAGAGAGCCTTTGATCAGGAGCTGTCAGGGGCTGTGTGGAGTTGGAGGTGGATGTGGGAAGGAGACTTTCACTTATCTGAGTACTACTTATAAGAAAGTTAAGTAAAGTGAACATTAAAGGAAGTTAGTTAATCTTAAGGATTTAGAGCAAGGCCACCATATCTAAAGATTAAAATCACTAAAATTAAGGAATTCAACAAACTTGAAGTTATCTGGGCGTGGTAGCGCACACTCCTGTAAAGCCAGTATTCTGGAGGTTGAGACTGGTAGATTGTGAATTCAAGGCCAACCTGGAGTCCAGAGCAAGATTTTGCTTGCACTCCTCCCAAAAGGCAAGGCCTTAGAAACTTCGTGTGTGTGTGTGTGTGTGTGTGTGTGTGTGTGTGTGTGTGTGTGTGTGTGTGTGTGTGCGCGCGCGCGCGCGCGCGCGCTGAATATTTTTTAGCAGAAAGGGAAAACTAAAACATGGTTAATCTCGCAGCTTAAGTATTCTAGTAAGCATTAGAGAAGATAGTCTTTTGCCCATTAATTGTCTGTGTTTCTAACTGTTGTGGGGAATTACACGCAGTGTTTTTGCTGAGTTTCTTGCAGGAAGCCTAAGCATGTTTAGTGGGTAAGTTCCAGAAAGCATTGTTGTGAAGCTGGGGGTCTCTGAAGCGGTATTGTCTGTTCTTGCTGTGCAGTATTAAGTGACCCGTGATTGAGAATTTTGAGGACAAGATTTAGTTATATGTATTAATGTTAGCTGTCCAAAGCCTAAAAGTGGAAGTTTCTCCTGCAGCTCTCTCTGCTCTTAACCCTCTGTGGGAATATGGTATAGTTGGACATACTTGAACATCTACCACCATATCTAGTTTCTGTTATCTAGGCCCCAGGTCTAATATTCTGTCTTTTATTTTATTAAATTGACTATAAAAATGGTTCCTTAAAAGTTGCACTTCTTCCATCACTTGTACCAAAGTGGCTTGTGTTCTTTAGGCAACAAGCAGAGCTAGCTACCCAGAGTGTTTCAAGCATATGGAGAGAAATCTTTTCTTCCCTCAAGGATCTCAGTTGCTGTGCTGAAATCTCCCACCCCGTGCCAACCCCCTATCCCATTGTCTTTCCAGTAATGACTTTTATTATATTTTATTCACTTTGTGTATGGGTGTGTACCATTGCTTATGTTTTGAGATCAGAGAAAAACTTGCAGAATCTGGTTTTTTCCTTACACCACATAGGCTTTGGGGATCAAACTCAGATCAGGCTTAGTGGAAAACACCATACTGTGCCATTTCTCCATCCTGGTTATGATTTTTAAATATTGAATACTGCCCACCTCTGTGTGTGTGCGCACACATATGTGCCATTTTACCCTTTGCAGAAAAGAAAACAGCGTTTATTATGATATGAAATAAACTCAACTGGTTTCCTTCAACTGTTTCGAACCTTTTGTCTTTAATCTGTCCCTTTTCACCATGCATTAAAGTACTATATAGGAAAGTTTTATCAGAAGGTGTAGTAGCTACAGTTATGTGAAAATAAAGTTTCTGATTACATTGACTTTTCTTTTTCTTTCCTTCCCCCCCCCCCCTCCCTCCGGCCCCGCTCGCTATGGCCCAAAGATTTTATTTATTTAATGTATGTGAGTACACTGTTGCTATCTTCAGACACAACCAGAAGAGGGTATTGGATCCCATTACAGATGGTTGTGAGCCACCATGTGGGAATTGAACTCAGAACCCCTAGAAGAGCAGTCAGCGCTCTTAACCGCTGAGCCATCTTTCCAGCCCCTACATTGACTTTGGGGGGGGGGGGGGGTTTCGAGACAGGGTTTCTCTGTGTAGCCCTGGCTATCCTGGAACTCACTCTGTAGACCAAGCTGGTCTCTAACTCAGAAATCCACCTGCCTCTGCCTCCCAGGTGCTGGGATTAAAGGTGTGCACCACCACTGCCTGGCTACATTGACTTTTCTTAAGGCGAACACACATTTCATTTTTTAGTTTTTAGTTTTATGTCAGCAGGTCTGTACATGCAGATTGATTGTAAATATGGCTGAAATACTTAAGACTTTGAACAGTGTCTCAATGTGTATTCGTACTACAAGGCTCTTTAGCTTGACACCTTACCTCCAGCAGATGACTTGGAACTAGAGGGAAATCAGGTTTTCCCCAAATGTCCTCAGCCACTGACTGAGCAGGAGACCTTGTAAAGAGCTTGGCGATCTGATTTCACAGTGAGCGCCTGCCTCTCCATTTGTGGCTGATGTAGCTTGATCCTGTTATTTTTCCTGTGGGGGTATTCAGGGTCATTGATTGGCCCACCAGACTGATTTCAAGTGCCTGCAGTGATACTTTCACTTGAAAAGACATTTAATGCGGAGCTTTTATTGGGGGAAAGAATTCTACAAGATTAATGGATTGTAATTTTAGATACAGAGACAAAATACTGTCTTAAGGCAAGTTAAATAAGGAAGACTGAAGTTTTCCTTTAGAAAATATTTCACTGGCTTTTTGGAATTGCCCTAAGATGGAGACCTCACCTCCTTCATGAGGTCTTCTGTCCCATTGTCAGTTACCTTAGAGATTAGCTTTTAAATTGGGAGTGGAGTGTGTGTGTGTGTGTGTGTGTGTGTGTGTGTGTGTGTGTGTGAACATTCAGACCTCCTTGCCTCTAATAAATACACTTATTGAAACAGATTAACATTTATTTTTCTTTGACAGAATTGTGCCTTTGTACTACATGGCTCTGCTGGGTGTATAACAAATATTAACTTTGGAATGAATGGCAAACTTTTTCTCTGAGAAAGTAGTGATTCTACTTTTATTGCTGGGTTTTGTTTTTTATTTTTTAATTAAGATTTGCTTGTAGGACAACTTTTGAGTTAGTCTTTTGAAATGCAAGCAATGGGAAAATTTGGGGGTTGCCTTAGTAGGAGAGATTCTCTAGATTCTAGTAGACAAACCACAGTCTACTACAGCCTTTGTAGCACCTAAAAACTCATGAGTGACTTACATTTAGTAGCAATTGTCTCCTAAGTCTTGATTTTTGTGTCATTGCTATATTTGAGAATTTGCCTGGTTCGCTGCAGAAAAGGTTTCCTGATCTCTGATCTAAAGAAGTAAAGTGACTAATACTGACATTTTTTTTTTTTTTTTCCCCCCGAGACAAGAGTTTCTCTGTGTAGCCCTGGCTGTCCTGGAACTCACTCTGTAGACCAGGCTGGCCTCGAACTCAGAAATCCACCTGCCTCTGCCTCCTAAGTGCTGGGATTAAAGGCGCGCGCCACCACTGCCCGGCTAATACTGACACATTTTAATTGAATATTTATGCAGAGACCATCAAGTGGAGTTAGCTAAGTCAGGTGTCACATGACATTTTGGCCAGTTACAGGGCAATAATTCAGTGGTGATCCCATGATATTATTAAGGAACTGAAACAGTCCTCTTTTATTTACCTGGTAACATCCTAGCCACCACCCTGGAAATATAAAGTACTGCATCTGGTAAAACTAGTGTAAGCAATCCTGTTGTATTTCTGGTGATGTAAAAGTATGGTGTTCACACCTGGATACAGTATTCTTGATGATAATGAATGACTGAGGTGTGTGTTGCCAGATGATCGCAGGCTGGTCTAGACCCTCTCATTTTCCTGTCACTACCTCTGAAGCATTGGTATTATGGGTATGTGCCAACATATCTTACTTGCTTTACTACTTTTTATTGTTTCATGTAAACTTATACATATTCACTGTAAAGCAGTGTACTGTGTTATGCCAACAGCAGCCTCACATATCTGTTTAGTACACCTTGATTATGTCATCTGTTTGTATTGAATTTAATGCTGAGTTATTTTGTTCCTCATGGGCCTGTGAGGATTAGGCTATATATAACACCGCCACCACTGTCCAGTAGTATAGGTTTGTAGTAGTACTCAGATCATTCAGGTTTGTGTAAATGCAGTGCGGTACTCAATGAATTGCCTAACACATCTCTTAGGACATAGAGACATGATCATTAGGATTCACGTTTACTCAGATAGACCATTTTTCTCTCTAGAGTAGATTTAATCATAATGTATAAGTTAGATATTCTCACTCCATGGCATCTATCACAAAGTTATTGTACATTTGGGAAATGATAGGTGTGTTTTTGTATATTAGTTGTGTCTGTACTGTTGTATTAATTAATGTATTACCCCCAAATCAATAATTGCAAGATAAGTCCTCTTTTGCTAAGGGATCTGGGAGTGGCTTGCTCCAACGAAGTTCTCACAGTGTCATCTGCTGTTCCATTTGAAGGCTTGGTAGGGGCTGGACAAAGTATTGCGTAGCTGAAGACCTTGGGCACTGGATGGTTGTTAGCAAGTACAGATCTGGGTTGCTCACCATGAAAGCCTGCCCATAAGGCTTTTTTTGTGGTATGACTGCCTCACTCCCACACACAGTCTTAGTCATCCTGTTCTTGCTTGTTTTATGAAAATGGGTGACTGCTGGACCCAGCCTGAACAACATGGGATCCACAAATCACACCTTCTGTTGTTCAGTTCTTGTCTCAGTTAATAGTTGTTATACTGTATGTTTAGGTTTCCAGGAGAGACCTCACTCAGCCAAGTTAAGAATAGCAGATGTGATTTGTGATACAGCATTCTTCTCGTTCTGTTTGCTTAACACATACATAGCTCAGTGAGTAGAGGTGTTCCAAGGATGAGAAAATCACTGTAGATTTCTGTTTTTCTCCAGTAACTCACATGTTTACCTCCTGTTTCCATGTGAGTGGGTCCAGCACAGCAGAAGCAACTGCATCCATTTGGAAGAGTGTTTTTCGAAGATGACTGAGGTGTTTGTTTAATAACAGCCCTTTTGATAGTTGATAAACTTCATAACTTTAGGCACATTCCTGGAGTCTTAGGCTCAGCAGTAACAGTGTTACATGTTTTAAATCAG
>CM052700.1:43655262-43741696 GCA_028551405.1 Uromys caudimaculatus
GGTACCGAACTTCCCATTTAGTTATACGGATGCATAGTTAGGATGAAGTTTAATTTTTAAGTTATGCATAATACAATTAATACAAATCAAAACAGTATTATAGTAAATGTTACTTAAAACTTGTGAGTAAAACTTGTGAAATGTATTATTTTGGGGTTTTTGTTTGCTTGCTTGCTTTTGTTTTTGAGACAGGGACCCACTATGTATATCCTTATTAACTTAGAACTCAGAGTTCATAAGCCTCTCTCAAGTGTTGGACAACTAGTTAGTTCTCTTACTATGAAACAGGCCTGGGACTTCAGATTCTCCCGCCACAGCTGCCCAAGCACTTTGATTTCAGTTGTGCACCATCACATCTGGCCTGGACAAGATTTTAAAGTTGGATTTATTTTCAGGGGAAACTATTTTAGGATAGAAGTAAATCGAATTGTACTCAGTCTGTCCTTTTGAGGTAAGCTTGTTTCCTGTGTTAGACTGGTGAATGTGCCACATGTTCAGATCACCAGCATCTCAGGCAGAGAACTGAGAGTGTCAATAGAAACAGAGTGAGTCATGGTGTAGAACACTCTGATACTCGGGCATGGGGGCAGCGAAGAAAGCACGACAGACTTTTAGTCTTAGAAATGTTTCATCTGAGTGTGTTTGGGGGAGGGGGGCGCCAGACTTCTTAGTACCAAGTGACAGTGACTTTAAAACCACTGACTGATAAGGAAAGCATATTACTGTGCCCAGGCACTCTAGCAAGCCGACAATTTTTTACCTCTGGAATTGTTCCTTAATGATGCTGTATGATAATACCCTGGAACTGTGATGTAAAATGTTAGTTACTACAAACTAAACAAGACATTAGGAACTTTTATTATTATTATCCTATGTTTAAAAACAAAAGAAAAAACCCAACATATCTTAGAAGTCATTCCAACAGCCATTGAGGCTGAAACAGATTTCATTGCTCAGTTTACAGGTCATGTAAGGACTTTAGCTCTAAAATTTGTTCTAACAGATCCAAGACCCTGGATTTATCTAATTTGTAAAAACATGCCTTTTAAAAATTACCTGTCCATCAAAATACCTGCCATTCTGGCCAACAACAGCTTTAATTGCTGATTCAACTCTAACATTATAAAAATACCTGTCCTGATAAGATGATGATCAAGGGTACCAGGAATCTCAGATATCATACATTTCCTTATTTTTACATTCTTTTTGACTTCAACTTCCAAGTCTTCATCAGTACTATTTTAATGTAAGACAGAAGTATTTCAGTTAATGGATTTGAAGCTTTGCATCCTGAGACTAACCCTTCTCCTTTGTATCATCCACAACAATCTTGCGCGCCCCCCCCCCCCCCCAAGTCTACTGCTCTTATCTCTCTAGCCCCTGGGCTTTATGGAAGCCTTGTCTCCGTGTTACCTTGCTGCTCATATTAGGAAGGAAGGGAAGGGGGTTACTGAGGCTAGATGGAGATCTTGGTCTAGACTATGATAGAGGTCTTGAAGGTACAGAAAATCTTGGGGCAAGGGCACCTCCTTGTCTTTCTCCACAAGGGAAGTAGGTGGGAAGATGCCAGCTCCCCCCCCCCCCCCCCAAATCTTCATTAGAATCTGGGCCTGGTTGTCTGGAAACCCACTGGCGTTATGCCTGTCTTTATACCTCTTTTTCCTACTATTTCCTTCTCTTTCTACTCCCACACTACCTTCTCATAATCATTAGAAAACATAGGCTCATCCATCGCTGTCAGAATTTCCCTTGTAGAAAACCCACTGGGAGCAGAGTCCTTCCATCTGGGGTTAGAAGTTATGTGTCTTCAGTCTGTTGGTCTCTTAGGATCCACTCACCTCCTCTATTTAGGCAAGGACTTCGTTGTTGTTGTTGGGTTTGTGTGTGTGTGACCCCTCTCCCCCGCCCATTGACTGTTTGCTTGAGTGAGAGCTGGAACTGCAAAAGCTTAAGGTTTTTGAACCAGCCCTCAGTTTTGAAGTCACTGGGTTTCACTGCCATGCCCTCGTAAAGGAACAGCCCTTTGGAAGTTTTTGAAGCAAGAGTCACTAGGTAACCCAAGTATACACACCTGAAGTTAGCCTTGAACTCCTCACCCTCTTGCCTCGGCTTCCAGAATGCTGGGGACAGATATATATCACCGTGCTCTACTATCTTGGCACCTTTGGATGGTAAAAGAAGGAAAAGAGAAAACTGAACTTTTCTTTAGGGCAGTACAGTCCTTACTGCCTTCTCCTCCAAAGCCTCGTCTTTAAGTTTTGTTAGTTTGACACATACAGAAATAAAAAATAATATGGTAGAATTTTGATATTGATTGAGAAAACAAGTAAAGCAAGAAGGTTCTGGAGTCAAATAAGTAGGAGTTATTGATTACAAACAAAGCTGTGGGACTCTAAAAGTGATTCAGAGGGCAGACTAGAGTTTGGCTTCCTGCATCCACAACTGGTGGATCACAACTGTCTATAACTCCCACTCCTGGGGATCTGATGTCTCCTCTGACCTCTGCAGGGATCTGCATTCACACATGCATATTCCCCATACATAATTTATTTGCTTTGATAAAATTATCACAACATTCTTCAAAACACATATGCTTTACCCAAACAGTACTAGGAATGGCTGGTTGATCAGGTTATAATTACCAACCCTAAGCTAAGCCTTAGAAAATTTGTAAATTTTATTTCTTAGAATTCCATTGAATTAACCTCCTCTAAAGATATTTTCACAATACCAACTGGATTCATTTTTACCTCTGCATGAAGCTTTGTGTATGCTTTGAGGTGCTTGTCCTTATGTGCAGCATTGGAACTCCAGACAAAATCTAGTAGTTGACCTAGAGACTAGATGGCTGGGCTTCCCATCCAGTCAACTTACTACAATTTGTGTGTTGCAACTCAAAAAAATCTGATGGGGTCAGTATTGACATTTGTTCCTTTCTCCTCAGGTCAGACCACTGGCTGTTCTTATTGCTTCTCTTGTAAACGTACACATTCATATTTTCCAAAGTCTTTGAAAGAGTTGGCTCAGTTTTGCCAAAACCTTACTGATTGGGGTGACAGTGGGTTTGTCATTCTATATAGCTGAGAAAGGTGAGTTCTTTTGCAAAAGAAAGTTTGGTTGAAGCTGAGAGTAATGGCACACGCTTTTAATTCCAGCATTTGTGAGGCAAAGACAGGCAGATCTCTGTGAGTAGTTTGAAGCCAACCTGATCTATATAATAGTGCGTTCTACACAAGCTAGGGCTACATAGTGAGACCCTCACTATGGAAAGAAAATAGAAAAACACTTGTGTATGAGGGGTAATTTTTTATCAGAAAGCTTACTTTGCATTTTGGACATCATCATTGACTCCTACTCGGCTCTCTTGTAACCTACCTACTCTCTTTTCATGATCTTGCTGAATAAAACCCCTTAGTGCCTAGAATGCTAGGGACTTCAATTTGTTGAGTGGATAATGCTTTCTTATAGGTTGAGATTTTAATTAGTCTTAATACCCCCACCCTTATTCCAGCCAAGCAAAATATTCCCAAGCTATTTGAGGGTAAGGGTTTTAATATGTTGTGGTTTCCACAAGATAAGACTTCATGTTTATAGAGGAAAAAGTCTGGAAGGGCAAACATCATCTATTTTTTGGTAGTTTAAAAATTGGAACATGGATACACGTTGAAGTAAGATGACTATGACTTGTTTATTAGTAATAGTTAATTTAAAAAAATTTTAATTACTGAAAGCTAACAAAGTAACTTTAAAAGGCTAGGGTTTGGGGATCAAAGGGCCTGAGGAGATGGCTGAACAATGAAATCCACAACTGTGATCTACTTCTGAAAGAATTGTTTCAAATGCTAGCATTGTTTTAAAGATAGTCAAATACACTGTCTTCGAGAAAGAGGACTGAATGCCAGTGCATATGACTTAAATTAACAGCAGCAATCATGACAGCTGCTGGTATAACAGGTGACACACTTTAGGACAGTGTCATTTTCTGTCCTTTGCGGACAGTGCTGAGCTCCACTGGGCAGGACAGCTGTGCAGACTCCTTTAATAACCTTACTGATCATCCTGAAAGAGTCAAAAAGGGATACATTATTTTCCATGTAACACTTCATGTTTTGTTTTGTTGGGCAAGTAGGTCTTGGTTTGTATTCTTAGCTAGCTTGCTTGCCTGGATCTTGCCATATAGACCAGACCTTAATGCCTTACGCCTTGGCAGCTTTGCCTGAGCTTCCTCAGTGGTAGAATGACAGGTGTGCAGTAAATGTTGTGGCAGTTAATAAGGCTTATCTTTTTCAAAATTGGAATATTTTTTTCTATGACGTCAACCCTCAGACATTTGTCTGGAACTTGGAGGCAAGTAGTTGGTTTTATTAAACCAAATTTTTAAAACTTAATAATATTTTATGAATAAACGTAGTTCTTTCTTGCTTTGTTTCTGCATTGTGCTCTCAGCTCTGTTGGAAGAGTGATGTAGGACAAGTTGTTTTCTTTTTTAACAGCTAGAGAAACTGAGATCGGGGGGGGGGGGGGAGCCTGTAGTTTCTTGTTATATAATTCATGTGTAAACTGCTAGGCTAGGGCTACACTTTGTTTTTCCTAGTAACTGTAATTGTTCCCACTAGAACACTTATAGCCAAGGCTGATGGGTGGCCTTCTGTAATCCTAGCATGCCAGCAGAAGAGGTAGAATTGTGAGATGCTGTCTCCAGAAAAAAATAAAAACTACATCAAGCAGATTGCTGTCCTTTTTTGCATCTTATTGTCAGGTCTTGAATCCATTGTTAAGTTCACCAAACCTCTTTGGATTTTGTCTGTCATCTGAAATGCTATCTATCTCTTGTTGTCTTGTCAGCTGTGACCAGTTTTGCAAACCTCTGTATAAAATACAAACTTCTTCATTGTAGACAACTGCCTAAAGTTGGTTGCTTGTCTGTCTCTTCCCTGCCTGCCTCTGCCTCCCAAGTGCTGGGATTAAAGTGTGCTCCCCACTACTGTCTTTTTTTTTTTTTTTTTTTTTAAAGAAACTTTTGCTCTATGCTTTCTGAATGCCTATATTCAGTTAAATTCTCTAGGCCTGCAATTCAGTAGGCTTCTGGTTTACTTTTTTTAACTTACAAAAAGCCTGATTTAACATGCATGCCTGTAATCTCAGTCCTAGGAAGCAGAGACAAGAAGATCAGTGTAGCCAAATCAGTAAGAGAGCCTGCCTGTGTCAGAAAATAAGGTGGAAAGCAATGGGTGACATTGCACATGACCTGCCTCCACATACACACACACATGCACGTGATTGTGTCTCCATCTATTATACATGATGTACTTGAAACATAAAAGTAGAAGCAGCAGTGTAGTTGCTCATCACTCAGCTTTAAATGTTAAATTGGCAATCATCCCGATCTTCACAAATGCCATGCTGTTCCTGTGGAGCTATAGTGCTCAGAAACACAGTAGCTATCAGAGGATTGCATGTTAAAGCCAGTTTGAAGCTGCCTATGAAAACAAGATTAAGAGTTCGGGACTGGTCTGGGCTACATGAGAGACCATGTCTCCAAAACTAAAATCCTACTTGGAAAACAAGCCCTATTGTACATCCATGTGAATGTGGCCTACACGAAAAAGATTGCTAGTGCCCAGTGTTGGGGATGGAGAACTATCACAGTGTTCAGGCAGTGCTGGAGAGAGAGTGTCAAATGGAAAAAAATTGGCAGCTTCTCAAAAAGCTGGATGTAGACATGCTCTACATCTAGCTAGGAGAAATGAAAACATATGTCCACAAAGATTTGTACTTGGTGCTCATTTCAGCTTTCTTGCTTTTTAGCTGATAAACAGAAAAAGGCATAAATGTCTATCAAAGGAGATTGGGTAAACAACAGGCACACGATGTTGATGAAGCTCAGAGACCAAGCTCAGTGCAAGTAGATAATGCACTTGAAAAGTCTGTGCTGTGTCATTCATGTACATGAAACTGGAGGATGGGTGGATCTGATCTGTACACCAGATCTGTGGTCTTCTGGAGCCAGGAGAGAACTGTCTGGGGGAGAGGTACAGAAGATAGGAGATGGGCTTGGGGATTTAGCTCACCAGTGGTAGAGTTGGGTTCGGTCTCCAGCTCTTGGGGAAGGGGGGGGAGGGGAGAGACAGACAGACACAGACAAAATAACAGATGATAGATGGTAATCACTCTGCTGTGTACCTGTGATACAACTTCTTAGACTGTACTGTACCTTTGAGATATAAAGGGCTAGTTGGCATGATCAGGCACACCTGTATGCCTAGGTACTAGCAGGAGGAGCCTAACATAAGAGTTCATGGCCATCCTTGGCAACATAGAAAGTTGTCTTTCTCTTAAAACTATGAGAATGGTGACCAAGTCAGGCAAACTGCAGTACCCACTGTCTTTTGCCCCTTTTACTGCTTTTGAGTGAATGATAGCTGTTTAGGAATGAATAGTTTTAGAGTTATTGCTATCCTTTAGCCCTGAGCTGTAGAGGGACCGAAGAGGGCCCTGGGTTCTCTGTTTCTTCCCGCAACAGGCTACTTGCTTTTCTAGGCACATGAACTTGGCTTTTGAGCCCTTATTCCTGAGGGAAAAGCCTCAGTTTCTGAGATGACCCCCCTCCTCTATTCGCAGGATCCTAGAAAGCATTTTATATTTAGAGAGCAGTTCGTATAACTAAAATCTATCCTTAGGGTTTTTTTGTTTTTTTTTTTGACATTTTTACCTTTGGCCACATATTGTTTGATGATCAAGCATGACCTTGGAACACAGTATTCTTGGGTATTAGAGGCATTTGGTCAGTGCTGTAGATCAGTGCCTGTGATTCAGGCTCTTGTTACTTACACAAGCATCAGTCTCTTTCTGGTCATGCTCATGCTACCTGGGTGGAAGGTTCATTTATCACTTTGTACCCCCAGATTAACTAGGATGGTCTTATTTCTTCTCTAGATAAGGTACCACTTAAAAATGTTAGCTGATCTAATGACCATTTGGTATTTATTAACTTTAGGCTTTGGAACACAAGGACACAAGGCAAAAGCTAGAAGAGTTACAAGGAAGAAACTTGTAAGGATAATATGAAATTTTAAAAACAAAGAAAATATTAGGTGGGTCTGTGCACAATTCAAGGGGAATCCATATGTGGATACTCAGTCAGTGACTGAAAGTTTAAGGAGAAATATATTTGTAAAGTCCAGAATTTCTCTACTGAAGATGCAGCAAGTGCTCTTAACCACTGAGCCCTCTCTCTAGCCCCTACCCAGGGGTATTTCTGGAAAGCAACTCCTTGCAATTTTCCTGATCATGAAGGACTAACTTTCATAGGCAGGCAAGAGACAGTAAGAAGTAAAAACAGTAAAATGTAATGTGAAGGCTTCATTTGAACCCCCAAACAGAAAAAGGCTTGAGCATGGGGAACAGAGAGGTTTTGGGAGTATGGTTTGGTGAACATAACCATTTAGACGTTACAGTTTCCTAATTTAGGTCACTTCTCCGTGTCTACATAAGATAACATTAAGGGAGGGATTATATGGGAACCATTGTCCTTGCAACTTTTCTGTAAGTCAAACTAATAGCCTTTGAAAATTGGTGAGTTATTTTAGCAGTTTTTGCAAAAGGTTTTCTGGCAGTTATTTGGGGGGGGGGGGGTTTCTTTGCATTTACACTTTTCAGTCATTTGTGGAGTATGGAGACTCCAAAGCCTATTAGCTGGGCAGAGGCAGGCGGATTTCTGAGTTCGAGGCCAGCCTGGTCTACAGAGTGAGTTCCAGGACAGCCAGGGCTATACAGAGAAACCCTGTTTCAGAAAAGAAAAGAAAAAGAAGAAAGTGTACTTGCTTTGAGGAAGGCACTGGATTTGAAGTAAATACTGAGTTGAAATATATCTAGGTGATTACAGCCATGTATGCAATATAAGACCATTCCAGTTTATCCAAATATTATCCCTTTATATAAGTGAAGGGTTTAGCTAACATCATGCAATTGGAGATTTTGCTGGTTGTGTAGGAATCCCACTTGAAGCCAGAGTACTTGAGTACTTGGTGTGGTTTCTCTCTAAGCAGACTTGCTCATTGTACCATGCTTGGAGGATTTTTTTTTTTTTTTTTTTTTAAATCTGTAGATCCTTTTTACTTTGCCAGAGAAACAAGAGTCAACATTTCTGAAGGGCTTCAGCTTCCTACAGTTTTTGCCCCTTGACCATAGTACTTAAAAAGTATGATGCAGATTGCCCAAGTAAGTCTGTCTGGTCCTGTGAGCAAAAGTAGAAATGTGCTTGAGTAGTTGGTATATTTGAGTTGGGGGGAGGGGGGGAAGGTGGGGATTGTACCTCACTTCACCCAGTACAAAACTGGATTAGAAACACTTGGGGATGCTGCTGGGATTCCTGTAAGCCTTTTGCTTCCTTTTAAAAATGGTGTGTAGTTCTTTGCTTCTTTCTCTTTACTTGCTTCTATTCCTTTTCCTTCTCAAGTTGGTGTGTTGAAAGCTCTACTGCATAGACTATCCTCATGGAAAGCACTTTTTTCATTGAGAACTCACGGTGTCTCACTTTCTGCTAGGGGATAGCAATATAGAAGATAGGTTGTATGTACAAAGGTCTCTAGAGAGGTATGTTCTGAGACCCGGACAGTTAAATATAGCATTATAATACTGAGATAAGCTGCATGCTATGGTAGCATCTACTGCCCCACTTTAGAAGAAATACATATTCTTGTAGTATTCACTGAGCTTCTGACAGGAAACTATTATTTCAAAGCAGATTGGGGATATAATGCAAAATTGAAAAGGTAGGTGTCCTGGCTTATAGTTATTCATAATCTAGTAGAGAAAAAGTAAAAGTAATAAATTATAAGTTAAGCAGCAGATACACACCAGGGTGGATTGAAGCTTCCTAAAACCTTGCCTCAGATTACTTGTGCAGAGAGTTAAGGAAACAAGTGTCTTTGGGTGTGAAGCTTGAAGAAGGAAGGTATCTCAGAAGCTAAGGGACAGAAGGTAAGCAAACAGATGGTGGAAGATGTATCCAAAAACACAAAGTCCAGTGTAGTTTGGGCTTGTGTGGATGGACAGTGTGGAGAGAGTTTTAGCAAAGTTGTGAGAGTGTCAAGTTCAGGAGTTAAGATTCCCTTCTGTATGCATCCAAGTGTAGCAAAGGTATTAAGCAGAGTGTGTTAATTACCAGTGATTTAGAAACCATTATAGCATAAGCATTAAATCATAAATTACCTTCTTAACAGCTGTTAATTGCTTGTACTTAAGTTTGGGGTAATTTTAAGGGTTAGGTTTGAGGGAAACATTTGAAAAGATAGATACCTTAATCTAATTTATTACTTCTTAGTTTAACCATCACCTGCAGAAGATAGTTGGATGAGTACTAGACCTTAAATTGCCTAATAGCTTTTATATTTGTTTAGAGAATTACAGATCCCCTTTGTGTTTTATAAGTATTTATTTTAGTGAAATGACCTATAATTTCAAAGTGGTTACATAGATTTTTAAATAGGGTCTTTGACAGCTATGAAGTAATTTGCACAGCAGATTGGATTGCTTTAATGTCTTGTTTCTTGGAGGGAGACTTGATTTATCAAGTTTATTTGCATCTGAAACTGTATTTGCCTAGAGAGTTGTTGTCCTTGTGGTTTATAAGGTAGTTTTGTTTGCCTTTTGGAAGAAAAAGATTCGGGTCACATCCAACTCACTGTTATAATATTTGTAACATGTTATAGCTGACTGTAAAAACAGGCTAAATAGGTTGCTGACAGTGTAAAGCTGCAAACCTGCCTGCACCTCAAGAGCAGGCACTTTACTTAGATGTGTTTATTAAATACTGAATGCCAGTGTCTAAGCTAAAGAAATTTCAGTGATCACTTACTCCCTGTCAGTGTTTTTATCAAGGGCACATAAGTCAGGCCAGATGATGCAACTTAACCCAGAATCACAGAGTACACTGAGCCAAGGCTTTGATACTGCTGCAGGCAGGCTTTCCTCCCCTCTGTTAGGTTGGGCAGCAGATGGGAGCCTGTCCTGTCAATCTTGGAGTTGAAGTTTAGGCAGTTGTTAGGGTACTTGGGGCTAACATACTCAGGGGCATAATCTTGACAGCTCTCAGACCAGAATGAAATGCCAAAGAAACCCATTGATCTTCAGAGAAAGGTCTAGGTAGCTAGTAGAGTGGCTCAGTGGATAAGGACACCTGGCCACCAAACCTAACAACTTGAGGTCAATTCCCGAGACCCACACGGTGGGAAAGGAACCAATCCCCTCAAGTTGTACTGACAACTACCATACACTCCATGGTACAAAACACACACACACACACACACACACACACACACACACACACACACTTTTTTATTATTATGTATTTTGTCCATGGACGCTATGGGAGACCTAGAAAGTATACCTACGGGGCATTTGCTAAAATCTTTGGCATGGCCACAGTTTTTCCTGGTACTATAGGTACCACAGGGAAGAGTCAAGTGGAAAGAAGCTATTCTTACATATGGCTGAAATATTTCTATCACTGTTGGGGAGTTGTGCTAGTGTGTTTAGTAAGTTCAGAGTCTTTGTTTTTAGACTGATAATTATTACTTTGCATGTTTCTCTTTTGAAATTTGAGTTCATCTGAATGATTCTGCAGGTTGCCTTTTTGGCAGTGGGACTTGCCTGTGGTGCACATCATGCTTACATATAAAATACTTGGCCGGAGCAGCCCTGTGCTCATCAAAATTAGAGCCCCCAAGGAGCTTTTGCTTGTCTTGGTTATAGCAATAGAAAAATTTTATATCAGAATTTATTAATTTTTTTTGTGTGATTTTGTTTGTTGTTTGAGACCGTTTCCCTGTGTAGCCCTGGCTTTCTTGGTACTCTATAGACGAGGCTATCCCTGAACTTAAAAGACCCACCTGCTTCTGCCTCCTGATCACTGAGATTAAAGGCATGAGCCGCTATCATCGAGCTTCGGATGGGGGGGGGGGGGTTGACATGTTTATAGCACCAGAATAACACACAGGGTGTCAATAATGATGCCACAAGCATGCAGGCTTGGGAAATGCTCCATTGTAAACTCAGAAAGGACATGATAGAAAGTGAAAAGGCAGCTTATTAGAGTTATAGGGACATAAGTCCTTCTAGACCCTCCTGAGAAAGGTCCTGGTCCTCAGGAGTCCCTCAATCAGTGAATCAATTGGCTAAGACTTCTCTGGCTGTGGTTGTTAGGCTAGTTTATGAATTGTTTGTTTCCCAGAGTTTGAACTACTTGTAGCATTTCTAAAATTTTAATTCTTTGGTTGTAGAAAAGTTACAGTTCTACTTTCTGGTATTTAAATAGTGTGTTTTAGGACCTAGAACACATTTCTGTATTGTTCAGAATGACAGCTTTGAATTGACCATTACTCATCTGTTTATTAATTAGCCAAGGAAATTTGTATGGGAGCCAGTAGTGACTGACCACCTGTACCTGATGAGTATGTAATGTGTATGTGGCATAGATGAAGTCTGGCGGCCTCTCTTAAAGCTGCTGGATGTCTGCAAAACCCAGATCCTCAAGTGAAAGTTCACAAGAGGCTCTTTGGTGCTGATGTGGGTAGATAGCCTCATGAAGCTGGGTGTGTCTTTATTTCCCAGGGCAGGGTGGATACTAGTTTCTTTGTGGGCACAAATTTTTCTGTTGACTCCTAGTATTTGAGCACACATCTGTAACTGAGATGGTGGTGCTTTGGCTGTATGCATTTTCAGTAGCAATTTTATTTTGCTGCATATGTATATATGTCATGACTAGAGCTAAATGACCTTTTTTCTTATTTTATTATGGCTGTAGCCAGATTAACTTAGATGTGACTCTCCTCTGCTCTAAAGTAATTTGTTGAGGCCTGAGGAGCCCAAAAGCTGTCTCAACTCCAATCTGTACTCTGGGTTTTTGGACAAGATTGTCTTTATATAGCCCTGGCTGTCCTTGGAACTTGCTGGCCTCATAATCACTGAGATTCTTCTGCCTTTGCTTTCCTAGTGCCGAGACACCCAGTTGTACTCTTTTACACTACACTTCCCATATTACCTGTAAGACAACAGGAGAAATATCTGGTAGAAAAGGGCTTTATAGTTTTGGTTGTGTTTCTTGGCTTTTTGAGACAGGATTTCTCTATGTTGCCTTGACTGTTCTGGAACTCACTCTGTAGACCAGGGTGACCTCACTTAGAGATCTGCCCCTCTGCCCCCCAAGTGCTAGGATTAAAGGTCTGTACTACCACTGCCTGTCGAAAAGAGTTAATTTAGTAGTGGGAGACGATTTAACAGAGCCCAGTGGCTTTCTTGAGTCTGGTGTATACTGGTGGGAAAGACTAACGTAGAATGGGAAAGGGGAAAAGCAGAGAAATTAATGATACCCTACAAGGTATGGCCACAGTCAACTATGGTGAAGGTTTTAAATTATCTTTGTGTGAAGGTAGCTGATTTTAATATGAAGTCATGAGTCATAGGTTCCTTGGTATTCAAGATACCAAGGTCAGGGATCAAGATTAAATCAACAGAAAAGTTGTACTGGCCAAGAGCCAGGGCCATTCATGTGTGATGTGTGCTGCTGCAGGGGTGGGCAGCTAGCTTTTCACATTGCCTCAGATAAATGCAAGAATCACACTGAAATGTATTCATGTCTTCACTGTTCACAACTTAGAATTTAAATTCTTTTACAGAGACTAGTTCAAAGATCAGTTATTTAGTTCAGTATATAACCAGGCACTTTTGCAAAGAAAAATATTTTCTTTATATAACGAAAATTATATTATTTATACAAATACATAAATAAAATATATTTGTGTAAAATATTTTCTAATAATTGTGTCCTATTTATTATAAAAGCTTATTTGGTCTGTCCTGATGTAGGATGTACCACCATTTCCATCTGCTGTCTACAGGAAAATTAGCTGCACATCAGTGCTTTGGTGTCTTGAGGCTGGGTATATACATGTTTTTGGAAGGGGGAGCTGGAGGTTGTGCTGTTCGGTGCATTACCTGGCCTTCACAGGTTGTTTGAAGTTTCAGGAGCTCCCTTTTTCTGTCTCTGTTCATCTCCTCATGTAAGACTACATTAGCGCACATGGCTTGCACCAAAGCAGATACCATTTCTGATCTCCATGATACTAACATCTGTTTTGATTCTTCAGATTGCACAACCCTATCTTCACCCATCACACTGCCAGTACTGACAGCCTGCAGTTCCTTCATCTTTGCTCTAGCCTTGATCTGTAGGAGTGGCTGGCTTGAAAGTCCAAGTGGAGAGCTTAGGTGTACACAACACTCTATCTTTGCCTTCACCTGCAGTGGTTATTTATTTGCTTTTTGCTTGGCTTTGAGGTGTAAAATGTAGCCTGGTAAAGAACACAACAAAACTTGACTGAAGTTCTAGCATGAGGCTGCTTTGGGGTGTCTTGGTTCTGTCTCTATATGGGATTCTCTGCAGGTGGCTTCCCTTGGCCTTGTGTTCAGCTTGTTTGCAATGGGCTTAATTGAAAGGACCCTCAAGTCAAGGTGCTTTTCCATACATAACAAGGCCTCATGTAGCTCAGGCCGGCCTCAAATTCATTAGGTTTTAACATCAAACCCAGGGCTTTATGTACGCAGGGAAAGCACACCTAATCCTCCACACCTGAGTGTCAAATGGGTTAAAATATAGGGCAGCTTATTTCAAGTCTGTTTAATACTGCCAATAACAGTCCCTGAAAATGGCTGAGTTTTGTTCCTTTGTCTATGAAGTGCTTTCATATTGCCTTTGTATTTGTAGCTGTATTTCTCTTTGAAGGAACACGTTAGGTACAGCTGCTTTGTTGTTAAAACTGACAGCACTTTTTCACCTAAGTGAAACAATGGACCTTTGGAGGCAAGGGCTTAATCTGATCTAGAGCAGTGTGGTTCTCAACCTGTGGGTCATGGCCCCTTTGGAGGGGAGGGGTCCAGCAAACCCTATCTCCCAGTTGCATATCAATCAGTTTTTTTACATTACGATTCATAAGTTGCAAAATTACAGTTATGAAGTAGCAACAAAAATAAGTTTATGTTGAGGTTCACCGTGTCAGGAGGAGAGCTATCACAGCGTTAGGAAGGTCTAGAGAGATCTCGGGATTTTTATCTTTTTCTCAGAGAACTGTATTCTCTAGTAACTGCTCTCATGATCCAGACTTATGTTGCTGATGGCAGACATTCTCTGAGGTTGTACCTTTACTGGAATTAATAAGCATTTGCCTCTTTTACCTGTATCCTTTGTCCTCTACATCATGTCTTTTCAAGGGGTGCTCCAGTAGCTTGCTTGCTTAACACTAAGCATGCCCTGACTGTGCTGTTCCAGGTTCCCTGCTTGGAACCTTTTCTCCGGTCAACTTGGTCGGATTGTGCATCCATTTGAATGCCCATTTGGTGTTTGGAAGATTGAATATTACAGGCATCCAAACTTGCAGTTTCCTCTTATCAGTGGTCAGTAATAGTAACATTTCATCCCAACCATCTCTGCCTGAACACAAGCCACCCCCACGCCCACCCCAAGTATTCCCATGCTGGATGAACTACTTGCCTTGTAATATTTGGGGATATACCTACCACTTTTTTGTTATGTGGCTACAGAGGAGGGGATACTGTGTGTAGAAACATAGGCGCTAGCATTCCTTCCTGTGAATGGTCCTACATTGTGAAAGTGTTTGGCATCACTTAGAAGCTATGCACAATAGAGATGGAGCGAGCCCGTGTCAGCTGGGGATTGGTGCAGACATAACTGTTACAGCAGCACAGTCAATGTATCGCTTGTCTGAGATTTATATATATATATATATATATATATATATATATATATATATATATATATATTGACTTCATCCCCTTGGGAGTTTGTATGTATGAACCACAGTTACCTTTTATTGCCCTGTATGGGTTGTCCATGCCAATCACAGCTGCAGGGGAGCAGGCCCAGTTAGAATAATTAGATTGAGGAGTGAATGTCACACTTTTAATTTCATTCTCTTTTCAAGGGATTACCAGTGTCCGTTTAATAAAATGAGATTAGCCCTCTGCAACGGACGTATTTGAAAGCTGTCAGTATAATTGTGACAGCTCAAAAGAAGCATTTTTAGCACTCATACAAACTTGTTATAATAGATGGTTGTATATGGGTGTGTGCATAGGATAGATTCTCCTTTTGAAGGTATACATACAATATTGAAGCTGGAGTACTGGACAGATGCCATAGTAAAATCATGAGTGTGCTCATACAGTGGCTAATGCTCTATTGTATGTTGAATGCTGTAGGAAACCCCGCATCAACTCCCAGCTGGTGGCACAGCAGGTGGCACAGCAGTACGCCACTCCACCTCCTCCCAAGAAGGAGAAGAAGGAGAAGGTCGAAAAGCCTGACAAAGAAAAGCCAGAGAAAGACAAGGACATTAGCCCCAGTGTCACCAAGAAAAACACCAACAAGAAAACAAAGTAAGTTTCTGGGTACTACAAACAATGCATTATTTTGCACTTAATCAGACATTTTAAATGATGATTTATTTTTATTTTGCCCCTTAGACCAAAGTCTGATATTCTGAAAGATCCTCCTAGTGAAGCTAACAGCATACAGTCTGCTAATGCCACAACAAAGACCAGCGAAACGAACCACACCTCAAGGTACAGTGAAACTGGAGGGAAATCCTAAGTCAGAAGACCAGGGTTACTGCAAACTTTAAAGGGAAATGGAGGGAGGAGCCTAGAGGCCTTTTAAAGATCATCTCGAAATGACTGGTCTTCCACAGCCAGAAGTTGTGCTAGCTGATGGTCATTTCTCTTACTGCTAAAGTGGTGAGCACAGTTAGTGGGCAGTTTAAGTCTGTGGGCACAGGAGGCTTGTGTTGGTGTTGTCACTTCTTAAATGGTTCCCTTGATGTATTTCAGGCCCCGGCTGAAGAATGTGGACAGGAGCACCGCACAGCAGTTGGCAGTAACTGTGGGCAATGTCACCGTCATTATCACAGACTTTAAGGAAAAGACTCGCTCCTCCTCTACATCCTCCTCCACAGTGACCTCCAGTGCAGGGTCAGAACAGCAGAACCAGAGCAGCTCGGGCTCAGAGAGTACAGACAAAGGCTCCTCCCGCTCCTCCACGCCAAAGGGCGACATGTCAGCAGTAAATGATGAATCTTTCTGAAATTGCACATGGAATTGTGAAACTATGAATCAGGGTATGAGATTCAAACCCTCCACCTGCCCATGCTGCTTGCACCCTGGAGAGTCTTCTGTGGACGGCCTTGTAGTGATGCTACCAGGAGAGATTCTGCTTGCTGTGGGCATCTGGCTACCGAGGAATTTCGTACCCTGACAGTTACTCTTGACACTTTTATGTATTCCATTGTTTTATATGATTTTCCTAACAATCATTTATAATTGGATGTGCTCCTGAATCTACTTTTTATATATAAAAAAAAATCTGCTGTGCACAATTTTCCATGTACATTACAACTGGTTTTGTTTCTGTTTTGTTGAAGAGGGTTGGGAGGGGGGAGGGAGCTTTTATTTATTGTGTTCACAGACTCCATCCTGTCAGCATATCCTCTTAAATTTAGTTCCTTCTTCCAGCTATACTCTGTACTATCAGTTTTGATATAACTATATATATAAATATAAAATTATATATAAAGGGTTATTTGAAACCAATCCATGGCAACGCTGGTGCTTGATACACTGTGAAGTGAATACAACATTGAACAGTTGACACAGATCTGGGACAGTCCCTTCTATGAAAGTGCTGAAATATAATTAAAATCAGTCTTACATGAAGTATGTTCCAACGTGCGTGGGAACTTGACTCTCTCATCTGTCTTTAAGAGTACTGGATAATATAAAAATTATATTTTTTAAACAATGTGATCTCAAATGTAAAGACTGCTCCAGATAGCCTGCATTTGCAATGGGCTAATTGACAAATGCCAAGTGGTTCAGTTGGAGGGCTTTGACCATTCGGAAGTAACAAGACTAGCTCCAGAATGCCGAGTATTCGTGTAAATTATGGTTACATGTTAACATTGCTGTTTTTATTATTAAGCACTCATGAAAATATGGTGTTCTGTATCTCGAATTCCGGCCTTTTTCCAGACCTCTGCTCATGCCTGAGGTATATCTAGCAGCTGTCTCTTAGTTCTAGGGTTGCAGTAGTGCATTTTAATCCACACCACCCAGGGAAGCAGTCCCATGTCTGAATGCTAACAACGTCTACTTCCTCTGTGATATTGCAGTGGTGGGTTTTGTGATCATGGCCTGTTTGCTCCTCCTCTACCCCTATCCTCCAAATCCTCACCCTACCAATGTAGTTGTTAGTCTTCTTAAAACCTACTGTGGATCATTTTCTTAAACAAGGGTTGTCAACCACACATCCAGACCCGACACAGAGATCTTCCAGTCTCTGGAGTCCTTTCTTAGTTCCTTGTGTGGGAAAGGACCGCAGGGGTGCATGGGTGAGTTTCAGGGGAAGCTCACATCCCAGGAGAGTGAATGGAAGGAGGTGTTCTTTGCTGACTGAACTCTGAAAGTTTCTTTTCGTTTTTTACCATTTTGGGGGTGGGAGATAATCAAAGACCACTGATAACAGTTTATCACCCCATCTCATCCCAAGTCTGGGTGACTCTGCTTTGCTCTTAGATTCAGGGTAACTCTCCTATCTGACTTTACCTTCATATCCACTGAGTTTGTAGTGCTTAAGCCACGTTAAACATGAAAACGTGGTGTTAACCTTCCTTTAGTTTATCCCACTCAAGGACTCAGCGCGTAAGGAAACATCACATCTTGGTGTTAAAAGAACGGGGTTTGCTTAATAAGAGAATTTCTATTTGTGGAGGCAACAAGTTAAGAACATATTAACAGCTTGAATTGAGTAGCCAACAGAAATGGTTCCATTCACATTTACATTAAAACCAGTCATTTGATGCGCCGGAGTCTGTCCGCAAAGGCAGTGCTATTTGTCAATGGGCTCCTGTTCTCCACGCATGGACAATGCTCCCCTCTTTTTAAAACAGTGCTTGTGTCTGGGATGCAAGCTGTACTTACCTTTTTAAATACCTTTTTAAAGTATTTATTAATGAACCAAAGGAAACCAGGTGCTTTCTGTAAGCATCAGAATATATAATACATAGTGATTTGACTATGAATTTTAAATCCACATTTTAATATTAGTGGGGTATTGCAAAGACATTCTAAAGTTTTAATATTCCTTTTATTAAGGGTCTCAGGGAGGGTTAATTAGTCAGCCATATTTATTTTCCAGAGGTGTAAGGAATTGCTAAGTTTTTTAATTAACTTTTTAAAAAAATTAAAAGCCACCAAATTCATGTGGATTGCACTGCTCTTTGAACCAATAAGTGTTGGTATGCACTTTGTTCAGAAACACTGTGTACTTTTTCAAAATGAGTTTCATGTAAAGTGATTGGACCCCCTAGATTAGTGGAAAAGGCTGATTTACCAGCTCCCCATAGGCTACTAATTCATTCATCGCTGGTGTCTTGGGTTTTCAGTTTTGCCTCCATGATAAATTAAAGAATAAGGAGAGGTGAAGGGAGGGAAGGACCACTTCAGAACAGATGGAGTGAACTTGCCTTGAGGTAGAAACTGCAGTGGCGGAGTCTAAGCGATCAGATGTTCCTGGCTGCCCTGTCTCAGCTGTCATGGGCTGCCTTGAGGTAGAGAGGTGATAGGTGCCACACGATGACATCCTCAGGCATGCATTCTGGAAATGGAATTCCTATAGCTTCCTGCATTTACAGTTTGCCCTACTACAGTACTCAGTAGGTAAAAACACTAGTGTAGCTTACAAAGAGACATTGAGAGGACCAGAAATTCAGTGGCACAGAAAGCAGATTAAAACAAAAAGCACAGTGTTAAGGCTTGCAAGTTTCCCGTACGTTTAGTACATGATCTTTCACACTCGTGTGCACACACACAGAGCTGAGCTGACATGCTCTGCCCGAGTCATGCAGTTGGGAGGGGGAAAAGACATCTTGACACCCACGAGAATATTTTAATCAAAACCTTTCAGTTTGGATCTGGATACTTCAAAACATTGGCAGACGCTTCTGTGAGTTTAGCTCCACTAAGATGTCTCGCCTGCCTTATTAAGACCATTCTCAGTCTACATTTTTAAGCTGCCGTATCTTAAATTATTGAGAATTTATTAATTGCTGAATATATAATAATCTTTGCTTGTATGTTACCGAAAATGGTTTAAGAGCCAACATTTAGAGTGTGACAATGGAGCTGAACAGTTTCTAACGCGCAAGCAGTTCTGTTCTTGTGTATGACTTGTAACCTTAATTTACTGTGTAAAGATGGTTACATTATTTCCTTAGCTTTGTTTGTTGGAGACAGATAGCGAATGCTTGTTAAGTATGTCAGAACATAATCTTCCCTTGTGAACTTTTGTTAATGTCTTATACGAGCTCTATTTTCCATTTGCCCAGAAAGATGGCTTGTATAATGCTTTGGAAGTTTCTGCTCCGTCCGTCTTAGAGCTGACAGTCTGTTAGGTTTGTTTTCTCTTCATGCTAAAGTGTCGGTGGTTTTGTGAACTGGTCAGAAATTCACAGGTCTTAAATGTTTGGGGGAAATTTATATTGGACACTGCTCTTTGTCTAGCAAATAAAAGATGTTAATATATTCCTGTTATTGGCATGTGCACGACTATGTTATTAGAAGCCACTTTATCATTTTCCTGCTTTAAATAGAAATGTCTATTTATGAATTCTGCTTGTAGTTTTTTCACAAATAAAATAGTAAAATTTACATTGGAGACGATTATTTTTGTTCCATAGGTTTTCGCCCTTAGAAAAGCATAGTTTCATCCCCCCTCCCACACATACTGTGGGATGTTGGGGGGGGTGTAGAAAGTATACTCCTTCAGTATTTGAGTTACCACAGCTAAAGTTATTTTGAGTGTCTTAGTGTGCAGATCACATGGTACAAGAAAGAACTGAGCTAAAGAATCATCAAGATTTGGAAGAAAGCAATTGTGTCTGTGCTCCCTTAAGATAGGCTGTGATCTGAAAAAGGAACCGGAGATGTCGTCAAGCCTTTGAAAGCCCACAGACAGCCCTGGCTCTTGACAGAGCTCACTAAGCCTGTTGTGTCCAGATGTAGTAAAACAGCATGTCTAGCCACAAGCCCCAGCTGCAAGGCTGGCCTTTTAACCTGTTGCTGCTTGTGGCCTGCCTTGAGGATTCATCCTGAGGGACTCTGGTTCTGTGCTTGAACTGGCACTGAAGGGAAGAGTGCATCTGGAGTCTTGCCTTGTTGAAGAAATGCTTACCCAGTGGTTCCTGTCTGCATTTCCATCACTGTTCTGTACTTCTGAAATAATTGGGAAGGTTTCAGAGCATGGAGTAAATGGTGGTGTTGCTGATGCTTGCCCCAAGACTTAGGTGTAGAAAAGTTTCCTGTTCTCTCCTCCCATGCTTTTTGTGGTACTTGCAGGCCCTTGGTGGGGATTCCCCACTAGTAGTACTGGGAACACAGGTGAATGGAATCTCATGTAACATGTCTGAGCACTAGGCATCAGCAAAAGTATGTTATTGATCTCATGGCCTGAGAAGCTGAAGCTGCTGCTCATCTAAGTTTTCATGGACACCCAACTATCCTGACCTGAGAACTGCTTGCCGGTTGAGCACAGGGTGGTAAAAGTCACTTGCTGAGGGAAATGTACAAGGCCAGAAGACTCTGTCCCTTGCAGGACAGATGTAGAGCCTTTCTGGAGGTAAGCTGGTAATTAAAGCCAAGTACTGTTTGCTAGTCACTGAGGGAAATTATTGCCTAATCTGACTGCCCAGTGGAAGGAGAAAGGCTCTGATTTTTCTAAAAAGACTGTAGGCCATACTTAGGAATACAAGCCACTGTGGGGCCTAGGCAGATGGTGGAGTGAAAAGTATGCAGGCTGCCTACCATTATTGACTGGTGTAAGGGGGAGCTGGTGTGGCTTGGGCTTTAGTTTCGAGCCTACATTCACAGATTGCTGGGGCATGAACAAGGGGAGGTGGAGAGGACATTAGACTTGAGAAAGGCCACTGCTTTCATGGTCGGACATGAGCATGCACATACTTGGGAAGCTCTTCTAACTCTTGGTTCTCTTCCCTTGGCCTCTAGAGTAGCTAGGATTTCAGGCCTACCCTGTCAGACCCAGCTATGCAGGTGCCTTTGACCCAGACCAGCAGGGCAAGCACACAGGCTGCCCCAGCTTCTCACCATGTGCTCATACCAGACATCACTGATGGAAAATCACTTTTTTGTTTTTCCTTTAAGCTGAATCCGGACTCAAACTTTCCCAATACAGACATTGATAACCCATGCCCATATCATAGAACCCATTTGTTATTCCCGACCTGGACAAAGCTCACTCAAACCTTTTGAAACAACATTTGGGTCACTGAAGCTAGGAATCCAAGGAGGCCAGCCAAAAGACTTGGCAGATTCAAGAAGGAACTACCCAGGACCTTACTCTTCAAAGAACCGGGCCCCCTGTAGAACAAAGCCAGATTGGAAGATTCCTCAGACTGCCAGGATTGAGCGGAGCAGCTGCAGACTCCTGACCCAAGGATCTTGCACTCTTGAGTGCTAAGCGTCACCCCAGTTCTGTCAGTCTCGGCCACAAATCACAAGCCAGGTCACCAAACGGATGTCACTCCTGGAAGTGAAGAATACACTTGTGGAGTAGATGGAGCTGAGAGACTCACTTCCAGGGATTGGGTGATCTTGGGCAAGTCAGCCTCACAGGCATGTTGCCCTTGCTAAGACAGATGGAATGTGCACTCTGGCCTTGGTCGTTTGCCAGGTCAGTAGCTGATGCATTGAGAAGTAGCTGTAAAACCGTTTCTAGTAACAAGGGGATTTCTTTTCCTGAATTCGTGTTCTCGTGTTTACTGATAACCTCACTGATAGAAGAGTTTGTTTTATGATTGGTTTATTGTGTCTTTTAGTTGGTACTATTTTTCCTGGCCCAGAGGCAGGAGCCATTGGTTAAAGGCCATGTATAAATGAATGAAATCCAGAGATGGCTTTGACAGCTGCTCTGTATTTCTGTGGCTACAGTGTTGTACCCAGTGTGGCTTTCCATTAAAAGTTTCAAGTTTTCAATGATGTTCATCGTCCTGTTAATATTTTGTTTGGTTATCAATGTTGCTGATTTTATTTTGTTTTAAGTTTGTTTTTTTAACTAGTATATACTTGTTGAACAAAACAATGGGTTTTGTAATGACTTTTTTTTTGGTACTTTTGAAAAATTCATTTTGAAGTTTTGGGAAGTTTCCACCTCCACTTATATCCCCGCCCATTTCTGCTTACCCCTTCTGCCCTATTAGCCACCCAATCCTTTGTCCTGTGCCGGTGGTCACCGCTGCTGTGCATTTGTGATTGCCACGGCTGTGTCTGGTATAAAGGACAGCATTTTATAGTACTCCTTTCTACTCTGTAGTTCTCACTTTCTGTTTGCCTCAGCCACTATGTCCCCTGGCCTCTGATATCAGCAGGTTGTATTTCTGTTTCCAGAGCTCCTGCATGCACTAACCCTCTTCCTAAACGGTCCCCCTCTATTCTCATGTCATGTATATGTGTATGTCATATATATGTATACATATACACATATATACACACATATGTTCCATACATTTAACATATTTCACTTCACATGAGAGAAAACATGCAATAATTGTCTTTCTGGGTCCACTTTATATTGCATAACATGATTTCCTGTTCCATCCATTTTCCTGCAGATGATATCATTTCATTCTTGGGAGTTAACAGAACTCCACTCTGTTACTTCTTCCCCCCACTCCACTCCCCACCCCCACACATTTAATTCTGAAGGTGGGGAATTTTCAATCTAAGTACCTGCCAACATGGAACTCCGGAAGTTTAACCCACAGGGCTTGCTGAGGATTGAGCCTAGGGCTTCATGCATGCTAGGCGAGCACTGTATCAACCAAGTCACCTCCCAGCCCACCAGTTAAGATTTTATTAGAATAGTAGCTGCTTGAATAGCAAAAACTCCAAGAAGTCCTACAGAGAAAGAGAACCATTCCCCTTTCTTCACTCTGCTTTAAAAAACAAAACAAAACAATCAAAACTACCAATTAATATGATGCTGGAGAAGGCTTTAGTGAACAGAGCAAGGGCAAACTTGTCGAGCCCAAGTACTAGATGCACACTGCTTCTGTTGTTTGGAGAAAACCATTGCGCCTCCAAAATCCTTGCTTTGGTCAGATATTTCCAAGGCTTTATGACCTGAAGAATTCCTGCCTCCTGGCAGATGTTCAGAATATGTTAGTTGTCTGCTTGCCTTAGCTGTCAACAGGCCTTCCGGATGCTTCTTTTTGGTCACACTGCAGCTTAAGTGAGTCCTAGCCCCACCCCACAAGCCTTTCTTCTGAACGCACATGAGATGCTGACAGCCGGCCATGACCATCCACCTCAGTGCCTGTGAAAGCCCCCAACCCCCAATGTCTAATGACTGCTGCAGGAAGGAGACTTTAGGCTTGGGGAGCCCCATCATCACTAACACTGCCCAAACCAGGTGGCACAGTGGGACTTGCCTTATCCCCAGGGAAAGGTGGTAGTAATGGTAGCAGGATAGTGGAGATGGGGTGACATATAAATTCAACATGTATTCCTGGATGAAAACCCAAGGTCTCAGAAGGACCCCGCTTTTAGTCTATTTCCCCAAGTGTGTGTACCAGAAGGTTTGAGAATAGTTGCTGCTCTTGTACCTGCCACAGTACAGAGTCTAGGTGTGGAGGGAGAAATACTTTCTAACCCTGGCTGGGCAGTGGTATCGCCTGCCTTTAGTTCCAGCACTTGGGAAGCCAAGGCAGACAGATCTCTGTGAGTTCAAGGCCAGCCTGGTCTACAGAGCAAGTTCTAGAACAGCCAAGGCTACACAGAGAAACCCTGTCTTGGGGGGAAAAATTGCTTACCCAAAATGTCAGGAAGAGAAAAATCTTCCTTTCTTCCCTTGATCAGTAAGTGAGTTCATAAAACAAACTCAGTAGCCAGTCTAACAGAAAAAAAAAAAAATTTAACTTCATGCTTATGAATGGGAATGTCATAGCAAACTCAAATTCAAAGAAGGACCTCGTGACTGACTTTTATGTAGCCATGAGGAACAGGCCTGGGGCTTCTGAGAGTTACTGAAGACAATGAAGGAGAAACAATGAGCAGGGTTCTTGTTATGTGGATAGAGTCAGTCCAGTCATGTAGAAGGTTGTCCCTTAGAACCAGGAGTGCCAGTGTGTGCCTGTAATCCCAACACTTAGGAGGTGGAAGCATGAGGATTCAGAGTTCAAAGCCAGCCTCAGCTCTAGACTAAATTCTAGGCCAGTCTGGGCTATGTGAAACCCTGTCTACAAAACAAAGCAAGTCCCAGGGAGGAGTGGCAAGCCATGACTTCATCTGTGGTGTAGACCTTGAGACTTTCCCTGGTGATACAATTAATTCCTCTGACTTGGTGGAAAAGATTCCCAGATGGAACTTTTCACAGTCCAGGCCTGTTTTACAGATTGTCCATAGGTATGGTAATTAATTAATCTTGATTGTCAGCTTGTCAAGGTTTAGAATCACAGGGGCTGCAGAGATGACTAAGAGCACTGGCTTCTGTTCCAGAGGTCCTGGGTTCAATTCCCAGCACCTACATGGCAGCTCACAACCGTCTGTAACTCTAGTTCCAGAGAATCCAGCAACCCCACCCAGACATACATGCAAGTCAAAACACCAATGCACATGAAATGGTAAAAAAAAAAAAAAAGATTCAGAATCACCATGGAAACACTACTCTAGGCTTGTCTGTAAGGAGCTTCTGGATTAGTTTAACTGAGGTGGGAAGACCTGCCCTGTATTTGGGTGGTGCTACCATCCTGTGTCTGCAGTCTTGGATAAACAAAGGCATCCCTCTACTTCTGTTCCCTAGCTGCTACTGATGTGACCTCCAGCTCCTGACATCACAACTGCCCCACCAGGATGGACTTCCCTAAACCATGAGCCAAAACAAGTCTTTCCTTCCTCAAGTTGCCTTTGTTAGTATTTTATCTTAGGACTTCACAATAGGTGAACGAGGCAGGCTTAGAGAAAGGCCTCCCTGGGCTAGGATACACTTCCTTGGATCAGCAAGGTCTACTGAGTATTCTGACCAAGCAGCAGAATGTGCTAGAGACCCTGGCTCTCACCCGGCAAGCAGAATGTGCTAGAGACCCTGGCTCTTACCCGGCAAGCCCAGCACACAGGTAGGTGCACCTTACTTTGGCATATGGGTTTCTAGTTCTGAACAGTGAGCTTCCAAGTCCAGGGGGCGGCTATGGCGGAGGCACAGGCCCTAGAATCAGATCTGAAAATTATCTGTTTAATGGTTTTAATCAGTTCTCTCTGGTCTTCTCCTCCCCTTCTAGAATGACAAGATCCACAGATCTACAAGTCACTGGCCTTATGGAGATTTTGGTTGGTTCTTGATTTTTGCAACCTGGCTTGGTATTTGGCATTCTCAAGGCCATGGGCTATCCATCTATTTTCCAGCTCCAAATATTTTCTCCATTTTTCCCTTTCCTTCTCTCCTGGCCTGTGGTTTTATTTTGCTGCTGTTTTACTTTAAAAATAAACAGGATCTGGAGAGATGGCTCAGCAGTTAAGAGCCCGGGCTGCTCTTCCAGAGGTCCTGAGTTCAATTCCCAGCACCTACGTGGCAGCCCACAACTGTTATCTGTAATTCCAGTTCCAGGGGATCTGACACCCTTTTCAGGCCTCCCTGGGTACTACGCATGAAACAAACAAGCAGGAAATCCATCTTTACCTGAAACTATTTTTTTTTTTTTTTTTGGTTTTTCGAGACAGGGTTTCTCTGTGTAGCCCTGGCTGTCCTGGAACTCACTCTGTAGACCAGGCTGGCCTTGAACTCAGAAATCCACCTGCCTCTGCCTCCCAAGTGCTGGGATTAAAGGCATGCGCCACCGCTGCCCGGCTTTACCTGAAACTATTAAAGTCTGTTTTTTAAAAACAAAAACAAAAAACAAAAAGCCTAGTATTTACTTTCCTGATGATAGTGCCAACAAGCTAAACGTGGTAAGGAACTTTTACAACCTGACAAAGCGTATCTGTGTAAAAATGCACAGGCAACATCACCCCAGGGTGAAAGATTCAGGATCCATGCAACGAGGATGTCTGCTTTCACAACTTCATCTCTCCCGGGATTCTTGCCAGGAGTTAGGTAAGAAGCTGCAATAAACGGCATCCAGATTAGAAAGGAAGAAGCAAAATGGTCTGTCCTTAAGCATGACATCATCTTGACATAAAAAAAAAAATCCCCAGCCCTGTTCTACAAATGAACGTGGGAACAAGTTCAGAGTGCACAGTAGAAGAACAGTGTGCACAAATCATTGTTAACATCCATACATTTGCAGTGAACACATTGGAAATGGAATGCAGAAAGATTCATGAAAAAATGCTCCGTGTGGTGGCACACATTTGCAATCCCAGGGCTGGGGAGGCAGAGACCGGATGAGGAGTGTTGCTGGCCAGCCAACACAGCCTGCTTGGTGAGCTGCTGTGCAGCAGGACAGTGAGACTTTGTCAAAATAAAGGGGGGCGGGGACAGCTCTTGAGGAAAAACAGTAGAGGCTGTCCTCTCTCCGGTATGCACGCATGCACACACACACACACACACACACACACACACAGTGAGGAACACCAAGCCCACACTGTAGATGCTTGAGTTGGTTTGAAGTGGTGTCTGGGTAGTCTCAGTTGCATGGCCCATCTGGGAGGCAGCTACATCTGGGATCTGTCAGAACCAGAGAGCAATTTCACTAAGCCTACACCCTTCAATGTGGAATTCACGGGATCCTCCTGCAGAAAATGAGTCCAAAGTTTGCAACAGAGGACCTTTGGGAGTTGGGGGTAATTAACCTTTTGCTGTAACATGAGCTTTCTCAGCTAAATGGAGGGGAAAACTAGACCAGGTTTAATAGTGAACAGATTCGTGGTCGCCTCAGTAACCATGTGCTGTACGGAGCTGTGTTTGCCACGTGTGGTCTGGCGTGAGAGGACAGCCACGTACATACCCTACCGGGTCTCATACTCTATAGCCCAAGCTGACTCAGAAATCATGCTGTATTCTTAGCTAGCCTAACACTAGGCAGTTCATGCTGTCCTATGTAGCTCACTTCCAACTCACTGTGTAACCCAGGCTTTGCTCAAACCCACTCTGTGGCTTCTGCTATCCTCCAACTAGTGTGATGCTCCTGCCTCAGCCTTCCTAGTACTGTTGTTACAAGCGTGAGACATCCTATCTAGCCCCATCTCTACTTTTCTCTTCTTGACATGAGCTAGGCCTTGTCTTGCTCTGTGGCTATGGAGGTAACTGTACCACTTTCCTAGCACATTGAGGTCCTGGCATTGTTTCTGCCGTTGCTTCGCCCATGACCTCACATACTCTCCAAGCCATAATTGAATTCACATTTGATCTGCTTGACCTCAGCCACTCTAGGACAGAGTCCCTGGTGGACAGAGCTCTGAGAGCCTATGAGGCAGTAAGAACGGCCACCTGCCCTCTGGGGCCCAAGAGACCTCAGGCCAGTCTCATTTGACTTGTCTGAGGTTGAAGAGTCTCCACCTTCGACTATATTTGGGAACCAGGGCTGCTGTGAAACCTGGGTGCTTAAAAAACACAGCAGTCATCAGTTGTCCCTTATGCCAGAGGCTACAGAAGGATTGAGTCCCAAGAAGCTACAGGGAAGGTGCTGTCCCAGGCCAGTCTCCTATGGCACACAGATGGATATCTTGTTCCTGTGACTTCACACTGCCTTCTCCCTGTCTAAATGTCCACTCATCCCTGTGCCTCTATTTGATTGGTTTGGTGTCTTGTTTTTCAGAGGCTGGCTTTGAACTTGTGAACTCACTATGTTGTCAGGGTTGACCTTGATCCTCCTCTTCCTGCCTTTGGAGTGCTGGAATTACTGGTATGTGCACCACTGGTTTATAAATGTCCCCTCTTTGAGGACAGCAGTCACACTGAGGACTGTATTATGGCTTCCCAGAGACATTTGCATAATCAGGAGATCCTGATTAACCCGGATGGACTTCCGGAGGGATAAGTCTTAACAGATGGCTTCCTGGGCCAGGCCTTGAGCTGAAGCTTTCTCTAGTGTCCATAGTTAATTCTCTCTGTCACCATGACTGGGTTTGGGGTCACCTAGATGATACACTAGGAAGGTTTAACTGAGGAAGACCCACCCCAAATGTAGGTGGCACTGTGGACTGAATAAAAACAGGGAAAGGAGGAAGCAACCGTCCGCTAACATTTACCTTTCTCCTCGTCCTGACTGGAGACAGAGTAAGGAGCCACTTAATCATCCTATGGCCACGCACTCCCTACCCATGACGGGCTCTGTCTTCTGAACCAGAAGCCAAAAGAAACCTTCTCTCTTAAGCTGTTTTTAGGTACTCTGACAGGACAAAAAGAAAAGTAACGCACCCGGGGTTGTTTTTCTCTCTCACTACAGGCTCAGAGAAGAAGTGCCCTGACTGATGTTTCTTTTGTGGGAGCGGAAACTGAGGCACATATTCTGTAAGGAAGAGGCCCCTGTGCACTCTGAGTTCTGCCGGTAGCATCTTAAAATCAAACCTTTCAAAGACGAGACTGAGGGTTGAGAAGTGGAGCAACTTCCTTGAGGTGTGTGACTCTCCTGGAGGCCCACTGTCTACCTTCGCAGGGATGAGAGGAGGGCTGGAGCTGACCCTTGTCAGATGACCTGGGTTTGAGACAGTGTCCTGGGCTTTCAAGGGCTACGAGAAGCCCGTTTCCTCAGCTGTAAAAATTGGCGTAGGAAACAGAGGTGTGGCTGTCGGACACATTGCATCTCCCCAAAGTTTCCCCAACCCTGCTGTACAAGGCCTGGATTTTCTAGGGCAGTGTTTGGCCCTAATCCAAGCCCCATAAATGGCAGTCGGCGGGTCTGTGCCTACTCCCACCCCAACACCCCAAACCCCTATAATTGGAGTCTTGTCGGTGAGTTATTGGCGCGATGTTTTTATAGACTCCCCCACATACCCTCCCCATATTACTTCCAAACAGAGGCCTTGTAAGACCCAAGCCAGAAACATAGCTAAGAGAAAGTGTGCCAGTGACCTGGCCCCTACGAGGGTGATGTAGAGAACTTTCCAGGGCTGGGTCTGTTCCTGTCCTCCCTCTGGCAGCTCCTGCCTCCCTCTTCCTTCCACAGAAGCCGCTCTGTCCCCTCAGACTGGGCCAGCTCCCATTCAGTTCTCTAATGGTTCTGGGAAGGGTAGGAGCTGTGTTTCCAGGCCAACATAGAAGCAGCCAGCCAGGGAAGTCAGTCAGCCTGCCATTGTCTCACAGTCAGATTCTGACATGTAGCCAGGCCCACACAGCAAGGCATGGCCGCTTGCACTATGAGTCACAACCAGCTAGCCAGTTGCCTGGCCAACATCAACCAGTCTGCTCATTAGCATACCCAGCCAGGCGAGCACTTGGCTGCTGTATGACAGCCAGACTTGGCCACATTGTCAGGGACACTCAGTCATGGCTGCTCTCGTTCAGGGTCAGTCAGATGCCCAGCCAATATCAATAGGCCAGACACTGTCTTGGGGTCGGATTCTATTACAGCCACTAACACTGTGAGTCAATACTACAGTCAGCAGGTCTCTTAGTCAGTCTCAATCCATCAGCCAGCCAGCCAGCCAGTCAACATCCAGCTGCCAGCCACTAGGCATCAGCCACCCAGTCAGCTTAATATAAACTAAGAATCAGCCAGCCTTATATTCAGGCCAGTTGGTCCCTAGGATCGTATTTCACAGCTGGACTCAGTTTCCTGGTTACAACCATCCAGTCAGGCACAACCGCTCACACCATGAGCCAGCCAGGCAGACTAGGCAGGGCAGCCATATGATCACTTTTCAGTAATAAAGGCAAGTGGTCAGGCCTGTCCGATGGGCACAGTCGCTTTCTGTCTGCTAAACGGTCATATCATCATGGGCAGCCACTATCTGTGGCCTGGTGGGTTACCAGCCAATCAGTAACTCTTCGAGGAATAGACATGCCATCAAGGCAGGCAGGCAAGACTTAGGGGTCACAGGCAGACATGCAGTCATACAATCAGTGTAAAAAAGATGGCCACCCCCCAGCCAGCTAGCCTGTCAGTCACAGTCATCAAGCCATCAATCAAGTTCCTCACTGGGCACTCTCAGGAGATCAAATTCAGCTTGTCAGTCATCCGTCACTCAGTCAGTCGATTGCCTGGCTATTTAGTCAGTATGAATTTTCAGGCAACCAAACCAACTGACACTGTCATCCACTAGCCATCCAGGCAGTCATGTAGACACAGAGCCAGCCTCCTGATTGACTCATCCTGTAGTTGAACAGGCTTACTTTATTGGTCCATCTGCAGCCAGCCAGGATTGTCACAGTGCCACTGTCGAAGGCCTGTTTTGCTTGCTATGCAGTGTGCTGATTACTAGAATAAGAAATAATTTACCTTTAAATCTTTTATGTTTTTGTGTGTGTGTGTGTGTGTGTGTGTGTGTGTGTGTGTGTGTGTGTGTGTGTGTGTACATGAATGAATGCCACACTACACATGTAGAGGTCATAAGATAACCTGGGTGGTCAGCCTTGGCAGCAGGTGCCCTGCTGAGCCATCTTGATGCCCATTTTATTCATTTTTTAGTCTGGTGTAAAATAAAACTTTTTTGAGTTTCCTTTTGAAGTTGTTTGTTGCCTGTGTATAGACACCTTTACCCTCTGAGCCACCTTGCCAGCCCAGAGCAATCTATTCTTGAGGCTGTCTGGTTTGTGAAAACAGGAGCATAGGGTTCAAACTGTCTCCTTGGATTTGCAGAACATAGAAAGGAGGGAGGTCTGAGGTGTGGGGAAGATCTTGACAGGAAAGTGAAGTTCAGGGCACATGGGCTCAGGAACTTCATGGCTCTTCACGGGCTGTGTGTTCAGAAACAGAGGCATCCACGTGCTTGAGCGTGGTAGACTTTTGGCCCTTTGATGTGAAAGGTTCATCAGCCCCTGGCATAGGCCCAAAGGAAGGCCCCCAGCTGCAACCAGCTTAAGTCGCCTTCAAGTTCTTGAAAAGCAACTTATGCAGCTCCCCAGAGTGACCCTGTGATCTGTGTCAGAGGGTGTCATGCTGACAGGAACATATTGTTCAGCTACAGCACCTCCAACATCTGTGACAAAAGCGTAAACATTGAGCAAAGCCAGAGGATTCATTCAAACGTTGTTCATTTTCAGCAAGCTTCCCCTATCAGTGGCCGGGTCAGTCCCATTCACAGCCAACCGGCTGTCACCATAACAAACCCACCCGTTGACCATCAGCCCATCTGTCATCTCACCTAATCACACTGAGATACCTCCTTACAGTATTCATATGAGACAGGAGCAAACCTCTGCAGAAACAGAAAACCAGAACACCATGGCTTACTGGAACCTTCAACATATCAAGAAACAGTGGTCCCAATGCAGCCCCCTGTGTCATCGGGACAGCCAGGGCAGGGGAGGCTGGGACATGCATGCTGGAGTCCTGTGGAGCCTGTTGTTAGGCAGAGGGCCACACAGGCAGATGCCTACAGAGAGGAGCAGGAGAAACTTGGGCAGTTTTCCATCAGACCACCCGAAAGTTCTCTGAGGATTCCGCATGGCCTTGCAGCCAGGAGCTTTCCCTTTTCCTTTCCCTTTCCTGCTTCCTGTGCCTCCACTCCCCCCTCTCCATCCCTTCTTCCTCAGCCCTCGCCTGCCTTCCGTACATACTCACACCCCCACACCTCCCAACCGTCACACACTACATATGTGTTCACCTCAGACCCAGGCACTGTGTATATCCGTGCCTTACTTCTTGGCTGGCCTCCTCCTGGCAGAAAGTCCTGTTCCTAGAAGCCGCCCAGCCTCCTCCACTCTTCAGTCAGGACTTCCACCTGTGAAGGCTGGCCTAGCTGGCCACTGTGCATTTGAGTTTTCCTGGTCATTCTCCTCCACCCTCCAGTTTCTCAGAAGATGACAGGGAAGGCTGGGAGGAGCCCTGCTCACTCCCTTCCTGTGCCTAAGGCCGGTACGCTTCAGTTCTAGTTCTTCAAAGCCTGGCTGACATCCAATCAGAAGGGCAAGTGTGAGCCAGACCTGCTAAGCCCCAGGGAACAGCTGTCCATCTCTCTGAGATGGGGGACTGCCTTCCTTCTTTTGGACTCTGGCAGAGAGCCTCACTGTGTCTCCCTTCCTGTGTAGGAGGAACCCAGGGCACTTTAAGTCTCTGTAGCTCCATGCTTCCTCTTCAACCTGAATATGCTGACAGCCACCTGCTCCATGCCAAGCCGGGGATAGGAGGGAAGGAGGGGTTGAGGTGAAGAGCCAGGGGTCCTAGAACCCATGACAGCTGACCTGGGGTGAATGTGTAACCCCTGGGGTCACTGGTGGCTCTGGCCCAAAGGCCCTTCCTTTAACCTTCTTCCTTGATTGATCTTCCAGGCCACACACTGCCTCAGACACTGTCACCCTTCATCTCCCCGGAGTCAGCACCTCCTGTCTCCCCACAGTTCTGGGAGTTGAAGCAGTGATGGCCAAGCCAGGACTGACTGGCTCCTGGTCCTAGAGTGGTGAACAGTACAACAGGTCCAGGTGCCTCTTGTCCCCATACCAAGCCCGTGCGAGGGCCGCCTCACGGTGGCTTTCTTTCTGCCTGGTCCCCTCTCTCACTTCATGGCTGTCTGGGCCTCTGCTCTGACTTTACACTTAATATTTCTTTTTTCCTTAGAGATGAAATTCCAAATAGCCAGAGGTGTGGGATACCACCCCCACCCTATCCCCCACTGCCCCCTCCCCCGCCAGTAGAGAGAACCTCTCTCCTCCTTCCTTCCCCCCTCAATGGTGGGATGTGAAACTGGAACTTCTCTTCTGTTTGCCAGAACTCTCCCCACAGCAATTGCTTCTCTAAGGTCCACATCTGGCCTAGTACAGTTCAGTGGCAGGACTGTGTTCCTTGGAAATGTCATTCCAGAAGGAAGGGTGCAGCCCTGTCAGAAGTGAGTGAGTGAGGGGGGTTTGGGTGTTTATCTTCTCCCCAGCCCCACCCCACGACAGAACCAATCCCTGTACTTCAGGCTGCAGGGCCACCCACGGGCTGTCAGCTGCAACCTGTGGGAGCCTTTGCCTCAGACCGCAGACCCTACTCTGTGAACAGGCCAATGTCCTTAGCAGAGTCCCTTCCCCTCCCTGCCCCCGACATCCTCCTGCCCTCTCTCCCTGCCCTCTCACCTACTTTGCTCAGCCCTTTCCTGCCTGCCCCTCCTCCTCTCACCCCTCCCAGCCATCTTCTTTTGCTCTCTTCCACAGGCAATGCCTCTTCCTCTCCTTTTTCTCTCCCTCTGGGACCATCTGCCCTCACCTCTCTCCCTCCTGCAGCCTGTCTGTTTTTCCCTCTGTCCCTAGCTTCCTGTCATTGGGGTTCCTTCCTTTCTTCTTCCTCTTATCAATGTTCTGGCCTAAATCCAGGTCTGTAGGGGCCAGGGTATTCTGCAGGGTTGCCAGCCTGCTGACCCGGAGATACAGGCTCTCAAACTGTCTGGTCCACACAGGTCCAAGGTGGGATGAACTCAGCCTCTTCAAGAGAGCACTTCCTCAGGACAGCTACCTCAGAGGACAACGGCCATCTTTTAAGTTGCCCAGGAGCTCTGTTCTAAGCCAGGTGTGTGATATCAGGGCCTGGGGCCTACTCTCCTTAGAGACACTATGGAGCAGTCATCTCCGAGGGTAGCCCTGCTTACCTTCAGGCCTGACTCATTTCTGGAATCTGCCTCTTTCTCTAGAGGCCCTGCCTCTTCTAGATTTCACAGTATCCGAGCTAGGCTGTCTCAGACTCCTGCAAGAACCCCAAGGACTTGGCTACCCACAAGGGCATACCTCACCCAGCAACCAACAGCTTCCCTAATCATTCTTCCCTGAATCAGCTGTCTGAATACACAGAGAGAGAAAGAGAGAGAGAGAGAGAGAGAGAGAGAGAGAGAGAGAGAGAGAGAGAGAACGCCACTCCCTGAAATACACAAACACTCCCTCCACCTTCCTTTTCTGGGCTCTCAAACCCCCACCTTGTATCATGTGCCTCTTCTGAGCAGTGGTCTGTCAGTCACACCTGCTTCTGGTCTGTCCTGTCAGTCCCCGCATGGCGCACTGTAGACTGAGAGGGTTCCTCTAACAAGACAAGCCTCTTCCTGTCCTGACTCAGGCTTCCAGGCTTCCAGGCTTCCAGGCTTCCTGCTTGGGCTCTTTCTCACCTCAGCCTCCACTTGCAGAGTCTTAGGGTTTAAGCTCCCAAGGAGGAGGAGCCAGACAGGCCTTGGAGGAGGGGAATGGAGGGGGAAGGGAGAGAAAGTGGAGTAGAGAAAGGAGTTTCCCCCTCAGCTCCTCCCCCACGGGTCTCCTGATGTGAGAGTTGTTGGCCTTTGTTGGTTTGGGACTGGTTTCTGTAGCTGGTTTCTGACTATCAGGGGACACACTCCAGAGGTTGGGGTGGCTTAGTGTGTATGGGAGTGGACAGTGACTCTTCAAAAAAGTGTGGTGTGGCTACAGACTTTGAATCCAGCAGGAAAGTAGCAAAGACTTTCCGGGCAGGAATGGTGGATATATCTGTAATTCCATCACTCAAGGGACAAAGGCAAGGCGAGTTCAAAGCTCAGGCTACTGGAGTGAGACTTTACCTCAACAAAACCAGACTGTGTGAGACACTGACTGACTTTCTTCTGAGGAGAGGGCAGAGGTAATAGTGGAAAGGCTTCCGGTTGGGTATTCTTGTCCTCATCTCCCCAGCCAACCATAACTCTTTCTAGCCTCTGGCCTCAAGAACCATGAGGGAAAACACCTTGATATATAAACCAGGGGCCGAAGGGAGGCCATACCTGAGCCTCCCAGATGGGCCAGAGGGCTCAGGGGACGCAGGCTGCCAATGGGAATGAGGCTCATGGGAGGAACCAGCGTGCAGCCTCCCGGCCCCAGCTTGCAGCCCTCCGGGCTGTCTTTATTTGAAAACACTCTTGGCGCTTGGCAGCCAAGGCACTTTCTAAGGGCCGCTGGGTGGGAGTCACAGCAGAAGCCCGTCATTCACAGGCCCGAGGGGGCTTTGTAAAGACAGTTGCTCTCCTGCTGAGCACAAACCCACCATTTCCGCTCTTCCAGCTCCTGAAGAGGAGGGCCTGGCCACTGTGTGAAATGTTCTTAGAGATCTCCTGCTGAGGCGACAGGGCTCTGGGCAGAAAGCAGCAGGCTCCCCGCTGACCCCAGGATGACATCCAAAGACCTGTGAACTGCATGAAGAGGCCACCCTCAAGTCTTCTCTGCTTCTGCCCAGCCCCAGGATGGCCTTTCTTCAAGAAGTCTTCCCAGAATGCACCAGGATGCCAGGGGGAACATAACCAACAAGGATTAGAATCTCACTTGCCATCTGTGGTTTTTATTGTTGTTGTTTTGTTTTGAAATAGGTTCTCATTATGTAGCCCTGACTGTCCTGAACTCACTATGTAGACCAGGCTGGCCTCAAACTCACTGAGCTCAACCTGCCTCTGCTTCCAGAGTGCTGGAATTAGATTAAAGGCATGTGCCACCACACCTGGCTACCTGTGTTTCTATCATCAGACTTCTAGAAGGAACTACTATACCCCATTGCTGCCTCTTTGGCCCTATGCTGCCTCTCAGTTTAGAGGCCAGACACCCAGAAGTAAGGTGTCAGCTGAGCAACTGGTCTCTTGAGGTTGTGAGAGGATCTGATGATCCCAGTGGGTTCCTGACTGGCACGGGGGTGGGGGGGGGATTTCGTCTGTGTTCACATCTCTTCCCCCCCTCTGCCCTTTTTATAAGGACACCCAGTCATACTGAATGGGGGTCCACGAAACAGACCTTATGTTGATTTGATTCCCTCTGCAAAGATGCTTGCTCTAATAAGGTCATGATCTGGGGTACTGGGAGTTAAGACCTGGGCATGTATTTTATAGAGGAACACAACCCAATCTATAGTACTCACACTCTTGACTTTGTGGGGCTTAAAATCACAGAACCTTTGTTCCTGGTCTATCACATGAGGTTTGTGAAAGGGAGAGGGATTGCCAAGAGTTTGATCTGCCTTGGCTGCCTCCCAGCTTTGTGACGCAGGGCAAAAACCTCTCCGAATCAGTTAGAACTAGACTCCTCATTCATCTCTAGAAGAAGGTGGTGGTGAGAGTTAGAACCGTAGACCCTGATTGGTAAGCCAGGAAAACTGATTCCGTGGCAAAAGTATTCAGACCCCCATCTCACTGTTTTCTAGACACATCCAGAAACTTCTAGAAATGTAATTGTAAATTGCTGGTATCAACGATGTCATCCGGAGAATTATATTGTTGCAACTGTGTTGCAGGTATGCCGGTATGCTGGGAAGACCTCGATTCTGATTGAGTCCAAGTCCTGATTCTGGCAGTCGTAGAAATCAGGTCATAGAAAGCAAGCATCAGTCCTCTCCATGGCCCTAGTTGAGTGATGGAGAAGAGTCCGAGGGTCAGGGAGGTGAATTGTTTTATCCCAGGTCCCAGAAGGAGTAAGGGACAGACAGCTGGCTTCTGTGATGAGCTCTGTTTCCTCTTAGCTCTTCATTCACTGGGGCTGTTCTGTCATAGAAGAAATAATGACAAGAGTCATTGACTTGACTGAGGGGCAGGTTCCTTCTTCCTTCTTAGCTCTTCACCATCTGGCAAGGACTGCTATGTGGCTTGAGGGTAGGTCAAGAGTTAGCAGACTTAATTCCTGCAGTCCTGGCTTGGGATCTTGGCTGCACAAAGACTAACTGTTGTGTCTTCATGCAAAAGGACTTTACCTCCTTGAGGATGCTGTTCTCTGTCTGGAGGAGGCAGCTGAGGGTGTCAGCAGTGCTGAAGTAGTGCCCATGAGGCATTTGTATGGGACTGGGCCATCATGGACCCTGCATAGAGGTATCCAGGGTTTTTCATATCTACGGCCTTTTGACCCCTGAGACGAAGCTGGTGACTACAGCTGGGCCCACAGGATTCTAGTCAGTGTCTGCTGACTGAAAGACTTCTAGAGATGGAAGCTGAGGTCCATGGGAACTACTTTTGCTCATACAATGGCAACTTGCAAGGAGAACCTGACCATAGAAGAAAGGAATGGATAACAAAGAGATAGCCTTGACACATTAGAGTCCTCAGAAGCGCCTGAGGTAAATGTGTGATAACAAACTGTTTATTTGGGAAGAGCTCAGGAAATCTGGAAAGAGTGTGAGGAAGTGAGAGGAGGAGGGGGAGCAGGCACTACTCACTCAAGACGAGGAAGCTGGCTGGGTATTTACCTTTTTTTTTTTTTTTTTTTTTTAATGTTTGAATCACTTTGTCAGGAGGAAGAATAAATTTAACCAAATGAAGAAGACGGAATTTTACAAAGAGAAAAGGATGATTTCTAGTGTTCAAGTCATGAAACAATGTCTGCCCCTTTGGTTACTAGTGACACTTAGAGTACACAACACAAACCTGAATACTCAAAACTCCCAAGATGCAGGGGGCTTGTTGGTCCCAGGCCAGACTGGGCTATGATAGTGTCTCAACAAACAAACAACCCCAAACACCCCCCCCCCAAAAAAACAAGAAACACACACAAAGCAATGAAAGAAAGACAGACAGACAGACAGACAGAAAGGGAAAAGAAAGAGAAAGGAAGGAAGGAAGGGAGGCAGGCAAGCAGGAATGGACAAAATTCTTATAACACCAACTGTGGAGAAAAAGCAAGCTCCCCTACAGCGTCCACATCCGTGGAAGGGACTGTAGTAGCCGTTCCCCCATTGGATGGAAGCCCACGGAAATGTTGCCCTGAGACACGATGTGGGACCATTCATGGGTGTGTAAGCTCTGCAAATGTCCAGCTATGTAGACTTGTGACAGAAATTATCCAGCTGGAGGGGCTCCCCTGGAACCTGGAAATTTCTAGAGAGTTAGAAATACCCCTGGACCTGTTTCCTCCTAATCTCCAATATAACCTTCAGCCCAGTATCCAGATGTCACCAGGAGAGTCTCTGGAAGCCTTGTAGACCTGAGGGGAAGTTCTAGGCACCTCTGGTGACACAGCATTGGGTGAGAGGTCCAGGACATTGGGTCTTGAAGCCAGGCTATGGCTATAGCAGGTCGGATGCTCTCCTAGTTGAGAAGTCAGCTTGGAACTTTGAGATATTCCACCAGGGTCCCCTCCCCCCTCTGAGTACATGGGCACCCCTCCCCTCCTGGAAGAAACAGGTTCACATAGCCTGGAAGGGAGGGGCTGATTAAGCCCCTGCTACCTCATTCCCTAAAGACCAATCAGTTTAAAAGTCACACTGTTCCACCAATCATGTTGTGCCTAATGACTGCTGCTCTAAAATCCGTATATAAGGTCCCTGAATGGGCACTGCGAAGTCGCTCTCCAGTCTTGGTATGCAGAGTGACCTCAGCATGCTGAATCAATAAATTCCTCTTGCATTTTGCATCAATCTGGACTCCATGTGTTCACTCAGAGGGTCTCCAGTAAGTTAAGGCTCCCCCAGAGTCTTACATAGTGATGATATCCCCCAGGTTATATAGCAGGAGAAGCTGAAGTCTTCTGAGGGCAAGGCCTCATGGGAGGGGCAGAGGGGGCTGGCCACTCGTGCCTTCTGCTACACTTAGAGTACCTGGTGGACTCAGGGTAGAAAGTGCAGCAGGCCAGGGACCATCAGCTCAGCTCCAGGAACCACTAGTCACTAGATCTACAGTTGGCATCTTCTCCTCTGCATCGTAAGAACCAAGACTGCATTTGATGCTTCTCCAGGTCCTGGCATCAGGAACCAGGTGGCCTTGTAGTCAACATAGCAGCCCATCCTGAAATGCTTCTCCGGCTCTCATTGCTGATCCTTGCTGCTGTTCTTATCCTGGGGACTCAAAGACATAGGCGATCCTTCATGCACTGCATAGTTAGCTGTATGTCAACTTGACACAAGCTAGAATTATCTGAAAGGAGGGAACCTCAGTTGAGAAAATGTCTCCATAAGATTTTTTTTTTAAAGATTTATTTATTTTATGTATGTGAGTACACTGTAACTGTCTTCAGACACACCAGAAGGGGGCATCAGATCCCATTACAGATGGTTGTGAGCCACCATGTGGGTGCTGGGAATTGAACTCAGGACCTCTGGAAGAGCAGTCAGTGCTCTTAACGACTGAGCCATCTCTCCAGCCCATCTCCATAAGATCTTGCTGGAAGGTATTTTCTAATTAGTGATTGCTGGGGGAGGACCCAGCCCATTGTGAGTGGTGCCATCCCTGGGCTGATTGGTTCTGGGTTTTATAAGAAAGCAGATTGAGCAAGCCATGGGGAAGCCAGTTAGTAAACAGTACCCCTCCAGGGCCTCTGTATCAGCTCCTACCTCAGAAATTCTGCTCTCTTTGAGTCCTTGCCCTAACTTCCTTTCAATGATGAATATGCATGGACTTCCATAAGACAAATAAATTCTTTCCTCCCCAACTTGCTTCTCTGTCATGGTATTTCACTGCAGTAATAGAAACCCAAACTAAGACACTGGGAAATCTCCAACTATTTGTACCTTGACTCCTCTGTTTTGGTATCTGTGGTTATTTAACTATTTAACCTCAGCTTCCAGGTGGAAAGGCTAGAGGCTGCTCCTGGGACAGGTGCTTCTATAGTCTCCATGTGGCTGCCACAAAACTGTAGATAGAAGGTTCCAGGCACTTGCCTAGGAAGCTACTGGATACAGAGGAACAGTGGAAGTTATGGGGACAAAGCTGATGTGCCAAAGAACTCACTCACTGGTTCTCTGACTCCAGATTCTTCCAAAGTAGACCATGATTCTCAGGTCCATCAGCTGTGATTCCCCCGCACACCCCTTCCGTGGTTCAGTAGACCCCTGGCATACTGCTAGGCTTCTCTGTGGCCATGACAGTTCTATGGTGAGCTAGTTTGATTCTGCGGATGGGGGACTGACTAGGAAGATATGGGGAGGTTTGGGAGCAGCTGGCTTTCAGGATGCTCTTCCAGTGTTTAGGTTCCAGGTCACTGGTCAGCTGCTTGATCTTCTACTTGTCCCTGCAGTCCTGAGGGAGAAGGAAAGGTAAATCACCCTGTTCTGTGGGACATGGGGACACAGTGCCTGCCCAGCCGATGGTAGGATCAGGTATCTGAGATGTGCCATTTTCTGGTGGCGACTTTGACTAAATCTCCAAGTTCATGTAATACAGTGTGGTTCCTGATACTAACCCTTGCTGGGGTAATGGATCAGCTGTTAATGGATCGTTAAGTAAAATGTGGGGTCAGAGAGTGTTTCCTGCGCCAGTCTGTACTCTAGGGTTTTCCCTAGCTTCTTGGACAATTCTGGCATACTTGCTATGGGCTGAGATGTTGGAGTCCACTCAGCTATCTTGGCATAGAGGTGTTAGTGAAGGGACCTCTCTAGAGATCCCAGGTAGTGATCAGTGAGTGATAGAGGGACTGTGGAGGAAGGAGAAATCTTATGCCCCATGCAACAGGGTGGTGGGCCCTAGAAGACACACTCTAGGAACAAACTTAAGGATAAATGATGGGAAACAGGAGGCTAAGTGGTGTTAGCCCTGGGTATGGGCCCCAGGACACTGAGGCTAGCTATCTTTACCTACTATACCTTTGTGGCTTGGTAAGAGAACAGTCACATGCTTACGATGCCAGCCCCTGGGTAGGGAGGGGATTAGGAGTTAAAGGTCGTCCCCAGGTACCTAGTGAGTAACAGGACAAAAAACAAACTCAAACCAACCAATCAAATAACACATACACCAGCCATATCAGCTGCGTGTGCTGCTTGAAGGAACTAGCAGCCCAGGAAGAGGCTCTCTGTAGAAGGGAAAGGGCTGAGCTCCTAGGCAGATAGCCTGGGATTGAGCCCTGAGTCCCCTTTGAGCTTGCTAGCAATAATCTCGAAACCCTTCTCTCCTTTTCGGTGCTGAGGATGGAGCCTTGAACATGCTAAAAACGCACTCTATTGCTGAACTGGATTCTCAGCCCTTTTAGCACTTTTGTTGAAGAGGTCTTGGCTATGTTCCCCAGGCTGGTTTCAAACTCACAACCTGGCCTTGAACCTGGGACCTCCTGCTTCATCGCCGTGATTACCTGGGGCCGCAGGTGTGCACCACTCCACCTGGCATAAGGGTGTCTTTAGTGTCTGTGGGCCTCAGTCTCCTCACCTGTAAAAATGAAGCAATGAGTGTTTTTATGTTCTAGGAGTCTTGTGGATAGATGGGGGTGAGGTAGCTCTGGCTCGCAAGGCCAGCAGTACCGGATAACAGAATCCTGAATCCCTACCAACCCTACTCCTAAGGCACCTACCCTAGATGCCAGGTCCCAGCTGTGGCCTCCCCTGTGCTGCTCAGCCTGAGCCAGATCTGAGATCCAGAAAGTGGCAGCCTCCAGACTCCTGCAATGCCTTCTCCCTTCCCCACCCCCCAGGCTTTTTAATGAGTTTAGTATTTTCATCAAATCATTCTTCCTACAACACAGGGCCGGGGACGACTAAAAATAGCTCCCCATGTCACGTGACAGCTCCAAATGCGGAGGCTCCCAGCAAAGGTACAAGTGCGACGCCCTGTTTCCTAGGAAATGAGAGCCATCGTGATGCCGGGCTGCTGCCACCAACCACCAACGCAGCCAGGGCTGCTCACAGGCACATTGTTTCCTGCGACAGCCCTGCTGGGACAGGCGTGGGGTGGGGGAGGAAGGGCAGGCCACCACCTCATTGTTGACAGGTCCACAGCCTGGTGCCCTATCAGAAGCCACTGCTCCCTTTCAGAAGTGAGGGGTCAGAAGGTGACAGCTGTCTTCTCTGTGAATGGTCTGGCCCTGTCCTCCCAGGAGCAAGCAGGACAGTGCTTCTCTGAACTCCTTGAAATAAGTTTTTATGATTTGTGAATGACTTTAATATGTTGACAGGCAGGCTTCCCACTCCTGCCCAAACCTTCCTAGCCTCCACCCACCTCCCAGACTCAAAGGTGACTCCCTGTCACCTACAGAGCTGGTTCTCACAGGCCTATCAGGGCTGTGGCTGGGTTCAAGAATTTGCATCTCCAGGCTGTTCCCACGTGATCCAGGCGCCGAGGAAGAGAATGAGATGCTATCTGCCATCTTCCCACCCTTTCCTCTCTCACCTTTCCTTGCAGCAACTGTAGTTGACTTGCAGTTCTCTTACATCCTGGCCTCTGCAGGGGACTGCCAGGCCTCTCTGCCTTGCCCTGGCTCTTGCTGCCTGGACTGCCCTCCCTCCAGTGCCCACTTAGCTTGCTCTTAACTCTTACCAGTCGTTTATCAGAGGCTCTCTGCCTCTCCACAGTTTTGGGTGATAGGTGCTGTCAATGCCCCAGTTCATAGATGAGGAAGCCTACACTTGGTGGAAAGTCACAACTCCCTGTCACAGAGGTGGATTTAAGGCGGCTTGGATTTCAAGCCCCCTGGTTGACTACCTCAGGAGACTTTTTCTAAAGTTTCATACACCTCTTCGCTTCCCGGCTCTCAGAACAGTGGCCTGTTAACAGATACATTGTTTCGTTTAGGTTCTCTGTGGCTTAAGGACATTGTCCATGTCATCACAGCACCCCAAGTGTTGGAATCAGGGTCTACCATTAGTAAGAGCTCAATAAGCATCAGATTTCTGCCTAATTGACCCAATAGTGGCTGTGCAATTACTTGTCGGGAGAACAAATAAATGGCTGCTAGCAGGTCACTGTCAAGTGAACACACTGACATGAGTGGACAAATAAGACCCAAAATTCTCTGCACATGCTGGCTGGTTGAGTTAATGAATTGACAGCTATTATTAGTACATGTTTTCTGCATAAATTAACACATACAGGCATGGCCTAAGTAAGCACTCATTCAGTACTGACTACCTGACAGAGATGGGAGAGGAGGAAGTAGATGGACTGGGGCAAGAGAGGTTGGGGTGGTGAGGTGGAGGTGGGATAGGAGGAGGGGGAGAGTTGGAGGCATAGGTGCAGCTGAGGTGGGGGAATGGGCAGATAGATGAATAGATGGGAGTAGGGGAAATGGTTAGGTTAATAGATCAAGGAAACGGGGCCCCGGAAGGAACGAAATGTTTAGATCAGTAGTTCTTAACTTTCCTAACGCTGCAATCCTTAATACAGTTCCTCATGTTGTGGTGACCCCCCAGCCATACAATTATTCTCATTGCTACTTCATAACTGTAACGTCTCAACTGTTATGAATCATGCTGTAAACTCTTTTTGGAGATAGAGGTTTGCCAAAGGGGTCACGACCACAGGTTGAGAACTACTGTAGGTTTAGATGGCTGGCCGGATAGAGGGGCATATAGATGGGAGATCAGGAAGGAGAGGTTGAGAAATGGGTGGATGGTGGATTGATAGGTAGGCAAATGAATAGATGGAGAGATGATACAGAGGAGGTGGGGGATGAACAGATGGTTGCATGGATGGATTTTGTAGATGAATATATAGAGAGATGGAGTCTGGGGAGTTGGGGAGGTCACACTAGGTGGGGAGGCAGACATTGACATTGTCACCATGGGACACTGTGATGTCATTTCTGCCAGATAGATGATGATGTTTTTCTCAGGCCCCTGGAGCAGGTGGTGTCTACCTGGCAAAGTAGCCTGGGTGCTCTCTAGGCCACCAGCTCTGACTTTCAAAGCCAGATGGATAATACCTCCTGAACATCGGGAGGGGCGTGGAACTGTTTTAAATGTCAAGATGTCACCCAGCTGCAAGGCTGGGGCTCAATGGCTGTCATGTTCCCGGAGCACTTGTTGTAATGATTAATTATTTTCCCTCTCCTGACACGGGGCCTTGCAAGGAGAGCCAGGGAACTTGGCTGGAAGCCCAAGCCTGGTGAGCCACAATTGAATTCACTAACAAGCCAGAAGTAAATTAACCCTGACCCACCAGGTGTGTGAGGTGTGCATAGAAACCTGTAGGTTGGGCTCCTAGCCCCAGCCAGGTGCTGCTCAGTTTAGAGACCCTGCCAGGGCTACGGGGCACCTGCAGAGAGTCCACAAAAGGAAGCCAAGCCCAGGAGGATACCTGAAGTTAGGGAAGGCCAGGTTGTTGGTTTGAGAGTTTCTTGACATTGATTTTCGTGAAATGATCACTCATTTTTAAAGTATTCACTATGTGTGGAGCATTCTAGAAAGGCTTCAATTCAATTCTCTCATGGCATCCTTTCAACCGCTTTTAAATGAAAAAATATATACATATGTATATATAATATATACATACTATATATATATATATGCATATAACATATATGTTATATTATATATAATACATACATATCTTATTATTAGAGTGTATATGTGGCTATGTACCACAGCAGGCATATGGAGGTTAGAGGACACTTTTTGAGCCTTCTCTCCTTCCACTGTGGATTAATAGGGATTTGAACTTGGGTCATCAGGCTTTCTGGCAAGGGCTTTACCCACTGAGCTATTTTTCTGGTCTGCAACAGTCTTCTGAGGCAGACTGCTGCTCTCCTCACATCCTCATTTGGCAGATGACACTGAGGGACAGAAATTGTTGTAGACATTGTAAACCATGTCCGTGATTAAGTGGTGACATGTGACCCCTGAGACCAGATTAGAAGGGAGACAAAGCTTCCACCTGGCTCTGGCTGTCTTGTGGTATGTCTTTCAGAGTCCTGGCAGGAAAGGGTCAGGCTGTCTCTAGGTCATCATGTGTGAAAGCCACAGGGAGAGAGCAAGTGCCCTAAAAGCCAGAACTCTCTCAGCTGTCTACTTCTGCAAGCTGCTTCTGGCCCCAGCCCCTTGCCTGACTAAGACAGCATGAATGAGGGAGGAAGAATGACCCAGCTGAGGCCAGCCAGGCCTCAGAGTTCCAGTGACAATGATAGATAATGGTCCCTGCTAAGGGATGGGGCTTTGTTTTGCATCTATGTCTGGAACAATGGTGCAATCAGCAGCCTTGGATTCAGCAGGGAAAGTGGAGGGGCCTGGCTGGGAGCCCTGCCCTCACCATCTTGCTGATTGAATCTTCCCACCCAAGGGCCAGCATTGTAGTAGACTCCACCTGTTGGGACATAGTGAGGTCACTCACTGTCATCTCTGGTTTGCACATACCCATGCTGTGCAGGGACTAGAGACCTGATTCTCAGTCTGCACTGCTTTTCTGTGACAAAACTTTTCCTGGGGAGACACAACAGACATGCGTACTCACCCCAGGTAGAGATCCCACAACAGACCAAAGTACAGATACCACTGAAGTCCCATTTGGTGAGCCAATGAGTTGGTTTTTGTCTGTCTGTCTGTCTATCTGGTTGTGACAGGTTTCTCTGTATAGCCCTGGTTGTCCTGAAACTCACTCTGTAGACCAGGCTGGTCTTGAACTCACAGAGATCTACCTGACTCTCGAGTGCTGGGATTAAAGGTACATACCACTACTTTTCGGCTAGAACTAAAGAGTTTTATTGGGGTTACTTACAGGAGCAGAAACGCCTCAAGACCCACCTCTGCACAGGTGTCAGCTCACAAAGCTAGAAACCCGGAGGAGCACACTGCACAGCCTGCAGGCAGCTCAACAGGTTGGAGAGAGTCCTTTCCAGGTGCCTCAGTTGATCTAAACCTCTTCCAGGTGGCTTGGCTGGTTTCTGCTTCCTCCAGGAAGCTGGTCTGGTCTGAGAGTCTGCTTTGCAGCTTGGCTCTTCTGCATCAGAGGGGAACTCTCTCAGCTTTTATTACTTACTCTGGCAGGAAGGGGGCTAGTGAATCTGGTCAGTTTCAGGGACTTCCTGAAGCTATTTTTGAATGATTTACCTTCCTGCTTAAGGAGTGTTCTGTAGAATGAACTGTTTTAATCTCAGAGGAGACTGTAACACAACAACTACAGAAATGTTTTCAGAAACATGGAGATCCTCCCTGGCCTCCTTTGAGAGCCCTTGTATTGTCAAGGGGTTCCTGGCTGCCGGTTGCTCTCCTGTGCATGACTTCATCTGATCTATCTCTCTCCCTTTCCTTTTTCCTGTCCCTCTCTCCCTCTCTCCCTCTCTCCCTTTCTCGCTCTCTCCTTCTCCCTCTCTCCCTCTCTTCCTTTCCCTCTTTTTCTCGCTCCCCTCTCCCTCTCCCTCTCCCTCTCCCTCTCCCTCTCCCTCTCCCTCTCCCTCTCCCTCTCCCTCTCCCTCTCCCTCTCCCTCTCCTTCTCCCCCCCAACCAGACAGGGTTTATTTGTATAACAAAGCAAACCCCTGGCTGTCCTGGACATGCTTTGTAGACCAGGCTGGCCTCTGCCTCCTGAATGCTAGGATCAAAGGTGTGCACTACCATGCCCGACCCTGTGCCATCTCTTATCATGAAATGACATAGCACAGGGTCCCTTCCTGGAAGTAAACTTTCCATGTTGGACTTTCCAGCTGAGATAGGTGCTTCTGTTCTTTATAAATTTCCCAGCCTCAGGCATTCCATCACAGCCACAGAACAGAATCCAGACAGTATCTTAGCTAATGCTACTTGATCCCTGCAGCTCAGCTGGAAACCCAGGGCTCCAGCGCTCATGCTAGTTAATGCTAAGGCAGCTCCTTTCTTACAGGCCCCAAGGTGTGTCCTCCTGGCTCTGCTTCCCTTCTCTGGCCTCCACACTCTGGTGGGGACCAGCCCTGTTCCAAGAGCTCTCCCTGACGCATACCAGCCTCTTCTGTTTCTTTTAAATACAATAGCCCAAGATTCCCCAACTAAATGGAACCGGGGCTATTTCCCTCCTCTCCCTCTGATCTTCCAGTGACAGCTGTTTCATTAAGCCTAGTGGAAACAGAGCCCTTTTCAGGGTGGGCAGCAAGACCCTTAGTGCAGCCTCACCCCACCTGGATGCATTTTGTTCCCTGGCTGCAGGCTGCTCCCATTTTCTCTGCTCCAGCCTCCAAACTCCTGGAACACAGCAGGCATGTCCCACTTAGCGCGTTCCCTTCTGCTTTTTCTGTTGCTATGTGCATGCTCTCTGTTACATCCCCTTCTAAGATGGGACAGCCTCCAGCTTGTGACAGTCATCCTGCCTCGGTCTCCCAGAAGGCTGAGGTTGCAGGTCTGAGTCAGCACACCTGGCTCTCATATTTCACCTTGTTTTTGTGTTTGTTTGTTTGTTTGTTTGTTTGTTGGCCGCAGTTCATGTGCACCTTCTCATTGAGTCCTGCCCTTCACTACCTATTTAAAATGACACCTGCCCCCTCTTCTGCCATCAGACTCCCTTCCCGTTTTTTCCATAGCACTTACTGTGTGCAGTCTAACACTGCACTCTCCCTGTCCATCAAAAATAATAACAAAACAGCCATCTATTACTTGTCTATTGTGTTTACTGGAGCAAACACATTTCATTACGTGTTCATCAGAGGGTAGTTTTGAGCAGTATTGAGCAGTCAGTTCTCTCCTTTTATGTGGGGTCCAGGATTCAAACTCATGCTGTCAGGCTTAACAGCAAGCACCTTTATCCACTTGAGACATCTAGCTGGCCCCCTTGTAATTTTTTCTTTTCTTTTCTTCTTCTTCTTGATATGTGCATGCAAGCTTGGCCTTAAACTCTTGGTCCATTTGCCTCGGCCTCCTGAATGCTAGAATTACCAGCTATGCTACCATGCTCTGCTTTCCCCTGGTTCCAGCCTGCCTCTCGCAAGCAGAATGTGAACCCCCAAAGGATGGAGGTGTTCACTGTTTGTTCACTGTCTATACGTGGTACATACTCAGTAAATAACGTTTGGAATGATGGATGTTATGTCAGGACGCTGTGGCCAGACTCCCTGTGAAGCAGGCTGTGGTAGGTGTGAGCTGTGTGCCCAGGAGAGAGAGGCATGAAGACGCTTGGGGGCAACTTGGCGTGTGGCCAGAATATGATGGGGAAAGGATGCTGGAGTGGGGGATGGAGGTGCTTTGAAGAGCTTGTAGCAGGACCAGAAGCCAGATAGAAGGAGATGCTATAGGTGTCAGGCATGGTCCAGAGCTGTGAAAGAGCAGAAGAAAGAGAGGAAAGCCAGTCTTCCTCTCCCAGAATCAGGCTGCTGACATAGGGAGCAGGAAGCCTGCCATCAAACAAGGCACCTGGGTCCCCAGCAAGAACAGAAGTGGCCTCTTAAAGCTTCTGAATGAATGAGGGCAGCCAGGGAGCTGGGGTGTGTTGAAGATCTTGGCATTCTGACACAGTCCACTCCAAGTTTGTGTCAGCTCTGAATGCAGCCTTGGGTACTGGCTGTGGAAGGAGGGAGGAGAAGGGAGGGGCTGTGCTGAGGAATTCTCAGGAGGGAGGGAGCTGTTCAGCTGAGTGTCAGGGGAAGGTATGACTGAGAGTGGGAACTAGCTCTCTGGGGTCACTTTGGGTTCTAACAGAGCTTTCAGACACAGTAGGAGCAGCAGTCAGGCCACTTGGAGCTGGGGGCCATCTTGCCCGTACCCAAAGTCCTACCTGCTATGGACTGAAGATTCGGTTGGCTACTGTGTCTATCTGTGGACATCCTAACCTCCAAGGGGCTGGCTTAAGAGATAGAATTTGAAGGTAATTAGGGTGGAGGCCTTGGGATGGATTAGTGTCTGTCTGTCTCTCTAGCTGAGACAGGGTCTCATGTAGCCCAGGCTAGCCCCAATCTTTATAACCCAAGATGACCTTGGTGTTTTGATCCTTCTACCTCCACCTCTAGAATGCTGGGACCATACCTAGTTTAGTTGGTGATGCATTCCCAGCTACAGATTAGCATATTTCTAAAAGAAAGCTTGAATCCTCTCTGTCCCTCCTGTCACGGGAAGGCCTGACAGAAAGATACTTTCTATGAACCAAGACTTGGTTCTCACCAGATACTTAGGGTCCTGGGTCCTGGGCTCCTTGGTGGCTGGAGCTGTCACTAGCCAGTTCCTGTTGTACAAAAGCTACCAGGTCCCTTGTGTTTTGTACTTGCACAGACTAAGACACCCCTTTGCTTAGAAGGAACGATGGAGTGAGGTAGAGGTCTTCAGAGCAGGGCTGCCCCAGAATGCATTGGCTGGAACTGCTGGGCCCTAATTTCTAATCTCCTAATTCCCTGGGAGGGAGGTGGGGGATGTACTTGGAAATGTGATATCTGGGAACCTCCTGGGAACTTATGAATTACCAAGGCTCTGAAAGGGAACATCAACTATTCAGAACAGTGGGAGTCAGGATCACAGCCTCAGGCCCAGGGCCTAAGCTAAGAACAGAGATATGAGAGCTGAAGTAGCACCTGCTGGTGGGACTTTCCAAGGGGATATCCTTGTCTCCATCTGCATGGCCCAGTATATTGAGAGTGAGCCATTGGTGTGTGCGTGTGCGTGTGCATGTGTGTGTGCATGTGCGTGTGTATCTGTCATTGAGTGTGTACTAGGCAGTCACTGCTATTGAAGATAGAACAGCAATTCTATTTAATTTAAATGGCTGCGTGGGGCTAGCCCCTGCTGTGCTGTGCCTTCTGGCATTTAGCACATTGGGAGTCTTGCTGTCTCAGCTAATGGAGGCCTTGTGCCTTTTTAACTGCTGTGCTCTATTCCATTGCATACGTGTCATGTGGGCTACCCAATCCTTCCAAGACATGGATATTATTCCTTTTCCCATGGGATTTCAACATGCAAAACACACTTGGAATATTCTTGTATCAACCTCTGCACATGTGCAACACACATGTCACAGAGCATAGACCACACAGTGACCTAGTGTTCCTTCCTCCACTCCTGCAAATTTCATAGAGGGAGTGTAGCTCCTATCCCACTGATGTGGGCTTAGCCACATGACCTACTTTGTGGGAGAGGATGAGGGCACAGCCAATGGTTGCCAAGTCTGAGATCAGGCTATCAGAGACCTTGAAAGTCTCCATGTGTCCCCCCCATCCTCCTGTGATCCCAGCAGAGTCACATTCCCTTAGTAGATACTGGCCCAAGAAGCCTGAGGCACAGTCTGGGGTCTGGGCAGGTGTAGCCTGGAGCAGCTTATCTCTGGCCACACTGTCAGCAAGCAAGGAAAGAAAAACAGGCAGTTTTCTCAGCAGAGGCTCTAAGGACAACAGGGTGACCATGGCCGACATGGGAACACACCACAGCGCAGCTCTGGAAGCTATTGTGGTATCATGTGCTCTGAGTTTTTCCAGGAGGAGACTGAAGCACCTGGACCAAGAAGCTATGAACAGTGACCTTTCTTAGAGCCCTGCTCTTGAGAAAGAATGAACTGCTTTCAGCAGACACTGACCATTCATGCAGAGAGCTTTAGTCATCAGCAGCTCTGGTGGGGGAACATGTGACTTGAAGTGATTTGAATACATCCCCCTGGTTCCTGTGTGGGGAGGTGGTGTGGCCCTCTTAGGTGACAGAGCCTCAATTGGTGCATGCACGTGCAGGTAAACACTCACCTTTTTAAAAAAGGAGCCTTATGAAAGGCTGTTAGGTCTTGGGTTCAGCCCTGGGGAGGCCAGATGCAGAACATCCAGAATGATTAACCCTTGTGAGGTTTGATCCCAGGAGAATGCTACCCCTTCCTGTGCTCTGGCTTTCCTCCCTCCACCAGATAGATCTTCTGTCTTGTGTGTGCTCCTTGACAGGACTCACCTCATTGTGATATAATAGACGCACCCCGGGGGGAGGCCTGAACAGAGCATGTGCTATCCTTTCGGTTCCTAGGAAGGTGGGCTGAACAAACTCTTTTCTTCCAATGTTCCTAGCTCCAGGTATGTTGTTACAGCAGCAGAACTAGGACTAACACAGGGTGTGGATGGTGGCCTGGGGCAGTGCTTGTATCAGTGTGGCACCCACCCATCTTAGCCCTTCTCAGTACTATAGCTCTGGGGTCAAACATCCCCATAGCCACACTTGGCAGGATACCCCCTAGCGTCTCTGTGGCCACCAATCATGGATTTCTCTCCTTCTCTGCCAGTCCCCCAGTGACCTTTCTAATCTCAGGATGCCATGGGTACCTGGGCCCTAGACAGGATCTCATCAGATGGAAGCACGTGGAGTGAAGGATTTCCTTTCACATTGAATGTGACTGGTTTCCATTCAGCTCTACTTCTGGCAGCCTTCCCACCTTGCCTCCTGCGCTGACAGGATGAGGAGATGCCCTGGGTTGGGTGGAGGGGTGTGCAGCCTGCCTCCTTCCCCAGCCTCATCTGTGAGTGTGGAAGGGGGAATAAAACTGACTCCAGCACAAGGACTGAGAAATTTGTCTTTTGTTGGGGGGAAGCCCAGATGGAATCCAGGGCTTGGAAATAGATCTGCTTGCTGGCTGTCCCTGCTGGCCTCTCAGCTCATCTGTCACTGTTAGCTGGAGAGCTTGCTGGGTCTGGCAGTGAACTGAGCTGAGAAGGATGTTCCCCCAGAAGGAACTTACCAGGCCCACAGACATTTGCAATGGATGCTGATGCTGGAGCCAGGCCAGGGATGACTTGTACAGGGGTCGGAGCTATGTGGACCGTCATGCTTAGCCACAATTGTAGACATCTGTGCATCATCCACAGAGAAGAACTGAGGCCAAAAATTACTCCAACCCCCCTGTCTTATGAGGAGCTGGTCTACTTTTGCCTCTGCTAGGACTCCTATGTCAGTTATTGAAGGTTGGCCCATTCTTTTTTTTTTTTTTGCTTTTCGACTGCTGCATAGTATTCTACCGCACATATAGCTTCTGTGTTGAAGGGGGTGGTCATTGACTGATCAGCAGGAACACGTGGCTGGCCATTTGCAGGCTGTTAGAAGTGCTGCTTGCAAAACTCTAGCCAGTGGGTGTAACAGCAGTCTCCTCAGGACCAGAATGCCTCGGTCCTACTGTACTGGGAAGGAATCAGAAGAAGACGAGGAAGCTAAAGCACAGAGAGGTTAAGGGACCTGCCCTATATCACACAGCTAGGAAGCAGCATACTGAATGCAGACCCAGGCTTGTCCCATCCCAAGTTTGTGCTTGTAACCTCTGCCTCCCTTAGGGGGCCGTACAGGTAGAAAGGGCCACTGAGTCCTCAGGGAGTATGTTAGAGGCAAGCTGTTAAGAAAAAAAACCAGCTCCTCAGAAACTGAAGCAGAAGAGCAGTGTGTTTGGGGCCATCCTGGGCTATGCAGTAAGACACTGTCTCAAAACAAATAAAAAGTCCTTAACTGACCCTCTATCCCGAGTCTCTGATTGTTCCTGATTGACAACAACCCTCTGTGTCCACAGAGGGATGGCTTGTGCTGGTGACGGATAGCTTACCCTCTGTGGCTCATTGCAAAGCCTTTGGCTTTTGGTTCTCTGCTTCCGCCTGACATAAGCAGATAATTATAGCTGCAGTGGGTCCTTCAGCTGGAGCAGCAACAGCAAGCTGTCCCCCTCCCTCCCCTCCCTCCTTCTGGCCCGGGCCTTGGCTCTACTGACCTCCCTCTGGGAAGCTCACTGTCAAGGCCAGTAGCTTGAGCTTGGGTCTCAGTCTCAGCTCTCTTTCTACTGTGATGACAGCCCCTCCCTGGGGCCTCAGTGGATGCTTGGGGTGGGGGTGGAGTAGGCCAGTACCAGTGGTGGTCTCCCCTCTCCATCCTTTGAGCAGCCAGGGGTGTAGGAAGGCCAGGCTAGGGGGCTCCCTCTGCCCTGTGGCTCCTGGCAGCCTGCCTCCAAAGGCTCCAGCCTTGGCTCTCCTGCATGCAGTGCTCTGGGCTGGGCCAACACTAATATTTACATTCAAAGGCAGGCTGTGGCTCAAGGCCATTTCCCCGTCTCTGGCCCTGTGGCTCTCCTGTGCCAGGGGATGGATTTGCAGAGCAGGGTGTGGGGAGATGGCTTGTATATGCTGAATGGGAACCCTTAGGATGATAGGTAGGACATGAGCCCCACAGCCTCAAATAGAAAAACAAGCCAAACAAACAAAAAAACTAATGACAATGACCACAGTGCCTTAGAATGTGCCCACCTATGTTAAATGCTGGAGGGTCACTCCACGGGGCTCCGAGGTAGGATGTTTTAGAAAACAGAAGGAGACGGAAGCAAGGGAGTGGCAGCTCTGGGTTGTAGATGGGTTATAGGATTTCCAAAAGCAGAGGCCTAGGTGGTCATCTGAGAGCTTGCCGAGTTCAAGGCAATAGGGAGCGGTGGGGGTTGGAGTGTGCCGGCCAGGGTCCCCCACTCCATCCAAGGTTATCTTTGCCACAATCTGTTGTGAGCCCCTTGGGGCTAGCTTGTCTGGTTTTTGAGAGAAAAATCTTATCATGTTTGTTTCTGTAGCTTGGGGTTAAGGGAACTGTACGTATTTATACACCTATAGGTTTTGATTCCAAGTGTTCCAAAATTTAAGCGCTGGCAAGGTGTTCCTTTTCTAAAACAACACGGCAGGAGCCAAGTCAAACACGCACTCTGGTGACAGTTCTGCTGGGACTACTGAGCCCAAATGTTTGAGTTTGCAGGACTTCCTCCCATCCAAGGAAGAGAGAGATGTCAGCCCATAGGTCACCAAGAGCAGGTACAGACCTGGGTGGTTGCTACTGCCATCCAGATACGCAGAACCTTTGGCTTTCTCCAGCTAGGGTCCTGTCTGTGACGTGGAATGCCTGCTAGGTCTGGAGACCTGGGCATTCGCTGTTTCAAAGGCCACGAGCCCACTTTGAACCCTGAATAGCTGTTATCTGTTGCTGGGAGAAACTATAGAAGCTTTGGGGAGTGGAAGTCTCTTCCCCCCCCCCCCATTTCCTTCTTCTCCTCTCTCCCCTCTCCTCCCTCCTCTCTCCCTTCCTCTCTTTCCTTTTCCGGTTCCTCTCTTTTGGTGCAGGCTCTTGCTGTTTGGCCAGAGTTGGCCTTGAACTCTAGAGCTGACAGCTCATCATCTCTTCTATGTTTTGGTCTCGTCAGGTCATCTCCCTGGGTCTGGAGTCTAGGTAGATGTGTCCCTCTTTAAGCTGCCTGATGTCTGTGGTTGTCTGGTGATGGCTGAAGCCTGGTGAGAGTGGCAGCCACAGCACCTGCATATGACCCCTCAAATATCTTATTTTTTTAATTTAACTTTATATATTATTACTGTGTACATATGGCGTGTATTTGTGTGAGCGAGAAAGGCAGCTGTGGAGAGTGGGTTCTTTCCTTCCCTGTGGGTTCTGAGAATTGAACTCAGGTCATCGGGCATGCGCAATAAGTGATTTTTACCTGCTGGACCATCTCAAAGGCCCTCAAATACCTTTCCCTGTCCTCCCCACCTTGCTCCCAGACAGTCTCCCTTGTAGCCCAGGTGGGTGTGGGCCTTGCTATTCTCCTTTTGCAGCTGCCCTAGTGCTGGGAGTACAGTGTATTCCATCTGGCTTGGCTGCTTGCAGCTTATCCTTCCTCACAGTCAAGCATTGGGGTGCCAAGAGCAAGCACCCCAAGGAGGAAGCAGAAGGAAGCTGAACCTTGTGTTGACTTCATCAAGATGGTGATGAAGGTAAGCCAGACTCGGGTACCAAACACTGTCTGCCTTTCATGGCAGGTAGAGAGCTAGGAGTCAGCAAGAACTGGTGGGGAGGGAGGACTTCTCTGAGCATCTTTGGGAAATGTCACCTGTAAGGCTTCATCCCCCCCCCCCCATCTCTCCCCTCTGAGGCAGAGTTCCTGGAAGGAGCTATGACAACAAAGGCTAATTAACAGACCAGAACTGCAGTGATGTAGGGAGTTTGGAATGTTACAAGTCCTGAGCCAAATTATCTTGGGGCATCTTTAGTCCCCCTAACAGCCATTTATCACCCTCCTCTGTAGGTGACCTAACATCATTATGACCATAAGGTAAATCCTTAGGAATGTTTGAATAGACCTCTGGTTTCCGCAGAGCAAAGGCGAGCAAAGGGCTCAGCTGGCATCTGAGTCTACGGCAGAGTTTCCCTGCATTGCTATAATCTGTGTACGTATTGGACAAATGTCTTGGTTTATGGCTTGCTTTGCTGTGTTTTTATAAAAAGTCTATTAACTGCTGCATCACTGGAATGTAGCATTGGGGAAACCTGGATCTGTGTTTTGGGTCCGTATTCACTTGTATTTGGCTCCAGAATAAAACCTCTTTTTTTTTTTTTTAAACTTTGAGGCGAGCTGTTTCTTTTGTAGGTACCACGATGATGGACCTTCTTTGGGCAAGGCCCAGGAGCTTGTTGGAGGTTGATGGAACCCAGGCTCCAACCCTATGTGCTGTATGGAACGCCGGATGCCCTCAAGACAGGTCAGGGCTCTCAGCTTTGCTTTGAAGCTTCCCCACTGAGAGCCACTAGGCTTGATAGGAATCCCTGTGGGGCTCTCAGGAATGCTGGGAACAAGGACAGAGAGCCTGCTCTGTGGCTGCTCATGTGCTGCTGGGCATGTCTTGGCCAAGAAGGCACAGTGGCATTTGCCATGTCCTGTGAGGGGTCATGGGTGGCCCACTCTTACAGGAGCTGAGGTCTGCAACTGAACTGAGCAGTTCTCACACAAGGAAAGTTGCTGCAAAGTCTGGGCTAGACCGCAGGCCCTGCTGCAAGAGGAGGTCTTAACTCAGCCAAGTGCAAACATAACTCACCCAGGGACCCTCAGAGCTGCTGGCTGCAGCCCAGCCAGGAGTTCTGATGCACTCAGTTGCTTTACAGTCCACATATAGGGAGTTTTACAAGGTCCACCGGGTTGTGCAGCCAAGCCCAAGACTCATGGCCTCAAATGAGAGCTATCTGGAGAGGAAGACATATTGAGGGGCTGACTAAAATGAGGCCTTGAAAGCAGGCACATTGGCTTGTGTCACTAAAGGAGGTACCTGTCATCAGTCTGAAAATAACAGGCTGGAAGTGTTTCCCTAGCTAGGACCAGGAGCAAGGGCTGTAGGCTAGTCCCCAGGCACTTGTCTTCTTGCTGATGGGGATTGCTGGCTGCCACTGCTCTCTCGAGTGAGGATGTGAACCACATTCTAAGTGGGGAAAACTGGCCGGGAGCCTTCCAACTTCTGGTAAAATGTCTAGATTATTCTTATGCTGAATCGGCAAATCTGGCTCCTTAATGCTGCCATTCAAAGCAGCTCAGACTCAAAGCCCAGCCAAGTTCCTGATGAGGAACCTGGATTAGCTGCAGGGCTACTACCATTTCTGCCCTGGGTCCATCTAAGGTGACTACCACTCTGTCACACTGGCAAAGTGACTCTCAATAGCTGCAGAGGTTCACCCTCAGAGGGAAGGAGGAGAAACTCAAGGGTGGGAGGACTCACTTGCTACTGGGCTGGGAGGGGGCTTAGTAGATAAGGGTCTTGCTGAGCAAGCATGACTTCTTGAGTTCAAATCCCCAGTAGACTCATAAAGCTAGGCACAGTGGCATGCACCTATTCTAGTGTCCTCTGGTGAGGTGGTAGGTGAAAACAGGAGAACCCCTGGAAGCTATAGGCTAGTTAGCCTCAAGAACACAGTGGCAAACAATAAAGATGTCTCAAATAAGATGGACGACAAGAACTAACACCTGAGGTTGTCCTCTGACATTCACTGTGTACTGTCATGAATATATGTATGTACATACATACACACCACCATATATATCTACACATACAGACACATCACCACCACCGCCGCCGCCGCCTCCACCACCACCACCTAGCTATTACCACCCAAGTAATGCTGGGCTTTGGTCTCTCCCACCATCTCCTTTGACAGTTTGATGTCTTGGGATATATGCTAGTCAGTTTTATTTTCCTATAGCAAAAGACCAGAGGTAATAGAGTGAAGAAGAAAAAAGATTGCTTAAGATCATAGTTACCCTGGTCCTGTGATGAGGCTGTATGTCAGTACTGGAGTGTGCCTCTAAGGAAGGCATTCATCGTGCGGTAGTCAGGAAGTGAAAGAGGAAGAGGAGGCTCTAACTTCCTAGTACCACCTTTCTCTTAAAGGTTCCAGCCCCACCCAGTGGTGCCAAGCTGGTGACTGAGCCTTCACTATGTGGGACTTTGGGAACATTTTATATCCATGTTATGGCAGGACACAAGGCAGGGGGCACATGATGCTTACTCCTGATTGTCAGCCTGACCTGATGTAAAACCACCTAGGAGACGCTCTGCTGGGCACGTCCATGAGGTTTCACTGAGCAGGGAAGATTCACCCAAAATATGGGTGGACAGCACCATCCCAAAGGCTGGGGTCTAAAACTGAATAAAAAGGAAGAAGCAGACTCAGTAACAGCATTCATTTCTCTCTGCTTCCTGACTGTGGGTGCAATGCAGGCAGCTGCCTCAAGTTCCTGTTGCCATGCTTCCCTATAGCGATGGACTGTACACTTGACCTACCAGCCAAAATGAATGCTTCCTGCCTTCCTTAAGCTGTAGGCATTTTGTCACAGCATTACGAACAGTGACAAATGCATCTCTTCATAAAAAGGTTAAAAGCAGCTGACACGAATCTGCAGTGTAGAGGTTGAGGTAAGTGTACCCTTTAGTGGGTGAGAGGTTATCCTTTCTAGTGAGGGGGAGACACACAAGGCAAAGCCCATGTCTTGCCTGTGGCTATCTCTCCATTAGTGTCTTGTTGCCTGGGAGATTATTCCCATGTGATAACACATCCCCACAGGTGTATTTCAATTTTCTGGGATACTGTCATCCTCACAAGTGCTGATGTAACTTTGAGTGTGGGTGTGGGGTGGGACGTGACTTTTGAAGTGCGATCAGCTGTGTTTGTGTTCCTGCTATGTGGGTTTCTTGGCCCTTCCCCCCTTCTGGTTCCTACACATGCTGCACTCATCGCCTGGGGAGGGCATGACTAAGCAGAGACTCTGAGAGCAAGGTGTGTCAGTTCTCAGTTTTGGAGGTTCAGAAGCCTGACCTGGAGCCGGGAGGGGTGGTGGTATTGGTAGGAGGACAGACAGCTTAAATTATGGGCAAGGAAAGTGGAAGAGGTTAGCTTCAGGTGTGGGTGTGGGAAGGAACTCTCCGGATGTAGGAGGCTGAGGGAAGGGTACAGTGACAGAATGGTGGCCTGGTGAGTGTTCACCTGGTGAGCCAGTCCCTCCTTGAGTGTATGGGGGGGGGGGGTGTCACCAGCCAAGGAGCTCCTCTACACCTGAAGACTCCACACTACTCCTGTGGTTACTGCACAGCAGCAAGACCTGTGTGACTCGTCCTCCCTGTGGCTGGCTCGTGAGGACCCTTTTGGGGGAGTGGTCAGCACACTCATCAAATGGTAAACTTTCACCAGTGTCCATATGGATACCCTTTGCATATCTGAGGCTACTCAGATGCAGGATGTGTGTTGGTTCCCTGGACACCGGTGGTGGTGCTGGAGAAGGCAGAGCCTCCAGCCTAGCTGGAACCTGCCGTGCTGCCCCATGAGGTGGATATTATTGACTATGTGCCCTCTGGAGCTCTTCTGCCTCAGCCTCCCCTAGCATGCTTGGAAAGATGGGTCTCAGGGTCCTGTGAACCTGGAGACCCAGCTCTAAATTCACCTGTGGCCTCTGTCTTGGGTGAGCCCAACAGCATGCGAGCCAATGTCAGAAGCCTCCTCCTTTCCCTGCTCTCCATCCCTGCCAACCTTCCAGAGAGTTTTCTCCCAGCCAGCTGTCCATAGGCATGGGGTGTCCCAGCTGTCATTGTCCTGTTCTGCCCCCAGTCCTCAAATCCACAGGCATTTTCATTTCAGTAGCTCATGACTCCAGGAAACAGATGGGGAAAACACAAATAAACGGTGAGGATTTCAAAGGGGCTGGAAGCTCAGAGTCACGTTGTCAGGCCCATGGCTAAGGGCTTCCTGGGGATGGGCCTGAGAACATGGAAGCCACAGCTGTGTGAACTCCTGGGGGATGGGGGTGGGGCTGGCCAGGTCTAGGCACGGTATGAATTGTCCTCTGTAGCTCTCACATGGGGATTGAGGTGGAAAATGAATTCAGAGAGTAAGATGAGACTCAAGTGCTCTCGTTGTTGCCTAGGATGCAGGGGCATGAAGCAAGTTCTGTCAGGGAGGTTAGACGGGGTGCCCAAGAACACACTGCTATCCAGAGACAGACCCAGGCTTCTCGGACAGCCTCCCCCACACCACGTCCTGGCCAAAGTCCTTTTTTCTTCTTCCCAAGACAGGGTTTCTCTCTGTAGCCCTGGCTGCCCTGGAACTCACTCTGTAGACCAGGCTGTCCTTGAACTCAGATATTCTCCGGCCTCTGCCTTCCAAGTGCTGGCATTAAAGGCGTGCGCCACCATCACCCAGCTCAAAGTCCTTGATTTTTATAACTTATAAGAAGAATAGTAAAGAACTTGGGAGACTGAGGCAGGTGGATCTCTGTGAGTTAGAGGTCATCCTGGACTTAGGGACTTTGAGGGTGGCTAGAACTCCACAGTGAGACCATGAAATAATGAAAAGGAGTCGGAAAGAAGAGTGTGTGGCTTTAAGAGTTTCCCAAGTGCCCACATGGCTTGAGCTAAGATGGGTACTGAAAACTTACCCTAGGAACCTCAACCATAGAGACAGCTGGTGGAGACCACACAGTTATACTCTGGGCTGAAAGTACCCACTCAGGGTTTACAAGATACACTTGAGGCAGTATCTCAAGCGTGTTTATTAAAACATGTACATGAATTTGATTCCATTATTGCTGGAAAGACAGAACAAGGGCTTTTCTCCCTCCCTAACTAACATTTGGCAATGTCTGAGAGAATTTTCAAATTTATTTATTTATTTATTTATTTATTTATTTATTTATTTATTTATTTATTTATTATTCGTGCAGCATATAAGCTATGGGCATGTGCACTGCAGCCTGTATTTGGAGGTCAGAGGATGAATTTTGAGAGTTAGTTCTCTCCTTCCACTATGCAGGTCCTAGGGATTGAACTCAGGTCGTCAGGCTTGGTGACAAGCACCTTTACCTGCTGGGCTATCTTACAGACCCTTAACTGGCATATTGAGGATAATGGCTTAGCCTAGCTTTTTTGTTCTGACAGGACCTAGGTTCTGACTCACTAACTAATAACTACATGAATCCTGAGTCTACCATGCTTACAACTAAACTACCTAGGACCCAGAGTTGGAAGATTGCTAAGGAACGTTTTTGGGCCTCCCCCTTAGCCTTAGCCTTAGGAAGCAGGAAGGAGCCAGGCTAAGAAAGGCAGAGGCCATGAACTTGCCACTTGTGACTGAAGAACCTAGGCAACGGTTGTATGTATCACAACCTTCTGGTCTGTCTGTCTGGCCCTTTGGAACTACTCCAGCATAACCCAGGAGATCCCCACTCCCCGACTACTACTGGACACCTCCTCTGGCCTCCCACCTCCAGCTTGAAACCAAACATCTGGCAGACTTTGGAGGCCGCTTCTTTGACAATCTTTGATTTAAAAACTTGTGAAAATTCTGGTCTCAACGTCTATGACTCGAGCAGCCCAGGTACACAGGCCCCTGGAGAGCTGGTGGTCAGCACCTACTTCTGATTGGGGTGAGGGAGCAAACTTCCCCACCAGCTCTCCTGGCTTCTGATTTAGGCCCATTTAGGAGGCCTGAGGGGGAGGTAGTTGCTTGCTGGGCTAAGGCGGGATGGGGTGGTGGGCAAGCTCTGCCGGGCAGACAAGCTGACCTGTCTGGCTGAGCTCCCATTTATCAGCCTGTTCTTATTTACAGACTCCAACTAATATGGCCTTCCCCTTCCTGCTGGTTCAATCCCGACTGCTTTCTGGCAAGCCTCCCTGGGAGGTGATACTGGGCACCCTGCTGCTTGCACATGAGTGACATGTAGGCAGGAGCTCCAAATTCCAGCCTCAGAGCCCCCCCCCCCCCCCCCCGTGGCTCCTGGAGACAAAACCCCAAAGGTCTCCAACCATAAGAACATGGTCTCTCTTCTGCGTTCCTGCCTGCTGTCTCTTCTCTGTTTCTCCCAGCCTTATTGAGATATAATTCATTTATCTTAAGTCTTCGTATCTGAAGCCTACAGTGGAGTGGCCTTAGCATCTGGGTGGGCTTGTGCAGTGATTATTACCATCCCATCAGAGATCTTCTTTGTCCTTCAAGAGACTCAGTTCCCATTTGCAGTCACTGCCAGCCACCTGCACTAGGCAAACATCAAGCTACTGCCTGTTTCTATAGACTTGCTGTTCTGGGTGTCTGTGCACCTGCGAGCTGTGGTCTTCTCTGTGTGACTACTTCTTTGATAATTCAGGATAACATTCTGTTGTGTGGATGTACTGGTTTATTTATCTATTCATGGGTGGGTGTCTTTTGCTTTGATTCTACTTTGGGATTGTCATGGATAGTGCTGCTGGAACTGTTAGTGCTTCCTCTGGGGGCCTTTCTTGTGGGGCTCCTTGACAGCACTAAGCATGCTTCTCTCTCAGAAGTCTTTGCAGAGTGCTTCTTGTCTGCTTTCCACTCCACGTTCTGCATCACAGCTCCACCTGGGTTGCCCCCTAAGCATCTCTTGCTAGGTAGGTATCCTCACCGCCTCTCAGCTTTAGTTCTGTCTTTTTTGCAGGGTGGGCAGGGAGGGGCTGGGTCTCACTCTGTAGCCTAAGCTAACCTGGAATTTACTATAATAGCCCAGACTATTCTGGAACTTGCAGCAATCGTCGTCACTGGCCTTGTCATTCCTGAGATGATTATGTACTTGTGTGAGCATGCATGTTTTTCCCTTTCATTTATGAGCAGGACATTGAAGGAGAACAGGGTTCTCCTGGGTCTTTCTCTTTCGGACCTTCTGGCTACATACCGAAGGTCCTCAATTAGCACCCTGTGAATGAAATCTAGTGAATGAAAGAGAACTCGTGACTTGAGTGAAGCTGCTCCAGATGCTTCCAGAGCTCTTCCTCCTGTGTTACCACATAGACAGCTTCCTGGTTTCATCCTCATTCTCATCCACAGGTGTGTGTGGACCAAGCAACAGCCCCACAGGGCATCGTGGCATGAAGCAAGTGCTCCCTGGCTCCTGCAAGTGTGTGCCTGGGCTGGAAAGGTTACTGGAGTGGTTAAGGTCCAAGCCTGAGCCCTGGAGCTCTTAGAAGCTAGGCTGGCTACCTTCTTCAACAGGCCAATTAAACAAATAAGCAATAGCGTACACAGAAAAGGGCTTTTTGTTTATTTGTTTGTTTGTTTTTTCATTGTGGTCACACCAGGAAGAGAAACAAAGAGGTCCAGTCATTCAGCAGGTTCATCTTCAAGATTCTGACATGAGGTTTAAATACCGAGAGGTATGCATGACTGAGCAGTCCTGGTCACGGTGGTGGTACCCTCCCCCTACCCCCCAACTGCCTGCAGTACACATTGATCCATCCTTGTCTAGGTTCTGGTGTCCCTTGTAAGGTGGTCTGACAAGCTGTCAGAAATTACAGGCACCCCCTCTGACTGGCACCAGGCCCAGCCTTTCCCTTCTTCTGGCATGAGGTTAGGGAGGAAGTTGCAGATCCTTGGAGGCCATTGGTTCAGTAGTCTGCTAGCCAGAAGGAACGGTATGAGCTTGACATCAAAATACCCCTCTCCTGCCAGAACTGTTCTAGGAGCTGCTTGTGTCTCCTTCATGCCCAGTTGTATTATTATTATTATTATTTTGCCTCGGTCTTCCCATCTGTGCAGTGGGAGAGTTAGATGGTCCTCCCTCCTGGGTGGTTATGAGGCTCACCAGCATGAACAGGTGAGAACCATGTCAATGCCAGCTTTAATGTCCTTGCCCTGTGTCATCCCAGAGCCGGCAAGTGAGGGGACAGAGCTGAGAGCTGGACAGGATAGAGTCCAGAGTCACCATAGCCCCTGAGTGGGCTTGGGGAGGGCATGAGAACACCCCCCACTTGGCCAGCAACTTCCTCTCAGGGACTCAGATAAGAGGTCCAGCCTGCTTCCTTCCTGTCTCCCGGGATCCCAGATTGTTTCTGTATCCTCCTCCTCTGTCCTCCTCCTCTTCTCAGGCTTAATTGGGCAGCTGTGGAGGCTCCACAGGCACTTCACCTTCTCTGAGGCCTCTGGGAAGAGAATTAGCGCTAATCCTGTGCTGCCTCCCAGCAAGGCTCAGGAAGTGTCAGAGGGCAGAGCCAGGCCACTGCCTCCCAAGGAGACAGAATCCTTGCCCCTATGTCCTAAAGCAATAGGGGACAAAGCCCAGCCAGTCACCTTTCTCCTGCCTCCTTCGCCCTCTGAGCCCAGTCCTGTCTGAAGAAAAATGCAGTGGGTGCCAGAACCGAACTGTTTCTGTTTCTAGTGAAAACAGAAACAAGCAAGGGAGATGACTGGGTCATAAAGTACTTGCCATGCAAGCATGAGGACCAGAGTTCAGATCCTTGGCACCCAAAGGGTGAGCTAGGCACAAATCTGTAATCTCACTGGGGAGGCAGAGACAAGGGAATCCCTGGAACTCAGTGACCAGCCAGCCTAGCCCCACCCATGAGCTCCAGCTTCAGAGAGAGACACCCTGCCCCACAAACGTAAGGTGAAGAATGACAGAGAAATACAAGACCTCAGACTCTGGCCTTGGCACACACACTCACCCCTCCACGCACTGCTGCATTCACAAAGGTGAGCATATGCCAGAGACCCACCCCTGCATCCCTCAAATGGGTGAGTTTTTAATATCGTGCTATTTAACCCAGTATATCTCAATATGATCTTTCAATATATTATTGATATGCATGGAGTGTGTGTGTGTGTGTGTGTGTGTGTGTGTGTGTGTGTGTGTGTGTATCATGTAGAGACAGAGGAGGACAGTGAATATCACATCCTGCCTTTCTTTTTTGAGGCAGGGACTGTTCCTGAACCTGAAGTTCTCCAGTGGCCCATGTGCTCCTGGGATCTGCCCATCTCAGTTGCCCAGATTCTGGGGCTACAGAAAACCCCATCTATGCCCAGCTCTTTATATATGGATGCTAGGGACTTGAACTTAGGTCCTTGTTCATGCACAGCAAGTGTCCTTACAGAGCTATCTGGCCAGCCCAGTTTTCAGCAAGATAACCTTACATTCTTTATTGCATACCAAACTTCCAAATTTAACGTGTGTCTTATATGCTGACTGAAAATCTCAGCTTGCATACTCATCTTCTTAGCAATATTGGATCTGTGTACCCAAGTCATCCCAGAGTGACATAAAGTTTCCCATAGTGGCATCAAGTAGTGGCATTGGCTAATTTTAAATTAATTACAATGAAATATTCTGAGCATCTCATCTCATCAGCTATACTCATCAAGGCTTGGCAGGCCCCATGGAGCTAGTCAGTACTGTATGTGACAAGACAGTGCAGGCCTTGGCCTAGAGTTCCTGTAACAGTTTTTCAGCTGGCCTCCCCAGAAAAGTGTGAGGGGTAGAACTAGAAAAGGTGGGGACTCAGCCTCCTGTTTGCTGTGTGACCTGTAACTTTCTTGGTCTCTCTGAGCCTTTTCTTTCCCAGTTGTAACACTCTTTCATTCAAATGCAGTAAGTTCTTCCAACTGCCTCAGGTTTGACCTAGGTTCTTGGAGTTCACCATGCAGGATCCACTGTGTTCCTTACATGGTTCCATTCTGGGTTAAGACAATGACAGTAGTGGCACTAATGTTTGTAGAACCCTGACTACGTATGTGGCAGGCATTGCTGGGAGTCCTGACACCAGCTAACACCTTTGCATACCAGATACCTTCATGGGTGGTGCTGGGCTCTCCCGTGAGGAATCTGACCGACACAGAGAACCTAAGTCCTTTGCCTGAGGTCACTCAGCTTGGTGGCAGATGGGTTTGAACCTGGGCTTCCCGGATGTCATACACAGTCTTGCATCACCCCTTGTTCCTGTGCTGACTGGAAGTTGTAGGGTGGGGGCTGGGAAGAAGAAGGAAGTAGAACAAATGGGGAGGGGCTTTATGGTAGAGAAGGACCTCCCCTCCAGAGTCTCCCATGGCTTTGTTAGGGGCTATCTCTGCTCCAGCTTTGGGGTTGGAGGGAGGCCTGTAGTAGGGTATAATGGGCCACACGGTCCAGCTCAGATCTGCCCTGCAGTGTGGGCACGTCTGGTCACAGTTGCTGGCACAGCTAAGCCTGCTCAGCCAGTGTGTCACATGGGCTGGGAACAGCAGCTGAGCTGAGGCCCAGGACTTGGGCCAGGGGCCACAGCCAGCAAGGCAGCAGGCTTGAGCTGTGAGCCATGATCCCACCTCTGTTTACATGCTTCCCCAGGTAGGACCATGTCTTACCCTTCCTCTGACCCCTTCTCCTGTCCCCTGTTCTGTTCCCTTCCCTTCTTTCATACCACCCACCTACCCACTTGGTATTTGCTAACCTTGACAAGTTCTAAGGATGCTGGAAGATGCTCCAGTACTTAGGAAATATTATGGTTTTGTTGTTGTTGTTTTGTTCTTGTTTTGTGCTTGTTTGTTAGTTTTCGAGCCAGTTTCATGTAGCCCAGGCTGGCCACAAACTTGTTATATAGCCAAGGATGACCATGAACTCCTGATCCTCATACCTCCACCTTCTAAGGGCTGGGGTTAAAAATGTGTGCCACTATGCTCCCTTTATGCTGTCCTGGGGATCGAACCCAGAGCTTTGTTCATGCTGGGCAAGAACGCTGTCCACTGAGCTACATTCCCATTATGGTCTGTTTCAATGAACCCATAAATAAACCTGCAGTTTCAGATCACAGAGTAGACATGAACTCTTTAAGAGCAGTACTGAGTTTGAGGAATTGGATGCACTTCATCTATGGAACCACTAGAGACCAAGCTTGCAGACAATATGGTGGACAGGTGTTCATGCCTCTGGGTTACGCAGGGATCCAGGTCCATGGATAAAGTATGTAGTTCTGAGACTCATCCAGCTTTCGCTCCAGCTGTTAGTGTAGGCTTGTTCAGAGTCTGTCTGTCTGCTTGGTCTATCCTCTGCTCTATATAGAACAATCAGCATGTCAGTAGATCAGGTGCTGAGGCTTACAAGTGCCATGTGCTCCCCAGGCTTGGACATGTGCTCTTCAGTTGGTGGCACCATTTCCAAAGGTTGTGGAACCTGTAAGAAGCAGAGCTCGTTGTGGAAGTTGGTCACAGGGTGCCAGCCCGGGGTGTTATATCCTATTTCCAAACCAAGCTCTCTCTGAATCCTGGTTAGCTGAGATATGAGGAGGCCCAGCTCGTGTTTCTACCTTCATGAACAGTTCATGCTTTCCCTTCTGCCATGCACTGTATATACCCTCAAACCATGAATCCAAATAAACCTTCCCTCTCTTAAGTTACTTCTGTTAGGTATTTTGTCACAGTGACAAGAGACTAACTACCTGCTGCAGTAATAATGACATGGGGTCAAGGATGAGCCGGGGTGGTCCTCCCACCTGCCCTCTGCCCCATCTCCCCTCCTCTTGCCTTCCTTCCGAGCTGTTTATTGACAATCTAGTAGGTCCCTTAGAGCTCTTGAGTGCAATGTAGGAGACCTCGTTCACTGAAGCAAAGGCCTTTTGTGGTAAAGAGTAGGAAGGGTGGGCTGGGTGCTGAGAGCCCAGAGAAGAGTCCTGCCATGTAGACTGTAAGGGCTAGGAAGGGACAGGGGGAGGGGAAGGAGAGGAAATGGAGCCCTGCAACATTGGGGGAAGCCATCTGGGTGAAGAAGGGAGGAAAAATGGTCCAGTGAGAGGTAACTGACTGTGGAAAGGTACATTGACAGAAGGATTGAGATCCCTGCACACTTACCTACACTGTGGACACGCAGCCATTTCTTCTTGTAGGAGTCTGCCTGGGGAATCCCAAAGAGCTGAGAGAGGAAGACAAACGGGACAGATTAGGAAGGGTCTGATGAGTTAATTGAGGAGGTTGAGTAGTTAAGACGCACAGAGCTTGAGCGTTGGTTTATACTTTAGAACGATCATATTGCCTTCATCTTTAGTATGGAGGGAAGGGAAAGGGAAACCTGGGAGGCCAGCAAAAGGCAAGGGCGAGCTGGCTGTAACCTGCAAGGAGGAGCCGTCAAGGGAGATGGGGACATGGCTAGAAGTCAAGGCCATCCCAGCTTCCCAGTGAGAACAGGTTGGTGGGAGCTGGGAGAAGAAAGATGGGAAGTTTGGGTTCAAGGAAGCTCCTGGGACCCGAGTGGAATCTCACAATGGTAGTTTGGTTAGTGTGACAAGCTGAATCTGCAGGTCCAGAAATGGGAGCTACTGGGGCACTGCCTTGAAGTGAGGGAAAGGCTACAGTGGCTTAGGGAGAGGTGTCACATGAGGGCATAAGGGCCATTCAGTTCTGAAACAGAGTCCTTGTCTCTTACACTCATCTGTGGTGTGACTTTCAGACATTCAAGTTCCCAGGATGCCATTTTCCTGTCTGTAAAGTATTGAGATTCCTTCTCTGATTCAGAGTTCTCAGTTAGATTTTCAGCATGGGTTGGGCAGGGCAGTGACAGGCACAGTAGTCCTGCTGTGATTTGTTTGGTCATTTGCCCTTTGCATACACTTTTGAGTTAAAGCAGGGGACCTATGACTCAAAAGTCAGCTGAGGAGTGACCTCTAACCTCCTTGCTCCATGCTCTGGCAGGAGGAAGGGACACACCCTGTTGAGAAATTCCCAATGCCAGGAGCAACTTTCCAGCAGTCAGAGGGAATCAGTGCAGACCAGGTTGCTAAGGAATCTCTCAGCCATTGTACCTAGGAGGTCCTGAATGTTATCACCTTCTCTAATCCTCCGAGGGAGGTCAAAGGACATTCGCCTCTAAGTACACTTGGAATTGGTGAGAAGCTTGCTTGTGGTTGCATGGAAGACTCTTCTGGGTCTTGGTGAGGATCAAGGTTGATTGGCAACGTCTACTGTGGGCTGCAGAGAGGTGATAACTGTGCTCACCTCAAATTCTCTAGATCTAATCCAGTCTTTGGGGGAGGAGTTGCTTTGTTTCTCAGTTTGTTTGTGACAACGGTACTATGTGTAACCCCGGCTGTTCTGGAACTTGCTCTGTAGATCAGGCTGGCCTCGAACCCACAGAAATCCAACTGCCTCTTCCTCCCAAGTGCTGGGATTAAAGTCATGAGTCACCACAGCCTGGCCCAATCTTTATTCTTAAGAAAGACCCAAACTCATCTCTTCTTCACAGTCCCCAGAGGCTCTAGTGTGCTTTCTCTTCTCTTCCTTTTGTTGCTGAGAACTTCAAAGGTCCCTCCTGGCCTACTTCCCAGTAGACTGGTCACTTTAGGAAATGAATAGGCTGTGCTCTGAAAGAAGCCAGATCGCTCAGTAAGTCTAATCTTCCAGAATTAGAAGGTTAGTCATGGTGATCAGAGCCAGGGAAGCATTAGGCGTTTTTTTGTTGAGACCCCAGGACAAGGACCTTGCTTCTCTGGGTCTCCAAGACTATATAACAAAGAGGCAGTGATTGGGAGTTCTGAATCCACTTGCTGCATGTGGGTTTGTAGGACCCGGTGGTACCAAAGAGATAGAAGTGGGACAGAGAAGGGCAAGCCACCTCTTTCTAGGGAAGGAACCCCTCTGATGCCAACTCCGCACAAAGATGCTCATCACAGGACAAAAGCAGGTGTCCTATGGATGAGTAGGAAAAAAAAAACCAAAAAACAAAACAAAACAAAAAAAAACCCAAAAACCAAAAAACAAAAAAACAAAACCAGAAACAGACAAGAAGATAATCTAAACCACATTTAGTCCCTAGTCATAGGTGTATAGGCTTTAGTCACAGGTGTCTGTCCCACAGAGTAGACCAGGGTGGTGGCAAGGGATAAGGGGATGCCTGCCAGGTGTTCTGGGACATGGGCAGCTCCAGGGATTCTGCAGCGGAGCCAGGCCAGGAAATGACCTGTGTGGGGGCTCAGGTGGCCATTTTCACTAACCCAACTAGGAAGGGCTGAGTTTTTGGCAACCTGAGCTGGGACTACATGGTGATTGTCAGTAGGGGCCACTTGCTCCTTTGACAGATGGGTGATGGGAGGCCTGGCACAGAGAGCTACTGGGGTGGGTTAGGCACAACTCTGTCCAGATGGCACACCTTTTACCTTTGGAGCTCTGTTACTTTTGGGGGCTGGGCTGGACACACCCCGACACCTGCTCCTTTGTCTTTGCTTATGACTGTGCAAGAGTCACAACATCTAGATGTGGGGCTGTATCTGGACCTGGAGATGTGACAGAACACCTGCCAGGTGGCAAGATGCTTGGGACTTGACTAGTTGAGCCTATCTCAAGGGGTTAGAGAGGATTAAACTACATATGATATGAATGATATGAACTGTTAGTTATAATCATTGGCTTGTCTACATGTGTGTCTGGATTTTTTTTTTTTTTTTTAAATGCAGTGTTTAGAACAGGGAAACCCGGAAGTTTTTGCAAATTTGGAGGTGTGGGGTCTGGAGACATTATATTTTTCTGAAGTTCTTGAATTTGAGGTTGTACTGGCATTACTTAGAAGGCTTGTTAAAACATGGATTTGGGGTTCTCTCCCCAGGAAAGCTCTGGAGCAGGGCTAAGTACCTCTCACAAGCTTTCAGATCAGCATCTCCAAGTGGCAGTGGCTTTGAACCTTGTCCTGTGCACACACTTGACCTCAACTGTGAGACCTATTCCACTCTGGTCTATGGAGGTAAGAGCTGGCCAGATCTTCTGTAATCAGACCATAGAACTTGACGGGGGGGGGGGGGGTGACTCATTCATGATACCATCGTGCAGCCAGCGCTGGGAAAACATCTGTTGAAGAGAGGGCAGAAGCCGGCTTTTAGAATGTCTGGGTCAGGAGGCTTCTGGCAGCAGCCTCAAGCCAGGGACCCTCTCTTCCAGCTGCTTGGAGACCCTGAGCAAATGGTCCCTCTCCTTACCACAGCATCTGCCCTATAGTCCAGAGCCCCTCTGGTCTCTGCCCTTGACTCAACAGTGCTCTTGGTGTGCGTTTTTCTCTGTTGATAAATATTCTCCCACAACACCACTCGATGGGCTGCATAGTTCTCCCTTGTATGGCTATAAGTGAGAGAACAATGTAAGCCAGTGGAACAGGAACGGGGGATTTAGTCTAAGGGGGCAGAGCGCCTTGGTGACTGTAATGAGGGAAGCTGAGACCAAGGGAAGAATCTTTCCTATGATCTCTACTCAAACATGCCTGGGGAAGCTGTGTTCTTCCTTGGGCTGGATTTTTTTGTTATGTATAAGAAAAAGGTTTTTGTTTTTATTTTGTTTTATTTTAAATTGTTTGTTTGTGACAGGATCTCCTGTCTACAGACTCAATATGTAGCCCAGGGACACCCTGATCTTCTGATTCTCCTGCCTCTAACTCCTGAGCTCTGGGATCAAGGCATGTGCCACTATGCCTGATTCATGTAGTCATGGGGACAGAACTCAGGGCTTTGGGCATGCAAGACAGGCACTGAGCTGAGTCTCCATCCTGTCCCTTGGAGTTTTGCTTTCTCTCTGTTCGCATGGCTTACAATGCTCTCTGGTCTCTAGGTCCTGCCATATTGCAGATCTGTTTGCTTCTTAGTCTCTAGTGGCCTGTGTTAATTGCCTTTCTTATTGCTGTAACAGACTATCCAAGGGAAGCCAAGTCCATGTAGGTAGGGAAGAAATGGCAGCCAGATAGGTGAAGAAGTTTGGGCCGTGGTAATGATCTTGGCAGATTAGACCAGGAATTGGATGTCAATTTCAAGGCCCACCATCAGAGTTCCGTTCCATCTAGCCAGACAACAGTCTCAAAGATTCTGCAACCTTGACAAACGGCACTGCACAGTAGAGACCAAGCATAGGAACCTGTGGAAGGTGTTTTACACGCAAACCATAACATAACCCCGCAGGGATTCTGATTAGCCTCTCTAGGACCATGTGGTTATGCCTCTACAACGGAAGAGAAGGCCTACAGGCCAGTGTGACTGCCAGACACTAGGGCAGTGAGATGCTTATGTCAAAGTGGGTCTTGGTGACTCCCAGGGATCTTGTCCTACATGCTTCCATTTGTCCCTCCATCTCTCCACTTAAATCTGATTTCAGTTTCAAGCTAGTGAATCTATTTGGTTTCTGGACTCAGACCAGGGATTTGACCGACTTAACCCCATCTCTCATCCATTAGGGATAATAGCCCGCAGCCCCATCACAGGTTTGTCTGCTGTGTCAGAACATTTAATCCTGATGGTGGGATTTCAGGGAGGTAGGTTTCACCCAACGAGGTTTACTGAGTACCAGAAAGTTCATTCATGATCTGAAATGCAGCTGAAAAAATAAATATAATTAAAAAGCTAACTCAGGCCAGCACTCTCTGATACCGTTTTACACGGGCGCATAATGAATGCTAAGCTCCGTGCATCGGCGCCAAAAAGCAAAATAAATTCTTGGAGTCGATCTGTTTCCTGCCTGCGATACATTTGCTTGTTCCAAACAAATATATTTGTGAATACAACACAATTAGGAAGGCTGAGGCAGTCAGAACATTGCCTGTCCAGAAAGACAGAACGTGGCTTTCATGCGCCCTGCTGGCTGGAGCCAGGGTCTGAGTGTGTTGTGACCCAGTCAATTATGGCTCTGGGCGCCCTTGCATTCCTTGCCAAGACATGCTTTCTCATTTCTTCTAGTTACTCAGAGTTCAGCTTACTGTTTTTCTTCCTTCTCAGTGTTACTCATAGCCCTTGAGGCTCTTCTCCTCAAACCATAGGTTCGTTTCCATGCCCCCTCCCCATTCCTCTCCCCCCAAAGCTGGGAACAACCATGGACATGTCTAGGCTTTAGAAGGAGGGCCTGTTGGAATGGGACTAGGCTCTGATAGTAAGAATACACACACACACACACACACACACACACACACACACACACACACACACACAAAGCTTTTTGACATTTGTGATTTTCTTTGCTGCTTGCAAAAGTCCTGAGATACTTTATAAACAAAACTGAAGCTCTGAGAAGGCTTACTTTTAATTAGGGTTTTATTGCTGTGAAGGGACCAAAGCAACTCTTATAAAAGAAAACATTTAATTGGGGGGCTGGCTTACAGTTTCAGAGGTTTAGTCCATTATCATTATGGTGGGAAGCATGGCAGCATACAGGCAGACATGGTGCTGGAGAAGGAGCCAAAAATTCTACATTGTGGTCCGAAGGCAGCAGAAGGGGACTGTGTTCCACAGTGGGTAGAGCCTGAGCATAGGAGACCTCAAAGCCCGCCCCCACAGTGACACACTTCCTCCAACAAGGCCATGCCTCCTATAGTGCCACTCCCTATGGACCAAGCATTCAGACATGAGTCTGTGGTAGCCATACCTATTCAAACCACTGCACCATCCTACCTCAGTTAATCTAATTTGGAATCCCCTTACAGACATGACTAGGGTTTGTTTCCAAAGTATGGTGGTTTAAATAAGCTTGACCCATGGGAAATGGCATTAGGAGGTGTGGCCTTGTTGGAGGAAGTGTATCGATGTATAGGTAGGCTTATGTCCTATGCTCAGTCTCTGTCCAGTATGAAAGAAACCCTTTTCCTCACTGACTATGAGACAGTCTTCTCCTGGTTGCTTTCGGAGCAAGATATAGAACTCTCAGCTCCTCTAGCACCATCCCTGCCTAGATGCTGCCATGCTTCCCGCCATGATGATAATGGACTGAACCTCTGAACCTGTAAGCCAGCCCCCATGAAATGTCCTTTATAAGAGTTGCCTTGATCATGGTGTCTCTTCACAGCAATGGAAAACCCTAAGATACATGGTGATTTTTAATTCCTTTACATTAGCACGGTTAAGCATCAGTGTCCATCCTGAACTATATAGCACATGGTAGAGGCATGAGATGGGCTAGTCTTCAGCTTCACAAATCTATAGCTGATCAGAAGCATGGGAGGTCACATAGAGCAAACATTATCAAAATGGGAAAGGGGCCGGAAGAAGGTGGCTTGGCCATGAGGATCTGCCAATATAGACACTGCATTTGGGACAGGTGCTAGACATCAAGGCCCCATTGACAATTGCTGATCCAAGCTGAGTAGCATCTGACTTTAAGAGTGGTGGGGTGGGGATGGGGTAGTGGTGGCTGCGGTGCGATGAATCCATTTACCTCCTGTTCACCAAGCCCAAACAGAATGGGGGCTAAAGAGACTTATAAACCTTGGGGACTCCTTAGCAGAGTCAGCAGCATCAAGGTTGAGGTGCTGTGGAGAGCACAGGTTGTGTCAGACACATGGGCTCTGCTGCACAGGCCCCAGTGATCATTTGGTAATGTCACAAAATTGTTGAGGATTAAGAGAGTCCACATACAGAGTTCCTGGCCTGTGGGTGCTAGTAAAAATGGAAGCTGACCCGGGGGATGTTCTGCTACCCAAGACACACCTGAACCCCAGGGCCCTGATGGCTGCCCTGGGGCTTGTGACAAGCTTTTCTGCACAGCAGAAGCTGTGTGTTCTGGCTGCGCAACCTAGGACCCACAGGATCTTTAAACATCTTGATGTCCAGACATCTATTCATCTATGTCCAAATCTATTCTGTCAACTTGTCTCAGGGGAGATCAGGGATCTGGGATTTTTCAAAGCTCCCCAGACAGTTCCTCCGAGTGGCCAAGGTGGAGACATAGTGCCTCATACTCTTTGCCTTTTGAGTCAGTGACTGTAAGAAGGCGCCACTTGCAATGCTTCTGGGTGTGTGGCAGCAGTCCATGGACCATGAGGGTTCCCCTCTACATCTACTTATAGCTCTGATGCTGAGACCCCAGACCCTTCTGAGACAATCCTTTCTTATTTTATACCACAAGAAAGAACAAATTTTGGATTGGGAATGTAGCTCAGTTAGTAGACTGCCCACCTAGCCTCCCGAAGCCCTGGGTTCGGGCCCCATAAGTTGGATGTGGTAGTGTAGGTTTGTAATCACAGTGCTCAGGAGATGGAGACAGGAGGATCAAAGTTCAAAATCATCCTTGGCCAAAGAGAGAGTTCAAGTCCAGCTTGGGCTACACGAAACCCTGGCTCAAAACCAAAGCAAAACAAACCCCTAACAACAATAAAAGAGTTTTGAACTATAGTTGTCAAGATATTACAAAGAAAGGCTACATACTTTGTGAAGGCATTGGACATTATTAAGGTCTAGCAGTGAGTCAGATAGCTCTTGGTGTTGGCAGGAGTGATGGGCAGGCAGGATATCTGTGCCTATAATACCTGGTCTCCACAGAAAGACATAAGTGATTTCTGTTAGGGGCAGAGTTGCAAGTGCTGCCAACCCCCTGTGCTGTGTTGCTTGTTCTTAGGAACATGCTGGGTTTGGGTCAGAGGTTAGTGAAAATGATGGGACAGAATTTTTCTCTGCTAAACTATGCCCCCAGAGTCTATCCAAAGACTCCTTGGGTTCTGTGGCCTCAGACTACAGACCATTGGGTGAAGGGTAGGGACTGTGAACAAGGGACAGCCTCATTGCTGTGGTAGAAGTCAGAACCCCACCTGTACTGATTCTTCGTCACAAGACTTGGCCTGGGTCCCGAGGACTGAGACCCCATGAGAAATGTGGATGTCCTAGGGGTCTGCAAAGAAGGGACCTACACTCAGAGTGTAGTGGGGCAAGATCCCTTAGATGTGTGGCATAACCTCTTAGTATATCTCTTAGTTTATAAATATGTCCTAAGCTGAGGACATGGCTCAGTTGGCAAAGTGCTTGCTGCACAGGCTTGAGGACCTCTGTTTGATCTCCAGTACCCATGTCAAAAGCTGAGTATATCAGTATGCATCTGTAATCCCAGCACTGGTGAACTGAACAAGGTGGATTGCTGGGGCTCACCGGCTAGCCATCCTTGCTGAGTTGCTGAGCTCCAAGATCAATGAAAGGCCTTAAAGAATATGGTGGTGGAGCTGAAGAGATGGCTCATTAGTTAAGAGCATTGGCTGCTCTTCCAAAGGATTTGGGTTTGATTCCCAGCACCCACATGGCTGCTTCAGAGGATCTGATGCTCTCTTCTGGCCTCCTCTGGTACTACATGCGTGTGGTACATGGATATATACACAGACAACCACATCCACACACATAACATAAAAAGAAATAGGAATCTTTTAAAATAAAAATGTGTGTGATGTCAACACACACATGAACATATACACACATGCACCCACCCACACTCATACAAGGCCAAGGGGAAAAAAAGTGGTCTCCCATTGTTCACCTCAAGGGTTTCTGTGATAACAGATGACAGATACTTAGCATGGTGAGGGTGAACTTGCTAATGATGCCTGCTGGCTTTTGAACCTTATACACGTCTCTGAGATCTCCAGGCCTCAGTTTTCACAGCTATAAAATAGACTAATGACCCTTGCTGTGCTGTGCTGTGGGATTTACTTAACATTGAGGAAGTTTAGTAACTATGTCCTTTATGGGCTTTACTCAGAGAGTTGTAAGCACTGGCTATCATCTGAGGCCTCTGGCATCCTGGGGACTCCAACACAGTGGCTTCTTGGACCCTGCTTCTTCGGCTGGATCTCCTCATTGGCTTCCCTGGCTGGACTGTACAGGCCATCTGAGGAGGATTCTCAGGCACTTTGACTCCTCAGATAGCTCTGTGTATTCCTGCAGGGAGTGCCCTGGCCAGGTGTGTGTGGGTGGGTAGGGAGGTCGTAGGTGGGAATCTGAGGAGGGGTGCAAAACTACTTCAGTGGGGCCCCTCAATGGGACTAGGCTCTTGGGGTCCTGCCTGGGACTTTGGCCTCTCCTGACTCCTGGTTCTGATCCCAGTATGACCATGGGACATCTGAAGTACTAGCCAGACCAGACTTTTGCTGGACAGGATCTAAGCTCAGAAGAGAAGTTAGCTGGGACATCAGTGACTCATCGGGTTGACAGTGTCACCCTTAGTCCTGGGTCTGCCATCTGTCTCTGTCTTTCTCTTTCTGTCTGTCTCAGTGGATGGACCTGTGCCCTTGCTTCCATCCCCCTCTCCCAGTCTCTTGTCTGCATACCTCCTACCTCTGCATTTACTGGCTTCTTCCCTAGTTCCCTCTTCTCTCTCCACATGTCTGTCCCTTCTCTCTGCCAAGCTGTCACCATCTTCCTCTTGTTCTGATCCCATCTTTGTCCTCTCTATTCTATATCTGTGTTCCCTCCCCAAGTCTCCCCATCCCCTCCTCACCCTGCACCTGGCTGACACAGCTCTTTGGTTACAGTGAGTCCTGGAGCCTCCATCCCATCTCTCAGGAGATACCCCTCGAAGGGGCCGATGGAACAAAGCATGTAGCACACCTGTGACTTCTGAGTGTCTGTCTGGCCTACTTTAACAACAGCAGCTAGTCTGATGCCAACGTTCAGTAAACCCTTAGGTCATGCACGGGTGACTGAGGCCTAGGGAAGTAGTTCCACTGGTAGTGTGCTTACCTGGCATGAGTGAAGCCCAGTATCACATGAATGCAGCTTAGTGGTGCACACCTGTAACCCTAGCACGCAGGAGGTAAAAATGGAAAGATCACAGGTTCAAGGTCCTCTTCAGCTACACCATGAGTCTGGGGCTAGCCTGGACTATAAGATATGGTCTTAAAACAAAACAAAACAAAATTAACAGCAACAGCAAACCAACCAACTCCCCCCAAATCCAAAAAAACCAAAACAACAACAACAACAACAAAAAACAAAAAACCCAACCAAATAAAACAAAACAAAACAAAAAAAAACCCAAAGAGTCGATCAAAAGAAAAAAAACACAACCATCAGGTGAAATTAACTCAACTGAACTCACCCCCTTGGGCAATCGGCATCTGTGGAGAAAGGATATTAAAGTGCATGTCCCCTCCAACACAGGAACCATGCATTGTTCTTTGGACTTTATTTGCCTTTGTAATTATAATCATCCTACAGTCATTACCACCTGCTCCCTCAGAACCTCTAGAATATTTCATATTCCAGAATGTGCCATTGCGGTTAGTCCCTCGGTTTCTTCTTGGACACCCCAATTTCTCCCGGGAGCCTGGCGATCTTCACCAGGCTGGGCAATAGGTCTTAGCAGTAAGCCAGGTCACATTCCTTTCTTCCCTCCTACCTGCATCTTGCCATCTCGCCCTTCTCCTCACAGCCTTTTTGTGGGAGTGGAACGCTTTCTTCCCTGTCTCTGAGATGCTCTCCAAACCTGTCCTTTAAGCCTTAGGACTTTTGAGGTTTCTTGGGAAATGCTCTTCTGCTCGGCTCCCTCTCTGGCTTTAGGCAGGAAAAAGTTGATTCTGTAGGAGATGGAAAAGACCACACAAAACGTAGGCGGAGAAGGGCCACCTGGGAAGCCACTCCCAGGCAGGAGCTGGCAGGGCCTGGCTGCAGCAGAAAGCGGTACAATCTTTTCCTGCCCTTTAACTTCCATGTTTGAGGTGTTAGCCAAGATGAGACCCGGGCAGAGAAACGCTACCTGTTGAGACCCGCGGCTGTGCCTGATCTTGCCCCCTGCAAAGGGTGACATGAATTAAGGAGGCTTGTGTAGGTGTGCTGCTTGCATTCTGCTGCAGAGCGGGACTCAAGAGTTCCCATTCAAGCCCAGTTGTGATGAGATTCCCTTCTGGGCTGGCTGGTACTTCCTCGGGTTTCCTAACAGGACTTTGTGGGTTGGCTTGAATGTCTGCCATGCCAGGGAGGCCGTGCATTCCTCCGGCGTGCGGCGTGCGGCTGCCTTGCCTAGCGGGGCTGGGAGGGAAGTCCGCTGGCAGCGTCCCTTTGTGAGGGCGGAAAGCCGTGTGGGAACGGCTGCTCTCAGTCGGAGCATTTCCCCCAGAGCCTCCGCAGCCCACAGAGGAGGGCTGAGAAAAAGCCTCCCGGTGCAGCAGGCGGCAATTAGGAACCGCTGCTTTTATCAATGCTTTTATACTTGCTTGTGGCCTGAGAGATAGGGAGACGAGGGTGGGTGGGAATGTGCAGAGGTAGAGAACGATGGTTTGGCATCTAGCCCTATAGCCCCTTACAACCCACCCGGAGTCACTTGTAAGATGCCGTGGCAAGAACAAACAGACAGAAAAGACTCTGTGGCTTAGAAGTCTCCAGAGCTTCATGTAGAGTTGTGTGATGTCTTAGGGTTCAGGACTACTCTGCATGACCATATGGATAGAGACAGCAACTGTTACTGGTTGTGCAGTTGCTAAGTCCTTTCCATTATTAGTTACTCTTCATGAGAGGTCTGAATAGAGGTCTGTCCTAATTCCCAGTGTTCAGATGAGGAAACAAGAGACTTACAAGGGTCAGGGAAGAGCCAAGGCCTTCCTATAGATGTGGAATTTGAACACGGTCCGCTGAGCCAATATGATCAGTGTCCTTGTAGCCCAAGGCTGGCCTTGAACTCACTATGAAGGGACCCACACACATGGGGGGGTGCTCCCTCCTGAAGCCTGAATTAGGCACAAACCACACCCAACCACCCATTTTATAAAGTGGGGAAGAAAAATAAAGTGGCTGATCTCTGACTCAGAAAACAACAGTAAATGACCTTGCACATGTGATTTTTAAGAGGAAAAAGGTGCGGTCTGTGTTCGAATGGAGTGGGATGTGGCAGTGTGTTTTGATTAGGTATGTTAATTAGGGCAGCCAAAGGGGGGCTTTTACTTGCTGGATTTTAATACTTTGATAGCTAGACCTTGGTAATCAGTCTCAGGAATGAGTCTGGCATAGGAAAATGTCCAAATAAGGGAATAGCCCTTATTGGCTAGCTTTAGGAGTGCAATCTATGGTTGACAAGGGAGAGGCAAGGCGAAGGGCAAGGCTTCTCAGTGCCATGTTTAGCATGCTCAGACCTGTTAGAGCCCTTCACTCTATAGCTGAGAAGGACCTAGAACGTCTGATCCTCCTGCCTCCACCCTCTGAATGCTAAGGTTACAGTTGTGCACCACCACACGCAGTCATGTGATTCTGTGGACTGAACCCAGGGATTTGTGCATGATAAACATTCTACCAGCGAGCTTCCCCGCCACCTTCGTGGTGTCCTTATTAATGGGAACATCTGGACATAAGCAGTCTTGAGTAGAGTTGATTACAGGTAGAGTCGTATCGCTCCAAGCAAAGGATTATAATAGGTGCTGAGCACCAGCAGAGCTGGGGTAAGGTAGACTCTGGTTGGTACCAGCAGAAGGATCCAGGCCCTGCCAAATGGTCTCGAGTTCAGCAAAGCAGCTTCTGCCATAGGGAGCTTTCTGTTCTGTGTTCCAGCAGTCCTAGAGTGTGAGGAAGTTGCCTGGAGTGGCAGGTGCTGTCAGCTCTGCTTTCCTTCTCAGGCTGCCCTGGAAGCTACCTGCTTGCTATACACAGTGTGGCTTTTGCTGCTGTCCTGGGGTCTCTGTGCTTTCAGATTACTTGAACACAGAAGTGAGCCCAGTTGCAATAGAGCAGGCTGCAGTGAGCGCCAAGATGAATGCCTTGGGGTTGGAGAGATGACAGTGTGCTGTGAGCTCTTATGGCTCTTTCAGAAGACCTCCGTCTGGTCCCCCCGCGCCCACACTGAGCACTTACAAATGCCTTTAACTCTAGCCTAGGGGGGTCTGATGCTCTTTTCTGGTCACCGAGGGCAACAGTACTTATGTGCACCTCCCCCACATACACACAATTAAAAATAAAAATAAATCTCTTTTTTAAAAAAAGAATGAATGAATGTCTCTGAGAGCTGCCCTCAGCCAGTGGGAATGGGACTTTGTGGGTGATTGCCCAGGTCCTTGTCCTTCAGGATTCAGCCCCAAGTGCCACAGTGACAAGCCATTAATTATGGAATGGCTATTAATCTTCTGCCATCCCATTTTCCTCTTGATTCAGCCTGGTACCACCTGCTATGTATAGACAATGCTGATCTAAGGTCCAGTCCCCAGCTTGACTGTGGCAGAGACCAAGAGAAAGAGGGGCATGGAATGACCCTCAGTGAAACTCACCAACCCTACAATTTAAGATCAAATGCCAGCATCTTTGAGCAAAATGTATCCTTAGCAAAACCTCAAACAGAAGGGGCATTTGGAAGATTAGGAAGACACTGAGCACAGATCCAGGGCTAAGAACGCAGCTCGGTTGGTAAAATGCCTGCCACACATGTGAGGATCTGGAGATTATATCCACAGCACTATGGAAAAGCCAGGTGTGGCAGCTCACATCTGTGAGCCCCAGTGCTGGGACATTCAGGTAGGGAGCAGAGGCAGGGGGATCCTTAGACTTCATTGGCAAGCCAGCCTAGCTGAGTTGATGATCTAGGTTAAGGGAGAGGCCATATCTCAAAAACTAAGCTGAGGAGTGATTGAGGAAGACACTTATTGCTAAGCTCTGGCCTCTACACACATGTGTGTATGCACATGCCCTGTCTACACACAAATGTTCATCACACACACACACACACACACACACACATACACACACACACACACACACACACACACACACACACACACATAACACACACGCATGTGCATGCGATATTCTCGAAAATTTCTCAAGAAATTTCTCTCCAATATCTCGAGAAAAGGGGAAAGATGACAGGGATAAATAGGAGAGGGAGAGAAGGTTATTAATTAAGATTAATTAATCTGCCGGGCAGTGGTGGCACACGCCTTTAATCCCAGCACTCGGGAGGCAGAGGCAGGCGGATTTCTGAGTTCGAGGCCAGCCTGGTCTACAGAGTGAGTTCCAGGACAGCCAGGGCTACACAGAGAAACCCTGTCTCGAAAAACCAAAAAAAAAAAAAAAAAAAAAAAAAAAAGATTAATTAATCTGACGAGGGCTTCATAAGCCTTGGGAAGGGTGTCCACGTGGTGTAACTACTTCCCACAACACAACTTGATAGAAGGCTGCACTGTCCTGCTGGGGGGCCACTTGAGGCAGGGTTTATGGGAGCTGGAAGCCGGAATCTTAAAAGACAACACAGATCAGGGTGGTGGTGAGGAAAGGTTGGGTGAGGTTGGCCATTCTTGGGAGTCCTTCAGTCCACATTGAGCTGGCATGGCAGACAGAGGGACTGAGAAGTAGGTCGGGTGAGTGGTGAGATGGGGAGGGGCAGCTGATGTCATGCTCAGGCTAGACCAGAATTATATGGAACAGACTCAAGTCACCTGGGTAGCCCATTACCAGGCTAAAGAATGAGATACTGGTGCCAATCTTTTGCCTCAAATTTAAATTAGGTTGGTCATCTGTGGGTCTCTGCAGCTCAGGAATTCTCTCCTTACAGGAGGCCTAGCTGAGCTCATTGAGTGGGCTCTGTGTATTCCAGCAGATGACAGAGAACTATGACAGTCCTTGTCATCCCTGCCATGTGTGGTTGCTTCTGAGTGACCCACATGTTCCTTCAGGGGTTCTATGAGCAAGCTTATCCCTGACATATCCCTTTAGGGGGTTCTGTGAGCAAGCTGATCCTTGACATTTTTCTCTGCTTAAGTAAGCCTGAATTTCTGCTGTCTGTCGTGCAAGCCTGCCTGATGAAGGTTTCAGTGATTTATGGGTCTCCGCAATCAGCAGTGATTATTAAGCATTCACCATGCAGCAGCCACACCCACAGTCACATTCTGTGAGCACCTGAGGCTAGCTCTAGACATCTGACTCCAAAGCTGAGATTTTCACCTTCCCTAAGACATGTCAAGCCTTTGATGTCCCCTTGGCAGTGGTGGTGGCTGGCAGCTGCCACTTTTGAGACAAGGTCTATGCATTTCAGACTAAGATGACCTTAAACATCTGGTCCTCCTGCCTCTGCATCTCATATACTGGGATTATAGGCACAAGCCACCACTCTTCGGTGTGTATACAGGGCTGGGAACCGATCCTAGGCCATTTGGGTGTACTAGGCAAACATCTACCAGCTGACCTAGATCCCCAACCCATGAAACTGCATTTCATGTAAAAGTGTCTTGATGAAAGCTCCCTTCTGTCCTTTCCCCTCTTCCCTAATGACAGACATCTCCAGATAAAGAGAAACATGCCCAGGTCCTCAGCTCAGTGCACTGTATGCAGGCAAGGTGTGGGGAAGCTGGGAAGAGAGTCTTCATTTTCCCACATTTCTCTGTCTACAGACAATATCAAAGCAGGGTGTGCTCTGGTTAAGTCTCCCCCCTGCAGAGTGCACCCAAAATAGGCATGTCTTCTATGGTGCGAGCTCCCTCTGAGGATGGCAGTACAGTAACCACACTGAAGAAGATGCCCGGTTCAACCTTAGCAAGGCCCTCCAAAGCGTGCAGAGGATCCAGAACAAGAAGCACCGAACTAACATGGGCTGAACATTTACTATGTGCTAGACTTTGTGCCCAAGTACTTTCTTCCATTAGTGCAGACCAGATGTTATTGTTGAGGTCCAAGTGTTAAGGAGAGCATGTGTCAGGGCCTCACAGTGGAATTGGCTCCACAGAATCATGTCTGAGGGGTCAGGCTGGGAGCATATGCCCAGTGCCTTGTTCTTAAGCAGACTCCTGAGAGAGTTCCCAGGAAGGCCTACCTCAAATCTTCCATTGATTTTAACTCAGTTTCTCAAATGTCACATGAGGAAACATGTGCCTAGGGTGAGAAAGTACGGAAGCTCTCAGTCCGTGATAGCGCCTGGGGAAGCCTACAACCCACTGCTGCCTCCTCCACCTCCACCCCTGGAGAGAGGAGGGAAGGATGGGGTGTCTGAGGGACTGGCAATTGAACAGAGTGGATTCTAGCTCCAGCTCCTCTAAGCTACCCTTGGCTTGCCCTGTACCTGACCTCCTACCTGGATGGGACTCTGCCAGCTAGTGTAGAACTTGGTCCCAGGCTGGTTGGGTTCTAGGCTGAGTCTGCACCTCTAGTAAGTCTCAGCCAGGGGCTGAGTCATACCCTCATTCTCTTTTAATTACTAAGGACCTGACAGACTGCCTGGGAATACATCACTCAGAGTACATGGTGGTAAAGATTAAATATTAGAGGCAAGTCTTTTAATTAATTTTTAATGCGTTCTTTAGAACAATTCTTCATACCTAACCACATGCTGAAACAGAGTACTTAAAAGAAAAATTAACGTTTGAGGTCTCAGGGGTTGGTTGGTCTAGATAGCCCTTATTTTCGTTACCTCTAAGCTCCATATCAGATGGTACTCCGTGTGTGGCTTGGAAGAGAGATGACAAGGGAGTTTTATCTGGGGACAGCGCCAATGTACGTGGTTGTCCCGATGTATGTATGTACTCCTCAGAGTTCCAGCTTGGGTGGCAAAGCACTTGCTTACCCTACTTACAAAGCATTGCTTCCCTTCCCCTTTCCTAGCAGACATCACTAGCTGCTTACAGCACCATGTCCATGCTGATTCCACTCATGTCTTTCTAAGATGTTCTCAATATGACTTTCCAGGTGGCCCATCCTAGACAGCCACCTCATGTGATTAAAAATGGATTTGAGATGAATCATGCTTTTCCTTCTTTAGAAGGCAATTTATATCACATATATACATGCATATGCACGTGTGTTAGGGTTCTTTAAAGGAACATAACTGATAGAATGAGTGCAATATTTATTATATGTCCCCCATATTTCTAGAACATCTGCTGGGGGGCACTACTGCCTTATGTTGGAAATAAATATTAAGAATTGTTTTAAGGGGCTGGAGAGATGACTCAGCAGTTAAGAGCACTGATTGCTCTTCCAGAGGTCCTGAGTTCAATTCCCAGCAACCACATGGTGGCTCACAACCATCTGTAATGGGATCTGATGTCTTCTTCTGTTGTGTCGGAAGGGAGCAACAGTGTACTCATAGACATGAAATCAATCAATCAATCAGTCAATCAATCAATCAATCAATCTTAAAAAAAAAAAAAAAAGAATTGTTTTAACCAGGATGTAGTACCACACATCTATAATCTCAGCATACAGGAAGCTAAGAGAATCGTGGGTTCGAGGTCAACCTTGTCTTTCTAAGGAGGCCTTGCCTCAAACAAACAAAACTTTATGAGTCTGAAAAATGTTGGTATCTGCTTATGCTTCCCAGCCCCCTTTCCTTCCCCCTGCCCCCCTAAGAATTGGATGATTTAAAAAGTATTGCTTTCAATTCACTCACAGTTTTCTCTAACCTGCTGGTCTGAACGCTGGAAAATGGGACAGCACCAAAGACCCCTTGTGTTGGCTGTCCTCGGCAGGCTCAGCACTGGTCATGGGCTCTCCCCTCCTTCCCCTCTGCCATCTGCATCCTTCTTAAGGCCCTTGGGCTTCCTCACAGTAGGGACACTAAGTTTTGAAAGACAGAGAGTGGAAGCTGTCCTTCTTAAAAGGTGGGCCTGGAGCCCTCCGTTCATCACGTCTTCCATATTGTCTGAGCTAACAGAGCTACGGGCACAGCAAGGAAAGTATAAAATAGACTCACTTCTCAGTGGAAAGATAACCAAAAACCTTAACTGCATGGTTCCTTTGTGCTTCATTCTGAGATCAAGATAATTTTTAAAAATGCAAAGGGGCAGACCTATATGAACACTCCTGTGTCACAGATGGTAGAGCCAAGACTCAGAGCGCCTGTGTGACTTGCCCATAGCAGGTAGGTAGTTAATGAGCTGTCCACTTGAAACAGAGGAAGGTCATGACAAGCTGTGACATTCCTTTGATTTTTTCAGAACTAGCATAGGGAGAGGCAGACCTCAAGGTCAGAGGGCACAGCCTGTACCAGGGCCCATCCTTGGAAGCTCAGCTTTGACATTTGCTGTCTGCTGCGCTTGGCTTGTCACTTCTGCTCATGTGCCTGTGCTGTCCTAGTCTCTTTCTGTTACTGATTCATTCACTATGTGTCTCCTGATCCTCACTGCAAGCTAGACTCTGTGTGCTGGGCTTAGGGACTACAGGGAGACTGTGACAGAGATTGCTCTGGTGTCAAGTCTCCAGGGAAGACAGTGAAGGTTGACAGCTGAGTTGAGGAAAGGTGATAGCTTTGAGAAGAGCTATAGGAGGAGAATCCACAGGAGGCTCTGGGCAGATGGGAGCTGACTTGCCACAGGGTTGGGACAGGTGTCCCTGAGGAAGTGACACCTCCCTGAGATCTAATGCAGAAGATGGATATTCTAGGCAGATACCATATGCTGCAAGCAAAACCTCCCAGGAGATCAGGACCAAGGTGGTTGGTCATGAGGAAGGAAGAGCCCCATGGCAGAACCCAGCCCCAGGGGTGGTTGCTCTTCTAGCTTATTCTTACCATGAGTCACTCTGAGAACAATGGCCAAGAATCATGTTTGAGAAAGATGGTTCAGCTGTGCTTGGGAAGGGGTAGGAGGAGCGGGAATACACACAGGGACCTTACCCTTACTGGCCAATGCAACCTTCCCTGAACTCTGCCTGGAGTTGCCCTACCCCACTTCTGCACTGGGTCATGTTCAGCTGGAAGCCATGCAGCTGGAACCCTGCTGCCCTCTCAGGCTTCTAGGATGCTTCAGAGTCTAAGATGCAAGGTCAGGAGTAGGAGGGGCTGAGAAGTATCCCAGGGACAAATGCAACATGCTGCTCTCTTGCCACCTCCAGAGAGAGGGTTTCCTTAGACTGAGGGCCCTAGCTTCCCTCCTTTCCCTACAGTCAGGCTCTGCCCAGCTGACTTCTCTCTAGCCTCCTGTTGTGGGCAGGAAGGGAGGGGGTAGGGACGCTGCCCTTCCTCCAGAGGGGTTGTCTGTTTCACTTCCCTGTGCATGGGCCGGAAGCAGCATGGCCACATGTTGCTGCCTAGGCTGCTGCCCTGTGATCTTGGTGCTGGGAGGCCATGTGAGTGGCCAATAGCCAGCATTTGAGGAATTACAGGGGCAGAAGGGAAAGCAGATGGCTGCGTCCCCCTGGCAGATGAGAGGTTTTGCAGTGTCTGGTGAGAGCCAGAGCAGAATGGGCTTTGTGGCCAGATGGGAGACTCAGCTCCACCAGCTCCTGGCCAAGTGGCCTTGGCTAGATTGGTGCTTCCTGAGGCTTGTGCAGCTGGGTGTGAGCTGGCTGCACTAGTCACTGCACAGAGCACTAGAAATGCAGCATCTGCCTGTTGTTCAGGCAGAGGGGTGCACTTTCAAAATGAGGGAAAACCTGGCTCAGGAGAGCAGAGAGTACAGTGCAAGGGGTGTCGGGGAACACTTTTCTAAATGACCCTGTTGTCCGTCCCTCACAGACTCTTCTTGCAAGTCAGGGTGCTCTGAGCAGGTAGCAGGCCTGTAGGAAATGCAGGGAGGGAATCTGGACTCCAGCTGAATTCAGATGTCGCTCTTCCTTCTTCCTTCTCCCTCTTCACCCATGGCTTTCTTCCTACCATTACCCCTTCTTTTTATCCTCCTAACCCTGTATCCATCCTCTATTTCTTCCCGCCTCTGTGATCTTTTATTCCACCCCAGGATCATGATGGAAATCACTCAATTTAGGGCTGGAGTAAAAGAGCCCTATAAATCAAATAGTGTGCTTCAGCATGCAGAGGGATAGAAGGGTTTGCAGGATAGGAAGTGCCCCTTGTGTTCTGGAGCATGCATCTGTAGGCTGCAGGGCTGCCCTCTCCCCCTCCCCAATCTCAGAACCCTGCCCCCCCCCCATTCCCCTGCTTTCCTCCCCTCCCTCCCTGCTCTGTCCCCTTCAGACCTCTCTACCTCTCAACCAATCCTTTCCCATTCCCCTCAGTCCCTGGGAAACCTGAGCGGGAGGGTGAAGGGGACCAAGGCGGGGGTGGGGGTGGGTGGGGGGGAAGGCTTTACTGTGGGGTGAGCTGGGAAGGAT
>CM052700.1:43747444-43800198 GCA_028551405.1 Uromys caudimaculatus
AATTCCACCTCCCACCCACCCGCCCACCCATCCCCATATTCCCACCTTGACATTCCCCTTTACTGGGGCCTCTAACACCCTCAGGCCCAAGGGCCTCTCCTCTCTCCCTGATGGCCATCGAGGTCATCCTCTGCCACATATGTGGATAAACCAATGCTCTTTTTGGCTCAACCCAGCGTGCTCCCAGAGCTCCCTGCACCATGACTCTTGATGCCTTTAGGGGCTTTGGGGACACAGCTCACTTTTCTTCTGCTGTCTCTTCTCTTAGGTTGAGCGTGGCTTCCGCCGCTCGAGTGTTCTTCCGCCTGCTTCTCAGCCTCGTGGGAGCCCGTAGACAGGTCTCTGCACGTATTCATACACGCGTGGCATCTCTCAGTTGCCTGCGCATTTTCCTCCTCTTCCCTTGCTCGTGGCAGGCTTATTTATGACTTTGTTTTCCAGTCCTTTGTGCTCGTGCCAGCAGTTCTCAGGAAGGAGCAGAGAAAAGTGTGTGTTTTATCTACCAGGTCTCACAGGAAGTCCCATTTCCTCAACAAGTAAGACAGGCGTGCAGTCAGGCCAACTCGGGTTCCCGTCTTGGCCTGGCTTTTCCCAGATGAGTGACCTTGGGCACACAGATAGACCAGATGGACCTCTGGGAGCCCGAACAAGCAGGCTTATACCACGCTTGGCATCTTAGCCTGTTTCCTTTGCTGCTTGTCTCCCCTCCCACTCTGCAGGGTTTGAGAGTCCATTCATCAATGGAACGTAAGTGAATCCCCCCTCAGCCTTAACTTAGTCATCTCTCCTGGGTTTCCTTCTCTGCCTGCCAGGGGCTGCCAAGATCCCCCTTTTTCCTCAAGTGTCAGAATTCAGCTGGGAATGTGGCCTGTTGACATTCCTACTCTTACAGGGCTTTTCTTTACCCAGTTCAAAGGCATCTTCCCCCAGGAAGCCTTCTTTGACCCTGGCTTCTACAGAAATCCCCTGCCCCCGCCTTTCTGGCTCTGGGCAAGACCATAGAGCTCAGCTGTTAGGCTTACTAGGAGTTGCTTAGCTCTACCACTTAAAAGCTGGGCTCCACTGGGCAGGTTACTGTGATACTCTGAACCTCAGTTTCTTCATGAATGAAATAGGGCCTCAAAACAGCATCCACCAATGCTTTGTGAAGCTGTTTTATGGGGGAAACAATACGACTAAGGAACATACAGAGGTGTGTATGTGTTTGTGTGTGTGCACATGTGTAGAGTACTCTGTAAAAGTTTTTGTTTCTTTTTAAAAAATAGACGTATTTTACTTTTATGTGTATGGGTGCCTTGCCTATGTGGTGTATGTGCACTGCATGTGTGCCTATTTGATCCTTTGGAACTGGGATTATAGATGGTTGTGAGCCACCATAAGGGTGCCGGGGATTGAACCCTGGTCTTCTGCAAGAGCAACAAGTGTTCTTAACTGCTGAGCCGTCTCTGCAGCCCCAGGTTTGTTGTTCCTAGGTCACTGAGATGGCTTAGCATGTAAAAATGCTTGCCTCCTAGCCTAATGACCATAATTTTATCTCCAGGAATCACTAGGTAGGAGAAAACGGAATCCCACAAGTTGTCCTTAGATCAACACACACACACACACACACACACACACACACACACACACACACCCGGTATATATTGATTGAACCACAAGACTATATGGAGGGTCAGACTCATCTTTTCAGATTTTTCACTTCTACCTCTAAGGCCTAGAAGGTGGTAACACTGCGGTGAACACTCAAGCCAGCCCCACGTCGGGTGTTGCTTGATCCTCAGAGAACTTGATCGCCTTTGAGTTGCTGGTTTTGGACACAGCTGGGAGGCAGATTCCTGCTGAGCCTTGAAGAAAAGGAAGTGTTAAAGGGCCCGAACCTCTGATGTGTGCCTGTGTGTGTGTGTGTGTATATTTGTATTGATAGTGTGTATATGCGAGGTGTAAGATTTGAAGGTATAGTGTGTGTATGTACATGCAGCATATATATTTGTGTGTACAATGTGTACACAAATGTGTGTAGATGTTTATTTAGTGTGTATGTGTGTGTAGTATTTGAGTGTATAGTGTATATGTGCGTGTGGTGTTTGTATGTGTACATGTGTACAGTACGTATGTGTATATATACTATAGTATGTATGTGTGTGTCACATTTGTGTGTGCATATGTGTATATATATTTATGTAGTATGTATGTGTGTGTAGTGTTTGTGTGCATATGTATATATATATATATATATATACATGTATGTGTGTGTGTTTGTAGTATGTGTTATGGTTAGCATTTGTGTGTTCTCTGCTCTGCAAATTTATTTTTCTCTTATCACAGAGTGAGGCAGACCCCTGCAGCTTTGCCTCTCTGGCTTCTAATCCTGACTTTGCATTAGAGTAAACCAGGGACAATCTTAAACATATTTATGCCAGTCTTGCCTTGAATCAGGACAACTGAAATTCTAGAATAAAGTCTGCTTTGATATTTTGCTGTTGTTGTTCAGAGTTAGCAACCAAACTGAAGGTCTGCCTCACACTAGGCGAGAACACTACCTGTGCCCTACACCCCAGCCCTTTTGGACTTTTTTTTTTTTTTTTTTTTTTTTTTTTTGGCAGAATCTGCAAGCCCAGGCTGTCTTCAAACTTGTCATACTCCCATTTCAGCTTCTAGAGTAGCTGAGATTTCAGGGGAGTGCCATCTTTAGAAGCTCCCACATGGTGCTTATGCAACAGGCCTAAGGTCTACACATGGAGCAGCAAGAATCCCCTCCTCCCTCTGCCTCTTGTGCTCCTGGGAGACTTTATCAGACATCTCAGTACCTTGTTCCAGAGTTCACCCATTCAACTTTGGATTGAATTTCTCCATATACCAGGAAAGTGAGTTATAAAGCTGTAACAAGTATATTACATGTCTCTGTTCCAAAGTTCACACAGAAAACTGGACCAGAGCAGTCAGCATACTTCCTGTATGAAAGGCTCTAACAGGTCCTATAGCAAGCAGGACACCAAACCCATACTCATGCCTTCAATACCCCAAACAAGAAGAGAAACATCTTCTTAAGCCAACTTCCAGTGTTTTCCAAATGCGCCCACACTAGGAATTTCTGGATGACATCTTGGAAAAAGCCCAACTATGTTAGTATCTCCAGGGAAGCTGATGTGTTAACTCTTGCATGAGGTAGGGGTATGAACAAGAATCAATCTCGTAAGTAGATTGAATCAGCTGGTTCTGGCTGCAGAAGGTTCTAGACAGTGGGCTCCAAGATGGCAAAGGACTGCGGTTAATGCCAGTAAGCAAGTGGGACATTGGCATCTAGGCATGACTGGAGCTCCTGGCTGGGTCTGGGTAGCTGATTTTCCAAGGTGATATCCTTCTCTTTGCATCCCATTGGGCCCTGAGAAAATGGAGGGGACAGCAAAGACTGTGTGTGTCTGAGTGTCCTGGAAGGTGACTCACTCCTCCAGGGAGTAGTTTCCTGTTGCTGTGATTTGTTTTTCTTCTGAAACAAGAAAATGCTGCCCAGTGTGGTCTTTGGTATTAGTTAGCTGGGAAGTGTGCTCATCTCTTTGTGTCACTACCAAGAAATACCCAACATGGGCTAATCTGCAGAGGAAGAGTCCTATTAATGGGAAGTTGGGGGCTGGGGCTCTGTAATTCAGTTGCTACAGCTTGCCTAGAGTGCACAATGTCCTGGGTTTGACCCCAGGACTGCATAAACCAGGTGTGCCCATAAGTAATTGTAACACCTGTACTTGGGTGGTGGAGGCAGAAGTTTAATGCCGTTCTAGTCTATATAGCAAGTCTGAAGCTAGCCTAGGAGTCATGAGACCCTGCCTCAAGATAGATAGATAGATGGATAGATAGATTGATAGATAAAATTTTAGAGTTTGACAGTTTATATTCTACAAAGGAAGACTGTGCCTTGGCTGTGGGGCTTTATGGCTCAGATAGAAAAGGCAGATCAAGTTTAAGAATAACCAAGTGGTTCCAACTCAGAGAGAGAGAGAGAGAGAGAAATGAGAGAGAGAAGGAGGGAGGGAGAAAAAGAAGGAGGAAGGAAGAAGGGAGGAGAGGGAAAGAGAGAGAGAGAGAGAGAGAGAGAGAGAGAGAGAGAGAGAGAGAGAGAGAAGAGAGGAAGCCAGGATAGGCTCAGGTTTTGATACTACCAATCTTTCTAGGAACTTCCTCCCAGGGACCAGTGTTGTTTAAGAAGACCTCCTGACTACAGGACATCCCCTACCAGGCCCCATCTTCCAACATCACCACCCTCAGGACCAAGTCATAATGGACCCTCAGGGACACCTCAACCATATTCCAGTGTATCAGAATGTTATAACAAAAAACCCCAGGTTGGGTGGTTGAAAGAGAACTTCAGTTCTTATCCTTCTAGAACAAGGTGTCAACAGAATTGGTTTCTTCTGAGACCTTTCTCCTTAACGTGCTGATGGCCCCCTTCTCCCTGAGTCCTTGGAGAACCCTCCCTCTGTGCATGGCACGGACATCAGTGAAGTTTTTTTGTGTGTTCAGATTTTCTCTTCTTCCGGGAAAATGGCCTCGAGCCCATGCTTGATCAGCTTTCTGAGGACCCCTTTTCTGCATGTAGTCACGTGAAGCTAGTTATTAGGGATCCCATGCATGGATGGGTATGGCGGTGGCCCAGAACAGTCTCTAGGAGTCTATTAAATGGATAGCTGTGCAATGTTGGGAAGACCGGGATGAGCTTCAGTTGATGGGTGGATTGCTTTGTCTTCCTGAGTACTTCTTAAATCCTCCTCCCATCCTTAAATGTTTCTGTTTCTTCCCTCTCATCTGATCTGCTTTTTGTCAATCTAAAAAGAGTCTTCAAATGCTGGAGGCATTGCTTTGTCTGGGTGAAAGGCCTATGGATTGGTATTTTCCTAAGGCCCACCATGCAGCAAATTCTATAGGGGTTTGCTTTTAGCTCACCCGTCCTCAGATGATTAGCTCTGTCTCTGTCTCTGTCTCTCTCACTCTGGGTATGTGTACATGCACATACATGTGGGGGTAGTGGCTGGGTGTTGTTGAGCTAGACAGCGGACATTGTGGACCTGGGGTGGAAAAACAACTCTGAATCTGACTCTCCTGTGGACATCCATCACTCTGGATTTCCACACAGCTCTTCCTGCCTGCCTTTAGAGCTGCATTGCCTTTAGCCACATCAGACATTTTCTAAATCAGCATTCTTAAGACTGGCCTCTCCTGAGAGGCAAGTGAATCTAGGGCAGGGCTGGGGAGGAGGTTAGAGTGTGAACAGAGGCCTGGGCTTGCACTGAGTTTTAGTCTTCTTCCTGTTCTTGTCATCACATCCAGGCCTCCTTCCTATGGAGAATTCTAACACTCTGCAGTGCATAATCTTAGCTCTTTCCTTTTTCTTTTTCCTTGTTTTTCTTTCTTTCTTTCTTTCTTTCTTTCTTTCTTTCTTTCTTTCTTTCTTTTTTTTTTCTGAGACAGGGTTTCTCTGTGTAGTCTTGGCTGTCCTGGAACTCACTCTGTACACCAGGCTGGCCTCGAACTCAGAGATCCTCCTGCCTCTGCCTCCCGAGTGCTGGGATTAAAGGCGTGCGCCAGTACCACCTGGCACAATCTTATTGGCTGCCTTCTTGTAGGCACTTGCCAGAGAGGAGAAACCAAGATCCAGAGTTTGTGTCTTACCTGTGCTTTCTCCCTCTTTCTAGTCTACACTGACATTTCCTACTGATTGGAACTCCCTCCCCTGGCTGTTTTTTTTTTTTTTTTTATTTGTGTAGAACCTTTTTATTCCTTCACCCTGATTCTAATGTGATCTGAGGACTGAGCAGAGTTCGTTGTCTGCAGCGGTAGCTGGGAGCCAATGTCCCTGTAAGCTTTAGTCTTGTCATCTGCAATGTGGAGCAATTGTAGTTTCTACTTGATTGTATACAGGAGTTAAGTGAGAGAGTGTATACAGCACTTAGAATGATATCTAACAAACACACCCATAAACACGAGGATCTCAGACAAGCAAAACAACTAACTTGGTCCAGGGGCCCTTTGAATTTGCTGGATCCATTCTGGTTGCTTCTCTAGTAACATCCCGTTGGCTCCCTTCTCTTGTTTGCCTTTTACCTAGTAATGAGAACAGAAGCAAATTAAATACCAACTCATGATGGGGTGGAACAGAGGAACACCTGCCAAGCTCCCTCACCAGGTATTACACTGTGCTCTCAAGAAAGTACAGCTTCTGATTCAGGAGGCTAAAGAGTTGTGTGGGTCCTGGTGCTTCTGGTCCTACTGGTCCAGGGCCTCTCTTTGAGAAACATGAGACTCGACGGTAGAAGCACACCTAAGAGGCCAGTGAGGAAGAAGATGATGTCATCCTGTACTCCTTGGCTGACCTTTGAATAGGGCCTTTTTTTCTTTCAGGACAGAAACTGGATGGGAATAGCATGGGTTCCTCTAAGTGACCACAAGATGTCATAATGTCATAACATGAATTTCCCCGCAAAAGTTTAAGTCTGGGTGTCAAATCATACCCCTTAAAGCCAAAAATGGAAAGCTAGGGTTATCTAATCAGGGACCAGTCAGGACCAAAGTTCTCTCTCCTGGACCCAGAACAGATTCCAGGCAAATGGGAGAGTCTTGGAGATGGCCACCTCCTTCCACTCCAGTCCCTCAGAGAGTCACTTGATCTCCTAGGACTGAGATCTGCCGGAAGTGGGGCTGCCCTGTCTAGAAACACACAGTTCAGTATTTTGAAGCACTGTGCAAAGGGGTGCCCTTCCAGCATAGATCCTCCTAAGCAAGTCACTGAGGGACTCACCTCATGCCTCATCTTATTTGAAGAAGCCCAAGAAGTCCCTATACTGTCACTGTCACTGCTAAGGCAGCCTGGTGAGTGTCCATCCCCAAACACTTGTACACCCACCAATCGCCCATTTCATGAGGATGACCACAACCTGCTGGGCCCCATGGGACTCCAGTAGCAGGGGCCATGTGGTTCACACTAGAAGTAAAGACACAGGCCCTAAATGAAGCTTACTGAGGAAAGACCTGGTAGAGGCACCCTTGGCTGGGATATTTGCTCTCCTTACTTCAAGTCCATCAAGGAAATGGGGTTACTTCTGTCATGATGAAGGCTTTAGGGACGTTCATCTCCATATTGGAGATACCCATATTTATTGAATGAGAGAAAAATTATAGAGATTGGCTGTTGGCAGAGGTTAGACATGGTCACATTTGGTGTTGTTAAATGTTTCTGCCTTGAGCAAGGGTTAAGGTGGCCTCATTGTAGCTCAGGCTAGCTTAAAACTCATGGTCCTCTTGTTTCGTCTGCCTTGTGAAACACTGGTGACAGGCATGAGTCACCACGCCCAGCTTCTACCCTGATAGTGACTAAGTTCTGTTGAAACTTGGCACCCTTCCCCATCAGAGTGCTATCTCCAATTGCTCTCACGCCAGTGGCACTGCTGAGGAGCTGACTCGCAGGCCTTCTCATTTGGAAAGCGAAATTATTGTCTCGCTGGCCTTTTATAGAAAAAATTGATAACACCTGTCTGAGAGGTAAGGAGGTCCCTAAACCCAGGGAGGGGGCATCTTACTATTTTTCTGTCCCCTACCCATAGAACTGCAGTCAATAAATAGCAGATGCTTAATAAATGTTGAATGTAGAGAGTAGCCATTTGCCTTCTTCCCAGAGAAAGCTGACCCTGATCCTCCATCTGTTTCTTTGCCCATTGGCTTCTGCACTTGGCTCTCTGCAGACCTTTGGCAGGCAAGATCTGGCTACTGCCAGCCAAGGCAGCTTCCTTTTTCTGTTAAGGAAAAAAAAATGCTTCAAGAAGTCTCCAAAGGGCTTTGGCCATCAATTAGCTGGCTCTTAGGACAGTGTGTGCAGGAGGAGGTAGAAATGAAGCAAACATATGGAATATATTTCCATCGAAATACACACAGGCTTTGAGATGAAGTGGAAACGTGCTTCGCGGGGTCACCATACCGCCTGGCCACTTCCAAAACCGTGTAAGGAAAGCTGGAGATGTTAGCTAAACCTCCAAGGTAATGAGGTATTAACCTTCCCTCTCTCTATCCTAGGCGTCAGCTCAGCCTAAAGGGGGAAGCCCACACGTTCCAGAGCTTTCTGAATCTAAACTGTGAGTGATTGGCAGGGTGCATATGCCCATGTGAGGGTATATTTGTTGAGTTTTGCAGCTAGTGGCAAAATAGAGGCAATATGTACTGGGCGGGGGTGGTATTCTCATTTCCCTCCTGACAGACGACTGATGTCTTTAAAAAAAGTTAAACAAAAGAACTGCATTTCATGCTATATATGTTCATTGTCAAGAAAATAAGAGAGAGAGAGAAATAACATCTGACCTAGCATCACTCTGCAGAGATGAGATGAGATGACCTAACAGCAATCATATGCTAAGAAGTCTGAGCAGAGACCAGGCAGGATGATCCAGCTTATATGCAAGGTACATTGGAGGCAGAAGAAATCTAAGAGCATTTAGAGTGGGGGTGGGGAGCAGGGTGGGTGGGAGAATTGTTTCCTAGTTTGGATCTTGTTTGCAATGTCTCAAAGTATTTTTTTTTTTGTTGTTATTTTTTTGGTTTTTTGTTTTTGTTTTTTGGCACACCCTGCTTCCTTAAACCTCTGTATATGACTCTGGGGTAAGCCCTGGCTCTCTCTCTCTCTCTCTCTCTCTCTCTCTCTCTCTCTCTCTCTCTCTCTGTGTGTGTAAATGTGGGCACATGGTATGAGACTGAGGTCAGAAGAGAAATGAAAACTTTCTGGACTCAGTCATTTCCTTTGATTTTGTTGAGATAAAGTTTCTCTTGTCGCTTCTATTGAAAATCATGGATTATATGTTATATAGCTGGTGGGTGGACTTCTGGGCAAGTCTCCTGGCTCAGCCTTCTATTCTGCAGTAGGAGTTCAGGGGTTGCAGATGTACTCCACAGCATCCAGCTTTTTCTGAGGGTTCTGGGGGACGAACTCAGGTTGTGAGCCTTTCATGACAAGTGCTCTCACCTGCTGTGCCATCGTCACAGCCCCAGATACAGTTCCTATCTTGCAGCCGTTGTGACGTGTACCCACGGCAATTTTTTAAAAATTATTTTTATTTTATCTTATGTGTATGGTGTTTTGTATGTGTATGGACAACGTTCATGCTTGTGAAATTATAGGTGGCTGTGAGCCACACCATGTGGGTACTAGAGACTGAACCTAGGTCCTCTGCAAGAGTAACCAGTGTTCTTAACCACAGAGCCATTTCTCCAGCCCCCTACCCATGGTAATTTTTATGTCCATTGCGAACCCCAACAATCCCAGGACTTACCTTCAAGCAGTTTCCAGATACCCCTTCACTCTGTGCTTCCTTGTACAGAGTACAGAATGTCTTATGATAGTTGTCTTTTTGCTTCTGTTGTTGGGTAGCTGGGGAACACAGTCTGTAAGTGTCTGCCCAGTGGGACACAGAAATCTTTGTATTTCCATCTTAGAAATGATACATATCATTTTCCTTTGGCTAGTTTCTTTCTGTCCTGAATATTGATAAGATGCCCAGAACAAAAGCAACTATGTTGAACCCACAAGAGAGTAATACAAGTCAGCCCTAAAATCATTAAGATTACTGACAGTGCTGCCTCCCTCCAATTGTTCAGTTATGTAAGAAAATGTCAAGAGGCGTCTTATCGTGTGTCACATGCCCTGATCAGCTTGGTGTTGAGACAGATTACCATTATGGTGATGCTATATAGATTCAGATGAAATAAGTATATATATATAATATATATTTTATAGTTTGCTCAAGTTTGGTGCCTGGGTCTGGATCTCAGAAGGGAACTGATATTCTGATGTTATCTGCAAGTAGTTAATTGAGGCCAGTGTAATAGAGGACTATTTACAAACTCTGAGATGGGTTGATCTCGATTGTAACTTGATTGATTGGACCCGAGAAGCACCTGGGAGATTGTGTGGCGTGCCCTTGGGGACTGTACCCACCGTGGCCCCTTGCAGAGCTGCTTCCTTCTGCTTCTTGGCCTCTGAGATTTAGCACAGCTCTGCTCTGCTGTACCTTCCCTGCCATGATCAGTGGAGTCCCTGAAATCACGAGCGACATTAACCCTTCCTCCTGGAAGCTGTTCTCTCAATTATTGGTTCACAGGGAGGGATTAGGGAAACTGCAAGCATTTGCTCAGTTCCTCAGGCTGGAGGCTCCCATGGGGGTAGGGCAGAATATCTGAACCCATAGAAGGCAAGGGAAGGCAGACGCTTGGCAAGGGTAGTCTTTGCAGACCTGCAGAGACTTGGTGAGATGTCGTGCCATTGGGTTCCTCCTCCAGTCACCACCAATCTGCCAAGGAAAGAAGCGAGGGAGCCTGCAGATGCCTGGCGTGGAAGGTACCTCCTTGAACCCTGTAGATGAGAGGGTTGGTGGAGCTCCCAGAGCAGATGGAAGTCTCTGCCTAGATCGCTGCCTACAAAGGGTCTGAGGCTTTCTTTCCAGGAGGTGTGGCTCCACCCACTGAGAATATCCTTGGATTCAAGCTCCCCTTTCACTTGGAGCATTCTTAGCTCTGTCTTTTTCTTGCCAAGGAGTGGCTGCCAGGCTTCCAGCCAGTGGCTCATGGCTGTGCCTCCAGCTCTGCCTGGCCTCAAGGCTCAGAGGTCCTTTGCAGGTGCTGGAGCCCCCTGGGCTGAGTCCCTAGCATAATCAGAAGGTTAATTGGGCACTATACAGCTGTGTAGAGTCATCTGGAATCACACTAGGTACTGAAACTCTGAGTCTATTTAAATATCCCTGGGGATTAGATCAACCGAATTACATACAAACTCACCGCAGCAGCCCAGGGCCAGGGCAGATGGTCAACTCTTGACACCTGCCTATAGTCTCACTTTTACCATCTTGGTCAGTTCATCCAATACCTGCCCCACCCCCTCCTTACCTACTCCAGCACTCTTACTACCCAGATGGGGAAAGAAATTTCTAAGAGACAGTGGGTTTTTCCCAAAACTCAAAGAAAGAATGGGAGAGTGAGATGCTGAAGCTGGGCTCCAAGGACATCTCCTTGTCCCTTCAGGCCCTATACTACTTTCACCTCACAGGAGTCCATGTTACTGGGCACTGTACCAGGCAGCCAGGGCTCACAGAGAGACAGACTCAGCAGGATATATGGAGAGCTACAAGGAGCGGTCTGTCAGGGGGATTGGCTCATTTAACTAAAGGCTGAGCCATCTCAGGACAGGCTGCCTTTAATGCCTATTAGCAGAGATCTGGAATTGGGGGGAGGGTGGCTGCTGGTACCAAGGATATAACTCTGGACGCTGGCAGCTGCTTATATGCTTTGGAGTTCCAAGTCAGAAAGTTTGGGTTCTGATGTCCAAGGGTAGGGAAGACATCTTCACTCCAGGAGATGGATAGAGACACATGTTCCCAGTCCATCTTGGCCCTGCCTGGGTAGCGCCCTCCCCTGTGGGTGGCTGGCTCTTTCCCATTTAGCCCAAACACCACTCCTTTCTGGTAAGATCTCCACAGGTGCTCCCCAGGGCAGCTTTCTCCATGTGTTTCTTGCCACAGTCACATTGACTCTGAAAGTCATGTCGGTCACAGGGATTCAGGCTTTGACTTTTCACCCTCCAGGCTGTCACCGGCTAGTCACCTTTCTGAGGAAGAAGCTCAGGCACACCGAAACTAGAGACTCACTGAAATCTATTGACCTCCAGCTTGCCACTTGTCTTTTTAACCCATGTGTCTAGGACAGAGCTTCCTGGAAAGTCCTTGAATGGCCTGGCAAAAGCTGCTGTCTGTAGGGGAGAAGCTCCGGGTCGTTTTGTTGATGGAACCCAAGGTTGTTTTGCATCTCAAAATTCAGCTGGATTCATAATGATGGCAGGAAGGAGGTTCCACCAGGCCAAGGGCCCTTCAGCTACCAAGCCTTGGCTTTCCTGTGTGCAGTGGATTGACAGCACTTTCTTTCATGTTGGTATATTACTTACATTCCATGTTGCTCTCATCTGATAAGAAGAAGCAATTTCAGGCAGGAAGGGTCCATTTGGGCTTACAGTATAAGAACGGAACTGTCAATCATGGTGGGGAAGGCATGGTATTGGTGTGGGGAGTGTGGGTGGCTGATCACACTGAGTCTGATTACTCAAGAAGCAGAGAGCACAAGTTCACAGCCTTCCAACCCAGCTCCGCTAGCTGGGCACAAAGCAGTCAAATGCATGAGCCCATGAGAGGTGTCACATTTGAACCATAGCAGCTGTATTTTCCTAAAGCTGACCCTGGGTCAAGGACTCTGGTGCAGGGAGTTTTATTGGGAAGCAGAGCGTGGAGGAATCAGACAGGAATGAGAAGCCATACAGTGCTGGTACATTATTAAGTAAATTACCAGGCAGGCCAGGCCACTGGAGCTTCATCTTGTGAGAGCCACTGGAAGCCCAAGAGGCCACACACAGAGCAGAAGGGCCTCTGACCTACCAATTTCCTTTGTCAGTGCCTGAGGACTTCTTAGGGGTCCACTGCTACTCCAGGGCCTTCCAGCACTGCTAGGTGATAAGGGAGCTGTAGGACCTTAAAAGGCGGCCTAGTTTCTGGTTGAGCTAAGGTTTAAAACCCCAGTGACCCAGCAGGGGGTCCCCAGCAGGGGATAACAGTGAAATGGATGGTAGGTGGTTTGCCATGCTCCCAGGCCCCAGGCTCCTGACACCAGGTTACAGCTCTCCATAGATCTGTCACATAAGGGCAACACCCCAAGCCCCTCTACAGGTAGAGGACTTGTGGTCACATAGCCTCAAGATAGATTTCCATTTTAATGAGGTACCTAGAGGCTTAGTCAATAAACTCCCCTTCTCAGACACTCCTCCCTGCAAAATGTATTTAACCCTAGGTCCACCCTGAGAAAGTGGGGTACAGTTTTACTCATCACCCCTCTCCACCGTGACAATTAACACCTTAAAACCATGGACTGTCTCCTTTTATCAGGATCCACCATGGGGAACAATGGAATAGGCCTTCATCTAAAGAGCCACATCTAGTCTCCTGCAGAAGGCTTCTCAGTGCTCCCAGCCATGGTCTCTACCAAACCAAGCCAGCTAGCCACTGACAAGCCAAGGACTCGGTCCCCAATGGGACCCAGCCAGACTCCTCCCCGCTTTTCCCCCCTAGGCTCTGGGCTAGATCCAGCGCACAGGCCTCTACTCCATTCTCAGCTTTTTGCGGCATCCAGCGGCACCTAGGATGTCCAAGAGCCTGAGAACCAGATGGTTCCGGTCTCATTGCAAGCCCGGGATTGCTGAGTTGGCTCTGTGTGGTCCCTAGGACCCCAGGCCGCTCTCCCCCACCTCTAGAAGGTATCCTGCGGCTTCTCACAGCCCAACACCCACCCAGCAGCGCTGTGGGGTGAGTGGGGTCAAACTTCCCACCTCTTGCCTCCCCCCAGTGGCCTGAGTCCTGGGGCGGATGCCGGACCCCATATAACCCAACAGGGAGTTGGCTCAAGTGAGGAGGTAGCTTAGAGCTGGTGACATTTGGCCAGGAGGCACTGCACATAAAGGACACTGTCATTGTCCCAGCTGCCTGGCTAAAAGATGTCCTGGAAGGAACACCTTGTGAGTGCTCACTAAATGGTGGCCCTCATGAGCTCAGTGTGTCCATCACCACTGCTGAAAATGCTCCAGTCGCACCAAATCAACAGCCATTTGGGGTCTAGCGATTTGTCTTCCTCGAATACTTTTTGACATCAAAGCATTTCGTAGTAGCCAAGCTGCTTATTTCCCCTGGGACCAGAAAAACTGTGCTCCCTGCCCCCTCTATGGGAATTCTGGCCAGGTGTATTTCCTAAGCCCAGGGAATCATTGGCCTTGTGGGAGGAAATGGGGCCTGGCCAGGCTCATGGGTTGTGCTGTTTTTGCCAACTGGAGAGAACAGCAAAAGGCAGCCGCCTTCTCCCTTCCACAGCCATGACTGAAGACCTGATGTCTGGCCAACTGGCAGCAGGAATCTGTGTGTGCAGCCAGGATGGCAGCAGTCTGGGTGCAGCAGCCACTCTCGGGCCTGCTGACCACCTCAGTTTCCCAAGTGGCCCCAGAGGGAGTGAGCAAAGGCTCCTGGGAGAGGCAAGCTACTTCCTCACCCACTTCCTTTGCTTTCTTTTCCCACCCTACCCCATGCTACTTCCTACTTCCTTATTATCCTTTATCCTCTAGACTAGGAGGGACAGCTCCAGGCTAGTTTTCCCACTGGGTTTAGAGTGTGTGCAGGGCCTCTGCCTCCTCCTTCTCTTTGGGTTGGTTCACTCTCTTGTGTGCTTCCTTTCATCTCCCTTGATGCCTACAAGTGGACTGGGCCACCCGCTGATATCTTTCAGCAGAGCTGAAAAGAAGTATTTTCATGGTATGGAGCCTGCTTTGTCTGTGAGCAGAAGGAAGGGACATGGACTCCCTGAAGCACAGAGCACTGCAGATAGGAAGAACCTGATCATTCGAGACTGATGTCCTGGTCTTGCTGTCCACAGTGGGGACAGAGGTGCAACTGGACAGAGAGCAAAGGTTCAGCCAGAGTTGTCTCAGGGGGTTTCCAGAAGTTCCCCCAATTTCTTGTCATTCCGGGAGAAGTGCAGATGAGGAAATGCCAGCAGCCCTGGTTTCTGTTCTGAGTCTGTTACTACTGCCTGTCTTGGGTTGAATGAAACACCTCAGCTTGTGTTTTCTGATTCCCACTTTGGATTCACTGCTATTCCCTTTACTTATGTGTACCCAGGTGTACTGGCTGGTTTTGTGTGTCAACTTGACACAAGCTGGAGTTATCACAGAGAAAGGAATCTCCCTTGAGGAAATGTCCCCATGAGATCCAGCTGTAAGGCATTTTCTCAATTAGTGATCAAGGGTGAGAGGGTCCATTGTGGGTGGTGCCATCCCTGGGCTGATAGTCTTGGGTTCCATAAGAGAGCAAGCTGAGCAAGCCAGGGGAAGCAAGCCAGTAAGTAACATCCCTCCATGGTGTCTGCATCAGTTCCTGCTTCCTGACCTGCTTGAGTTCCAGTCCTGACTTCCTTTGGTGATGAACAGCAGCATGGAAGTGTAAGCTCAATAAACCCTTTCCTCCCCAACTTGCTTCTTGTTCATGTTGTTTGTGCAGGAATAGAAACCCTGACTAAGACACCAGATATCAGCTCTTTCTGCTGGAGAGGAAGCCCAGAACTTGAATAAAGATTCATTCAGTTCTAAGAAAAAGCAGTTAGTGACGGGTTTTACTGGTGATTCTTCAGTCTAGATAAAGCTTACTCCTGTCCTTTCTGTCAGTTGCCAGAGCCCCCTGGGGCTGGATAGCCTAGGCTAGCCCAGCTTATGTAGTAGGCATAAGCAAATGAAGATATACTAAAGACATTCCGTGTATCTGTATCAGACCATTAAAGCAATGGACTCCAAGGAAATTGGAATTTCCCTAGAAATCTTATTCTGGGGGAAGGAAAAGGTGCGGCCAGAGGAAGAACTTGTCTCCCAGAAAGAGATTTCACACAGTTCTTACAGCTTGTCAGACCACCTTACAGGATGAGGCTGAAGCCCAGACAATGATTGATAGGTCAGTGGTGGGTGGGATCACACCCTTTTGGGTCTGCTTAGATGTGTAAATCCTTGGCTTTCTATTTCAACTTCAATCTCACTCAGGAAGACAGACTTGGCCATTCACTTGGAACTGGCCAAGAAGCCAGGCTGGCCAGTAAGTCCCAGGGATCTGCCTATCTCAACCTCCTCAGTGCTAGAATTACAAGTGCACACATCACACACACACAGACATATATCTGGGCATTGAACTCATCTTCTCATACTTGTGTGGCAAGTGTTTCACTAACTGAGCCATCTTCCCAGCCCAGAAACATTGAATGTCTTGATGGGAGAAGCCACATAGCCACAGGGCAGAGAGACTTGTGGTACAGGGAGCCAATACATTTCACATTGTTTGCAAACAAACTGCTCCTCCACCAAATAACACCTTTAAAATTATTCAAGATTACTCTGATTCCCCACTACCTGGAGGCACATGTTGATAATACATTTGCCTACACAACCCAGCCATTCTCTAGGTCCGGTAATGGTGTCTTGACGGGGCAGGCAGCAGCATTCTAATGATCAGACCAATAGACCTAGAGAAAGTCTTTTTTATGGATGTCTGTGTCTGCCTTGGAGATCCCTGGATTTGGCCTCATCCACCCAAGTACTGTCCAGACTAATGGATTTGATAGCTCAAATGGTGGTTCATTTTCAGGGACTCCCACTCTTGGGGTGGAGTCTTGCATGGTACAAAGATGTCCCTGGGGCATAAACAGCCAGGAGGAAGGAGTTTGGGGTATTGTGTAATTCATGCCAACATCATTCTGGCTCACAATGGCACACATATACTTTTTAAGTCGATAATATCTGCAAGGGAGCAGTCTCTAAAAGTTAACATTTCAGGGGGATTCTAGCCAATCTTGCCTATGACCTTCCTTCCTGAGTGTGACACAGGAAGCATGCCTTTTGTTCCTTGGGTGGCATGGGAGCAGGAACTGGTACTGGCAGAGATTTGGGGGCACTGGGCAACTGGCTTCTCAGCTGCCGCAGCATCATTGGTGAGAGCTGTTTCAGTGTAAAGAGTCGAGGACCTGGACATCCCACACTGTGGCACCTGCATCTCACTTACAGACACATGAACCGTCTTTGAGCCCACATGGACTGCAATTCTAGTACTAATTTCTCTGTTTCTGCCAACTCATATATATATATATATATATATATATATATATATATATATATATATGAATAGGCCATTGAAATGACTCTGTGGATAAAGGCGCTGGCAGCCAGGACTAGCAAGCTGAGTTCAATTCCTGAGAAAGAACTGGTTTCCAAAATTCTCTCACTTCTCCAGTGAGTTACATATGCCCTGCACATATATGTACACACTAAATAAATAAATATAGCAAGGCATTCTGTGTGGTATGACAGGATCTGAGGTATGTAGGAGATACTTTTGATGGGAAACCATTTTGCTGTTACTGCTATAGTCTGTTTGAGGCAGATTCTCATTATGTAGCTCAGGCTGGCCCTGAACTGTTACTCCTCCTGCCTTATTGTCTTGACAACTGAGACAACATCACTGTCTTAGTCAGGGTTTCTATTCCTGCACAAACATCATGAACAAGAAGCAAGTTGGGGAGGAAAGGATTTATTTAGCTTACATTTCTACACTGCTGTTTATCACCAAAGGAAGTCAGGACTGGAACTCAAGCAGATCAGGAAGCAGGAGCTTATGCAGAGGCCATGGAGGGATGTAACTTATTGGCTTGCTTCCCCTGGCTTGCTCAGCTTGCTCTCTTATGGAACCCAAGACTATCAGCCCAGGGATGGCATCACCCACAATGGGCCCTCCCCCCTTGATCACTAATTGAGAAAGTGCCTTACAGCTGGATCTCATGGAGGCATTTCCTCAAGGGAAGCTCCTTTCTCTGTGATAACTCCAGCTTGTGTCAAGTTGACACACAAAACCAGCCAGTATAATCACCATTCTGGCTGGGGAACTGTTTGGAAGAGGGATGGAGGCAGCCCCTTGTCTTCTCAAGACCTGTGTGTATCGGATTGCTCACCTGGGAGCTCTCTCTTCCTCTCTGGTGACCCTGCATGCTCACGTGGTACTTCCCACTCCTGCGGCCTGTGGTTTAATACCTCACACAATGCTCAGGGCAGGCAGGAGTTTTGCCTAGGGAGTCCAGTCCTGCAAGCCAGAGGATGGCTGTCAGCTCTTTGCTTTCTCCACTGCTAGGCATGGCTTGTTTGTGTTTATTTTGGCTTCCCTTCAGCCCAGCCTACAGTTGTGGTCAAACTGGACCAGGCCACTAAAGAAACCAGTCACTTCTGACAGGATGGAATCTGATCAGAAGGATCAGGTAGCCAGTGGTGAGGAAAGGCAGGCTGGTTTCTGTTTTGGACCCTTGTCCCTGTACCTTCTAGAGAGCAGGTAAATGGGCTCTTAATGTTCCCATCATAGGCTGTAGGCCTGTGTGGCTCATTTGCCTTCTGGCCTCTGGGGCTCTATGGGAGTGTCATGGCTCTAATGAGAGTCGTCAGACTAGAGCTGGAGCAGGTGACAGAGTCTGATCCTCCTTGCCACTCACTTTTTTATCTGGCAGGTAAAGAATCCTAATTAGCTGCCTTGGCTAAGCAGAGCCTGAGGCCTCACAGTGTGTCCTGTCACTGACTTCCGCCTTCCTTCAGCAGAAGTCAGACACCCCATGTGGGGAGCAGGGTATGCTACAAGGTCTGGGAAGAGCCAGATTAGGCAAAGACTACCCACTCTCTGGGTTTCACAAAGCCCTTGGGCAACCTCTTCTGGGAACCATCTTTATTGATCCCTGTCTGTCTTAGGAGCATGACAATCAAGGGGCTACAGGACTTCACTTTCCTATTATTCCTCCAGGTGGTTCTGGCTCCTTCTGGGGTCCCCATGGCTTTTCCACAGTGAGCCAGACAGGGTTTTGCCCCTGGCGACATATGCCACATGCAAACAGTTGCTGAAGTTATTTAGTGTGTCCTTGAGGCTCCTTGATGTCACTGGTGTTTCCTAGGCAACTGCTGCCTGAGAGTAGTCAACTTCTAGAGGGATCTGTCTGCCCAGCAGGAGCAGAAAGTGGCTTTTGCTCTCTTGTTAGGGGGTTCGCCGAATAGGGTCCCCATGTTGGGACTGAGAGTTCTCCTATTTGTGTATAAAGCAGAGGAGGAATTTCATGAGTATATTTTCATTTATATTTAAGCATGGGAGTTAAGAGAGAGGTGCTCAGAATAATGGAAGCCAGACCCGAGGGCTAGTAAGATGGTTCGAAGTGTACAGGTGTGTGCTAAGCCTGAAGGTCTGAGTTTACTCCTGAGGTCCACGAGGTAGTAGGAGAGTATTTCAATCCTACAAGTTGTCCTCTGACCTCCACAAGAGCACTGTGGCATACAAATGCACACACATGTGCATGCCTGCACAACCCACTAAAACATACGTACATAAATAAGCAAATAAAAGATCACAATAAAGGGAAACCTGAGACACGGATGTGGGCTTTGAAGAGAAGTTATGAAAGTAAGACATTCCCAAGTGTGGGTTTGGGTTCCTCACGGAAGAGTCGCTCTCTACCTTGTTTTGGAGCCAGGTCTTTCCTTGAGCCTGAAGCTCACTACTGTGGTTGGGCTGGCTGTTCAGTGAGATCCAGGGAGTATAATGTCTTTGCTAGCCCCAGTGCTGGCATGATGCTACACCTGGGGCTTTGTTATTTTATTTTATTTTCTATGTACAAGTGTTTTGCCTGCATATATGTATGTGTGTACCTGGGGACCTCAGTTCTCTACAAGAGATGCTAAACCATCTCTCCAGCCACCACACTTTTTTTTTTTTTTAAATATGAGTGCTAGGAATCCAAAGTCAGGCTATCTTAGTTAGGGTTACTACTGCTATAATAAAACACCATGACCAAAAAGCAAGCTGGGGAGGAAAGGGTTTATTTGACTTACACTTCTACATCATAGTCTATCACTGAAGGAATTCAGGACAGTAACTCAAGCAGGGAAGGAATCCGGAGGAAGGAGCTGATGCAGAGACCATGGAGGGGTCCTGCTTACTGGCTTGCTTCCCCTGGCTTGCCCAGCCTGCTTTCATATAGAATCCCACCAGCCCAAGGATGGCCCCATTCACGATAGCCTGGGTCCTTTTCCAGCAACAGATAATTAAGAAATGCTCTACAGCAATGTTTCTCAACCCGTGGGTCATGACTTCTTTGGGAGTTGAACAGGGGTTGCCTATGGCCATTGAAAAACACATATTTACATTATGATTCATAGCAGTAGCAAAATTACAGATATGAGGTAGCAATGAAAATGATTTTATGGTTGGGGGCTGCCGCAACATGCAGAGCTATAGTAAAGGGTTGCAGTATCAGGGATGTTGAGAACAGGCTTCTCTACAGCCCAGTCTTTTTTTTTTTTTTTCGAGACAGGGTTTCTCTGTGTAGCCCTGGCTGTCCTGGAACTCACTCTGTAGACCAGGCTGGCCTTGAACTCAGAAATCCACCTGCCTCTGCCTCCCAAGTGCTAGGATTAAAGGCATGTGCCAACACTGCCCCGGCAACAGCCCAGTCTTATGGAGGCGTTTTCATGATTGACGTTCCCTCCTCTCAGATATTTTAGCTTGTGTCAAGTTGACAAAAACCCATCCAGTCATGGGTCATCACGCTTGCAGTGACTGCTCAGCTAAGCCATCTTCCCATCCTCCATTGTTCCCTCATTTAGAAAGAGGATCATGGGAACAAGCCTGCCCTGCAGAAGCAGAGGGGGTGTGAAGTTAGGGTCCCCTGGCCCGTTTATTTGTAGATGGTGATGAGAAAATCTTCAGAGAACCATGCTTCATTTTTTGGTGCCTTTCAAGACCCACCCACAACAGTGCTGCAAGAGAGTATTTCCTCTTTCCTCCCAAAATGATACAGGCAGCTCAGAATGCCTTTATTTTAAACAGGGAAGGAACCTGGAGGCAGGAGCTGATACTGAGACCATGGAGGGGTGCTGTTATTGTCTTGTTCATCATAGCTTGCTCAGCCTGCTTTCTTATAGAACCCAGGACCACCAGCCCAGGGATGACACCACCCACAATGGCCTGGGCCCTCCCCCACTAATCACTAATTAAGAAAATGCCCTACAGTTGGATCTTATGGAGGTATTTTCTTAATTGAAGTTCCCCTCTTCTCAGGTAACTCTAGCTTATATCAGGTTGACATAAAATTATCCAGCATAGTAGCCCAGGCTGGCTTTGAACTCATCCGCCTGTTATACTGCCTCTGTATCACCACTTCTGGTCTCTGTTAGGTTCTGTACCATCTCTATTCTCAGAGCACACACTGGTTTCTGCTCTCACCAATGGGGAGGAAGGAACCTGCCTGGTGAGAGGAGAGGTTGGCATCTCAGTGGGTGAAGCTACTTGTTAAAAAGTTCCGCTACTAGAATTTTAATTTTTTAAACCTTTAGTGTGTGCATGAATGCTCGCACATGCCACAGTGTTCATGTATACATCAGAGGACATGTTTTGGGAGTCGGTTTTCTCCTTCCACTATGTGGATTCCAGGGATTAAACAGGTCTGTGTTAAGTGCTCTTACCTGCAGAACCACCGTGACACCTTGATCCCTGTTTTGGAGACAGGATCTCATATAACCTGGCTGGCCTCCAACTCACTATGTAGCTTTGGCCTTCTGATCCTTGTGATTCTCTTGCCTCTGTAAGATAAAGGCATATGTCACCATGCTGGGTTTCCATGCTGGGGACTGAACCCAGGGCTTACTTTGTTCATGCTAGGCAAGCACTCTGGGCTGCATTCCAGCCTAAAATGCCAGCCAATCACTGTGCTCGGTGTAAACACAGCCAGGATCCTTGGTACCCACCTACCCAGGGTAGAGTGTTTTTCCTGTAGTCCTGTGGCCACAGCTGGGGTCCTGCTTGGTTCCTGCTGCTGCTGCTGAGCACAACTAAGCACATTGCTTCTCTTCCTAGCCCCTCGTTGCCTTAATTAGTAACTCACTGGAGATTCATCTCTTCCCAAGAGAGAAACAGCCTTTTTAAAAAAGACAGCCAAGAGCACAGTTCTGCTGGCTCAGAAATGGAGTCCACAGCTTGGGGACACCAATCCTCCCTGGTGTCCAGATACCAGGAGCAGAATCAGGACCAGATAAATTATTTACAGCTCTTGAGTTAAATTCAACTTCCCATCTCTTTTTTCCCATGGTGCCAACCCACTTTCTCCTCGAGTCTTAAGTCAATAATAACAGGGTTTCCTCCACAGGCTGCCGTGGGTTTTAACTTCATTTTTGTCCAATGCACCAACCCCTTGTTGGCCTCAACTTTTTGCCAAACCATACACAACCCCATTTCAAGAAAAATTCATGTGGCATGGTCTCTAGTCTACCGCATCCTTCTCTGCTGTGGCCTCTGGCAATTCTGTGCCCACTTTTACCTCTTCCCGATTTCCTTGGGTAGCTAATTTGAGCATGCATCCAACCCCTGCTGAACACAACTTGAATGTCCATGCTTGAGATAGGTCAGAGACTCCTAGAGCTTGAATTGACACCTTAAGGGACAGCAATTCTAGGAAGCCCACTGGTTCTTTGTTACCCTTGTTGTGTGATCAGTAGGACTGATCTCTCAGACCTCTTCCCTAAAATGAGGCCATGTCAGTCTTCTGTGTCATTTCTGCTTGTTGCGATATACAAACCAGTAAACAGAAGCACATGCTGTCTTTAAAATAACTTATCAGTGCAAATTAATTGTCTGGAATGATAAGCTTCATTATGTATTGTTTGTTTGTGCCTGCATGTGTGTGTAGGGGTGCTGGGAATTGAACCTGGGTCCCTTGGAAGAGCAGCCAGTGAGCCCCTATTATGTACCCTAATACATGCATATATTTAGGTCGTAGTTATTCCCCTCCCCCTTGTTTTCCTTCTCTCCCTTAACACCTCCCTTCTGTTTTCATGTCTTTCTCTCATCCTTTAAATCTAGAGTCTACGCATGAGAGAAGATATGGCGCTGTCTTACTGAGTCTGGCTTATTGCACTCAACACAATGCTCTCTGGTTCCACTCATTTTCCTGGATGAATATACCACTGTACACATGCACTGTATTTCTGTTTATGTGGTGCTCAGTGTCTATGACTTGGCTATTGTGAATGGTGCTGTAGTCACCATGGCTGTGCCAGTGTCTCCGTTGTATGCTGTTTTAGACACTTGGGCATGGTTCAGCAGTGAAGTGACATAGTTGGGTCCTACTGCTGTTCCGTGCCCCCCCACTGTGTCCACAGTGGCTGTCAGTTCACATCCCACCAGGAAAATGGGCTCCCTTTCCTGCATCCTTGACAGTGTTCTCGGTCCTTTGATTTCTGACTGGGGTGAGAAGGAATGTCAAAGCAGTTTTGATTTGCATTCTCCCCAGAGACTAAGGATACTGAGCATGGTTTTCAGCACCTGCCATCATAATTGCTGCAAACAGGAAGCAATGTTAATGTGGGTGGGGGCTGGAGGAACCCCACCTTGGGTTCTGGAAAAGCAGAGTAAGGCAAAGTACGATGTGTAGGAAATTTATTTTGAAGAAATGATGGTTAGAAGGGACACAGGAAATGAGAGAAGGCAATAGAGAAGCCAACCCAGGCTGCATCAATGAGAACGGTGGCTGGAGCTCTGGTCTCTCTGTAGAACCCCATAGAAGGGAGCTTTCTGTAGTTCCCAGGATTCGGGGGGGGGGGGGGAATGCTATACAAAGATACTCCTGGGGTTTTGCTCCCTGAAGTCTCCAAGCTGCAAGATAGAGCATGCTCCAAAGTATCTACCCTTAAGCAAAGAAGCCCTGCAGGCAGGGATCAGGGTACTGCACAAAGCAACTGTCATCGCTGGATGCTGACTCTGCCTGGAGCCTGGCACAGAGCAGATGTTGTCTATGTGCTTCTCACTTAATGCAGGGAAAAGTTCTGTTTGATTGGCTTCTGCCTCTAGTTGAGTAACAGCCAGATGTTCCCCTCTGGGGAGGACACGAGAAGGTGCTCTCTCCTCAACTGAGGCTGGCTAACTTCCTCGGCTGAGTCTCTGGGCTGGGTGAGGGCTCTCCAAGTTTGTTTTCTGTGGACAGAGCTGTAACTTGGGTAGCATGACTGCTGTTATAGGACCTGCCCTTCTGCTCCCCACCTCCCATCCTCCTGCCTCTCCCTGCATGCCGGTTACTATGACATGATGCCTGAGAGTCCACAGACACAGCCACCACTCACCTTGGCACAGCATGGCTGTCTTAGTCTTTCTATTCCTACACAAATATCATGACCAAGATGCAAGTTAGGGAGGAAAGGGTTTATTCGGCTTACACTTCCATGCTGCTGGTCATCACGAAAGGAAGTCAGGACTGGAACTCAGACAGGTCAAGGAGCAGGAGTTGATGCAGAGACCATGGAGGAATGCTGCTTACTGGCTTGCTTCTCCTGGCTTGCTCAGCCTGCTTTCTTATAGAGCCCAAGACTACCAGCCCACAGATGGTACCATTCACAAGGGGCCCTTCCCCCCTTGATCACTAATTGAGAAAATGCCTTACCTCTGCATCTCATGGAGGCATTTTCTCAACTGAAACTCCTTTCTCTGTGATAACTCCAGCTTGTGTCAAGTTGACACACAAAACTAGCCAGTACAATTGACCCCTTGTCAACTTGACACACAAACACATCACCAATAAGTCTTGTCCCTTACTTCCTTATTCATCCCCAAGATCTAAATAACTTTAAAAGTGCCACAGTCTTTGCAAATTCTTACATTAACATTTCAGTCCCTTTTAAACATCCAATCTCTTAAAATTCAAAGTCTGTAAGAATTCAAAGTCTCTTAACTGTGGGCTCCACTAAAATACCTTCTTTCTTCAGGGCAAAGTCACAATCAAAAGCAAAATCAAATTCCAACTGTCCAATGTCTGGGATCTACTCATGATCTTCTGAATTCATCCAAGGGCTTGAGTCTCTTCTCCAGCTCTGCCCTTTGTAGCACACACAGCTCCAGATGTTTGTATTCCACTGCTGCTGCTGTTCTTGGTGGTCATCTCATGGTACTGGCATCTCCAAAACACTGCTGTCTTCTGCTGCAACTAGGCTTTACAAACAGCTTCTCATAGGCTCTCTTCATGGTGCCAAACCTCATCTCCTTTGCATGACCCCTTCAGTCCTGAAATTGCAACTGAGGCTGCACCTTCACTGATGGCCTTCCGCGGCCTCTCACAGTGCCCAGGCCTCAGCTGCTCTTCACGACTCCTTCATGACTTCAAAACCAGTACCACCTGGGTGAGTCTTACACATTACCAAGTCCTGCCACAGCACAAGTTACAACCCTGGCTATCTCTGGAATATAGCCTCTTTGTACTCTCAGAAAACACTGCCCAGAAGATGTCACCTCAGTGATGCTGGTCTCTTCTTAATCACCACTAATTTCTCAGCTCCAGCTAACCAGCATCAATAGTCCCAGTAATGCAATGGTTTTGCTTTAGTAGTTCTGGTATCTTGTTAATCATAGCTGATTTCTTCAGCCCCAGCTAACCAAAACTACAGAATCTTAAATCAAACTAGCAATGGCCTTGATAAGAGTCTTTAATCTTCCTTCTCAAATTTCACAAGCCAGGCCTCATCTTCTGCACTGTTCTCAACATTATCTTCCAAGCTCCTACACAACATCCCACAGAGCTCTTAACACCGAATGGATCTTCTAGCCCAAAGTTCCAAAGTCCTTCCCAGTCCTCCCCAAAACATAGTCAGGTTGTCACAGGAATATCCCACTTCGCTGGTACCAATTTGTCTTAGTCAGGGTTTCTATTCCTGCACAAACATCATGACCAAGAAGCAAGTTGGGGAGGAAAGGGTTTATTAGGCTTACACTTCCATGCTGCTGTTCATCACCAAAGGAAGTCAGGACTGGAACTCAAGCAGGTCAGGAAGCAGGAGCTGATGCAGAGGCCATGGAGAGATGCAACTTACTGGCTTGCTTCTCCTGGCTTGCTCAGCCTGCTTTCTTATAGAACCCAAGACTACCAGCCCACAGATGGTACCACTTGCAAGGGGCCCTCCCCCCTTGATCATTAATTGAGAAAATGGCTTACCTCTGGATTTCATGGAGGCATTTTCTCAACTGAAGCTCCTTTCTCTGTGATAACTCCAGCTTGTGTCAAGTTGACACACAAAACCAGCCAGTACAATGGCATTGCCAGGACACCTTACAGAACTTTAGTTCCACCTCTACTCTGACTGCAGCTGCCCGGCTCCGTCTGCACCTCTCTCCTGTGGTATCATCAATTTGAATGTATTAGTTGGAATTTGGGTGCAAGGGACAGAAAAGAGCTTCTCTGAAGAGACAAAAAGCATTGAAGGGATGTGTTCTGCTAACCAGAGAAATCTATCACTGAAGATGTCTGGGTAACAGGGCTGCACATAATCTAGCAAGTCTCTGCCTTACCAGTTCTTTTCAGAACCTGTCCAGAGGAGCAGAGTGGACAGTGCTTTCTGAGTCATGGCCATCAGCTCTGCTTGTGGAAAGATGTAGCTACCATTTGATGAGAGCTTCCAAGGGCTTAGGAGATGGCTCAGTGATGAAAAACTCTTACCATGTAAACCCAATGACCCATATCCCAATTCCCTAAAATGCCAGTACTAGGGAGGCTGAGGCAGGAGGATCAGGAGTTCAAGGCCAGTCTAGGCTCCAAAGTAAAACCATGTCTCAAATCACTAAACAAAACAAAAGTTGAATGGAAAGAAAGCCTTAGGGAATGCAATCCTGGAAAGTGCTAGCAAACTTTCTAGGAGTTTCAGAGATAGTCAGCCATCAACAGAGTACATCTCCCAGTAAGGCAGTAAAGTAAGGCCTCAGCATCTTCAGTTTATGGCACGATTATTGGAGCTGCAGTGGTAGGTGAGGTGTCCAAGGTGAACTGATTCTCTCTCTCTCTCTCTCTCTCTCTCTCTCTCTCTCTCTCTCTCTCTCTCTCTCTCTCTCTGTGATGCATGTGCCATTATGTACATGTAGAGATCAGAAAGAACAATTTTCACGAGTCTTCTCTCACCTTCTGGTTTTTGAGGCAGCGTCTCTCTTGTTTCTAACATTACTTAGTGTACTCCATGCTAGCCAGCCCCGCCCACCCCCAGCTTCCAGCCAGTTCTGTCTCCACCTTTCATCTTGGTGTTGGAGTACTGGGATTACAGGTTTGCATCAGCATACCTGGTTTTCTACCCAGCCTTTCCCCCTCCTGTTCATGGGAATTAGGTGAGCATGGTGGGCTTCCAGCCCTTCCTGCACGGTTTACCCCCAATAGGGCTCTTGTACAACTGGCCATATTTTTGCATATGCTTCTCACCAAATCTGAATGAATTGAATTTTCTCATATCTTAATTCCAGTATAAGTATACATGGGAAAGTTGGGGCCCAGAATGTTTAAGTGACTTGTTCAAGGTCACACAGCCAATAGATAGCAGACTTGATCATTTTGCTTAGACAATCAGACTACAGAGGACATGCTCTTAGCATTTTTCTCACCTGACCTTTTGTTTACTATGAATACAAGACTTACACATGCCCACTGCTATCAGGGGACAGGAGACCTATGATGTCACTGTCTGAGACTATTATGGTCTGTGAAAGGGAAGGGGGAGGCCATATTAAAGCCTTAATGCCTACGTGGCCCTTAGCTTTATCTGGGTGTCTACTTTCTCTTCCAAATTCTGGGGAGCAAGCTCATACAGTGTGTTAGCAGGGCCTTTAGCGGGGGAGAGCTCACTGCATTGCTGCGGTCCTGGCACATCAGGGGCTCTTCTTTTCTGTCCCATTCCTACCACGTGCACAGAGGGTATGCGGGGATCACAGTTACTGAATACTTCTCCCTGTGCCAGTGCATGGGGCAGAGCCCCTGTCCCATCCTCAGGAGTAATCTCCACTGTTGCCCATTTTACAATTTTATTTTTTTTCTTTTAATTTTGTGTCTATGTTTGTGCTTGTGAGGGTGTTGGCTCCGTGGGAGCTGGAGTCACAGGCAGTTTGGTACCCAGCATGAGTACTGGGTACCAAATTCAAATCCTCCATGAGAGAAGTACACACTTTTAACCACTGAACCACCAAACCCCTGCCATGTATTTTTAATTCTTCTGGGATATCAAGAGTATTGGGAAGACAACAGACAGCAAACTTAAAGAAATAGGCCTGGCTAGCCAAAAACAAAGGCATTTCTTAAGATGTCAGAGCTGCATGTGGAACGTTAGTTAAGGACTCAGAGACTGACATGTCAGGTTGGGGGTTGGGGGATTGACACTAAGGGCCCTGCATGGCTGACCTAGGGCCCCAGAGAACTGAGCAGCCTGTCTGTCACCTTTCATCTTAGCTCCTATATTTCTTACCCTTTGTAATCCAGCCCTTGATTTCTTACCCTTGGTGGCTCCAGAGAGGTAGCTAATGAAACCAGTCTCTGGGACTAGAAGGAAAGATGTGATCCTTTGGATCTCTGAAGTAGGCAGTGGTACCAAAAAGTCCTTCAAACACAGACCTCTCTGAGAGGCACAAGGCGTTTTCCAAGCGATAGATCAGCTGTCAGGATAAAGGAGCAAAGAGCAGCCTGTACTCTCTGTGCAGGATCACGTTTGCAGAGCACTCCCATTGCTGACTAAGGGATGTCCCATGTGACCCTTCCAGCTGCCAAGCTCTATTAGGGAAGGCAAAGCTTAGCACTCTGGGTTCTTGATCACCAACCACCTCATGTGCACCTGCAACATTTTTTCCTGCAGGCTGTTTTAATATGGCTTCCCCAGGAAAGCAGGCTAATGGACAGAACAAAGGTTTACATGCAGAAAGTTGATTTGGTGGATAAGGAAGGCAGTAATGGTTCTTCTAGATAAAAGTAAAGACATTCGTTAAAAGGATGTCAGAGCGATATGATTTAGTAGTGTTTGCCTAGTGTGCACAAGGCTGGTCGTGTATGAAGTCCTAAATACTGCATAAATTGGCATTGTGATCCTGGTACTTGGAAAGTACAGAAAAAAAGATCAAAAGTTCATAGTCCTCTTTGGCTACATAGCAAGTTCAAAGCCAGTCTGGGCTACATGGGACCCTATCTTAAAATAAAAAGTCAGGGCAGAGGACAATGCATTCAAGAATTCAGATGTTTGAATCCTGGTGGTAGAAAGAATGTCACCAAGGGTCCCATGGGCTGAGCTGAGTGCAGGGTGCATGATTAGGCCAACTACTATGGACCTTCTGAATTACAGAACAAGGAAGCCCTGGTGTGTTAGCTGTCCTAGCCTTCCAGGTTTTTGGGGGCAGCAGGAGAGCATCCAGGTCCCCTGTGATTGCTACAGCCGTAGTGTGCAGAGGTATGTGGGAAGGACTTAAGAATTGGGTGTTATAACCTTCTTGAGGCTCCTTTTTGTCTGTCCTTGTCCGTACTTCCTGCTGCGGAGTCTTGTTTGTTGCCAGCAGGAGCTCGGGCTGTGAGAAAGGGTCTCCTGGGCTCTGCGTTGCATGGATGTCAGCTTGATGTCTGTTTTTCTGGAGACGTTGCTTCATGGTCTCACTATCTTTTCCTTTGCCATAAGGCATCACAGTGGTCCCTCAGATGTGGACCTTAGTTCTCTGCCAGCCACACTCTGACTCAGCCCTAGGATCAGGGTCTTTGTGCTGGGACAGGAGGACTACAGGAAACCATAAGTCAGCCTGATTGGGGCTCTGATAGGTAGAGGCTGGGGTAGGAAGTCCTGGCTGCCACACAGGCCACCTGTAGTAAGAGAAAGAAGCTCAGGTGTGGACCTAGTATGGCCGATGCCCAAAAGCTCACAGAAGAGAGTCTTAGGAGTGTGAGCCTGGAACTCCTTAGCAGGCTGAAGTCTGAAAGGGCCTTGATGGCTTCTCAATGAGTTGTTCTTGGTCCTTCTCTGAGTGGGGATACAGGTCACATGCTTTCTTATGTTTTGACTATTCCTGGTCCCAAGGCCCCAGCCCTATGGCCTAATCCTTTGATGGAAGAGGCTGTTATCATTACAATTTCATTTCCAGCAGATGGTCGTTAACAATCCTGTGACCATATTTGCCAGGGCCTGGGTACTGTGTTAATGCTTTAACATGCCTTCTTCCCTATTTAATTCCACAGAGGTCCTCAGATCTTCATAGCTGCCGCCTTGGGACTTGACTGGGCCATTCCTGCTTCTTTACCTCATTTCCCACCCTATGCTATAATCTACCACAAACCTTGATACTATATTTTTGTTTGTGTGGTTCTTTTTGATTAATGTCTGTCTTGCACCCTGAAAGAACACTCACATAATAGATACTCAATAAAAATATTTACTTGCATGAAGACAGGACAAACGATGGACACAGAAAAACAGGCATCGGTTGCCTGGGCTCTCTGATGGAGAAACCCTAGCACTCGGAAGCTCAGCATGTTTTTTTATATACAGGAGACAGGTTATTGCATATGGATGAATATGTTCAAGAGGCAGGTTTAGCTAATCTCAGTAGAAGCAATCTCTGTAGAAGCAGGCACAGTCTTCAGATCATAAACATCTAAGCTATGGGGACATTTTCTGCACACACTATCAACATCTGCACATGGACCAGAGGAAGGATTTGCCGTCCCTTTGAGCCTAACCCTGGAAGAGAAGGCTTTGCCCCTTCCCCACGAGTTTGAGGCTATGGTCCTCGTAGACCCAGGGCTTCCTCTGCTCCCCTTACTTATTGGGTAAGAGCGAGTGCTTATTTTTACCAGACTCCTACAGGCTAGATTTGACAGAAAGGCTCTGAGAGGTTAAGCATCTGGCTCAGGGTCAAACAGCTAATAAAAATCTAGGTAAAATTTAAACACATCTCCACCACTGCACCTGTAGCCTTTTGGTTGCAAGCATATTCTTCTCCTACATGGTTCCACTGGAAAGGGCAGGAGGCCCTGACCCTCTCTCTATCTGTCTTTTCTCATTTCCTTTCCAGCCCTGTTGGTAGGGTCCCGCCACTCAGCCCTGTGACCCTTCCAGCTGCGAGGTCTGCCCTCTGCAAATTCATTGGGTACCATGCTACAGTCGCTTGGCTGCTAGCATTATTCTCCATCTGCCGCAGTGGCGTGGTGCCCACTCACAAGATGGCTTGCTATTTTTACTCAGCTTAAGTGCCAAGCCAGCCAGATGTTTTTCAGCAGGAAAGGGAGGCTGAACATGGCTGGGGAGTGGAGGAGGGTTCCAAATGGCAGCCCCGTGGAGGGTTCTGAGACCCACAAAGGGAGTGCTCTGCCTAGAAGTGGCTACCTCTGGGACCAACAGCTTCCTCTTCCTGGCATCTGACTCTGGCTTCAGCTGGGTTCTCTGAAATGACCATGGGCTATAGCACATGTTCAGCTGTGGTGGGTCTGCGGCAGGGATGAGCTGCCAGGAGCCTTCTTGGGACTCCAGTGCCCCTCCCGGTTGGGTTTTGAAGGCTGGGTCTGAGTAGAGATGCCTTTGATGCCTGCAAGGCTGCTGGGACTGGGGCAGGCTGCTTGGAGCAAGTCCAGGCTTGGCTGGCTGCCTAGGAGCTGGCCAGGACAGGCTGAGAGTCCAGGCAGCTGTCCGGTGGCTCATCTTTCCCTTGAACATCAGAGCCAGCTAGTGGCCAGCCAGTGGTGGTCTTTATCTACTATCTTTCCCATGCAGAGGTGACCCTCAAGTGAAGCATACCCCTCCCGAATCAGCATAGCCCATGCCATGCCCCACGGGCTCTCTGTACCCCTTCCTTCTCTGCTTCTGACTGCTGTGACCTTTCATGACCTCTGAGGTTTAGATACCTCATCTGTAAAATCCTCAAGGGTTGCCTCCCACTGGGAGCTTGTGGCTCTAATTAGCTGAAGGGAATCACAGTTGTCACCAGACTTGCTGACCTTTTCTGGGACCAGCCATTCTCCCAGTAGGGGAGGAACAAGTCTTGTGCATGACCCATTTTCTCACCCTGGAGGAAGTTTCAGAATCTCCAAGCTTGCTGTCAGAGACTGCCTTCAGGCCCGGGGTTTCTGGATGGACGACCCTGTTCTATGTGAAGGGACCAGGCTGCAGTGAAGAGAGGCATCTGTAGGGCTTGCAGCTTGCTGAGAAACCAGGCTGCAGGATGGTCCTATGGTCTGAGTGGCTAGCCTGTGTGAGGGTGGAGTTTGGCTGACTTAGGGGGTGTGCCTGCAGGTCTGTCCCAGCTTTTCTCTGTGAATATACACCTGTGTCCCCAGTATAAGAAATGATGTGGAACTGAAAGACCTGGTGTGCTACAGCCCTTCAAAGACGCCATGAGTGCACCCCTGGAAAGTGTGACGTGTCAGCTCAGGTAGCCAGCTAGGGGAGTGAAGGTTGTAGACAGACTCAAGGAGCTTGTCACTTTACCTGGAATGGGACAAGGACTCTGGGTTTGTGGAGTTCCAGCATCCTTACTTGTGGAAGAGGGAGGCAGAAGAAAAGATTAGAGATTTGAGGCTTCTGCCTGCTCCCGCTGGGTTTGACAGTGGAAGAAGGGCCGGCTAGCTGACAGTGACCTCTGTCTCTTTGAGCTGCCAAGGTCAAGGAGACTGACTTGCTGGCAGCCTTCCAAGAGGATTGCAGCCCTGAGGCCAGCTTGCTTTCCACCAAGTAAGTCACATCACAGTCTTGGGCTTGTGACTGTGTTATTGTGTGTCTATGGGCATTGTTTCTGAAGTCATAAGGGATACATACATTGTGGTTCTGCTAAGGTTGTGTGGGTGACAGTGCAGGTTCCAGAGCTAACTGGGTCCCAAGCTGGGGAGGCAATTCTGCTCTGAGTGAAGACATAGAGGAGAGAGACCCCAGGTGACTTATGTTCAAACAAGCCCGTCACCATCGCCCTTGTCTTCTTGTCATCTGACCACCCCTCCCTGAAGTGTCACTTGATGTCAAGTCACAAGGCAGGTTGCTCATTTGGCATGGGTTGGTGACAACAGTCTTCTGGGATACCTGGGGAAGTTACCCTTTGAGTCTCTGTCCCTTTGAGCTGCTCAAACAAGTAAGACTTTTACAAACATTACAACTTTTCAATGTAGGCAAGTGCTCAGATAGAAGACCTGTGGAGGGAGGTGTTGTGAGTCTTCCTTAAAATAAGTAAGTTGTTTATTACTATTGTTACTAGGTGGGAGGGAGGCAGGTAGAAGGGAGGAAGGGAGGGAAGGAAGAAGAGAGGGTGGGAGAAGAGAGAGCGAGAGCGAGAGAGAGAGCGAGAGAGAGCGAGAGAGAGCGAGAGAGTCAGAGGACAGTTGATGGGAGTCATTTCCCTCCTTTCATTATCTGTTCTGGGGTTCAAACTCAGCTTAAGTAGAAAGAACTTGTACATGCTGAGCTGAGGCGCCATCTCTCAGGCAGGCGAGGCAAGGTGACTTTGTTTTTCACTTCAACCTGAAGTTAATGAAGTCCCAAGCATCCCGGCCCTCCTCCCTGTTATGCATAAAGGCCAGCCCATGGCTTCCCTCTGATTTGACCTCAGGTCTTTCCGACTGCCTATTCTTTACTGTGTGGACAGAGGCCTCAGAGGTGGCTCCCTTGGCTGCTCTGAGCAAGGAAGGGTTCCAGGTAGCAGATTCTCACTGCTCCGGGTTACTGCTAGCATTTTTTAATGGGCTGTGGCTACTGATTGGTCTTGAGAGCGTTTGTTTTCCCCATGATTCCACAGGACTGACCAAGACACCAGCTTTGTTGGTTGTGGGGTGAATGAATAACAAATGTATATCCAAGGCCTAAGAGAAGTCAGAAATGGGTCTTTTTACCTCAGTGACCTGAGATGCCAGCTCTGATTTTATCAGTGTCTCTGAGACCCGACCCTCGAATCCCTCTGATAAAACCTGTGGTTGGTTTTCTTCCCAGCCCCCAGCCCTGTCCGGCTCCACTCATATCTGCTATTTGTTTTCTGGCTGCTCTCTCCTCACTGATTGATTGGTGCCCAGTAGGACACAGCAATGTGTGCATTGCCTGGATGGTGCTCCTCCCATTCATACCGCAGTCAGGGAGGAGCGAAGTAGAATGCCTGTATTTATGTTTGGCTCACCCCCGCACTTGTTTGGCTCATTGAGTGCTGGCAGCTTCTGGAAACAGTGATTCTGGTCTTCACTCTCTGTGGGAGACATGTAGGCATGGGGGTGTAAAGGCGTGGATGTATTGTGTCCATCGTGATGGCAGGCTAGACTATAGGAAGTACTCCTCTGTTGATGGACTAGCGAGACCGGAGAGGTTTCCCTGAGCTGCCTAGAAATGACTGTCCTTGGAGATCTGACAGAGAAACCTGTTGTCGGGAGCTGATTTGAGCAAGGTGGCCTCTACAGGAAGAGGATGGGCCAGATGTAGGCATAGACAGCTGATGTCATAGCTGTCAGGAATGACTACTCTTCTGTCTTCTGGCTGGGTGTCTCTCAGGCTGTGTCCTGGAGGAAGTGAGTCTGGAATGGCCTGGTAGGTTCACTGGAAATTAGTCTTTTCAGAATTCATCCCTCCTGCTTCTAACAATATAAGTCCTGGTGGTTTTGGCGGGCTTGGTTTTTGCCCATTTGCATCTCTTTGTCTTGATAGTGTTTTCAGCCCAGATACTGGGGTGTTGTAGATGGCCTTTCTCAGTCTGTCTTATCTCTCTGTCCAAAGTGAGGTCATGGACTGATAAGAGTAAAACTCATTTTGAAGGAGCTTCTGGAAAAAGTTTTTTTTCTCTAGCAGAATTGAGCCTTGAGATGAGGATGGTGCTGTGGTAACCATCTTGTTACCATGAGGTAGCCATAGTCACCATGAGATAGCCATAGTCATGGGGTAGTCATATCCAGGTGTGCCTGAAGCTGTCTAGATCTACCTTTGCTCTAAAGTCCTTGGACTCTCTCTGGTGTGCTTCTGAGTCCTTGAATGAGGTTTCTGGTCACCTGTGATGACAAGAGGCCTCTGCCTCTGGTAAGATGGAGAAGGTGGTAGTTGGTTACAGTCTGGAGAGAAAGCTTGGTAAGTTTAGAAGAATGGGCCCAAGGAAGGTTGAGAGCTCAGCACAGTCATAGTGGTCATCTAGCTCGGGAACATGGGGCACTGCGTAGAGCTCCCCTCTCTCTCCTCAGGAGGACAAAGACCTTGAAGCAGCTGACTAAAAGTGTAGGTGTTCTAGAATTCTAGTAGGCACATGATTGGTGAAGGGGTGGTGTGGTCCAGGAGATTTGAGAAGCATGGGTGTGATAAAGAGATCCCACATTTGTGACCAGACTCCCTGCAGACTTTAAAATGCTGACCCACACTGTGAGCACCAAAGAAAAGCAGAGACTGTTTCCAGAACCCTCTCTTCTTGAGACTAAAGAATGCCTGCTAGGGGGAGGACTGGCCCAGGGGCAGCAGCTATGCACTAGTTGTAGAGGAACCATTTATATGATGAGCAAGTGGCACAGAGGCACGAGAGGTAGTCACCCTGCATCTGCCAGTCCTATCTGGAATGCAGGAAAGGGAGGTGGTTTTCTATTCAAAATCCTAGAAAGACTGTCTGTACCTAAGTGTTCCCATATCCAGCTGGAGCCAGAACTCAGTCTTCTATGAGTAGAAGTAAGCTTGGCTCAGATCAATAGCTTCAGGCCCCTCTAGTCGGAGGGTCGGTGCCAGGCCTTCCCCCTTGACTCATCTAACATCAACTTTCTGAATACACACTGGGTACTAGGTACTGCATTGGGTGTAAGATGTTCTTGTCCCTAAGGAGCTCCAATAAATTCATGTGCAGATGTCATTTACGGGATGTAGGATGAGTCCCACTGGCCAAAGAGATTGAGAGTGTGGGCAGACGATGTTAGTTAGGGCTTCCAAGGTGGGCTTTAGAGAAAGAGGGAGGGAGAGAGAAAAACAGAGAGAGAGAGACAGAGAGAGAGAGAGAGAGAGAGAGACATACAGAGAGACACACAGATGTGGGACAGTGATCTGTGACAGGCAATCTGGCACCTGGTTGAACATAGGCGTAAAAGCTGGGCGACCCAGTGGAACAATCCACAAGGGACTGAAAAACTTTATGCCAAAGCTCCTGGGAGGCTTTGACTCCAGTTAAGGTCATGTACCACCCCTCCTCAGGTAGAGGCGTGGCCACACAGCCCCAAGCCATCCCCATGTTAATGAGACACCTAGAGGCTTAGCCATGCCCCTTCCCAGTTACTAAATCTGCCTCGCCTTTCTCAGAAAGGCTGGGGTACAATTCCATCCATGCCATTCTCCACACAATGACAATAAACATCTTAGAGTTATGGACTGTCTCTTCATCTGGACCCACAGTGGGAAGCGAGGGATCCAGCCCTCGATTAAGGAGCCTGTCACCGAGGGCTTCTCAGCGCTCCCAGACAGTACCCATTCACCCAAGCCTGAGCAGCTAGCCCAGCACCCCAAGCCGCTGAAACCCAGTCTTGACGGGAACCACAGTTGTGCTCCGGCTAGCCTGTCTGCGGCACCCTGCAGCAACTGCGGTGTCCCGGGCTAGAGAACCCACGGAGATGGCTGCCTCGTGTTCCCTGGGAATGGCCCCTCCCCCACCCATGGGCAGGGCCCACAAAGGCTTCCCACAGCCCCCCACCTGCACATCGGACTGTGTGGGAAGATGCGCGGCCACTTCCCGAGTGTCTCCTGTCCCACCCAGAGCCGCAGTGCCCCGAACAGACACATGGGGCTTCATCCCACAGCGCCAGGCTTGTTCCAACACACAGAGAGACAGTGATCCCTGTGAAAAGAGAACAAAATGAACTGGAAGGTAATGGGAGGGAATGTTCTAGGCAGAGAAACCTCTGAGACAAAGGGACATAAATCAGAGGAGTTAGGTGCCCACAGCAGTGGAAGGAGCTGTTTGGGGTGGGACCCACAGGGTCAGGACATGGAAGGTTGTCAGAAAAGTAGACTGTACCCTGGCTGTCTGAGCAAAAGCAGGATATGATCTCTTTGCATTTTAAATTCTATAATATTTTTCCCGACTTTAAACTACAGCTCTGCATGTTTCATTGAGACTCAAATGCAGAAGTCAGGGTGAGAACAGAAGCAGGAAGCCAATGGCAAGCACTGTGTGAGGCAGAGATGACTGTAACAGGGCCTGTCATGAGGGTGGAGGCAGTAGCTGGATGTGCTTGGTATTTTCATTTCAGTGCCGAGGACAGAACCAGGTGTGGTGGTTACTCCTGAGTATCAGCTCTTGCCTAGGACACAAACCACTTGACAAGTCTCCTAGAGACTTTCAATATTGAGTTGAGGTAGGAAAACCTACCACCAACTTTGGGCTCTATCATCCTATGGGCTGAGGGTCCAGATAGAGAGAAAGGGAAAAGGTGGAATTAGTAGAAGCATCCCTCAGTCTCTCTCTGCCTCCTGACTATGGATGCAATGTGACCAGCTGCCACAAACTCCTGTCATCCCACTTCTCCACCCTGGTACCATCAAACCGTACCTTCCCTTCTGAAGTGGAAAGTTATGTCAAATGATGCTTTGCTGGGGCACACAGGTGAAAGGATGTCTTGCTAAAGCAAACATGAGACAGATTGTTGTCCTGAAGCAGACACAGGTGAAAGGGTGTTTTGAGATAGCAAACATGTGAAAGGACCTGGGATGAAGGAGTATAAATATGACCCGATGGACAGTAGGAGACGAGCACTGAGTGTTGGTTTGGTTTGCTGTGCCTTGCGATTCTTTGTTAACAAAGTGTTGTTGAGCTCAACGTGTGATAATGCCACCATTGAGAGAAACTCGCCTAAGAACTGCCTGTGAGGTTCCTGTGGCAGCTTGCTGCTGAAATCAGTTTCTTCAGGACTGAGCTACAGTTGCTGGTTTGTGCCTGGTGTCTGCCTGCCAAGAGGACTGGACTGTAGCTGCCAGTTTGTGTGTAGTGTCTGCCTGCCCAGGACTGTTCTGCAGCTGCTGAGTTGTATTTGGTGTTTGCTACAGGACAGAACTGCTGCCAGAGAAGATTGAGCTCACCCCACAGAACTATTGCTGAACAGGTCCACTTCCCCTATATCCTAATAACTTTTCTCTTCTGCTACCTCTGCTGGGTGGTGGGCTAGAGCAGAGGTTGAACCCTTATTAAAAGTAGGTTGCAAAAAATGTATGCCTATACCTTTCCTTTCTTCCTTCCTTCCCTCTCTCCTCCCTTTCCCCTTCTCCTCCCTCCTTCCCTCCCTCCTCCCTCTTTCCTTCCCTCTCTCCCTCCCTCCTTCCCTCTCTCCCTTCCTCCTTCTTTCCTTCCTTCCTTCCTTCCCTCTCTCCCTTCCTCCTTCTTTCCTTCCTTCCTTCCTTCCTTCCTTCCTTCCTTCCTTCCTTCCTTCCTTCCTTCCTTCCTTTCTTCCTTCTGTAAGTTGCTTTTGTAAGGTATTTGGTCATAGCAGTGAGAAAAGTAGCCCTGGACCTTGTGTGTGGTAAGCATGATCTCTACCACTAAATATTCTCCTCAGATGTGTTCTGAAGGGCAAGCTGGCAGGGTGTCCTCCTGGGATGTGTGAAGGGAGAGAAAGGGTTAAGAACTCTTGGCAACTGTGAGAAGCAGGAAGGGTGGAGCTGTGCCTGGCAGAAGTGGCTAGATCTGCAGGGACAGTGCTTTGGAATAGGGGGACTTCACATTAGAACAGTGCACATTTGCATCAGCTACTCTCAACAAATGGGACGATCTGGCAAAGGTGGGCCCACTGTCTGTCTGGCTCTCCTCAGTAGGAACTTGGCAGCATGTGCTGAGCTGGGCAGGTGTGCTTCAGCTCGCTCACAGAGAGCACCTGCCTCCGAGGACTGGGTAGGGAGCTTAGGGACCAGAAAGAGCAGCACCTCAGACCAGGGCGTTGGGGAAAACCACAAGCTCCTTCCAACAGTGTCGGTTCACCCTGGGGGTCTGTGAGGGGAAGGGAGGGAGGTGTTGTTAAACCTGGAACTCTGTCATTCTTACAAGTTCCCAGCTGGTCTGAGAACCACACTTTGAGACACTCTGAAAGGGACACTCCTCAAGTGCTTGTGGATCTCCAGGACTAAGGATGGCCATGTATATAATTTTTTTTCCCCCTTTAGTACTGGGGATTGACTCCAGGGCATCCAGAATCCCTGGTGTGCTTAAGCTTGATATTACTGAGTTTATACCCGCACCTTTTATTTATTTATCTATTTTATCTATTTTATTTTATTCACCTGTGTGGGTGGGGGTATGTGCACAGGACTGCACACTTGTGGGGGTAAGAGGACTCAGGACTCTCCTGAGTTAGAACCTGGGACCCAACTTAGGTTGTCAGGTTTGATGGCAGGTGCCTTTACTGCTGAGCCATCACACCAGCCCTGGTTTTTAATTTTGACATTAAATTGCCTGGGCAGGCCCCCAAACTGTAATCCTCCTGTCCCAGGGTTGTCAATCTACCCAAACAGCTGGCATGACGGGCCTGCATGGCCAGGCCTGCATTTTGATTAGGCTTGGGGGAGCTGGAGGGGACTTGCGGGTTCTTAGGCCTTCAGGCAGATTGTTTGGCAGACACTGGCTTTCCTTCATCAAGGTCATCAGCAGTTGGTGTCCAGAGCCCAGCAGAGAAGCAGGGAGACTGTCTCTGGCAGCCCCTCCAAGGGAAAGCTAATTCCCTGCAGCCAGCTAAACTGCGTGTACAGGATTTCTTATTTATTTCAATTAAGCTCTGGGCTCATTACGCAGCCCCACAGCTCCCTGCTTTCCCAGGAGGAGAAAAAAAAAAAGCACATTTCCATATGTTTCTCCAGCTTGCAGAGTCCCAGGGAGCAGGGCAGCAGCGACCCCAGCAGAGGTTCTTCCTCCTCACACAGCACCAGGTAAAGGCTGGGAACGTTGGTTGACTGTGAGGAGCTTGTTTTCTCTCTTTTCTGACCAACAAAATATTTCTCTGTACATCTGGTTTGCATTTTCCTCTAGAGTTCAGCCAGAAACAATTGTGGAAACAATGTAGCCTTGCATGGCCGCAGTTATCCATGGCTCTGGAATTCTCCAGCTGTCCCATAGGGCCTCAGGTTAAGATGCAAGGAATTCCTTCCAGCGAAGTTTGCAGGCTGTGAAAACATGCAGCATTGCTGTTGGGCCCTCAAGGGCACTGTCTCACCTGCAGAGGTGTGTTGCAGGTCATGGTCCACTAGGCTGCTTGGCCCAGTCTTGAGTGCCGCCACCCCTCATTTATATAGCAAGAGTGGCCTCCTTGGTCTAGGGATGGGGCAGAGTAAACAGCTACCACCATCATGAAGTTCACCCTCTATGGACAAGGCATACATGGCCTTTCACCAATTAAGATAGGGTAGCGATGTTTCTGTAGCCCTGCTCTCTGTCTGTGAGCAAGGACCTGTTACATCCCCTCTCTATCTCAGGACCATGGTCCTACTCAGAATGGGGTGTGTGTGTGTGTGTCCTTTGAGCAAGACTATTTAAGAAGTGTGTCTCCCAATCCTTCACCTGGATGGCATGTCACACCAAAGAGCAAGGGAGCGAGAGGGAGAGGCTGGGATGCTGTGAACCAGGGATTGAGTGGAACAAAGGGCAGGGTGATAGAAAGGCAGGATGGGGGTGCAAAGCGGACTGCTGCTGGGGATGCTCACCCCTCCTGCTCTCACTTTTAGATGTTTGCCCACCTGTGCCTGGAGCAGACTTTGTGCATTAGGTTCCTGGGCAGAGGTTGGTGTTGATGGTGAAGGGAAGGGGTGTTAAACACTGTTGGTTTAATAGGGCCACTGTGGAGAATGGCCACATAGACATATTTTGTAACGTAAGTTCTTCACCTTCTGGTTCTGGAGGTTGGAAGTCTGAGATCATGGGTTTGGCTAGATTGACACAACCCTTTGAGGATTCCCTAGATGTCTCTCATGGGCACTGGTGGCTTGCTAGCCACCTTTGACATTCCCTGGCGTCTGTTCCTTCACCCCCATGTCTTCCTTTACCTTCCCATGACATCGTCCTTCTGTCTGCATGACCTGTTTTGACAAGGACAGCAGTTATTCCCATCTATGTTGGAAGTCTTGAATGAGAATGGCTCCTGTAAGTCCAGATGTTTGCTTGGTTCCCAGTTAGTGGAACTGTTCTGGGGGGATTAAGAGGTGTGTCACGAGGTGGGCTTTGAGGTTTCAAAACCCATGCCAGGCCCAATCTTGTTCTCCCAGCCTCTCTACCTGTGGATCAGGATGTAAGCTCTTAGCTACTGTTCTACCGCCATCCTTGCCTCCTTCTGCACCCCCTGCTATGATGGCCATGGACTAACTCTCTGAGACCGTAGGCAAGCCCTTAGTTAAATGCCTTTCTTTATAAGTTGTCTTGGTCATGCTGTCTCTTTACAGTAATAGAGCAGTAGCTATTACTGTAGTAATAGGAGTCGTCCAAACAGGACCTCAGCATTTTGGGGGTAAATTTTGACCTACAACCAAGCCAGAGAGTAGTGACTTACTCTAAGGTGGTGGCAGGAGTCAGGAGACGGGATGAACACAAGAGTGGTTGAGAGGTTGAGTCCAGCAGGGTTAAGAGATTGGTCAAATGTTGGAGGCAATGAAGAAGAGAGTCTCAGACTTCATCATCAGGTCACCTGGAGGTTGCTGTGGTCTGTATGCTGGTGTCCCCTAAGAAGTGGGTACTTTGGGAACTCATGATTCTGAGAGCTCTTTCCTCAAGTCTTGGATTAGTGGCCTTACAAAAGCCTCCAGTGAGCCCGTGCCTCTTGTGCCATGTGGGCACATGGAAGCAAAGAGCCTCCAGCAAAGCAGAGAGTGGCTCTCGCCAGAATCCAGACACCTGTCTGGGATTTGCTGGCTTCCAGAACTAGGGATAAGAAACATCTGTGTTTGTAAATTTCCCAGTCAAAGGTGTTTTGTTACAGTGGCAAAGCTTATTAAAATAGGACCCTTGGAAGCAAGTACATGATTCAGTGGGTCTGGGACCAGGCTGGGGAGTTTCAGTTCATATCTCAGGTGTGTTTGTTGCTGAGCCAGGTATGTCTGAGGAGGGGCCAAATCATAGAATCCTGGTGTCCAGCAGTCCACATACCACATGTGACACTTAAGTGATTATAGTCTGTCTACCCAAACCAAGATGGGCCATGAGTGTAAAATATACACCCAGTGTATGATAGTAGGAAAACAAATAGATAAATTTTTACTACTGTTTTGTACCACATTCGGACCAAATAAAATACACAGCTAAGACATTCATCTATTCATTTTACTCTTTTGAATGTGGCTACAGTGACAAAAAAAATGTAAAATTATACATGTGGTTCACATTAGTAAATAACAGTCTCTTAGACAGTGCCAGCTTCATGTTGGTTTCCGGAGCCTTTATTTCAATATCGTCTTCTTCTGGAAGCTTCTTGACCACTTCAGCTAAAGAGAGTTCCCATTTCATTTTCACAAACCGTTTTCCTGACCCCTGAAGCAGCTTTGCAGTGTAGGTATCTGGGTTTGCATCTGTCCACAGCTCAATTCAAGAGTTTCTGTCCTCACTCTTCCTGACCAGAAGCCTGGTAATCTCATAGAACAGAGGCCTTGGCAGGGTGACAACATGAACTCTGGAGGCCCCCAGAGGCCACTGAGGAGTCTTGGGAGGATTGCTGAACAGAGGCCAGAGTGGAGAGTGTGGTTTTGGGGACTCTGGTACATAGAGTTAGTAATCACACACTGAGAAAGCTCTGTTCTTCTGCTGGAAGGTGAAAGTCTAATGGTCTCAGAGGAAGGGACAGCCCAGGCTATGTTACCTCACCTTCAGGATGTGGTTCATCATGGGCCCATTGTGTTAAAAGACCCCCAAAACTGTTTTTTGTTTTTCTCCTCATTTCTCTCTTGCCCAGAGCTCTGGGACCAGCCGTGCTGTTTTGTAGGGATGTCCTAAGCCACTGTGATTGAGGCTGCATCCAGGGTTTCCCATCTCCCTTCCTTGCAGCAGATAGGGGTTGGATCTGGTCCAGCCTGCTCCTCATGGGGACTGGATGAAGCAGTAGCCTGGCATTCACCTTTCTTCCTCTCTGTAGCTCAGGATTTATCTGGCTGTCTCATTCTCCGTCCCTCACTGACAGGGAACCATGGAGAGGTAGGTTTGGTGGGTTCTGCCACACCTGACTGAGGGAGAGTTTGGTGTTCTAGTCCTGTGGGAGGAGGGGTAGAAGGTGTCCTTACATTGTCACAAAGATCCCACAAATCTTTAGTCTCTTCCAGCCACTGGGAACATGGAGTGAGTGTCACTTGACAGTGTTTGGTGACACAGCCTGGCCTTATATCCCTGCCCTTCTGGGTGACTGGGTGGGACATTCCCTGAGTGGAGCATGACTTCCAGTCAGGACTTTTGCCAGCAAGGCTGACCTGAAGGAAGGAGCCGAGGCTGGGGCCCAAGTGGACCTTGCTTGCCATTCTTCCTTGAGGTTGTGTCATAGGCACATACCCCAAGGCCAAGACTTAGGGGGCAATACTTCTGGTGGGAGGTTACTCTAGAAAACACAATGAAATGGGGCAGGACGGTGTTACTGTGGGCTCAATCCCAGGATAGACCTCTGCCCCAGCCACTGCACTGAGGGGAAAGGAAGCCAAGGGCATACCCACCTATTCCTGTACCTGCCAGCACCCTCTGGGATCTCTTGTTCCGTGACAGAGAAGACTAGGAAAGTGGGAAGACTCAGTCAAGGCCTCTGCCGGGTGAGAGAAGCCATATGCTCAGTTCCTGCCCAGGCCATTGGCTCTCTGCTCTAGGAAGCTCTAAGAAGATACGAGCACCAACGGAAGCAGGAAACTGAAGGCTGAAACAGGTGAGGGACAAACACTATTTCCCCAGCCACAGAGCTCGATTCCCTTGGGGCTTCTCTCCCTAGCATTGTCCTCTTAGAAACCATTACTCTGGCTAGCATTTTGACAGCTGGGTGTGACTGGGAACCACAGCATAGGGATCAAGTCTGTTGGCTCTGGATGTCTTCTTGTTTAGTATGTTACCATGAAGAATTCTAAAGAGCCGGGCCTGGTGGCTCATGCCTGTGAAAGCCGCTACTTAGGAGGAGGCTGAGGCAGGAGGATGAACAGTTCAAGGCCAACCTGGGGAGCTTAGAACCTATGAAAATAAACAGACTAAAATGAGGAGCTGGGATACTCCTCAGTGGTCCCCACGTGCTTGCCTAGTATGTGCATGTCGTAGATTCAATATCCCTAATGTCCCTAATGTCATAAAAAGCAAAACAAAACAACAAAAACAAAACAAACAAGAGCAAAGAGGAGGGACAAAAGAGAAGCCCCCTCTTCCTGTTGCAGTGAACCAGTCTCAATGTACTATTCCCTCTAAATCCTGTCACCCTGGGGCACTGGTACTCAGCACCCACGTTTTAAAGATGAACAGAGTGAGGCCCAGGAAGAAAGATGAGTTTCCCACCACTGGGCAGCCAGAGACAGCAGAAGTGGGATTTGAACATGAATCTACCTGGCTACCCCGTCAGAGATCAGCACAGTGGCGGCAACTGAGGAGGAGGAAAGGAGGGGCGAGGGAAGGCTGAGGAACAGTGAAGAGCATCACTTGGGGCCACAGCTCGTTAGCATTTGGTTTGTTTCAGCTTCCTGTCCAATAAGCTTGCCTCATCTAGAGACTGGATGCCAAGGCAGGAGGGCCATGTTAGTTTGTGCAGCCTGAGCTCCTTGTGGATCGCAGGCCGTGTTATACAGGTCAGGGATGTAAGAGTCCTGAGCCTGGCAGACACACACATTTGCTTCTGTGTCTCAGAGGCTCCCTCAGCAAAGCACCTTCAACTTAAAGAGGAGATGGAGGCTTATCGCGGCTCAGTCCTCAGTTTGCTGTGGAGAGTCAGCACAAGGTGTCAGTCATGTTTGTGACCAAAGTGCTGGAGGCCACACAATGACCCTGGGAAGAGTAGGGGTCAGATGTCTCTCCCTCTTTCCCTTCCTTCCTCTCTCCTTCCTCCCTCCTTCTCTTCCCTCCCTCCTTCTCTTCCCTCCCTCCTTCTCTTCCCTCCCTCCTTCTCTTCCCTCCCTCCTTCTCTTCCCTCCCTCCTTCTCTTCCCTCCCTCCTTCTCTTCCCTCCCTCCTTCTCTTCCTTCTCCTCTCTTTCCTCTCTCCTTTCCTCCCTCCCTTCCCTTTGCTCCTTCCTTCTTAGATAGTCTCTTGTACTACATTGGTTTTGAACTTAGTATTTAGCCAATGATGACCTTAAATCTCAGATCTTCCTATCCCTACCAATGGCTGAAATCGTAGGTATATGTTACCACAGCCATGTGTGCGTGTGTGTGTGTGTGTGTGTGTGTGTGTGTGTGTGTGTGTGTGTGTACGTGAATGTGTGGAAGCCAAAATCAGAATTGGGTGTGTTCCTCAATCACTTATCCACGGTATTTAATTAATTTATTTTGAGGCTGGTCTCTCACTGAACTTGGATCTTGATGGTTGAGCTGGGCTGGCCGGCCAGGAAGCCCCAGAGAATCCTCCCAGCTCCTCCTCCAGCTCCTTAGCACTGGAATTATAGATGCATGCACTATGCTCAGTTTCTTAGGCGAGCGCTGGGGAACCTGTGCCCCGCCCTCACTCTTGCATAGAGAACACTCTACTAAGCCATCTCTTCATGCCTGAGGCTTATCAGTGATGTCTTAATGAGCTTCCTCCTTTTCCTGCTTTGGATTGCCATGTCTTGCCAAGGTCCCTAGAAAAGGATCCCCTGCATCTTTTTAAAAAAAGATTTATTTATTTTATTCATATGAATACACTGTTCTGTCTTCAGACACACCAGAATAAGACATTGAATCCCATTACAGATGGTTGTGAGCCACCATGTGGTTGCTGGGAATTGAACTCAGGACCTCTGGAAGAGCAGACAGTGCTCTTAACTACTGATCCATCTCTATAGGCCAAAATGTGTAGCCCAGGCTGGCCTTGAACTTGTGATCCTCCTGCCTCTGCCTTCTTCAGCAAATCCTACTGGCGCGTGTACTACCACAACCAGCCCCCTGTGTCTTCTAATCACACCTTCTACCAGACAAAATCTGACCTCTGAGTTCACACTGCCTTTGTCTGACAGTTCCACTGTTGTGTCTCAGAGACGACACAGAGGCACCAGCATGTTGAGTGGCATGTTTGTTTCTTCAGTGTAGATGGGGTTTGGACCAGGGGAATCTGCCTGTGTTCAGGGCTGCTCAACCTGTTGGAAACTTGGCCATCCCCTAGGGCTGGTCTACATATTCTCCCTGTGGAGGGTCAGGGAGTAAAGAGTTGAGGTTGGAGGAAGGCTTGACCTCCTCTACTGTGCCTCATGTATGCAAAGTAGCTGTAGGCAATGGGAAAAATGGCCAGGTTCATGGCTAGGTCCAGAAACCCAAGTTTACAGAGCAGGTGGTCAGCAGGCCCGGCTGCCAAAGATTATATTTGCTCAGTCTGGCAGCTGAGATGGATGCGGTCTGTCCATGGGTCATGGTTGGCCAACTTCTAATCCAGTGAGTTCTAGGATACTGTTTGTTTGGTTTTTCACTTTATATGCAGTCCTTTAATTCCTCAAAAGCATTAACAAGGGAAGAGTTATTACTCTTTGACAAATCTGAACACACTAAGGCCCAGGGGATGAAGTAGTCTGTCTGTTGCTATAGAGATGGAAAGGAAGGAGCTCGGTTTGAATTCGGGGCTATAGTCTTAAGCTTTGCGTTGTACTCCAGAGGCTCTTAATATAGGGACCAATGCTCCCAGCAGTCCCAAGAAACCAAGGCACGGACTGGAGGGATGGCTCAGCAGGTAAGAGCACATGGCGCTCTAGCAGAATACTTGGATTTGGTTCTCAGCACCCACACAATGCCTCCCAGCCACCTATTGTTTTAGTTCCAGGGAGCAGTGCTGCCTTCCGGCCTCTGCAAGCATGTGGATGCAGCCAGATACACACAAACATAGTAAATGATGAATAAATCTAAAACAAACAACCCCCCAAGCCAGGCACACAGGAAGGGCCCTTCCTGCCTGTCCCCTCGTTCCTGCACTCTATAAACAACTGCTTTAAATCTCATTTTACCTGAAGAGCAGGAAGCGAGCTATGGCATAATGATCCCGGTGGATTGGATTGATATGACTCCATCCTGGCGATGACTCTGAGCCTGTGGTTTAATTTCAGTGACTTTTCTAGAGCAGGTGGCAGTAGCTACTTATTTGCCATCTAAGACTCCAGTGACCTAGCCTGGCTTCATCTAGTAGGTGTGATGTGGTGCCATCGGTCAAGGGCAGTAGATCCCACCTAGCTGCATGGGCTGTGGGAAGTCATTTGGCAGTGTCTAGAGATCTCTTTGGTGGTGTCACAGTTGTGGTGGAGGAGGTTTGAGCCACTTGGTCACATCCTATTCAAGACACAGGGTAGCCTCCCAAAGCAGAGAATAAGCTGAGAGAAGTGTAGGATGCAAAGGTTCTGTTAGTCTGTCTGTGCTTTGATAACAATGTTATCATATGTTATAAATAAACATACTGCTAATTGTTCTGGGAGCTTCTACATGAAGCCCAAGACTGCAGAGGCTTCAGTGTTGGACAAGGGCTGAGACTTTGCTTCCAATGGCATCTTATCTGCTTCTTGCTCTGGAGGGGTAAATGTGAGGCATGAATTTATGCTCCTTGGCTGTCAGCACCTTGGCCTATCTATAATCTCTCTCATCTATCTATCTATCTATCTATCTATCTATCTATCTATCTAACATCTAATTTTGTGTGTATACATATATGTGGAGGTGTGTGTGTACAGATGTTAGAGGTTCACCATAGATTCCTTAGGTGTGTCCACCTGATTTTGAGTCAGTATCTCTGCCTGGTCTGGAATTCTTCAACCAGGGTAGACTGGCTGGCCAGTGATCTCCAGGCATCGATCTGTTTCTACCTCCTAACACCTCCCAGCCTTACAAGTGTGAGTCACCAAATTCCTTAAAAAAAAAAAAAAAAAAAACAACCAAACAAAAAAAAACCCAAACACCTGGACATAGTGGCTCACCTTTAATATCAGCACTCAGGAGGCAGAGACAGGCAGATATCTATAATTTCGAAGCCAGCCTGGTCTACAGGAGTTCCAGGACAGCCAGCACTATATAGTCTGAAAATACAACAGCAAACAAACAAACAAAGTGGGTTCTGGGGATGGGACTGAGGTCTTCTGACCATTAATCGCCTGACTTCAAGCCCGTTTATGAGAGTCCCATTTTATAGCCTTCCTGACTTAATTACCTCCTAAAGGTGTCTTCTCCTAATGTTACTGTGCTGACGACTCTGTTTCGACACAAGAGCAGCTGCTCTGTTGGTCCTCCACTCTTGCTATGCTCTCTCTCCTTTGTTTTAGAGCTGGGAGCTAGGGGTTGATTTGGGAAATTTCTTTGGTTCAGGAGCTTCTTGGTGGTTCCTTCTCTGTCCCTTTCCTTCTCTGCCACAAAACCTTACTATTATTTACCAGCCTTGCTATCTCAAAGAGTAGCAGTAGAAAGATGATAGACATCTCTTAATATTTGCAATAGAAGTTGAATAGAGACAGGGGCGTTGTCTACAGCCACTCTTATCTTCCAGGGAGGATTCAGGAGTGAAGGATCCCAGGGGTCAGAGTCATTTGAAAAGTGGGTTCACATGGTTTCAGTGGGAACTGGGTCATGGAGAATGGCCACAGAGTGGACTAGAGGCCTGAGGCCCAGGGCCTCTTTGTGCTCCAGTCTCCTGCAGTGTCCCAGATGGACACAAACAGCTGGAAGTCAGGGACCTGGGAGATACATCCTGCAAAGGAGGGAGCAGGACAGATGGGTACGGGAACAGTAAGCCTAAGGCTGTCCCTCTTCCTCCTTTGCCAGGAGGAGGACATGCAGGGGACTCTGGCAATGCCAAGGGACCCTGAGCTGCCCCCAGGTGTCCCTGTGGGAGGGGTAAAGGATGAGTGTGATCTGCAGGTCCTTAAGGCTCTCTGACGGAGGCCCAGAGGGTGAATGGTTAAGCCTAGAATGTGCCATTGCTTCTTGTGCCAGCTCCATTAGAATCCCTGGGGACTGGCCATCATTCCAATTCCAGGTCTGTAGCCACAGCCCCAGAGCCAGACACGCCGGGGAGGAAGGAAGGAGGGGATGGGAAATCAGCATTATTTTAAAACTGATTTCTTGAAAGGCCTGATTATGGGCTGAATTGTATTTCTCCCCTCCAATTCCGTCCATCAACTCCCTTTACAATTAACATGTTGTTTGAGACAGTCTGGCTTGCATGCAACTTGCTGTGTTGACTAGGCTGTCTGTAAAGGTACCATAATCTTGTTCTGCTTCCCAAGTGTTGGGGCAATAGGTGTCTGCCACCATGCCTGACTAGACCCACATCTTGGAACATTTGCTTCTATTTCCCTCTAGCAGTTTCAGGTATTACACAAAGGTCTTTGGTCCATTTTGAATTGATTTTTGTGCAAGGTGAGGGGTATTCAACGGTTGATTCTTTTACACGTGGGCATCTAGGTTTTCAAGCACTGTTTGTTGAAGAAAGTACACACACACACACACACACACACACACACACACACACCCGGTATATTTTCATTGTTGCTTGAGACAAGGTCTCATGCAGCACAGGGTAGTCTTGACAGAGCTAAGGCTGGCTTTGAACTTCTGATGCTCCTGTCCCTTCCTCCTAAGTGCTGGGATAAGAGGCCTGCCCCAAATGCTCATTTTTCATATTACTCTGGAGATTGGATCCAGTACTTCGTGCATACTAGGCATGAATTCTATGAACTGAGCCACCAGTTCTATGAAACTCCAGCCCTGGAGTCTATCAGTTGTCTCTCTTGCTCACAGTAGCTGGAGATCAGGGCTGGAAGATCTGCTCCCCTGTCGGGGCTTCTCCTGTGCAGGGCTTCTGCTTATTTGGTACACTGCATAAAAAACTTCCTCATTGCCATTCTGTTACTAACAGTTTTCCTTCAAGTGTGGGAGGCTGTCCCCATGGGTGTGTTAAATTGATAAACTAGAGTCTTTAAGGAAAGAGGAACATCAGCTGTTGTGTTTGGCTTTCCCCTTGAGTGAAGTGTGTGTGTGTGTGTGTGTGTGTGTGTGTGTGTGTGTGTGTGTGTGTGTGTGTGTGTTAGGGAGGAGATTGTGTTTATTAGTCTGTTTCCTGTTAGCAGTAGCAGACTGCAGGCTTTGTAAGGAAAGCTATTTTGAACTCGTGGTTCTAGAGATAAAAGGACAAGGGGGTGCATTGGTGACCTTCTAAAAATTAATTATTTTAAAAAATTTACTTTATTATTTTTTTCCAGTTTCATAAATGAGTCTAATGTATTCCGGTCATTTTCACACAACCCCCTTCCCCTTCACACTCTCCCACTCCACCCTTTTTCCTCCCCAACTAATCTCCCTGCTGCTTTTAGGTCTTTGGTTGTGTTTTGCTTTTCATGCCCCAATGCCCTTAATTAGGGTTGCTGGACATGAGCATGGCTGGGGCTATTTCCTGGAGCAGGACCAACTTATCAGTGGCTATACCACTGAAGAAAGTGTCCCCCCACCACACCCCAGCCACCACTAACCACCTCAGGGAAGGACAGCTTATGAACCCCTCCCTCTGCCATCCATGATGGAGAGCTGATAGGCCCCACCTGGAGCAAGCAGGTGATCTGCAGCTAACCACAGTTGCTGTGAATTCGTTGGAGCAACTATGTCATGTCCAGAGCACAGTGTCACACAGCACAGGGGGTGGTACAGATGTCTCATCTGCAGCTGAGCTCCCAACAATCACTTATTTTCTATACTTTGCCCAGTTGTGTGTCTGTGCACGAACTGGTGGCCGCTGAAAAGAGAAGCTTCCAAGACTTTCTAGTAGCATTCTGCAGGGGTTCAGGGCATCAGAGAATAAGATGGAGAACACAGGATTCCCCTCCCCCCACCTCATCTTAAATATGTCACCCTCCAATCACTAGGGCCCTATGCTAATGACCATATAGAGTCCTAATAACCCTCTGACCTCTAAACACTGTAGTTGGATTAAATTTCTACCCTCCAAGGCTAGGTGTGGTGGTGCATGCTTTAATTCCCACCCTCCCTACTCTGGAAGGAGAAGCATGCAGGTCTCTGAGTTCAAGGCCAGCCTGGTCTACATAGTGAGTTCCAAGATAGCCAGGGCTATACAGAGGGAGCCTATATAGAGAAACAAAACCAAGTTTCTACCCTCCAAATACTCACAGAGGAGAAGAATTTTATCATGTGGAGCTCCAGGGGTACACTCAGATATCTAAACCCTTCCCAAGAAGGTCATTCCGATGGTCAAGACATTGTAACTGGGTACCATGATCAACATACTTCGTTGCTGTTTCTGTTATTGTGTTGAGACAGAGTATCACATTGTGTAGCCCAGATTCAAATGAGACATCTTCCTGTTTCTGCCTCCTGAGTGATGGGATTCCAGGTGTACACCACCATAGCCAGCCTTGATGTCCACTTCTTCCATGGGCCAGAGATGTTTCTGGACTCTGAGAATGATTGCCCAGTACTAATGGATGCCAGGTATTTGAGACGTGCAGCTTCCCTACAAGGTGGGGATCGCTTCCCGTTCTATAGACGAGGGAGCAAAGACAAAGCGGCCATCAGTCTGTTCAAGGAACCAGAGCCCTGGGCACAGTATGAGCTTTCGAATTGAAGGCTCAAATAAATTCTCTTTTCTTGCTACTCTTCCAAAGGGAATATAAGTCAAATTAATATTTAAGCGCCCAGCTGGATTCTACTTCTGGCATAGCCATGCGAAGGCCTCCACTGACCTGCCCTCAGTGAGGCTCATGAGAACTATTAAAAGCAACTCTCCAGAAATGGTCCTAAGGGCATAGCAAATGAAGAAACATTTACTGAAGAAAAGCTAGCCAGTAAGAGAAGTGAGCATACGTCTGTGATATTTGAACCGAGACACCCCTCCCCACCCCACCCACCCAGCTGCAAGCGTGCTTTTCTTCTCTTAGCTCAGCCCATGGTAACTCCGTCCCCAGACACGTGCAGCCGAGATCACATGGTCTCTTCTCTTCACGTTCCTAGCTGAGGATGCTGTCGCAGTGTGTCAGGATTTCCCACCCTGTGTCAGGTGCCCACTGCCACTGATGCAGGATTTGAGGGATGTGAGGCGGAGCTGGAGGCTCCTCCCTGGCTCCACTCTTGGCTCTGTTGGCTTTGTGGTGGTACAGCACCGTGGCTTGTGTTGTGGGGATGTCCCCAGTTTCCTTTGGTCTCAACCTCAGTAGCAGCCTTGGTTCTAATGCTTCTGAAAGGGAAAAATTCAGCTGGGATTCGGGAGTGGAGCAGTTAGGGACTTAATTAGAGCAAGCTTGGAAGCAAGGATATGTTCCTTAGGAAGGAGAATGTGCAAGCCAGAGCAGCAGTGGCTCCTAGCCACACAGGCAAGCCAGAGCAGCAGGGCTCCTATCCACACAGGCATGGGCTTATTTATATCTCTGTTCTCGATTACTTACTCATGTCTTCCTCCAGGGTGGCCACTTCTAGGAGAAAGGAGTGCTTTTTTTGGAAGCCCATTTAACACAGAGCTGAGTTAAGTAGATGTAGAAGATTCAAGAATACAAATAGGCTCTTTACATTCTGCTTTGGACAGTCTGAGATGGCATAGGAGTGTCCCCATTACCATCTTTATGTCTTACCCAGGTTGGTCAGCACCGTTATCCTCGTCACCTATTCTGCGGCCCTGACCTGGTCGAGCTCCAGAGACTACCATTACCCTTAGTTCTTTAGGTTCTGTTTTGGTAGGGCTGTTGGTCAGTCCCCTCCCATGCAGCCCAGATGAATGTATACGTTTGTCCTGGTTTCCGTGGCCAGAGTCAGTACAACAATTTTGCCTGGGGGAGAGAAGTAGGTCACAGAGCAGAAAGTTCTATGTCACCAAAAAGATCTTGATTTCAGGTAAAACCAAGGAAGGAGACTGAGCTTTAGAATTTCTCTAACTGCTGTAGACCATAGTAAAAGACAGTAGATTGGAGGTACAGGCTAAACAGTAGACTAGCTAGTTTTCTAGAAGGAGGCAGGGAAATGGGCAACAGAAAACCCTTTAGAGGACAGGAAAACAACAGCAGCAGCAGCCCCCCCAGCCCCCCAACACAGACTTCAGTCACCATTGTTACAAAGAAAACAGAATTCAATTAGAACAGCCCATGAAGTAACTTAAGCAACATTGGTGAATATGGTACAGCAGTTAGTAGGTCTAGCAGCTAGTTGTGGTCCAGAAAGAGACTCTACCAAGACCTGTGTCATGGTCAGTGGCCGATGGTGCACCGCAGGCTGTGGTCTTTGGGGAGTTGAGT
>CM052700.1:43800698-43915379 GCA_028551405.1 Uromys caudimaculatus
ACTCAACTCCCCAAAGACCACAGCCTGCGGTGCACCATCGGCCACTGACCATGACACAGGTCTTGGTAGAGTCTCTTTCTGGACCACAACTAGCTGCTAGACCTACTAACTGCTGTACCATATTCACCAATGTTGCTTAAGTTACTTCATGGGCTGTTCTAATTGAATTCTGTTTTCTTTGTAACAATGGTGACTGAAGGTGAACAATGGTGAACGCCGGAGAATGAGCAGGTTCCGTTTCAACACAAACTTTATATCAGACATTGTATATATTTTGAAAGAACTGGAGGAAACTGTGGTTTAAGTGCATAGAATGATATTGGAACAGCATTAAATAGATCAGTAGAAATACAAATTAGAAAATAAAAGGAAGAGAAAAATTGAATTTCTGAATTTGCAAAGTATAAATAACTGAAAGGAAAGTTCTGGAAAAGGGGCTGAATTGACCAGAGTAAAGAAGATGAGAACTCAAAGAGAGCTTTTGGAGACACTGAAATCCAAGCTGTTAAGGGAAGGAATGGAGATGCTGAAGAGTAGTTTCTCCACAATTGGTGGCTTCTGGCAGAGGTATGGGAGAGGAAGGACCCAGTGCTATCGAAGGGGCAGCCCCTGAGCTCAATGATGCTTCACTGAGTATAGATAACACTAAGTGGACTCTTTTTTTTCTTTTTGTCGTTTTATTTTTATTTCTTCTTTTAGCAGTGGTGGGGAGAGGGCACAAGGCTGGGGAGACATGGAAGGGCTGGGAAGGGATTGTGATCAGCGTCTATGATGTGAAACTCCCAGAGAATCAATAAAAATGTTATGTGGGAAATGCGAAAGAAAGTCCTTCTGTTTAGCCTGTTGGTTTGAATCCATGCTTTATGCAAATACAAGTATGTGATTATAAAACCCATTATGAATGCACACTGCTGCTTTCTTAACTAATTTACAAAGCTTTCGCTTAGAGCGAGGTGTATAGAGTCTGGGTATGCAGCACGTGGAAATGTGGACTGCCCATCAGTAGCCGGGTAAAAGCAAGGGCTGCAGTAAAGGTGCATTGAACTAAGCAATGAACCCCGGATGGCCATTTGAATCCACAGGGACAAACAGGAAACAGCAATAAGAAGAAGGCAGATGTAACACCAGATAAAGACAGTGCATGCTTTCCTTCCCGACCCTTCTTCAAGTGGCATAAAATTATAAAAAGCAATAACAACGTGCTGCTGGGTTTATAACATTTATGGATATAGCATGTACAAAATAAAGCCCCGAATGGAATCGGGGTGTGTGAGTAATACTTCTGTGTCTCAATGGAATTAAGTTGATAGGAAGCTGAAGCCAGTTCTGATGAGCTGGGATGTATATAGTAAGCCCCAGGCATCCACTAAGGAAATAACTCAAAATACACAGTGGAAAAAATATTAAAGAAATGAAAATGCATCCTATATCTATTTAGAGATTTATTGCAAGGCTTGACTTATACAGTTGTTGGGGCTGGCAAGGTCCTAGCCTCAGCCTGTGGGGTGGGGTATCAGGGAGCTTTCTGACTGAAGCTGGCCTGAGGTTTGCAAAGTGGCATTTCTTGTTCTGTGGGAGACCTCAGTGTGTCTTCTACTACCTTCCAGTTGATTAGAAGAGGCCCACCAAGCCTATGGAGGATGATCGACTTTACTATAGTCAACTGACTGTGGCTCTTAACCACAGCTATAAAATGTAATACCTGGATAAATGTTTAACAACTGATTAAGAGGAATAGCCTGGCTAATCTGTCACATAAAACTGATCATATCACAGCCCCCGCATACTCTTCCCTGTGCCTACAGCTTAGCTTACGTCTAGCTTTTGCAGGTACCCTCTCCCCTAGCTAAATTCCCCCTGTTCTTTGACTCAGCACAGTCTGCAGCCCAAAATGGGCAAAACTCACATAGAGCCCAGGCAATTCCCAAGTCAGCCCACAATCTTGCCTACTTCGGATTCTTCGATTGTCTTGTCTAGAATCTTACACATTTGGAGATGGTGTCTGTTCTCTCCTGGACAGGCTTTCTCCTGCTCGTGCAAGGCCAACTTTGACACATCATTTTGGCTGCCACAGCCCCCTGGATCCTTAAGCCAGTATTTTCTGTCATCACCTTTACTAATCGTCCCAGGATCCAAATAAATACAGCATCCCCTGAGTGGTGTTGCAGTTGTCTTAAGAAGGTATTCATAGAGGTTCCTGCTTTAACATTTTTCCCCCATTTCCCTTGAGCCCAACATCAAATATTTTTTACTACAAAGCTTGGCTTGGGATAGAAATCCAGCAGATAAACATTGCCATATGTTTTGAGCCTCGCAGGAGTATGTGCATGAATGTGTGGCTGATACCACTTTAAGAGTTCCACGTGAGGGTCTCTTATCATTTGTAGCTATTAGAAACAGAAGAGGGCATTTGGGCTGCGGACTGCCCTTCCTGTTCCTTTCAAGACTTTAGTAATTTCTATCAGAAAGAATGCAGCTAGAACCTCGAGGCCCGGAGACAACCTTGAAGGGCAGAGGCCAGTAAAACCTAGTTAGGTTTATTTGCAAGCATAGACAGTCTTTATCACTGCAGCATACTAGGTATATGCTAAATGCTTTGCAGGCTGAATCTCAAAACCAGTGTTGTGGGGGTGCTGTCTTTCTTATCCCAGTTTCTGGATGAAGAAAAAGAGTCACAGACAGCTGGATGACGACTTGGGGACAGCCTCTCAGGTTTGAGTGTCGAAGCTGGTGTTCGAAGTTGTGTTTGTCAGGTTCTAGGGCTCGTTCACACACTTGCTGGCTGCACCAGGGATGCTGTGTGTGACAAGATTCCGATGCTTCCCGTGGCACTGCTTTGAGTCATTCATAATTCCCTCCTCATGGAGCTGCTGCTCTCAAATGTCACTGGCTACAAAGTGTCTTTGAAAGTCACTGCCTGTGACTCTAGAGGAAGGGAAACATTCCAAGGGAACAGGGAAGATGACAATCTGCTCCCATAGGAAAACTCGTTTTCGGTTTCCTGATCCCTTGCAACATGTTGTCATAGAAAAGTAACCCCAGTGGCATGGAAAACACGTCACTTAAGACTCTAGTTAAATAATTAATTTTCTTCGTATTAACTTAAAATGAGCCCGTTTAGAGGACTACTTTTTCCTTGAAAGCATTGCTCATTACGATATCATTCTAAGTAATTAAATCAGAATAAATGGCTCTGTGAAGCTATTTTAATGTAACATCTAATTATATCTGACCCAGACTGTGAACTATAATCATTAAGCACATGAACTGTGTAATGTTCTGCACATTCCTTAATAATTTATATTGCAGGGTTCAGCTGCATGGAGCTGCCAGCGTCTTCCAAGACACCTGTTCCCTGCCCAGGACTCCAGAGGTAGCCTCTCTGTCCTCTGATGCCCCACCTGAGCAGCCTTCCTGTGCAGAGCACTTCTCACATGCCTAGCACATAGGAGTAGATGACAACTGGTCATTCTTGCTGTCCTAAATAGAGCTAACCAATATCTCTGAGTGCTTAGCTCCCAATGGTGGACAGACTGTTTGCTTCTATTTTTGAGTCACATTAATTATCTTGACAAGAAGCTAGCACCTTTGTGGGATGAATGGCTTTTACATGGTTCTGGCAGTTGGTAGTTTTCAGGGCTTGACGGACAGTGGCCCTGCTGGGGAGGGTACCTCACCCTTGACTGGCTCAGTCTTAGCTCCCAAGGTGTCTAGACCATAGAGTATTGCTCCTAGAAGGGCTCTCTTGCTGTTTGCCTTTGCATTTCGAGGCATCTAACTTGGCTGTGGGAAAGTGTTCTTGGCTTGTGTCCAAGAGCAGACCTCTCCAAAACCAGGAAGGATGTTTCAACCAAATTTGGAAAGGCACGAAACGACAGTATGACAGGCTTTGTTTTTGAATTTGTGATCAAGGAATGAGAAAAAAAATCATAGCTGTTTCTAAAATTAGTTTCTAGTTTGGACCCTTTTATTTCCTGTCTTCTTCTCTTATGCGTCGCTCTTGTTGGAATAGCGTGATGATTCCTTTAAACATAAACATGCCAGACTTTGAGAAATTAGGATGTCTCTTCTCAGGGAAGAACAGAACAGATCTGCACTTCCCAGTGGAAGTACAGTTCTCTGCAGACCTGGAATGTTTAGACATTTTAAATTAAAGTGTGTGTGTGTGTGTGTGTGTGTGTGTGGTGTGAGTGTGAACACCACATGTGTACCACAGTCTGCCTATAGAGGCCAGAAAACAAATGTTAAGAGCAGTCTTACCTTCTCCCTTGTTGAGGCAGGGCCTCTCTTGTTTGTGCCTCTCAACTACTCCAGTCTAGTTGAGCCACCAGCTTCTGGCTAATCCTTCTCCCTCCAGTTTCTGCCTTCCACATTATCCTAGGAATTTGGGGAGTACAGATGTATGCTAGCACATCCAGCCTTTTGGATGGGATTTGGGGAGCAGACTCGGATCTTCAGGCTTTTACAGCAAGAGATCCTCCTGCCTCCCCCAACCCATCTCCCCAGCTCTAGAAATGAAAGCTTTTTTTTTTTTTTTTTTGCTACTGTTTGATGCAAAGCCTGCTCTGCCCTCCAACCTTGTCCATGACCTTGCTGTGCACTGTTCAGATGTTCAGTTAACCTGCTGGGCTTGCATGGTTCTGTGACGATCATTTGCCCTGGTGCACAAGAATGAATATCTTCCATAACTGGACACCATCTTGTTCTTCTAATGGTGCCTCTAAGTACACCATGGAAACCTACTCCAAAATAAGCAAAGAGCTGGACATGGTGGCACATGCCTGTAATCCCAGCACTCGGGAGGCAGAGGCAGGCAGATCTCTGTGAGTTTGTGGCTAGCTCATCTATAGACCAGGCTAAGACTTTGTCTCACAAAGGAGGGTAGGGTGGCTCAACAGTTAAGAGCACTGGTACAGTTACTAGAACCCACATGGTAGCATACAACTCAAATTCTAGTTCCAGGGGATCCACAGGCACCAGACATACAAGTCGTACACAGACACACAAGCGACAAAACACCCATACTTATGAAATCCAATCTGGAAATGCCTGATTCCCTAAGCACTTCTGAGCTCCAGGGTCTACAGGAGATAAGGCCCAAAGGGAAACCAGTGTTTATGGCAATAAACCTCAGTGTTATCTCTTTGATCCTTGGGGCCACTTATTTTATGGATTATACCCATTTAATAGAAAACATTAAGTGTAGAGAAGCTAAGTGACCTGCGAAAGAACGCACAGGAACATATTGTGTATCAGGTGAATATTCAGACACAAGCAGTGTTATTGTGACAGTTCTTTCTAGAATAGATACATGAAGTGTGAAACAGAGGAGAGGGGTTCATCTACGCCACCTCATTTGGACTTGATCTGGTGTTATTTCTATGTGTCCCAAGCACTGCCCCAGCCAGCACTCAAAGCCAGTGCTGACAAAGTAGCCAAGGGCACCAACATGGCTGTGTCCCTTTGCATATCTGAGCCTCACACCCACCCGGATGAGACACTCTCTAGTACCCCTTCCCTGACTCACTCTATGATTCAGGAATGAGGCAGGACACCCATTCCTTCCCAGCCCAGGGTGACAATGTGAGCGAGGAGCCTTTTCCTTGCTCAACCAGGAAGCTGTTTTTAGCTCCAGAAATATGTGTATTTCAATGGGAATGGATATACTCTCTCCATAGCTCCTTAAATAATACAAACTCAGCCATGGCGTTCTCCATTTCTGTCTTCTGTGTAATTTCTATGTCATGCAATCAAGACTACTGCCTGAGAGACTCTAGCAGATGAATTATTCTCTACTCCACTTCTGAAAAAAAAAATTACACTCTTTGATGTGAAAATTACACATACCCAGAGACATGCTAATGTACAAAGTACTTGAGCCGCACTACGGGAGGAGGGGCAGCAGCTGACAGACACATAGGGACTGGCGGCATTGGCACCTGCCAGGGCCTGCTCATTCCCAAATGGGGTGAGAGCTCTTCCAGTCTTCCCACCCCAGAGACTTAGTTTGCAAGCCTTTGATCAAACCTGATGGGGCTGATTCTAATACAAGATATGACCACTGGAAAATATGGTGTGCTTGGTCAGGTGAGTAGAGAAAAGTGGGGGTACTCGGAATACTGGGGACCTCCTGTTCACTCCTCCAGGCTCCCATCTGACACCTACTTCTGGGACATTAGGCATTAGATGCTCAGTAGAGCATAAAACATATGGAGTTTGCCCTCTTGGGGTTTTTCAGGGCCTAAGATAATGGCTGTTGGTAAAGAACAGAAAGATTCCTTGGACTGGAGGGTTGCCTGTGATAAAAGAGTTGAGGTGAGGGCTGCACAGCATCCTCAGGGATGGGTTAGAGAGGTAGAGAAGCTCAGGTGCCACTCTCCACACCTGGCAAATCCAAATTGGCATCCTACCACCATCATCGGGGATTCCTAGGGCCGCCAACTTTGGCTGTTCACTGCAGGCATCTGAGGAGTCTGAGCACACAGTGAGACAACCAGTCCAAGCCCTGGGTCCAGGCTAGGTACCTGTAGCAAGCCACTGACCTAGGGCTTCCCAACTGGATTTCTAAGGTGAGTCATGGGTCTTGACTTGTCATCAGCCCAAATTCAGTCAAAGCAAGGGGGGAATTGCCTGGAGTCACCTGGAGACATTTGCCAAGGCAGGAAGGGAAGGAGAGCAGGCAGAGAGGAAGCAACAATTGGAGAGGGGCAGGTGATGTTTCTTTTGTCTGTATTTGTTTTTGCACATGTGTGTATCCATGTGTATGTGTGCACATGTGCTTGTGGAGGTCAGAGGCCAGCTTTGGGCTGTTATTCCTTGTGAGCTTTGGCACGTGGCTTTTCAGCCTCAAAGTTTGTCCCAGTGATGTACTTCCGCCAGCAAGCCCACCTTTCCTAGACCTCCTGTTTTAGTTTGGATTTTATTGCTGTGAAGGGACAACATGACCAAGGCAACTCTTATAAACGAAAATATTTAATTGGGGCTGGCTTACAGGTTCAGAGGTTCAGTCCACTATCATCATGGTGGAACGCAAGGCAGCGTCCAGGCAGGCATGGCACTAGAGGAGCTGAGAGTTTTATATCTTGATCCACAGGCAACAGAAAAGGACTGTCTTCTGCAGACAGCCAGGAGGAGGCTCTGAGTCCACAATGGGCAGAGCTTGACCTAGGAAACCTCACACGGTGACACATTTCCTCCAACAAAGCCACATCTACTCTAATAAGGCCACACCTCCTAATAGTGCCAATCCCTAGGGCCAAGCATTGAAACACATGAGTCTATAGAAGCCAAACCTATTCAAACCACCACCACACCTCCCCAAACAGCTCCATCAATTAGGGACCAAGGATTCTGAGTCCATAAGTGACACTCTCATTCAAACCACCCCATCACACAAGGGTGTGCATGACATATGTGTACATACCATTGGTTCTAATGGGATTAGAAGGTATGCAGACCGGACTGTTCATTAGGTTTGTTGCACCACAATCCTGGCTCCTGCTAATAGGTGTCTTGGTCTGATGGTGACCTGCTTGAAGCAGGAGTTTAAGTGACCAGCATTGGGTAGACTGTGTTGAGAGAAATGACACTTTCAGCTTTCAGTGATGTTTCCTTTAACAGTGGGTTCAAATGTTGTTGGAAGGAGGAATTGACTTCTGTTTACAGTGTCTGGTCTAGCCCTTTACCACATAAGAATTTTGAGTCAGGGTCTTTCAGTGTTGTCCAGACTGTCCTCAAATGCACAATCCTTTTGCCTCTGTGTGTGAGATTAAAGACGTATATCACCACACACTGCTCTCTCCAGGATTTATTTAATTAGTTAAGTAATGTGTGTTCCTGTTGGTGCAGTTGTGTGTGTGTATGTGAAGGCCACAAGTCAGGCTATGGTGTTGTTTCTCAGGTACCATTCACCTAGTTCTTTTTGGGACAGAGTCTCTCATTGACCTGGTGCTCACCAGTTCAGCTAGGCTGGCTAGCCTGTGAGCCTGGGACCCATCTGTGTCCATCTCCCCAGCTCTGGGCTTACAGGTACACAGCACTGGGCTTCTTACATGGTCATGGGGCTAAGATTTAGGTTCTCATTCTTGTGCAGCAAGCACTTGACTGACTGAGCCTTCTCCCAGGCTCTCAGTGTTTTTAAAGCAAATGTAGTCTATGGACTCATACCACGAATGGCTGTGACATTTCACCTTAGTTCTCAGAGAAACAACGATTCATAATATGGCTTCTGGTTTTGAAGTGAGTTCTCACCATCCACGCTGCCTCTCTTTAGCCAAGTACTGTGCTAGTAGAATAGATTCTTGTACTCTTATGAAGGCTGAAGGTTTGCGCCCCAGGTAAGGCCTGTTAAATAATTCCTGTGTGTTTTCTCAACCCCAGAGCCTTCCCTGGGATGGAATTTCTTATTCAAGGGTGACTTTGCCCCCGGTGGACATTTGGCAATGTCTGGGGACATTTGGTGGTGGTCAGGGAGGAGCTGCCACAGGCATCTGGCAGATAAGGCCAGGGACATGGCTTACACTACATGAAACAACCCCATAGCCAAGAATTACCTAGACCCAAAGAGAACAGTGCCCAGATGGGTGGGGCCCTTTGCTCAGAAGCACCTCTCTGTGGCTTCCTAGGGCATACAGCTATATCCTCAGGAAGATGGTGTAATGTGTGGCTTGACCTTGGGGTTTGTAGTACACCCAAACCTAATAAAGGTCCTAGAGCACTGGTTCTCAACCTGCAAGTTGAGACTCCTTTGGGGGGGTTGGTGTCAAAAGACCCTTTTGCAGAGGTCATCTAAGCCTGTCAGGAAACACAGATATTTACATTACAATTTATAACAGTAGCAACATTACAGTTATGATGTAGCAATGAAACTAATTTTGGGGCTGGGGAGTCATCCTTACACGTGAAGCTGTATTAAGGGGTCGCAGAGTTAGGAAGGTTGAGAAGCTGCCCTAGGTCTGCTGTGAAACAGAGAAAGTGTCCCCCCCCCCCCAGATGGACCTGGCTGTCATTGGGGAATGTTTGGGGGACCAGTGATTCGGAAGGAGCCATCAGTTTGCCATCTGTGGGCATCAGCCATAGCCTCCATGGCAGGGACAATTAGGGTTCCATGCCTTAAGGATGAGTCCCCAGGCTGGCTGTCTTCAACTCAGTTGTACTAAACTGAGCGATGAGTCATAGCCTCGAGGTTATAGGTGACACCAACACAGTGTTCCCTCCCCTTTGCTCACTGACAAGGAAACACCAAGGACCATGGTGGTCCATTTGGTACCTGTTTCCTAAGGTGAGGGATGTCTGTTACAAGGGTAAGACCACAGAGATTCATGCCACTCTGCACGTGTGATTGTTTTTGATGATTTGGTAGCAATGGTCAATCTGACAGAATCTAGAATCATCTGGGAGGCAAGCCATTGGCTGTGCCTTCAGGGGGGTTATCTTGACTATGTTAATTGATGTGGGAAGACCCATTCCCCAGGTTTGGAATCCTGGGCTGTACAAACGGAGAGCCATACCCAGGGATCTGTCCTCTCTGTCTCTTGATTATAGATGCAGTATGACTCCTGCTGCACATTTTCCCCATGGTGGTGGACTGTACTCTTCAGCTACAAACTCCCGTAAGCCCTCTGCTTTCATGGGGACCCCTTTAGTCAACTGGATCTTCCCACCCGTGTCCCATGCCCCATGCCCCAGGCTGGGGAATGAGAGCCCTGAGAGGAGTGTGTCGGCTTATCAGTGCAGACTGATGCAGTCTTGCTCTTAGCTCCCACTTCTTACCTCTCATGGCAGTAGGAGCCAGAAAAAACCCTCCCTCAAGTTGCTTTTGTTCAGGTATTCTGCCATAACAACAAGGAAAGAAATGAAGACAATTTTCTTCCACGTTTGTACTTTAGCTCTAGGCTCTATCAAGTGGGATTTCAAATAGAAGCCAAGAAGCATGCTCCACCGGGTCCTCCCAGTGGCAGCCAATCTCTGCTCTAGATCTTTCTCACACACAGAAGTTAATGTTTAGCTTTCTGTGTTGTGACAGAGGCTCCTGGCTGTTGCCCGCGACCCACTCTCCCCTCCCTAGCAGAACCACAAGTTTATTTGAACTAGCAATACACCCAACAAAAAGACAACATTCCTGTTTGTCCTAGAGCTAGGAGACTGTGTGACTGCAGACAAACAGGACTTTTGGGAAGACTGAAAAATGCTGACATATGTAGAAGGTGCCCACTTATTTTCCTTCCCTACATCTACAAGAATGCACCTGGAATGCACATGTGATAGCTTGGGCTCCTGCAGTCATCTTGGGCCATGGGGTGACTTGAAGAGTAGAGAACATTCTCTCTGTGTTAATGAAGTGGAATGAGGAACCTGTATATCCACAGACACTGTAACTCTACCACAGCACGTCTAGATTACTTGCTTCTAGAATTTTCTTTTATATGTTCTAGAATGAGGTTATAACTTGTTTAAACTGTTATTTGAGATGTATGTGCCATTTCGGTTTTTCACAAATACATTAAATGCTTTTCTAAACTTGGCATTTAGTATGTACATGTGTGGCATACACATGTGACTTCTCATGAATTAGAAACTTTGCAGGGAGCTACATTCCCCATTAGAACATGTGTTAACTGTGACCACATGCCTTTACAGGGGCAGTATTTGGCCCCTGAAGAGGGAATAGGTTCTTTAGAGAATGGCTCCTGTTTTATTCTGCTTATTGCCCATAGCCCCAGCCCCACAGGTGCTCCAGTGTTTCGTGCATGCCCAGTGAAGCATCCTCCTTCCCCAGTCAGGCATAAAGGGATAGCGACCTTCTTACCTGAGCATCAGATTCGACTCTGTTGTTTCCTCGTTGGCTGATAGCACCCTGCACCCACCTGCCTGGGCAGATGGAGTCTTGTGCTTCACTATAGCAGAAGGACAGAAGACAACTGAAGCTGAGAGAGCTCTGGAGTGCTGTCATACAGGGGTCATGCAGGATGGAGGTGGAACTGACCCCAGGACCTTAGCACAACTGATGCTGTGGGAGAAGTACCACACAGGCCTTAGGAACCCGGCACAGAGGTAGCCACACCTGCCAAACCAGAAACCAAGACCCAGTCCATCAAAGGCCACAGTTCTGGGGAAGTCCCTACATGGAGTAACCTTGATTTTTGGCTTTTCGCTAACTGCTCTTGCTAACTAAGGTGTATCAATCTACTATGTGGTTTTTTGTGCTTAAAAGCCCACCTGAGAAAGACCCAGGATTGCACTTGGGTCCTGAACCCTCGATGTAGTTGCTAACTGGCTAAAAAGGACTTCTGTTGGCTTGAATCTGGATCCAAGTGGTCTTCTTTGCTAGATACCTCACAACATTTCTGGAGGCCCACCAAGATTCCCAAAGACCAGACCTCAAGACACTGGGGGTCTTGTAGACCCTTGGAGCAGGGGCGGGGGAGAGTGCAGTGGTCAAGGGTCTCATAGGGGCTTGTAACCTGAGATATTCCAGGGCTCTGGGACTCCCTCTATAATATATTGGAGGAATGTGACACCTTCACAGCAGAAGGGAACAAAATTGAAATTCACGTACCTGATCTGTACCTCTAGAAGTAAAACTGGCTAAAGCACCTTCTATTTAGGACACGAAGGAGAGGTCCAACGTAGCCATTGATTCGGTTTTGGGGATCTGGGTGAGACATCACAGTACTCCCACGGTCTGTTCAGGTGTATGAATGTGAGGTGACCACCCTTGGTTGTCTTTACTCTGTATCTCTCTGTGTGCTTTTGTCACTTTTGTTGGTTGGAGAAATAGATCTAAAATGGAAGGGAAGGGTGATCTTACTGGGGACCTCAGTGGCCACTGCTCCCATAATCTCAAGATGATGGATTCTTTCTCACAGGTTCGCAGGCTTGTACTGAGCTGCCAGCTTACACCTTGCACCCCCTTCCTGAGACTGTGGCTGTACCAGTTCCCAGTTCTGAGTGCTTCACTGTTTGAGCTCCCTTGTCCTTACTCTGCTCCATGGAATACCCACTTGGCTCCGGGAGCACCAAGGAGCATTACTGTCCCTTTTCTCCTTGTCTCATGCAACCTCTTTCTCTGCACCCTCACTTGAGGTCTGGTCCCATTCTTGTGTGGAGGACAGGAAGGGCCTGACCTCTTAATGGGTGCCACTGCTGCCTGTCTTCTGCCATCTGCTTGAAAGTAGAGTGCACACAAGGGAGAGAAAATAGTTCTCTGAGTCATGTGCTCTCTGGGAGGGAGAAACATCGTAATTTGCACAGAGTGGATTTTCGCTTCTCTCTGACTGATCAGATCCTAATACTGACCAAGGTATGAAAGCTCTAGACAAAGCTCTAGGCCTTTTTCAGGACTGAGGGAAGCTACTAGAAAATATTGCCTTTGTTATGTACTTGGTCCCAGATATTAGAAAAGAAGTTTCCGAGTTGTGCAGCGGTGGCACATGCCTTTACTGTCTGCACTCAGGAGGCAGGGTCAGGGTCAGGGGCAGGTAGATTCTAAGTTTGAGGCCAGCTAGGTCTACAGAGTGAGTTCCAGGACAGCCAGGGCTACGCAGAAAAAGCCTGTCTTGAAAAAAACTAAGAACCAAAACCCAAACAAACAAAAGAAGCTTCAGAAGTTTGAAGGTTTGAGAGTATTTGTTTAGGTCCCAGTTATTGGAAATTGCTCAAAAGGTTTATAATAACCCTGAGGCTCTGTAGAGGAAAAAGCAAAACAAAAAAGAAAAGAGACCCCAGAGAAAATACAAAAGGAAGAGAGAAGGATATCCCACCCTCTGTATCTGATTCCCAAGGGGGATCTTGCTTGGGCACTGGGATAGGCCAGTGGCCTATCTGTTCAAAAGACTTGATATTGTTTCTTCTGGTTGGCTAGTTTGTTTTTGGGGCAGCTGTGGCTGTAGCCATTCTAGTAAAACAAAAAAACAAACAAACAATGACTGAGTGACTTTGGACCAAGAACTTCTCCTAATCACCTGCCCTCTACGGAGGCCCTCCTGAGGGAGAGCCCAGAGGAGTAGACATACAGTGCTAAATCACACATGATCTGACACTTCTGGACCAGCCCTGTATCCGATTCTGTAAACCCTTAGCCATCAGCCTAGCCAGCCTGCTGACAGATGAGGGGCACAGCTCACTTGTGACATTGCAGTGGATATGAGCAGGTCCCTAGGCACCTCCCCTGCAGCTCCGCTTGTCCAGGCAGGTGCCAACATGTGAAAGTGCTCGTGGTCTCAGTGAAAGAAGGACTCAAGCAGCTTCCGTTCCCAATTCAGCCCTGGCCCTGACCACTGCTGACCCCGTGGCCCAGCTGCTGCCTCATCCATTCCTCTTGCTCTGGTGGACTGGGAACCTCCAGCCTTTGCCTGGAGCAGTTCAACCCATCAGACCTGAAGGGGACTCCTATATGGGAGCAGTTTTGTTCAAGATTAAATCAGGTATACTGAGGCCACAGTTGTCACCTTAGATAGGACAGTGTGACCTCAGTCTCTCAGCCAAGGGACGGAGTTTCTGATATCAACTCAGGCACTTCAGTGGGGGAAGGGCAAAGCCATCACTGTATACATGGTTGGTATGCATGTTCATAGGGCTCTCTAGAAAGAAACAGGGAGCTCCTCACCACATCTGGAAAGGAAACCAAAAACAAAGAAGAAATCCTGTCCCTATTAGAGGCCATATGGCTGCCAAGAGAGGTAGCCATTGTCTACTGCAAAGGACATCAAAGTGGGAATCCCCAGAGGCCCAAGGGAACTGGACAGCAGAGCTGGTAACCTGGAAGGTGGCCCTAGAACCAGTGGGGCCTCTCCTGACCTTGGCTACCTTTCCTGAACCTGAACTGCTCCAGAGTCCAACCTACACACGAAGTAACCTTGTGGGGAAAAAAAAGATGCCAAACAGGAGGCAAAGGGGTGATGGTTTGTGCCAGATGAGAGACCAATACTACCTCCCATTATCGGAACACAGATGGTTCCCAAACTCCACCATGCCACACATCTGGGAGCAACTAGAACTGCTGAGTTACTCAGGCCCAGCAATTTCAGATTTAAAAAGAAATTCCTAAATTTGGGTCGCCCTTCTCCCTGGGGTCCAACAATGGTCTGACCTTCATGGCCAGATTTTTCCTAAATCTGTCAAAGGTCCTAAATGTTGATTGCAAACTACATTGTGCTTAGGGGTCACAAAGCTCAGGACAGGCAAACTAAATATGTCCTTGAGACCAGATGAAATGGGCCAAACTTTACCTTGGCCCCCCTAAGAAAGGCCCATACCCTGTGGTCCTCACCACCCCTATGGCAGTGAAGGTCACTGGTCACCCTGTGGACCCACCAACCAAGGTGAAGCAGGCCACAGAAGAAGATGACAGATGGGTTGTCATCAAGTCTCCTGACCCCCCAAATATAAGATTGACACAGGTCTTATGATTGTCCTATTTTGACTTTTTTGTCTCTTCATGGGAAAGGTACCATATAGTGCCAGCTATCACATGACAGTTCATACTCCTCTCCGTGCCCTATCTGTGTAATGTCCCTAAGTCGTCTTATCATTCCCAGTATCTGGAGGGACAAACTGAAGCAGCAATGCTGTGCAAAATGGCATGCTTCCAAATGAGGTCATTGCCTAAGGTCTTTTGGAGGCCATGGCTTCTTCTGGGTATACTATCCAACCCACTTACAACACCCGAGCATTTAACCACTGGGGCATACTCACAGTCTTATGCAAAAACCATCCTATGCAGTGCTGAGTTCCAAGTGTGTGCTCCCTGGGGAGGAATTCCATGCCAGATGGCCTGTGTGTGCCTCAAAGGTTCATCCGAAGATGTATTTTCCTCAATAGGCTTGCAGACAAGCCCCACCCAATTGGCTTTTACTGGGTGTCACCGTTCCATCGATCAGGCACGCCTGAGTCCAGAAAGCTGTTTTCCTGCATTTTTTTATAGCTGCTGGAGACTCCATTAAAGGTGCATTCAGTCAGCGCTTGACAGTGACAGAGCCCAGTCGCTCACCAGCCCTCTCTCTGGAAATTTATAGAGATCGTAAAAGCTTTGTAGGGAATCCTCCAGCCCCAGCATTGGGGTTGCAGAATGGCTCCTTTCGAAGGCAGTGTGCCACAAGGGACCATTTAGTGAACTGGGTCTTCCTACCCTGGCCTCATGCCACAAATCCAGGCCAGGAAACCATCAAGCCCAGAGAGGAAGGGAAATAGTGTTTGCTCATCCTTTGGTTCTCTTCTCACTTTTCCAGGGGCTGGGAGCTTGTCAATGGAGTAGTGACCTTAGCATGCTTTGCCACCTAAAGTTCTGCTCTGTTGAAACAGCTGGAGTTGTGGAGTTGGCTATGCACCTTCTTCAGCATCCCACCCCATCACATATCTGAAGAGGCAAGGGGCTGGCCCCTGTCTTGGCCAGTTTGAAGCCATGCCAGAGAAGACCCCAATGGCTCTGTTGTCCTACTGACTTAGTGTCCCATACCACTGCTTCTCACTGTCCCCTTCTGGACTCCTTCCTCTAGATGCAGGTTCAGCACTCAACAGCTGGACAATCAGGCTCCTTCTAAGTTATCAGTTGGCACTATTAAATGGTTCATGTTCTACAGGGATTGCACCATCTGGGGCCTGTGGCCCCCAGCCTCGTCCCCAGCCTCTTTCTCTGCATTTGTCTGTATCCTAAGGGACTAGTCCCACAGACTGCATTGTACAGACATCTTTGTCAGCTGCTTTCCAGCTGCACTTGGTCTGTAGAAAGGCACAGGCAGTGAGGGTCGGGTGGGATGGGGACACGAACAGGACTGGGAGAAAAGAGAAGGAGAAGCCAGACAAACTGTTTCTCTGCCTTCTTCCTGTCTTGAGCTCCTCTCTGGTTCTGGTTTCTGTCAGGTGTCTCTAGCTTCTGAGTTTACCCACCAGGCTATTCTTTGTCTCTGCTGTAAGGGCAGCTGCATCTGTCCAACTGTCAAGCATCTCTGGACTGCTAACTGTCCCCAGGTCATAATCTCTTCAACCAACCCCACCTATGTCATCAGCTCTCTGCATTACATGACTTCCATTGCAAACAACCAGGGTAGTTTGTTTTCATGAATGACACAAAAGAAAAGCCACCTGGAGCTTCATGCAACAGGGCAGCAGTCAGCAGAGAGAGAAGGGGTTGGGATTGGGGAGGACTGACAGAAAAGTAGTGCCAAGAAAGGAAAAAGAAGAATATTCATCATGACTGTGCTCCTGGATACAGCTATGCCTGAAACCCATGGGCTTTCTTCTTATAGAAGCAAACTTTTCTACTTTATAGTTTTCTTACTTTATTAGTATTTTCCCTTGGACCAATCAATCAAATCCTGTTCATTTCAGTAACACTCAGAATCCTTTCAGAAATATGGAATGCAGTGAGAGGAAAGTTTTTGTTTGTTTTTGTTTTCAGTGGGATTGAATGGTTTTCCATCACAAACAATGAATTTTGTTAGGGCAGAAGTAATTTTTAGAGAAATTCATGGAAGAACCTTAGCTCAGTTTGCAGTGTTACACTCTTGTGTTCTGGGAAGAGCCTAAGGAAAAACTAAATCTTGGCTATGCATTGATTTTTGATTCTAAAAATTGTATACAATTCTGATTAACCCAAGGTCTCTGTGTTCATATGGGTATATGCATATGCTAAATTTGATCACATCACAATGCTATATGTGTAGTTTAGAGTATGTCAATCATATTTTATGGAGTGCTAAAAGGCAGAACATAAAAACCAAATGGGAATGATATTCAGCCATAAAAAGAAACCAGCTGTCATCACCTGAATGCCATTTGGCCCTATAGAGGAATCTCAGACTTCTCATATGGAGGGAGCCAGACACAAGCAGACTTGTGGTATCATTCCACATGTAAGCAACTCTAGAAAACAGTGCAGAGTTCTTTGGGAGGTTCTTTGATGGGAAATCCCATTGCAACCTAAACTCCATTAGAGGCTCTGCCTCAGGACTGAGAGGTGGTTCAGTAGTTAAGAGAGCTTGCTGCTGCAGAAGACCCACGTTTGGTTCTTAGCACCCACACCCAGGTGACTCACAACTGGCTATATTATAGGGTCTATAAATTCAGTTCAAGAGATCTAACAGCATTTTCTGACCCCCATAGGCATCAATACACTCTCACTCTTTGCGGGTAGGTGGTGAGACAGCTGGCCACATCTGTATGACCTGCAAATCTGGTGCCCCACTGCCAAGAGACCCAAAAATCCTTGAGAACTGAATTGATAACAACAAAATGTCTTTACGCTCACTGAGTGGCTTTGATATGCTCTGACTTCAATCGCTGACTCTGGCCCGTTGATTACAAAGTGGTTTGGCATGTGTCTCTAAGCATGGGTAACCCAGAGTACTGGTGACACTGAGACTGGTGACATTGAGATGCCCATGGGGACTTAAGGCTTGCTCTGGAACTGAGAGGTATGGGGCAAGGCAGGGACTAGAGTGTGGGGCTGTCAGCTCAAGGAGGGCAAGGTGACCTCTATACGATAGCCAGCAGAAGTGGCAACTGAAGGCCTTTTTACACTTCCTCTTCTTCTTGCCTTTTCTTCTTTGTCCCTTCTTTCTTGTTGGTAGAACTTGGCTATCCACTTCCATATGCCATGTGACCCCAGAATCAGCAGCATCTTCATAACACAGGTACTTGCGCTGTCCTTGAGGGTCTTTGAGGGCTAGGAATTGGTCATGGCTCAGCTGGGTCCTCCACTTTGAGTCTCATGGTTTAGTTAAGGTGTCAGTCTGGGGGGGTCTTTGGTTTTATCTGCTAGTTCTCAACCTGTGGGTCACAGCCCCTCTGGAAGTCAAATGATCGTTTCACAGGGGTCACCAAAGACCATCAGAAAACACAGATACTTACATTACATATCATAATAGTACCAAAATTACAGTTATGAAGTAGCGATGAAAATAACGTTATGGTTGGGGGTCACCACAACACGAGGAACTATATTAAAGGGTTGCAGCCTAGGAAGGTTGAGGACGCCTGTGCTAGTGTGACTGGGGAAGGATCACCTTCAATCAGACAGCAGTAGGGGTATGGTTACCTTTGGACTTCTGGACTGGGGGTATCTTGGTTTTTCTGCCTGTTGCCAGAGCTGCCCTCATGTCTTTACTACATGGTGCTATCCAAAGGGAGAAACACACGAGTGAAGTGGAGTGGAGTGGAGAGGAGAGGAGAGGAGAGGAGAGGAGAGGAGAGGAGAGGAGAGGAGAGGAGAGGAGAGAGGAGGGGAGAGAGGAGGACATGGGGGGAGGAGAGGAGAAGTAGGAAAAAGGAGGAAGAAAGGAGAAGACAGAGGTGGGGAGGAACAGGGAGCGTGTGAAGCAGGCGTAAGCCAACACATTTGTACTCAGTCTCAGAAACGGTATCTGGTTACATTGCTGTATTTTGTCAGAAGCAAGCTGTAGTCTGGGAAGATGGATTGCTTGGTAAAGTGCAGACTGATCTTTCAAAGGACAAGTTTGGTTCTCAGCACCCATGTTGGGTTGCTCACAACTGCCTTTAAGTCCAGGTCCAGGGAACCGCACAAATAGACCCGTAATGTAATTCCAGCACTGGGGTGATAGAGACAGGCCAACCCTTGGGGCAGCCAGTCTAACCTACTTGGTGAGTGCCAGGCCAGTGAGAGATCCTGTCTTCAAAAACATTGGATGGTGCATACCTGAGGATATCCCCTGGCTTCCACACTCATGTGCTCACACATGTACAGACACACAGTAGTGTACCCCTGCCACACACACACACACACACACACACACACACACACACACACACACACAAAGAAGCAAGAACCCAAGCCTACATGTGAGTGGTGGAGACTGCATAAAGACATAAGAAACCAGGAGCAGACACAGCAGGGACTACGTGGATGATGGTCAGCCATGGCGATGACCACTGTTTGTTGCCTCTGTTCCAGTCTAGATGGGGAACACATTAAATGGGACATGCAGCCATCAGCACAAGTTTTCCTGCAGCGGAGCATAACAGACAGAACTGACTTGGGAGCCAAACCACTTTCCTTGTCACAGTGGGGTGTTGGCCAGATGCCGTAGCTGGAAAATTTTTTTATTCCTATCCAAACTCATGGTGAACTTCGACCCAGTGCAGTGGTGTTAGGGGCTGGTGAGATATTCGAGAGAGAATTGAAGCGCAGGGCCACCATCAACAGTTATAGGTTGAATGTCGTTTTTGAAGGAGGAGTGGTAAGTTCCCATGGGAGTGGTTTCAACATGCAACTGGCTATCTAGGCTCTGGGGCTTGAACTCAGGTTCTCAGGTTTGCAGCCTAAGTGCCTCTACCCTCCTAGCTATCATTCTGGTACACCATGTACATTTTACTATACTGGCAGAAACAAAGTAGCTATTACCATATGTTAAAAGCATAAAGATATCCAGAGAAGGTTCCAGGTGTTTCCTATGCCTGAGCCCATTTTGACTTGTACAGAATCTCTATTTTCTTCAGACTAGCTTTGTAAAATAGGTAACAGTGTCAAGCCACTTGGCAGATGAGGAAACTGAGGCTCAAGTAGATACATGATCTGTCCAGGTTTGCAAAGACATTAGAAAAAAACCAGGAAGCTGACTCAGGCAGTGAGTCTGGAGTTCCTCAGCACAAGGGCCAGAATTTTCTGGACTTGCTGGACTTGGTTTTAATCAATGCTGTTCCTCATGAGCTTATAGCATAGCTCCTGGGAGATGACAGGTCTGTGGGGATCAATCAGGAAGAGAATGGAGGCTCTGTGTCATGGTTCAGGAGCTTCTACCCACACGCGCGCGCGCACACACGCACACGCACACACACACACACACACACACACACACACACACAGACAGAGACAGAGAAAGACAGAGAGAGAGACAGATACACACAGAGGTAGACAGACAGATACACACACACACAGAGAGACAGACAGACACACATACATACAAACATACACACACATACACACAGAAAGAGAGAGGGAGGGAGGAAGGGAGAGAGAGAGAGAGAGAGAGAGAGAGAGAGAGAGAGAGAGAGAGAGAGAGAGAGAGAACATGATTATCTGTTTTTTGTTTGTCCAAACTTCAGACTACCTTTTTTGCTCGTCGCATCCTAGGGTGTTGGGGATCCATGGCCAGGCTAAGGTGTCTCATCCTGCAGTGGTGAGAAGACTGTCTGAGCTCTGCGTGTGACTAGATGACTTCCCATGGGAATGGTTTCATTATCATCAGATCGGGTTGCTCTAAAGCCACTTGAGCTTCCTGGACTTTTTCTTGCCTCTTCTCTCCCCCACAGAACTAAGCCTGTGTCCTATCATATACAGAAGGTTGTTCCCTCACATGTAGAAAAGACGGAGCCCATGTGTGTCTGTTAAGCAGTGCCACCTTACCTGGCAGGCATATGGCAGCTACCTGTGTGATTTGTGCTGCTTCCTCTTGGTGGGTTGGTGGAGAAGCAGCAGAGAGTATCTGAAGGGAAGATGAATACTCAAGGTAGGAGAAGGAAGGCTCTGGTCTGGAGCATCTGACTGACAACACAGCCTCCTAGTCCTTCCAGCCAGGGGCTTCCAGTTGTACAGTTCAGGTTACTTCCCCTAAAGCCACAAGAGTGGTCTGGAAAATGCATCTCGGTCAATTAGCTTCTTGTCCTGCCACATGGTATTTGGCAGTCAGTGGATTCTTTTAAAGAAAAAGAATGTGGCACATTTAATGGTTTGGGAGGTACTTCTTGAAGGCAGACTCACAAGGACAACAGAGAGGAAGCGAGTCAGATCTCTGTGCCAGGCAGTTTGCCTACGAGACCTGCCTTTGTTGTGGGAGGCTTGGCGGGTTACAACAGCAGCAGGTTGTTGCTGTCTTGTGCCACTCACAATAGGGATACATATGAGAAATTCATCATTAGGCTTTGTGTGTGTGTGTGTGTGTGTGTGTGTGTGTGCATGTGTGCATGTACATGCATGTATGTAGAGGTCAGAGGTCAATTTAGGTGTCTTCCTCAGTTGCCCTTTACCTACCTTCCTTCCTTCCTTCCTTCCTTCCTTCCTTCCTTCCTTCCTTCCTTCCTTCCTTCCTTCCTTTCTTTCTTTCTTGGTCTGTGTGTCTGTGCGTCTGTGTATGTACTATGTGTGTTCATGTTTGTGTACATGTGTGTCCACATGTGTGTGTGCCTGTGTGTGTGCATGTGTGTTCATGTCATGTTTGCACATGTGTGTGTGCCTGTGTGTGTACATGTGTGTTCATGTCTGTGTGCATTGCATGGGGTGTGTGTGGGGGTGTGTGCACGTAGTAGCCAGAAGCCAATGCTGGGTCTTCTCTGCTATGATTCTCCTTATTTTTTGAGACACACTCTCTTGCTGAAACCTTCATTGTATATGAGATCTGCCACCGACCCATCATTTTTCGAATATAGTGTATGAGTAGTGTGTTGGCTCTGTGTGTATTCCTCCTGTTCTGGAAACAATTAAGTAAATTTCTCTCTCTGGCTACCAATGTCATAAGCCAGTTCAATAACAGGGACAGAAGATACTCTCATGGTGTAGCATACTCTACTGTAAAAGATTCATTTTGGCTGTTCATCTGATCAGCCTTGTGATTGAAATTATAAGGTTGGCAACGGGAGCCACATGATTAATCCTTTCCTATGAAAAGGTTCAAATAATCTAAGCGAAGCATGAAGATGGTTGAAACGGTATCATTTTATCAACCAAATTAGTTGTGCATGAGTTCCTTATGGAAACCAAGAGTGAGAAAGATTCTTACATTCATGCCAGAGAGACTGGCGACAGAAACATTAGAGATGTCACTAAATGTTGAAAAAGCTCCATTGTGAATGGGAAACTGTACAGGGAATAAGCCTTATCCAAAACCCATAAAAACAATACAGCTAACTGGCAGAAATACCGAAGTGGTCATTCACTCACAATTAAATATACAGCTGTCTTAAACATGCTGGCACAACCTGTCCAGTTGATTCATCGCCATTCACAGAAGACAGGCATCCCTGCCTAGGAAGACTTAATGTCCCATGTCCTTGCCCTGCCCCGTTCATAGTTGGAGTAGTGGGACAAGCCTGGCTTGACTAATGATGCCACACATGGTGTGGAAGTGACCTGCCCACTCCGTGTGTTTCCCTCATTCTCCCAAGAAAACTTGCTTGTGATAGTGAAGAAACAAGTCAGCAAAACAATATGTACAGAGTATGGAAACCACACTGAGATCTCAAACCAGACGGCTAGGCTAGCCGAATTGTAATGCCCATACTTTATTGAAGTCTATACTGTAGGTTCTAGGAAGTGCTTGGACACTCATCCATGGCATCTTGGTTACTCCTTGCCTTTCAGGTTGCTTACCCACTCTCTGGAGTTAGGGCTTGCTAAATACATCTGGGCTCACGTGATTGGTATGTGGCTGGTGTGCTATGTGGCAGGCAAAGACTTCTGCTATTGTGTCTGGATCAGTGGAGATGAGTATGGTGATTGATTAGTAATGCCTGCCTTAGGTACAGGACTGAGGAGAAGTGAGACATGTGTCATTCATTTGCAATGTGCTTCAAGTGTGAAAGGGGACTATGGCGTGACGTGTTAGGCGGCGGTTAACATTTTTCTGTTCCTCTGTGCAGGGTACAGATGAACACGGTAGCTGAGGAGCTCAGAACATTCCCCTCCTTCTTGGCTGCTAAGGTGCTATGTTGCTCTCACAACCAAGTTCTCAGCTCTGGGTGCTGTGAAATCTCAAGCTTGGGTCCCTATATCTGTTTCTGTGGCAAATATCTTTGGCATACTAATACCAGTAGGAAGGAGTACCACAAGGTTGATTTTAAAGATCTAGGGAGATCCTGTAGGAGGAGGGAGCAGAGCTATGGGAAAGCAGGGGTGTCATTCTGGCCCTTGTGAAGGACTCCCTGAGTTTACTATCATCAACCCCATAGTCCAGACATAAAAATGGAAGTGCTGATTGATTAGTGATGCCTGCTATAAACATAGATGCATCTTGTTTATTTGCAATCTGGCCTATGAGGTGATCTGGCACTTCTGGTGTGAAAGGAGAGGTTGTATTTAGGACATAGTGCTGGTAAGATGTACTGGGGGTCTGATCTAAGTCTGTCTAGACTAGTGTACTCTGGCTATGAAGGCTCTGGAGCCACCCACCATGACAATAGCTTTCAGAAAGCTCATCTCTAAAAGAAAGAGCCTGAGAAGAGCCAAAGGCTCAAGGCCAAAGAAGTCAGTGGTAGCTGCACAGAGGGATTTCCAGGGGACTGGAAAGTCCAGCATTGAAGTAGTATTATGCAAAAGACTTGGTTTGAGAGCTCTGCTGAATGGCTTTCACTTCCTTAGCTTGGTGGGGGTTGAGTACTCCCTACCTACCCACTCCCTCCAGAGAGTGGGCCAGACTGACTTGCTGAGTGGGAGCCGGGCTGAACAGAGGGAGAAGAAGCCAGGAAAGAAGAGGCTCTTTCTAAAGAGGCCTGAGGGATTAGATTAGTCACTTCCGAGATCTCCTGTCAGATGAATGATAGAATTTCATCTTCTTGTCACCAGAGCCAGCAGTACACGACAAGCTGGGCATCTCCCTGCTGTTCTCTGCAGAGGGAAGAAAAGAATAACAGACTCATGATCCATGCCTTCAGGGCAGGCCTCTCTGTGCTCTTTCTTGCCTGTTCTCTGGGGCTTGACACAGGCTGTCTGGCTAGGGCACCATTGCTCCCCCTGCATGTTCTTCTTAGGGACCAGGAATGGCCCAGGCTTCTGCCCACCCCTATCCCGCTCTGTACCACTTACCCTTACAATTGTTAAGAGAATCTCTGTTAGAGTGAGCGAGCCAGATTTCAGCAGCTGGAGTAGAAGATCTTATTTGTCATTCCTCCTGGGCCAGCCCTTCTCTGCCTGACAAATAAGGACTGGGGACTGGCTCGGCTTTGGCATGCTATGATCCAGTCTCCTTTTATTTTGTAGGTTTTTTCATCTTCCAGGGCTTCATCCCTCTTCCCTGGACCGCCTCCCAGATGAGAAGAAAAGTGTGAAGGACCATGTGGGAGGTGACAGGTCTGGAAAGTTGTCCCTAGCTGCTGCTGTCATCCCCCTGGTCATGGTCCTCTATCACATGGTGCCATCTGACTGTGTGGGACACTGGGAAATATGGCATTGCTGAATCCTCAGGAGGAAAAGGGGACAGGATTGAGTGAACTTGTGCCATCACCCTGTCACAATCCCCATCTAACATAGTCTAGTCTGTGGCCATGATGGCACATACTCAAAATCTTAGAGCACTTTGGAGACAGAGGCAAGATGATCAGAAGTTCAAGACCGTCATCCTCAGTTACATAGCAATTAGGGGCCAGCCCAAGCTACAAGAGAGCCTGACACAACCATAGTCCAACTTTATATCATAGAGACAAATAGACCAATAGCAATAAGAATAATGAAAGGAATGGTACCAAGTCACACTTGGCTGCTGGTTCATTCTTGAAAGTGACAACATGTCTAGACTTTGGAATCAAGAATCTTAAACATACACTGTCTTCTGAAGGCATATGGTGGATGCTGAACACCAGATCAATGTAGGATAATGTATACTTATATTGGTTTTACCTGAAGTCTTAAGAAAATTAAAGATGGTGAATTTTTACTTTTTAAAATGTATAGGGACTTGTATGCCCAGGAGATGTTAAGGATTGTGACCTTCCTCCGGATGACAGTGTTACTGTTATGGGGAGCCCACCAGAGATGGCCACTCAGACACAGTTTATAGCCAGTTGAAAATCTTTATTCCAGCTGGCTAGGACTACACTCAGATATTTGGAACCTAAGGGTAGCCCTGAGCATTTAGAGCAAGAGGCTTTTAAAGGCAAATACCATTACTGACATCTTGCTCTGCAGCTACAGGGGGAGGTTTTGTACAGCCAAGCAGTTTAATAGAAGCTAAGATAAGCAGCTAGCTGAGGCAGTTTAGCCTCAGGCCCCTCTAATGGAGTTGGGTAATTTTCCTTCGGATTCTCCATCAAGAAGATCAAATTCTAGTTAAACCTGAAATGGCTTCATCAAGAATACAAGATGGAGGAACCTCTGCACTGTCTAGCCCTGTCACATTACATGTTTCCAGGTCCCCTTATAGACCCCAGGGAAAAGGGACTTCCTTTTCTCTGCCTTGTATTCGGGGGCACGTAAAGCGACTGTGAAGCACTTGACTGCAGTTGTGACTTTACTATCCTTTTCTCAGTTCTGAGTCATAGGTACTCCCAACAGACTGGGTGATTACTTAAGATCACAAGATTAGCAACATCCCCTGAACCAGTGGTTCTCAGTCTTCCTAACGCTGTGACCCTTTAATACAGTTCCTCATGTTGTGGTGACCACCAACCATAAAATTATTTTCATTGTTGCTTCATAACTGCAATTTTGCTACTGTTATGAATCACAATGTGAATATCTGTGTTTTCCCATGGTCTTAGGTGACTCTTGTGAAAGGATCATTCAACTCTCAAAAGGGTCACAACCCACAGGTTGAGAACTGCTGCCCTAAACCAGTGAGGGGTCAGATGCAGCATTACAGGCTTACATGGGTTTAGCTACTTACTGCTGACTAGTAGACCATCTTAACATTTAGTTGTTAGAGTATCTGTTTAATTATATTATGGGGTGGGCTGGAGAGATGATAACTCAAGTGGTCAAGAGTACTGACTGTTCTTCCAGAGGACCCAGGTTCAATTCCTATAACCCACATGGCAGCTTACAATTGTCTAACTCCTGCTCCAGGGCCCTGACACCTTCCCACAGACATACACACACAGGCAAAGCACCATTGTGTATAAATAAAAATAAATAAATTATTAATTAAATTACGGTTTCATGTACCAGACATTGAGGTCACCTCATCAGGCTGATTCTTATGCTCCTCAAGGTATCCACAGCTGGCTTGATGTGGTACTGGCAAACTCATCTGATAGCTTTACCTAGACATCTGGCACTCTGGCACAGACAGCTGGAAGCCTGCAGTTAGTGTTTCTCTGACTTGCTCAGGCAGCAGCTCAGAGCTTCTAAGGGGCTGAAGCTTCAAGATTGCTGATTCTATGGTTGCTCAAATCCCAACATATTATTTCCATCACACTCTAGTGGACAAGTGGGCTGCTCAAGTCATCCTAGGCTCAAGGGGAAGGGAATTCCCAGTTATGAGGGGAAAGTGAAAGACTTTTCAGTCTTGTTGTTTATCTTAACAGCCCTGGGAGGAAGATACTTCTTACCATTTTACAGCCGAATAAACTTCATCTGCTTGACGGCTGATTCCCAGTACAACGTACACCACATGATATCTAACCAACGTTAGCAAGTTCAAAGACTTAATCTAAACAACTCCTGCATAAAGGGCCCATCTGTAAAAGGTTCCTTATCCTGATAAGTATCTCAGAACTCAGAGATGATGTTAATATTTATGATAGCTAATTTTTCAGAGCATATTCCTTATACCCCCAGTCTTCATAGCAATCATGCTTGTGTGGTAGATTGTATTATTTTTCAAGACATGGACTCCACCTTCATGTGGGTGGATTAGATTCTCCAGCCTGTAGCTTCGGCCTTAACCATGGGTAGTGGTTTTGGCTATGAAGTTTGAGAGGCAGTGATGTGCGCCACTTCCAAGTGGCAGATTTCACTGCATCACGTGGTTCTTCTGGAATCTGTTTCTTCTACCACAAGATCAGAAGTGTCTCTTAAAACAGGCTGCTCTATCCTCTGTGGCTCTCCATTCTTGAAGCAAGAGCCAATGGGTACTTGACTTGAGCTGGCTGTAGACATCAGTTGTTGCTAACCTCTGAAATTTAGGTCTGTGACTGTGGCCTGGTCTGGCCTAAACTAGGTGACAGTTATTTTTCCAACTTTGTAGAGGTAAAATGAGTATGGGACAGTGAGGTAACTTTCCACAGCATACCCCTAGACTGTGTGATTCTAAAGCCGCTACTCATGTCCTTCAGTCTTCTGTATATCTGAAGAAATAAAGTCCTACCGGAGGGGCCATGTGGTTGAGCAGTGCCACCTGTGCACAGATTGTTTGACCTTTAGGTCACTGACAGCAGTTCTTGGTCCCCAGGCACTCTTGAGTTTTGTGACAAAGCCACAGCACTGTGTTCTGGCCTGGAGCTGCCTCTGAGCAGATTCTTTCATCTCAGGAGGGACAAAATGACATAAATATCTCTTGAGCCTCCCGCAGTATTTCATGATATTTATGAGGGAGGTGTTGTTGGGGATGATTTAGCCTTCCCTGGCCTGACATGCTTCTCTGCGACTTTCTTTCTAAGTAACAGGAAAAGAGGGAGGAGGTAAAATAGAGGTCTGGCTGCTCATGAATTACCAGGCATCAAGGCATTATCTGGAGAGGCTGCCTTTCTCAGAAACCATTCTTAGCCTGTGACACTCGTGGGCCATAGAGAAGAGATGAAGGGAGGTCTGGTGGCTAGGGAGAAGACAGCATTCAGACTCGTGCCCCTGAGTTCTGGGAGCCCATACTGATCTAACGGGTGCTTCTGCCTTCATGTAGACTATTCTCTTTCTGATTGTGTGTGTGTGTGTGTGTGTGTGTGTGTGTGTGTGTGTGTGTGTGTGTGTGTGTATCTGTGTGTGTCTGTGTGTCTGTGTGTGCATGCTTCATCATTTAAGATGATTTAAACTGCAAGCAATACAACATCCAAAAAGAGAAGAGATTCTGTAACAAGAAGAAATGTTAGACAACAACAAGACGCCTGGAGGCCAGGGGGTTCTGGAGATGGTTAACTGAATGGCTCAGAGATATCACAGAAGATCCAGACTTTTTTTTTTTTCCCCTGTGTTTTTGCTTCTCCACTTTTAGAGCACCAGTGTGGCTTCCTTTATGCATGAGTGTTGGGGGAAACGTGTGTGTGTGTGTGTGTGTGTGTGTGTGTGTGTGTGTGTGTGTGTGTGTGTGTGTGTGCATGTGGAGGGCCAGAGGTCAATCGTGGTGTTGCAGGAGATGTCTACCTTATTTTTTCAGAAAGGGTCTTTTATTGAGACCCCAGGATCACCGTTTTTCCTGCTTGACTGACGGGAGAGCCCAGGGATTCTCTTGTTTCCCCTTCTCCGGTTCTGGGGTATGACTATACTCTACCACACCCAGAGTTTCGCATGGATTAGAGCTCCAGCCCCTGTGCTTGCATGGTGAGTGCTTTGCCAGGGGAACCAAATCCCAAGCCCTCCCATGTGGCTTTTTAGACTGACTTCTTTTGTCAGCCCAAGATGGCAGTTATATCCCATGTACTGAAGGCAGTATGAGCTGCTGAGCAGGGGATTCTTTTCACTCGCGTTATCCTTCACTAGGTCCTGGAATTGTAAATTTGTAAGCACAGAGGCTACTGGAGAAAGCTCTTAGGAATAGCAGCTTTCAGAAAGTAAGAAGGTAGGAATGGCCAGAGGGAGGAGTTGAGGTGAGAGCTTCCAAGGGTCCCTGGACGTCTGATGGATTTTCAAAGCTGAGACAAGAGGCCAAGCTTCTGTTCCTCCATGAAAACCAATCAGTGATGATGCAAATTGCATAGCGAATGTAAATATATCAGTCCACTTTCTCATTGCTGTGATCAGACACCTGATTTGAAGCAAGTTTATTTTGGCCCACAATTTCTGTTATGGAGGTGGGGTAGAGGAGATGACCACCAAATAAGGCAGATGGTCATACTGCATACTCCCTCCTCAGCTAATCATTTCAGGAAAGATACTCCGAAGCATATGCTCTCCTGATAATTCTAAATCTGGTCAGGTTGACCATGAAAGTGAACCATTACGGGAAACTCAGGCAAGGGATTTCTGGCAGTTGGAGGGACAAATGATTCTGTCCCAGGGGGGATCTGAGCGGTACACCTAAATGAAGAAGAATTTCCCATAGTACCTCTTGTGTCCTTTTAGGCTAGCATGAGAGGGTGTGACCATTTCAAAAGCAACAGGACCAGGTCCCGCAAAGCAGAGGCATTGCTGTGGTTGGTCTGAACCAAGAAGATTCACACTCTGGGGAATAGCCTGGGCTTCTCCTCAAATAACAGTACTTCAGAGGAATGCACATAAATAAAGGACTGTGAGTAAGGACTGTGGTGTGGGATGGATGGTCACTCAGTGGACATGGGCTCTGACCCACAAAGGAGCTCTATAGTTCTGACCTACAGATGCTGAGCAGAGAGGAGGGGATCCTAGTTGAAAGATCTAAAAATGTCAGCATCTTGGAGTGTTCATGGATAGAGCACCAGGGAATGCTAAAGGACCACCTCCAGTGGTGAGCACTGGGCTTGAATGGCAGCTTCCATCTGGGAGGCCATTACAGCGGAGATGCCCAAGTGACGTGCTCCAGGACCTGGGTACAGGGCCATGCCCCAGTGTCAGGAGCGGTTTGAAGAAACTTTACCTAACTTCTGGACCCTGTCTCCCTGTCAGTAAGGTGGGCTTTAATGGTATGAGGCATCGCAGGATGGCTGTGAGGAATAAAAGCCAAAGAAAACCTGTGCAACACCGGGAAGGTAGGAAGCACCTCAGAAGCATCTGGCTAGGGCTGGAGAAATGGCTTAATCAATAAATGTCTTGTCTTATAAGCATCAAACCTGAGTTTGAACCCAGAACCTATGTAGGGGTGAAAAATCTGGGCATGGTGGTACATGTTTGTAGTCTCAGTGCTGGGGAGGCAGAGACAGGTAGATCCTGGGACTCAGCAGCCAGCCAATGGGACTACTAAGAGCTCCAGGCCTGTGAGGTCCTATCTAAAATAAAAGGGTAGGCAGAGCTTGAGGAATGACATCTAAGGGTGTCCTCTAGCCTCCATGTACACTGCACATACATGCACATAAGCACGCTGCTTCTCAGCAGGAGAAGCACCAAATCATGATTATATTAACACACAAGCTTTGAGATCATGCAGGCTTGGATTGAATCTTTAGTCTGCTGTCTCCCAGCTTACGGTCTTGGGTAGTATCATATTTCTGCCTCAGTTTCTTAAATCTGTAGAATGTAGAGAATACCAAGGAATACTGTGATAATGGAAAAGCCCAGGTAAGCAGAATCCTCAGCACATAGCTCAGAAGAGAAAATCTTATCAGGATGTGTGTACATTTCATTACTGCTTATTGATCACTAGTTCAGCAAGCTAGACTTCAGGGCAATCCTTTCTTCAGTCTGTCATCCATACCCTGTCTAGGATGAATAAATATTTGTTGGTGCCTTCCAGGGGAAATGCAGAGGGCACCAGAAAGAAAATAGTATATAACGAGCCACACTCATCCACTCTGCTTCTGACGGTTCGGGATTTGAACTTATTTCACTAAAAAGCTGGCTAAGACAGGTGAGTGCATTTGATTGGCTCCAAAGCTTCACAGCTAGAAGAAGTCAAGTTTGTAGGCTTGGTGGTGGGCAGCTGGAACTTTGGCAACCATGTTTGCCAGCTAGGCATTGGAAGTCAGGCTGTTGTGGGTCCTCTTTCCCATTTCACAGAGCTGCCACCCGGGAAGGACACCTGAGGTGACCCCTACTCTCATCTCAGTGAAGGAAAGGGGAACACAGTCTATCCTGTTCCTGCTACCGGGTCCCCAGGAAAAGCTGACTTCCATCTGCTGCTCCTCACCCAGATGAATGAGGTGGGCGCCCACCATGCACTCAAGGCACTTTGGAATTAGAGGAAGAAGAATCACCCACACAGCTTTCACTGTTTGCATCTTCCAAGAAGAAAACCTTGGTGATCTGTTTTGGTTTAGTATTTTGGGGCAGGCCCTTTGACACATAATACAGTTTATTATTCTATTTTTTTTCTGATTTGTCTAAAATGACCAAGGCTGGCTCTGATTATTATTTTGAGACTTTAACCAGTGCAGAAAAAAAGAACCAAGTGAAGAGTGAGGCTTTCCTTGCTTCCCACCAAATACCACAGCTTAGAAAAGAACCTTTAGCAGTCTGGAGCAGATGCTTCTAGATTTCTCTGTGTTCAACACACATGGGAAAATACACAGGAATTTACAAATACGTCAGTACTTTTTAAAAAAAGATATGTATTTATGTATCAGTGTTCTGGGTGTATATATGGTACATGCCAGAAGAAAGGCATCAGATCCTATTATAGATGGTTGTGAGGCACCATGTGATTGCTGGGAAATGAACTCAGGGCCTCTGGAAGAGCAGCCAGTGCTCTTAACCGCTGAGCCATCTCTCCGCCCTACGTGAGTACTTTTTATGTGGTCTGTGTATCCTATGCTTTTGTGGGTGTGGGCATGCATGTCCACATGGGGGCCAGTGGTTGATGTTTCCTTAATCACACTCTACCTTGTTTGTTTGAGACAGAGCCTGGAGCTTATGGATTGGGTTAAGATGGATGGCCAATGAACTCCAAGGATCTGCTTCCCTGGTGCTGGGATTCCAGATGGCCTCGGCTTAATCAACTTGTTGTATGTGAGTGCTGGGGAACCAGACTTGTGTTGCAAGTGTACAGACTGAGCTAAGCTGGGGAGCTTATCAGATAGTTCTGTTTTACTGTTTTCTTTTAATGTCAGGGCTAGGATGGGAAGTACCCACTCCTAGGTCTGTGCTGATGCAAAGGTGATATATTGGTTTGTTTGTTTGTTTGTTTGTCAACTTGACATAAACCTAGACATATCCCGGAAGAAGGAACTTCAGTTGAAGACTTTCCCCTATCAGATGGGCCCATAGACAAGTTTGTGGAACATTTTCTTGGTTAGTGATTGATGTGGGAAGGCCCAGATCACTGTTGGTACTGTCACTCCTGGGCAGATGGACCTAGAACTTTATAAGTAAGGAGGCTGAGCTGAGCATCGTGGTGCATACCTTTCATTCCAGCCCTCAGTAGGCAGAGGCATGTGGATCCCTGTGAGTTCAATGCCAGCCTGGTCTATGTATCTAGTTCTAGGCCAGGCAAGGCTACATAATGAGGTCTTGTCTAGAGGGTGGGCACATAGAGGTATGGAGGGATAGGGGAGGGGGGAGGGAGGAAGGGAGGAAAAGAGAGAGGGAGAGAGAGAGAGAGAGAGAGAGAGAGAGAGAGAGAGAGAGAGAGAGAGAGATATGAAAGCAGACAGAACAAGTCATAAACAAGCTAGTAAGCAGCACTCTCCATGGTCTCTGCTTGAGTTCCTGCCTCAGGTTTCTGCCTTAGCTTCCATCAGTAGATTATAACCTGGGATATGTAAGTCAAATAAGCCCTTTCCTTCCCAAGTTGCTTTTAGTCACAGTCATTTATCACAGCAGTTGAAACCAAACCAGGACCGTTGCCATTAGTACATCCCTAAAAGTGAGCTCATCCTTAAATGTTGTGCTGTCCCAGGATCTCTCTGAAGCACTCAGTGTGCCTTGCCTAACCCTTGTCTTTTTGCTTGGTTATCCTAGATGCCTCCCTATTTCAAAGAGCTCTCCTTGTGATTGTTATAAATCAGTTTATGGCCAAAAAGTCACCTTCGGTGCTGAAGATCTGGTGCATGTATGTGCGTGTGTCTGTGTGCATGTAGAAGCCAGAGGCCAATGCTGGGTCTTTGGTGCTGAAGGTCCAGCTCAGCACTTAAAGAGCACTGGGTTTGGTTCCCAGCACCCACATGGACAGTCTAACTCCAGTTCCAGAGGACCGGATGCCCTCTCCTGGCCTCCAGTACACAGGCATATATGCAGAAAAACTCATACAAATTTTTTGAAAGCAGTTTTTGAAAGAACAAATTGTTCAACTTAATTTCTGTTTAGTGTGAGACAAGAACAAAGATGAGTGTTTATTTAGTCTTCTTAATCCATTTTCTCAGTTTCTTATGTAATAAAATACCCAAGACTGGATAATTGGTGAATGAAAGACTTTATCTCTAAAGGGTCTGCAGGTAGGCAGTCCAAGGTCAAGATGCTCAGAGGGCCCACATCTGATGATGTACTAAGACCTCTGCTGGCCTTTCTGGGCTCCACAGGCCCTCTGTCGAGCTTCCCGGACTCATGGGTGGAGAAAGGAAGGTGCTAAGCTGAGTGAGACTATATAGATTCAGAGATTCCTGGCAAAAAGGCCGTGGTTTGGGTGAGAATGGACCCATAGGCTCATATATTTGAAATGCTTGGTCCCTAGTTGGTGGAACTGTTTTGGGAAAGATTAGGAGATTTAGCCTTGTTGGAGGAGGTGTCTCTGGGGATAAGCTTTGAGGTCTCAAAAGCCCAGCCCAGGCCCAGTCTCTCTCTCCCTCTGCCTCCAACTTATAGATAATGTGTAAGCTCTCAGCTATTGCTCCAGTGCCATGCCTGTCTGGTTGCTGCCATTTTCCCTGTCTGATGGCCATGGACTCACCTTCTGACACTGTAAGCGAGAACCCAGTTAAATATTTTCTTTTATAAGTTACCTTGCTCCTAGTGTCTCTTCACAGCAATAGAACAGTGACTAAAACAGAGGTAGAAGACACAAGGTTAGGTCTTTGGAAAGTGACAAAGGACAGCTGCCTGCAGGTGGGGATTTTTGAGAAGTGAGTACAGAGGAGAAGCAGCAGGTGTCACAGAAGGCAGGTCTGCCTTTCTCACCTGCTCCAGTCTGCTTGGAGGAGCTCACCCTTCTCCTCAGGGTGCTCTGGAGCAGTTTGTGTAATGGAGTACACCACAGGTATATTACTTTTCTTTCTGCTGTGGCAATAATGTCTGACAAAAGCAGGTTAAGGGTTTCCTCTGGCTCACAGTCTGAGGGTACCATCCATCATAGGGGGCAGAGCATTAGGGTAGGAGCATGGTCAGCTGATGGCAGATGCTGTGAGCCATGTTTGCTTCCTTTTGTTCAATCTTGGATGAGTCTTCTCTGATCTCTCAAAACATCCTCACAGATATACTCAGAGGTGTCTCCTAGGTGATTTCAATTCCATCAAGTTGACAGTGCAGATTAGCTATCACTTGGAGCCAGCACACAGCTCCAAGGCAAAGTGGCCAGAACTGGGTTACCCATGTCCGTTCATAGAACCCCACGCGGGTTCCTTGGAGTAGGAATTGTGACTCATTTTCAAACCCGCAAGAGTCTTTTTTTTTTTTTTTTCCTTTTGGGACAAGGTTTCTCTATGTATTTCCAGCTAATACAGAACTCACTATGTAGACAAGGCTGCTTTGAACTCACAGAGATTCACCTGCTTTTGCCTCCTGAGTGCTGAGATCAAAAGTATATGCCACCACACCCAGCTCCAAGAGTCTTAGTGACTAGGAGTTCTTGCGGTATGGGGTCACAAAGCATTTGGGATGTTTCCAAAGGTCAGCATGGTTGAGAAAGCACACATGCTATTTTGCAAGCAGTCTGAACCACAGCATGGGATCCTGGCCAGGAGAGTTCAGCCGCTGCTTCAGCCCAGTCCTGCAGATCCCGCTGGATGCATGCCAAACCTTTGAGGCTCACCGTCTCTTGAGTGCTTCACAGAGTCAAGATGCAAACTTGAAAACCTTATTTAAGAGTCCCTGTTGCTTCTGCTTGATATCAAGAATACTGTGATGGAAGTTTCTGGCACAGAAGTCATACAATGGGAGCTTGTCTCTAACGTCCCTAGGGAGACCCTTAGTGCAGTGATTTATGTGCCTCAATGGGTGTGTCCAGAGCTGTTCTGTGTTTCTGAGGCAGCCAGGAAGGGGAGGGGCTAGAAAACTTTGAGTTCTGGGAGGAATGCTAGAGGGCAGACAGGATACATAGAGACAAGGTCCTTGCTACATATTGAGACCAGCCCGTCTCATGCAAGTTAGGCAGCTCAGTGAGCTTTTCCACTTTTTTTTAGACTAGTTATGTCTTAGTCAGGGTTTCTATTCCTGCACAAACATCATGACCAAGATGCAAGTTGGGGAGGAAAGGGTTTATTGAGCTTACACTTCCATGCTGCTGTTCATCACCAAAGGAAGTCAGGACTGGAACTCAAGCAGGTCAGGAAGCAGGAGCTGATGCAGAGGCCATGGAGGGATGTAACTTACTGGCTTGCTTCTCCTGGCTTGCTCAGCCTGCTTTCTTATAGAGCACAAGAACACCAGCCCACAGATGGCACCACCCACAGTGGGCCCTCTTCCCTTGATCACTAATTGAGAAAATGCCTTACTGCTGGATCTCATAGAGGCATTTTCTCAACTGAAACTCCTTTCTCTGTGATAACTCCAGCTTGTGTCAGGTTTACACAAAACCAGCCAGTACAAGTTGACAGTAACTTACAGAGAAGGGAGGATGCGGTGTGCCTTTGGGGGATCATCAGAACTTCCTGAGATTTCAGACTGTAGTCCACAACGTCATCCTTCCCTTCTGCATCCCAACATTCATCAGAGCGGATTAGGGAAGAACACAGTGGCCCTGCTCATTGTGCTTCCCTCTCTCCCCTCCCTCTCCTCTTTCCCTTCTTACCCTCGACATTCTCCTTTTATCAAGGTAATTTCTTGCTATTTATTTTGTCTGACTTCAGACCACCTCTGTAGCCCAGGCTGGCCTCAGACTCACTCTGTAGCCCAGGCTGGCCTCAGACTCACTCTGTCGTCCAGGCTGGTCTTGAACTCTCAATCCTCCTTCACCAGTCTTCCACATGCTGGCATTTCTGGTTTGTGCCTCACATCTACTTGGTCCTGTCTTCCCTGGGGAGCAGAAAGTAACTTTTTCTTTCTGAAGCTGAGCTTGGAAGATGGCAAGACCGTTCATTGTGGGTTATCTTAGTTCAGTTTCCTCAGAAGCAAGCTCAGAGACAGAGGCTGTTGCTGATGCTTCTGTATGGAGTGAGATGTTCAGGGAGAACCGGGAAGAGAGCCGGGGAAGGGAGGCTGCCTCTAACAGTGGCTGCTAAGCAAGGTGTTGCTAGGGGCAACTGAAACCTCATCTCAGTGGGGTTCCTGAGGGTTAGGAGATGCCATGCTCACTGGAACGTCACCCACAGGCTAGGAAGTTACCACATCATAGATTTTAGGCTGGGCTTGTGACTCACATGTACCTGCTGGGTGTGTGTGTGTGTGTGTGTGTGTGTGTGTGTGTGTGTGTGTGTGTGTGTGTGTGTGTGTGTGTTCAGGGGTCAGCAGAAGTCCACAGGCAGAAAGGCAAGTAGAGATAAGAGCTGGCACCTGGAGTTCTGGCCTGTGTGCTATAACAGCAAGGACATAAAGGATCCATGGGCCACAGAGCATCTGTGCTGCCTCAAGGACCAGCTATCTCCATAAGGAGCAGAGCTCTGTCCCTTGCTCCCCAGCTGGTAGCTTGCCAGGCCCTGGAAAGGTAGTTCATAGCACCAGAAAGAAGCAGGCTGGGAGAGAGATTAGACTACCTCAGAAGCTGGAGGTGAACTTGAACTTGTGCTTGCTTCTGTCAAGAGATGCCCTGGGTCAGCAGGGCGTGGAAGGCTGGAGACCTATAGTTATTAGACGTAGGACAGGGCAATTTCAGAATAAACCTCACTCTACTGCAGTTAGAGGGCACAAAGAAGTGCTTGCAGCCTCCTGGGAAGACACTGTGGGACTGGCCTAGGTCAGCACAGAGAACTCAGCAGGGAACTCAGTGCTTTCAGCCAGTGGGGGACAAGACTTCCCTCAGCCAGAGTGCACTGGGACAAACTCTTATTTAGCCACCTGTGGTATACTGATGGTGGCAACAAGGGATATCGGTATCCACAGAGCCCCAGAGCTAGCATGGACCTATGACCAGTCAGGTAAAGAAGCTACTGTCCCTAGCTCTGAGGAAGCCTGTCTGAGGAGTCAGAGAGCAGGGCTTCCTAAAAGAGGTGACTCTGACTCTAACTTCAACAAAGCCCCACAGCACTGGTCTGCCTTGCAGAGCTCAACTTCAAGCTGAGTCCCAGACTAGTGTTGTTTAGAACCACAGCAAGTTAGACTAGAGAGCCCAACTGTGGGGGAAAGAAAAAAAATCTAGATGGATTGTGATGAGTGATGGAGAGACCAACTATAACCACACACAGCACGTGTGATTCTCACCGGAAATCCCCAGTGGATAAATCTGGGTCCCTGAGTGATGAGCAGGTATCTGTTCCCACTCACACCACATTAGATGTCAGAGCCACTTTGTGAGGGGTGACAGTTATGGAATTGTGGGAAAGTTTCTAAGCTCTAGTGTGCGTTCTTCTCTGTTCGGGTTTATAATCATATTACGCAAATCCATTAGACTATCTATCAGCAAAGTGTGATTTTCTGCAGTCCCTTATCCTTAAGTCATTTACCAAAATTGAAGCACTTGAGACAAGAACAGCAAGCCCTAGTTCTTACATGAGTTTGTTTGGTTAATGACACTGGCAGGAAGACTTGGAAGTCGGCCAGGATGTCACCAGGGGAGCCATCAACTAAAGGCAAGTGGGAACTCAGCTGAGCAGAGTGGGGATGAAAATCCAGACCATGGATTCAGAACAACACGTGACCTGCTGTTTCAGCAACAGCTTTAAGAGTTCAAACCGTGGCTGGCTAGAAAACTCATTTCCCTGTCCCTCTATATATACCCTCTACCTTTGCAACCTCCTTCCTTCAACCCCAAAAGAAAACAAAGACCTGTCTCACTGTGGAAGCTGTGGTGTGTCATACAGCATATCCTTTGCCCAAACTGCTCTACTTGCAAATGTTTTTTGCAATGAGTCATTGGTTTGGTTGGAGGCCTCTGTCTTCTCCTACACCATCAATACTGGATCCTCACCAGGATTCCTCTCAGATATCCTGTTGGTGCCCTGTGTCATGGAGCTCCTGCAGCTTTGGATCTGCAGGACTGGCCCCCTCACGTGCTCTAGCAGTTCATAGATGGGGTAGACATTGGGGTGGGCCAACTAAAGCCCTGGATCTCAGCTTGGGTGCTAGCTGAGTTGGTCAGCCCACCAGCTTACTTGTGCCTGTGCTAACAGGGTCAGCTCTCTCACTTGGCCCAAGTGAGGGATAGGGCCAGCTCTCCTGCCTACAGCAGCTGACAAGGAGCAAGATTGGAACTCCTGTACTCACACCATCTGGGGACAGCGCTCCTGAAGCCATGTACCATGGGTCAGCTTTCCAGCACCAACCCAGAGAGGGTAGGCCCCACTCTCCTGAGTGCCAGAACCAGTGAAGGGCAGGGCCATCTCTGCATAGTCCTGGACATCAACATGGCCTCAGTTGGCAGCCCAGACCAAGCACATCCGAATGGCCTTTGATGGTAACATGGGCCATGGACATTGACACAGACCCGTGCTGCTACAGAACCAGAACCCAGACATGGCCCTCAGAGGCAGCATGGGCTGGGACGTTACCATGGTACTCATGTCAAGCTGATCCTATCACCTTCGAGTCTCCTCCTCTCTTTAAGGTGCACAAACCATTCTACTTCTCTCTCTTTCCCATCTCTCTACTACATACTTGCTCATCATAATGGCAGGCCGGCCTCTGGGTGAGTTCTGCCTACCCCCTGCTCTGTGTGGTGGCAGGCATGTCTCTGGGTCAGGCCAAGAGCTTTTAATGGTTGACAAAGGAGGATTCACTCAATTGAGCAAAGATGAAATTAGGATTCTTGCAGTAGTGTGGTGGTGGAACTTACCTGAAAAGAAAATGGGGCTCGAGGGGCCGTAACTGAGCGGTTACACCAAGAAAGCACAGAGGCTGTAGGATCCTTGGGTCCTATGAGACTCCTCCCTCATCCTTCATTCAGGATTTTGCCCACTTGGCACATCTTAATTCAAAAGGTGCCCCCTGAGAGATGGAATAGTAACTGGGATGTAGCCAGCAAGATCCAGACAGAAAGAAGCTGATCTATGACTTGGTCCACTCAGCAAAAACTATGAGAAGCAAAATGAAAGGAAGGCAGTGTGAATGGGGGCCCTGAAGAGACAGAGGCTTGTGTAAATCTCGGTGTGAATAGAACTCACTCCGTATAAGCAGGTGAGACACATGTGCACTGGCACACCGGTGTTCCGTCTCTTGTTAGGTGTGACTGGGGTACTGGGGTGACATCTTGTCAGATTAAGCGATACTTCTCTTTATAGTCTTCATTTCATGTGGGACAGGAGATGATTCTTTCTACCTCCATCCTTGGCTCATGAATGAGGTACCTAGAGCAGTCAGACAGACAGGACAAAGACATACAGACTGATGTAGCATAGGTCTCGTGTGATATGGGAGCCTTCAGAATCTAAAGAAATGGGTAAAGCTTGTATTTTTGTTCTAAATTCAACAACTATGGACAGTCACAAATAAACTACTTGTTAGAGTAGGTCAGGTCCAATGGTAATGAACTTGGGAGACTAGAGGGGCCTGTCTGTTCAGGTGCTTCTTTGAGATCAGCCCTTCCTTCCCTCTGGGTACAGGGAAGAGGCCTCTTACAAGAGGGGCCTGTGCCTGTTTACGGGAAAATCATCACATGCTTCTGTGACCTGCTTCAGAAAAACCATAGAAGGGTAGAGGGGCTCTTCTGTTTCTATGCTTCCTCACATGCTCAGGGTCCCTGTTTGGCATGTTACATCTTGAACCATACTCTCTGCCCAATGCCACCCATACTCTCTCTCTACAACACTTGATGTGTGTATGGGGGGGGGCATGTTTATCATGTGTGTATGGAGATCAGGGGCAGCCTCAGTGTCACCTTCAGGAATGCTGACACTTTTGAGATAGTATCTCTTGTTGGCCCGGAGCTCACTAATTAGGTCAGACTAGCTGTTCAGTGGGCCTCAGAGATCCACCCATCTCAGCCTCCTCAGAACTGGGATCATCTTGCATTGTTTTTACATGGATTCTGGGAATTGAGAATTCAGGTTCTCATACTTGCAAGGCAAGGACTTTACTTACGGAGCCCCCTTTAACTCCTCCAATAGAAGCCTTGCGTGGTGAAGAAGGCGTTTGTCTCATTCCCAGCAGGTCTTTCTTGCCCTGTACTCTACACCTGGCCTGGGGAAGGTACTATGTAAATATCAGTTGAACAAATTCATGAAGCATTTGAGTAAGATGTCCCTGTAAGCACAGTGTCAAAGACCAGAGACACAGCAGGAATACTCTGGGGATGTGGTTTCTGAAATTGGATGGCCTCGAAGTACAAAGGGCTACACACATAAGGCAGATTTGTTAGAGCCATTTATGAAATCTGGCCGTGCTTGACCAGAGGGAGACGAAAGCCACCCTCTGGGGAGGATTCCTGCCTGATCTTGCACCATGGGCAGCCAGCCACATAGTGGCAGGAACTCAGCACTCAGCAGCTGGAAACCACAGGGGGTTTATGCCAGGATCTTGAGGGCATGGCCTATAGCATTGGAAGGTACACTCTGGTGTTATTTAACAAAGTAACCATGGGCATGTTGCTAACCTTTTCGAATGTCCTATAAAGGGCATCAACATACACCTACCAACATGGATTTGGATAAAGCTAATGAGAACCTCAGGCCTGAGAAGTTGTCTTTCATAAACTCCCACCTACCCCCCCCCCCAGCTCATTCTGAAGTGTGCCTTCTGGAACTAGTCTCGTTGAGAATCTGTGCTCTGTTGGTATACTTGACACACAGTTCAAGAGTGTTTGCTGAAACAGTCTGAGTGCCCCTTTGCTGAAAGGTCCACATGAAAGGTCTGTCCAACCTTTAGATATTATAAAATGACATTGCGAGTGTCATGCTCAAGAGCTCTGTAATTGGGTAACAAAACTAATCTCTTAATGTGTTAGCTAAGTATATGACTTCATGTTGGTATCAGTTGTCAACCTGACACAAACCTAGAGTCACCTAGGAAGAGGGAACTTCATTTGAGAAGATTGGCTGGTGGGTGTGTCTGTGGGGCATTTTTAAAAATTGCTAATTGCTATAGGAGGGCCCAGGCCACTGTGGGTGTCACCATCCCTAGGCAGGTGGGTCTGGGGTGTATATGTAAAAGATGACTGAGCATGTTAGAAATCAGCATTATTTGTTGGTTTCTCCTTCAGGTTCCTGCCTTTGAGTTTTTGCCATGGCTTCTCTCATGATGGACTGTAGCCTGTAACCCAGATAAACACTTCCCTCTCACTATTAGTTTTGGTCAGTGTTGGTCACAGCAACAGAAAAGCCAAGTAAAACAACCGGGCTGCATTTATAACTATCCTGGGGCACATGTGACCTTCACTACAGGTTAGACATGCCTGGTAGGAACAGAGCTATTTGAGATTTCCTTTTGAATATTTGTATTTTCATAAGATATTCTATGGAGGGAACCCAAGTCTATTTGTGAAATTCATTTGTATTTCATCTGTATGCACAGAGCTAGGAGGTAATTTTCTTTTTTCTTTTTTTTATTGTTTTGTTTTATTTTTATTTTTTGATACTTTACATTTCCAATGTTCCCCCTTTCTAGGTCTCCTCTTTGGAAACCCCCTATCTTCTTCCCCGCCTCTATGAGGGTATTCCACCTCCCACCTACCCACCCACCCACTCCTGTATGCCCACCTTGACATTCCCCTTTACTGGGGCTAGGAGATAATTTTCTACAACATTCTGTGTGCCCGTACCTTCACCTGCCTGAGGTCTGATGTGGAACATTTCCCATGTGTTCTTGTCAGTGTTTAGGACGTTTTGGTCATAGAGTATTTTTGGTTTTGGAATCAGGATTGCTCAGCTTGCATCCAAAATTGTCTCAGAAGGCTGGGTATGTTGCTCAGTTGGGAGGGTGTTTGATTGACATGTGAAAACGAGGGGTTCAATCCCCATCATCTCATAAACAGGGTACAGTGGCAAACACTTGTAATGTTTGCACTGGGGAAATAGAGACAGAAGAATGAGATGTTCAGGGTTGCCCTTAACTGTTTGGTAAGGTGGAGGTCAGACTGGGCTGCAGGATACCCCTGTCTTAACGAGCAAGGAAACACAATAGCAACAGCAAAAACTCACCTTAGAAAGTTCTCTGGGATGACAGTCACAAGGGGACAGCTATGCTTCCACACATGCAGACAGACAATATTTACCAAGGCCTACCATGCCTCACTGACTGACCCTGGATGAAGCAGGACATGAAGCTCCAACTCTGTGCAAGGAATGTTGTCCTGAAAGAAGGTTGAGGCTACAGATTAGCTCCATGCCCCAGCCTTGAGTCCAGCTTCTCACACATCAGGCTGGGGGCTTTGATGTCTCTTCTATCTGTATCCTTCCTCTCCTGTCTTACTTATAGGCATGAAGTGGACTCTGGAGTTGTAAAAAGGCAAAGTTCTCCCTGACCTGAAGATCACTGGGGACCTGTTGTGTCCTGGGAACATGCCCCAATTGTCCACACAGCTCCTAATGCTGCTAAATACCACACAGGACTCTCGGTTTCCCCAGATGTTAACCATTTCTCTTCTCTTTCACCCCATAAGATATTTAAGCCTCTTTCTGAAATGTTCTATGAATTTTTAAAGACATCAACACTCTCTGTTTCTACTTTGATTGCTAGGTCTGAGAAACCTGGAGGGGAACCAAATCACTATCTGTGGCTCTGAGCACAGCTAGGGGTCTTTCTGGACTTTTCTGGAGCTGGAAGAGTCAACTCTCACAGGAAAGACCATCTCTCCTCAGATCCTTGGCTTCTTTATCCCTGGCCCTACCGGGCCCTGTGTTCTCTAGAGTGGAGGCCTGGTGGCTTTATGTCATCAGAGCTGCATGGGGTAGGGTCTCCTCACTCCAGTGTAGGCTGACCTAAGGCATTCAGATGTCTTTTTTGAGAGCTTCTCTGGCTTCCCTCCTCAGACCTGATACAGGTTAGCGACATTCCAGGGTGTTGATCCCCACTCAAGTCCTTAGTAATTCTTTGCCATGGCTGATGGGCTCGGTGGAATTCTAGGAAGGAACCAAGTAGGCTGAGACAAGACAAAGGGAGAAAGACAAGCAGAGAATCAAGCTAGTGGGATCCTCTGACAGGGTGCTTACAGGGAGACGTCTATAATAGGGTGGTGACAAAGGGCAGGGCCAGGCATGGTGTGCAGGCATCAGGATGGCAGCCAGCCTGCCTGGGGAGTAGGTCAGGATTCTCTGAGGAAGCAAGAGGGGAATAAATTGAATGAGGATAACAGAGGACCAGGGAGGCAAAGAGACTGCTAGGCTGTAGGGGAAGAATGTGAGCAAAGGTCCCAAGTCAAGCCATTTCCTGATGTTCCCAGGATAACTGAAAAGGAAATCTGTAGTGGTAGCCTCAACATGAAACTGGTGGGATAGTATGACCCATTTATGAATTTAACTTATTTGTGTTTGTGTATGTGCGTGGGGGGGGGCAGGACAGATGGATGGACAGACAGACAGACATAGTCGGAGGTCAATCTTGGGTGTTTTTCCTCAGGAGTCATCAATCTCAGTTTTTGAAACTGTCTCCCAGTGACTTGGAACTTGCCAAGCAGGCTTCAGTTGCTTAATGAGCCCCAGGGACCCTCTTAGTTCGATTTCCTTTGTGCTGGGATTACAAGTATATATAGTAAAACACAGAAATTTTTTTTAACGTGGGGACTGGGGATTGAACTCAGCTCTCTCCTGCTTATAAGGCAAGCATCTTGGGACTGAGCTATCTCCCCAACCCATCCTCAGCAAAGTATTTAGTGTCTTTTCTACCCTTTTGTGGTAGTGGTAATTTTTGCAGTGCTGGGAATTGAACTCAGGGCTTCATGGCTGTGAGGCAAGTGCTCTGCCACTGAGCTACACACCCCCAGCTCATTACACCACACTTTGGCATATACCTACTCTCCCTTCCCCTTTATAGAATAGGCTGCTTCCTGACTCTATTCAGTTGAGGTTTGCACTTTGTGACTGATGTTGGGGTTGAGCAACTATGCCCTGAGCATAGTTGCATGCATTGGAGCAGCTGCATGTGGCTTCTGCAGTTTCTGTCTTTCACCACAGGAAGAGAAGAAGTTCTGGTTAGCAGGTGTCAGGAACAGGCATGCTCTTGGTCCTCAGCCTAAAGTTCAATTTCACAGTCAATGCCAATGGCCAGCATTTATATTACCCTCTCAGGCTGGTTACACAGCACTGTTCTGCTCATGGCTGGCTAGTGTAAGTACACCAAGCCAGGAGTGATGGCACATGCCCATGGCCCCAGCACTTGGGAGTCTGAGGCAGTAGGATCATGAGTTTGAGGCCTCACTGGACTATATAGCCAGAACCTGTGTCAATACAGTGTTAGCAAGACGACAAGTGGTCAGGAGATGGATCGTGGGCAGGTTGTGAATGGAGGACAGTACCAGGTTCTCTGAGAAGAGGTGGCCTCCTGCTCGGGTTGGCTGGTGTGGGCCTCTTCTAGGCAGGTATTCAATTGATCTGCAGAGATGTTGGCGGAGGGTTAAAAAGAAGCTCAAAGACGCTCTGTTGTTTGCCGGCAAGACAGGTTGCTGACACATGCTTCTGATGCTCTGATCCTGAGCTGGCCTTCCCTGTTGGTCTCTAGAGGGCTCTGATCAGAACCTCCTTTTGCAGGGACTTTGGGGACCAAGATTCTAGGATGGTAGGAGTGGAAGTAAATATGTTGACATTTGACATAGGCAGATGGAGCAGGAAGAGTACCTGTTTTCCCAGCCATGGCAGGAGCAGATACATCTGCCCCCAGCTTCTGACCATGGCCTCATGGGACACAAAAATCCTCACAGGAGGGTAGCTTGATAATTGAAGCAAGTGTCCTCTAAGGGAATCACTGGGCTGAGCAGGAATCTTAGGTATGGGGAAGAGAGGATTTCTTGGGCTGGTCTAGAATATGCCCAATAGATCAAGGTGACAAAGTCAGGGTGGGTCTGAGTGGGCAACAGGCCCTGGCATGGTCACAGCTTAGATGTCTATAAGAATAGTTGAGGAAAGCCAGTTGACAGACTTCATGTCTGTTGTCATTTAGAGAAATATTTTGTGGCCGACTGATAGTCATTGCTCTACAAGAAGCCTCTTTCTCTGCATCCCCAAGCCACGGCTGACTCATGGAGCCAAAGGATGCTGGGATGTCACACTTGATATTTCAGTTAGGAGTGAGAGGAGGGGAGTAGAGGAGGGAAGGAGTGAAGAGGAGGGATGAGAAGGGAAGGGGAGAAGGAAATAGGAAGGGAAGGAGAGGGAGGGAGAAATACAGACCAAAGCATGAGAGACTGGGAAGGAGAATGAGAGGGAAGAGGAGAAGTGGAAGAGAAAAGGAGATAGTGGGGGAAGAAGAAGAGAATGGGAGGAGAGAGGGGAGAGGGAGAAAAAAGAGAGGGATGAAGGAGAAATGGTCAGTAAAAGAAAGAGAGTCAGAGAGAAAGGAAGAGATGGGAGAGAGATGATTGATTGGTTGGTTGGTTGGTTGGTTGGTTGGTTGGTTGGTTGGTTGGTTGGTTGGTTGATTGTGGCCTGTTCCATTGATGGCATCATTTATCACTATGCATGGACTCTCACCTCCCCAGGCTGGGCCCTGCCTCATGTTTTTAGGCAGTCCTGTCCCTTTTTTACCTGAGTTATAGGTGCTCTTCTTAGGCTCGAGAGACAGGAAGGGGAGGCCCAGATGCTCACTGGCGCGGGACCATCTGGGTCATATATAGTCTTAGGTCCTTAGTAGGAAGCTTTAAGGTGTTTGCCAGCTTCTCCTCCTCTTAGCCAAGCAACAGTTATTTATTGGTCACCTACTGTTTGTTTCCTTTCCACTGGAGCCACGGGTGCCAGTGCACAGCCATGGGTGGAACAACACTTCCAGCATATCTGGTGCCATAGCAGGGCTCAGGAGGGCTGTTGTGCCAGGGCAGTCTGGCTCTGTGGTGGCTGGTATTGACTGCTGTAGCCTGCATGGCTATTCACTGACTGAAGCCTATAAAGTTGATAAGCATGTGCTGAACAAGTCTGTACACCTCCCGTGGGTGGTCACAGCTGATCTGATGGGCATTGGGGGACAGCATGTTAAGCTTGGGAAAGTTCTTACAACGTGATGGGGGTGGGAGGGCAGCACGTTAAGCTCAGGGGACAGTTCTCAATGAGATGCTCAGAGTAAAAAGTTGGCACTAATCTGATGCCTATCTCAACAGAAGCAGATCACAAGACTGACTCAAGAGTAATGGTCACTGGGCCCTGAGCCCTACTTCCCCCAGGGGCAAAAGGAGGAGAACACAGTGGCCTTCGGTCCCAGCCAGATGCCCCTGTGGACAGGACGAGCTCAATCCCATGGAGGAAGCTCTCTGAGATGCTCTCCCGGTTATAAGGGGACTGTGGATACACACTCTGCCATACCTATCCTTGCTCACCAGTCAGCGATGTCTGTGAAGCACAAGCCCTCCCCTTCTGAATTCATAGGCAGTGAGGTGTCCTGCATGTGCAGAGCTAATTGTGACATTTGTCAGGAGAATGTGGATATAGTCATACAATTCTGTGAAAATATCTTTGGGCCCCCAGTGACAGAACCTTTGGCAGTCCTCACCGCAAAGTCAATGTACTTTGAAAATATTTAGGAATATGTACTTAGCCTGCTACCCTACTGTGTGCTTGCCCTGCTTAAGTTTCTCCTGCCTATAAGAGAACAATTTAACCAATGTTACTTGCCTTGGGTCTCCCATGGGGACATTTTTTCACAACCTAAGCTAATGCATAGCTTTAATCTCAAGTTATGTGCCTACCCATGCCCCTGATCCAGGGTAATGTATGTTTGCAAGTGTATGTAGTGACGAAGGCAGCCAACAGGTTGGAAGCGATATGATATAACAAACGTCTACCATAAATGTTGGAAGCAACCTGATCAAGCTTGCTAATGTATGCTTGCAGTACCGAGTGCTTCTGGGTCACCTGGAGTCTGTAAAGTTAAATTTACCCTTGTAAAACCCAGCTAACGCCTTCCATAAAGAATGTCATATACCTTTCCCATACCTCATTTTCTGTGCTATTCAATAAATACAGAGCAAAGCCCTTTGCTAGGGACAGATAGACATAGGGACAGTCAGACATCAGGCAGCATCCAGGCACGTACAGGCACAGGTATGTTTAATAGACTACAGATAGCCCAGTAGCCACAGAAAGCAGAAAGAACATAGAGAGGTAAAGAATTGAAATTTGGACTCACCCTTAGTCAAATTAATCCAAGAGGAAGTCTGTGTTTTCATTCCTTACGGTGACACTGATGTGTTTTGGTGCCTCTGGGAGATCTTTAATTCGAGATGAGGGATGTGGTATGGCTGGCAGAGTCTGGCCACCCATAGTGGGCTGATGACACATATCCCATCATATCCTTTCTGGCGAAGGAGGCAGAGGCACGTTCATTGACAAGGATATGACCATCAGCTGTCACAGGAACGAGAGCAGCAGAGAAGATGGAGCAGAGTTAGGTCACATGGCTGCTTTGATTGTGTGTGTGTGTGTGTGTGTGTGTGTGTGTGTGTGTGTGTGTGTGTGTGTGTGTGGCCCAGGGTGAGGGTAAGCAAGCAGAACAGTTGCTACATAGGCAGATCTCAAAGGCTGTAAAAGCCTTAGTCACTATGTGGTGGCTTAAAACAGTGGCCCCCAGAGGCTCAGGTGTTTGAATACTTGGTCCCCAGTTGGTAGCACTGTTTGGGAGGTGTGACCTTGCTAGAGGAAGCATGACACTGGGGGTGGGCATTGGGGTTTCAGAGCCTCTGTTGTTCACTTTCTGCTTCCTGCCTGCAGTGAGAATATATTTTCCCTTGGCTGCTCTAGCTGCTATGCTTTCTTACTCTGGTGATCATGGGGGTCATCCTTTTGGAAACATTAAGCCAAATAAACCTTTCCTTCCAAGTTGCCTTGGTCAGGGTATTTTATAACAGCAAAAGAAACCCTAACTAATACACATGGCTGGAAATGTTGCTCAGCGGTAGAGCATTTGCCTGGGATGCACGGGCTGGGGTCCAGCCCCACCCCCAGTACTATGAAACAGTGACAAAAACATCAGTCACCAAGTTTAATGTTATGTCAAAACAGTCCTTAAACTAACTCGCTCTCTCTTTTTCTCTCTGTCTCTGTGTCTCTGTCTCTGTGTCTCTGTCTCTGTGTCTCTGTCTCTGTCTCTGTCTCTCTCTCTCTCTCTCCTCCCTACCTCCCTCACTCCCTCCACAAGATGGTTCAGCGAGAAAAGATGTCTGCCTCCAATCCTGGTGACCTCAGTTTTATCCCTGAGACCCATCATCTGGTTGAAGGGAGAGTCAGCTTCCACAAGTTGTCCTCTGAGCTCCATAAGTGTGCTGTGGCATATGTGTAGCCAAACACATCCAAAATAAAATCAACACAAGTGCAAAACTTCTTCACAAGGAAATAAAAAAAGATTGAAATAAGGTCAGGGACTAGCCTTACATGGGCACAGTTGGCCCTCATTCAGCCACCCCAGTGCTGGTAGACTCAGTTAAAGTGTGTGTGTGTGTGTGTGTGTGTGTGTGTGTGTGTGTGTGTGTGTGTGTGTGTGTGTGTGTGTGATTGTGTTGTGCAGGTGTATGCATATTGAGGCTCAGCTGTCGTTCCACAGGTGCTGCTCCCTTTTCCTCAGAGACAGGGCCTTTCATTCATCTGGAGACTAAGTAGGCTAGTGGCCTAGTCATCAATGTAGCTGACCTGTTCAGGGATCTGTGTGTTTTCACCTCCCAGCCCCATGCTTCCGTGCCCACCTCCTTATGTGCGGGCTATGGGGATCCAACTCAGGCCCTCACACTCACTAGACAAGCACTTTGCTAACTGGGCCATTGTAGGAGGAACAGCAGTGGCCACCTCTTTGTAAACACTGAGGCTGCACAGCTGCAAAGGCATCTCCTGCAGGAGGACCTAATTGAAGACTACCTGAGAGACCAAAAGTGCTGATGCAGACAATGCCAGCCAATCAGGAACTGCTGTTTAGAAGAGACACTTTCTTGGGACCAATGGGACGTGGGTGGAGGGTATTAAAGGAGCTTGCAGCAGCCTGTGATGTTTCCCAGAGTCTGTGTCATTGACTGCAACACTTCACCTCCAACCCCCAAGGGCAGGTAGGGTCAGGCAGCGAGTAGTCCAGGGCACAGGTAGCAGGCCGTCTCCTCAGCCCCTCCTGAAATATTTGATCAGTCAAGAAAAAAAAGACAGTCAGTCAGACTGACTGACTTCTTCTAGAGCTCCAGTCTCCTAGTCTTTTCCTTGGCCATTTCCAGCCACACTGACCTTGGAGTCCGAGAAATCCAACCTAGAAGGGGCAGCTCCTCCTCTCACCCCCTGCCCTTCCTTTCACCTCCCAATCCTACATTTCCACCACGCTCCCCCCATCTTCCCCCCTGGCAAGGCAAAGCTTTCCCCCAGAAGCCCATAGCCATTTGTAGGCTTCATGAATGGGTTCCAGAAGAAGCCAGCTAAAGCTTTTAGCAACTGAGACTCTGGCTTCCTGGCCCTGATCAGGAGTGGCCAGCCAACTGCTCATGTTATTTCATAGGCCTCTGGGGTCAGGTTGACCTGACCAGGCTCCAAGAGCACAGAGCCAATCACCAAGTAATCCAAGCCAGCTCGTTGAAGCTCAGCCATGATGACCCTTGTCTCTCAGACACTGGGGCCCATGCCAAGCACTGTCCTCAGTGGAGTGTGCATGCTGCAGGTCTGGCAGCTGGCCCCTTTCCCAGCAGGGATCCAGTGCCAGGCAGATGCATGCTGTAGCTCAGTATTAGGATGTGGTACTGGCAAATGTACCCAAGCAAGCTGGAGAAAGCTGACCTCCATCACCACTTTGCTTGGGGAGACAGAGTCTCCCATTGCTTTGGCGGAAACCAAAAGGAGGAATGAGATTCTTTTTCATTGAAAGATACCATGGATTGCTGAGGGGCACTTTTTCTTGGGGGAAGTGCTGGCTCACACCAGCCTGAACAAAATGTCCCCAGTGTGACAGAGTCATTGACCACAGTGTGGATTCTATAGCTAGCACTTAGATGGGTCTGAACCGTTTTGGGTTTTTTCCATAGAAATTTAAGGCACAGGGACATGTTTTCCAGCCCAGGGGATTCCAATAGGGCGCTGATATGGTGGTGGCTTTCTTTGTCTTCGTTGTCACTGTGGCTTCTTGTCCCTTCTCTCTGATGAACAGCAAGAGCTCACCAAGGCAGAAGGACAGAGGACAGATGGGGAATTCTTCAACACTCTCAAGAGAGCATTAGTATTTCTCCAGAAACAGAACAAGCCAGAGGAATGCCCCATGGCTTGGATGCTTTTGTCCATGGGCATGTGAGGCCTTTACAAGATGGAGACTTGGCACACTGGTCATGAGTAGATGGCTTAATGTAGCTCTTAACTGAGCTGGTGGCCTTAGACAAATGATCTAACCTCTTTGAGACCCAGTTTCTTCAGCCATGGATGAAATGGAACAATGCCTACCACACACCCTTTCTGTGGCAGCTGAATGAGGCTGTCTCCTGGTGTCACAGTATCTGACAAAGAGTAAGTGCTTAATAAAAGCTGTCTTTCACAATTACTAATGGAAAATCCAGCCTGGAAACTCCACAGTAAATGTCTTTCTGTTCTCCCGAGGGCTTCTCCAGCAAGCCCATAACTCTGGGTCCTGGTGAAACACCTGCAGTAAACGTTTACAAGTGTGATGCATGGACCGCATTCTGAGCCCGTGGAGGATGGAGGGGGGGCTGAAGATGGATAGCTCCTTACCCCAAATCCCAGCCCCATTTGCCACCCTCTGCTCAGCTCACCTCCCTTCTCGCTACTGGCTGTGTCCTGGCCCCTGACAAGCCGCCTCCCCAGAGGAAGGTGCATAGCAAGTGTTGAACAATTGCCATCCATTGTTCATGGATGGGAAGGCTTTATGTGGGAAGCTGCTATAGTCTACTATGGGTTGAGTATCTCACCCAGAGGTTTGTGTGCTGGGCTGCTAAGACCCTCAGGTGGGGTCTTGTCCTGAAATCATCAGCCACCATCTTTGGCAGGGATTAGTGTTGGCCTCACTGAGTGAGTTCTCTTCATGAGCAGAAGATCATATAGCAAAGTGATTCTACCCGTGTACCTAGTTCCATATACAGTGGTTGTTCTCTTTCCCTTTTTTGCCATGGTTAAAGCAGTCAAAGGGCCTCTGGCTAGGAGGCCAGTACCATACTGTAGATGCTATCCAGTCACCAGAATTATAAGTTGTATAAATCTGTCCCTCCCTTTCTCTTTCTCTCTCTCCCCCTTCTCCTCCCCATCTCTCTTTACCTTCCCATCTCCCCTTCCCCCTCATTTCTCTGGGATTGGGTTTCTCTGTGCAACAGCCCTATCTGTCCTGGAACTCTGTAGATCAAGATGGCCTTGAACTCTCAGAGATTTGCCTGCCTCTGCCTCCTGAGTCTGTGACTAAAGGCACGCACCACCATGCCTGGTACAAATCGTTTTAATTTTGTAAGTTCCCAGCCTGGGGCCTTTTGTTACAGCAACTGGGAAGGGACTAATACAAATGTTTGCAGTAAGCATTGGTTGGGAAGTGGGGCATTGAAGCAGAGGCAAAGCGGCAGGAGTGAGTGTACCTGTGGGACAGCTGGGCTCTGTCTTAGTAATACCGTCCAGAAGATCCCAGAGCAGCCTTATCGAAGAGGAAGAAAGCTTGGAGCTGAGCCACTTAATTCTGGTAATCACAGCTGAGAAAGGCTCTCCAGACATATGTATCCTGTGTCTGAGCCAGAGGTGATTAGATCTGGGAAGCCATCAGCTGTAGAAAGTAAGTACAAAGACAAGGCTGGTGATTGACAGGGCTGGTCGCATCTTCCTAACACTGCATATGAACAGGTAGATTCTGTATTACTGTGCTGTCTCAGGAGTGTGCTTCCTGTGCTCAGGACTGTGTGATTTCAAGTGCCCAGACACAGATATCTCCTAACTAACTGGGCCCCCAAAGACATTGGGAGCACATTCGAGTGCTTTCTCCTTTTGAGGAATCAACGGAATGGGCAGACGTGGCTTCTGCACAGCAAGCCTGAGCTGAGAACATCAGATTATCTCCCCTGAGCAGTGCAGAGTCCCTGCTTTGGGGAAAGACTGAGCTGACATCTGGAGAGGGAAACCACGGGATAGATGCTGCTGTCCTGTGGGCACTGGGGCTGTGATCCCTGACACCACAATCTGGGCTTTTCTGTGCCCCTACCCCTACTCCTGCCCCCGCCCCTCCTCTCTGTGTCACTTCTCATCTTGTTTATTGATACAGGGTTTCTCAGTGAACCTGGAACTCACTGATTCAGCTAGGCTGGCTGGTCAGCAAACCCATGGATATGCCTGTTTATTTCTGCAGCTATGGGATGCATCACCATGATGAGCTGTTTAAAATGTAGGTTCTGGGGACTGAACTCAGGTCCTAGTGCATGTAAGGCAAGAACTTTATTGATTGATCTATCTCCTCAGACTGCATTTTGTTTTTTTGCTTTTTTTAACTTTCTAGCTGACATGTCTTGAGCTGCTTCTGCAAACAGGGCACTAGCTCAGCAGTCTTCATATTGACCATGCTAATAGCTGAGAGGCCTTACTCCAGAGAAGACCACAAACGTAGCTAGCAATACTGCAGTTGTACTCAAGGCTGCCTTACTTCAGAACCCACACCCACATGTTGCTCAAGTTCTTTGTAATCTGGAGACGTGTGTGCAGTGATATGGTGGTAAACTGGCTCCCTAGGGGTGGGATGAGAATAGTCCCAAGGTAGCTCACAGTCATTGTGTCAGTATAAACCATCTCACTATGGCCAAATCCAAGCTTCCAAGGTTTACTGACCAACTTGCTACATTCCTAGTTATTGGCCAGTTGCATTTCATAAGCCAATGTACCCGCTCCCAGCACCCTGGTGATACCACCGTATTAGAGGGCTTTATCACTAAGCTTTCTATAATTGGGATGGCATCTATTTCCTTAACATTCCATGCCTCCACTCTTGCTTCACAGCGCTAGAATTCTAAGACCCTGGTATTTCCTCATTCAACATATCGGATGTGACTAGAAGGCGTGGGAGAGAGGAGGTGCTAAAGGCCCAGGGCCAGGCTTCCTTACACAGTTTTCCCTAGAAGCAAGCCTGGGGGCGAAGGTTTGAAGGATGCTTTATGAATATCCTTCGGGGAGCTGGTGACAGAGTGGTGGGGAAGGGCAATAGGCACGAAAAGAGAGCCAAGGAAAGTATGGCCCAAACCCTACGGAGGGTACCTGTGATGCAGTCCTATAGGGTCACTGTGGAGTGCCTGGGGTGGCCTAATGAGGGGTGACATGATGAAGTGCTTCCACTTGTTTTGCCAATACTTCTGTGTTCAGGGCCATCTCCAGAGGGGCAGGGGCTTCCAGATGGAGGCAGGCAGAGCAGGTTTCAGCTGTGTGAGTGGCTAATGAAGACCAGGTGCAGGGTGGTGAGCGCCAAAGCAAGTCAGGAGCTGGGGGTACAGGCAGGCTACAGTTCCCTTCCCAGCATTTTCAAGCAGCTCCTGCCTTCCAGGAGCCAGGGCTTGTCTGTGGGAGGAATCCCAGCTCTCTAGGCTGTGGATAGGTCTATAGAAATGGTCTAAAGAAAAATGGGGTCATAGGAGAAAGATGTTAGAATAAAGAGTGGGGCTCATGAAGGCATTGTCAACTTTTGGTAGCCACCAAATCTTAATGTATATTGGCAACGATCCAGTGCTCTCAGATCTTGGAGTTAAACCACATTAGGTATTTGAAGATATACAGGTAACTCAGTGAGTGATAACTCATGGGTATGCAAACCAGCTCACCAAGCTCATGACCCAAGCTCCAGGCATTATAAATATGCAGTATCAGAGATCTGAGGACTTTCATACTTTGGATTACTAGAAAGTCTACTAGAACCAGAGGTCTGAGTTTAAAATTGTCCCTACCACCTAGCTAGCTGTGGGTCCTTGGGCAAGTAACTAAGCCTCTTGTGTGCAAGTGTCCCCATCTGCAGAGTGGAAATGGTGTTGTAGACTCAGGCTTCATATGCAGAGTGAGTGGAAATGAGCTGATGAGTCTTAATAGTTGTCTAGCATGGTCTTTGCATATGCTTAGTTGGTAACTGTCTCAGTCAGGGTTTCTGTTCCTGCACAAACATCATGACCAAGATGCAAGTTGGGGAGGAAAGGGTTTATTCAGCTTACACTTCCACATTGCTGTTCATCACCAAAGGAAGTCAGGACTGGAACTCAAGCAGGTCAGGAAGCAGGAGCTGATGCAGAGGCCAGGGAGGGATGCTGCTTACTGGCTTGCTTCCCCTGGTTTGCTCAGCTTGCCTTCTTATAGAACCCAGGACTACCAGTTCACAGATGGTACCACCCACAAGGGGCCCTCCCCCCTTGATCACTAATTGAGAAAATGCCTTACAGCTGGATCTCATGGAGGCATTTCCTCAAGGGAGATTCCTTTCTCTGTGATAACTCCAGCTTGTGTCAAGTTGTCACACAAAACTAGCCAGTACAGTAACATAGTAACTACTAATATTATATGTTATGTTTGACATGAATGGAGGTCCTTGATATTGTTGTAAGTGAAAAGGTAAGCTTATATACAAAATAGGTTAACTAGATGGTCTCAGACTTTCTTGGAATTCTTTATGTTTGAAAATGACATGTGCCTAAAGACTTTGTTTTAGAAACATTGGCTTAAAAATTTGATAATTTATTATGATTGCAATATAAGCCTATCACATAAATATGCATTTTATGGAAATAACTATATTTTGAATAACTTCATAAAAGTCTTGTTTCACGTTTTTGCCACCTTCCCCCAGCATCTCTTTTAACTGAAGGCAGTCTCGTATCTATTCTGCGTTTACTTTATTGGGACTTCAACATAGCAGAGCAGACAGTTCATTGATAATATTTCAGATTTCATATCATAACTTGCCATCTGACACTTGGGGCCTGGGGATGTGGCTCATTTGGTAGAGTTTTTGCCCAACTCGTTCCATCCTCAGCACTACATAATCTGGGCATGGCACACACACCTGTATTTGTAATCCCAGCACTTGGGAGGCAGAGGGAGGCAGGGGGAGGCAGGGGGATCAAGAGTTTAAGTTTATCCTCACCTACACAGAGGGCCTCAGGCCACCCCAGGCTACATGAGAGCCAGCCTGATAATAATACAAAACACCAAGCAAACAAAGATCCAAAACAAATAGAGCCCTAATACATGGTGAGTTTTAGTGGTGTATTGAGACTGTCTGCAAATTTTCTCAAGAGGCTATTAAAATTCTCTTCTCTTTACCAGTTGTAGAAACTGGATTTTTCTTTCTGTTTCCAAGCAAAAATAGTCAGTCTACCATAATAAGTCAGCTGCAGAGCAGGTGTAGTGGAACAGAGGGGTATGTATGCTAGGAGGGTCGAGTGACACTATGGGCCACGTTGGCTATGGAGAGCTCCAGAGATCTGTTCTGAGGGGCCAAAGAGGAGAATGGAGCAGAGATATGAAAGGGTCCTGACAGCCAAAGAGATGGAGGAGAAGGAGGAGGGGGAACAGGAGGAGAAGGAGGAGGAGGAGGGGGAGGAGCAGGAGGAGGAGGAGGGGGAGGAGCAGGAGGGGCAGGAGGAGGAAGAGGAGGAGGAGGAGCTGCAGCCCACTGTTTCCTGCCAACTCCCTGCTGCCAGCACCCACCCCCAGTGAAGAACCTCAGTGTTGAGAGAGTTGGCTATGTGAATCGTCACCAATGATTTCCCTCTTCCCATGGCCATTCCTTCACTGCAGTCTGCACCACACAAGTGATTCCTGACTAAGATAGCTCCATAGGAGAGCAGGGCCTGGCTCCTTGGGTGAGTAGCCAAGCCTGGCTGAGTCTGGATTCTTGCCAGATATGCAGGGTGCAGGATGCTGGGAGGTGGGAAAGAGACACAGTCCCTGCTTTCTGGAGTCAGAGAGGTCAGGAGGAGTCCCCCTGCAGGGAGAAGCTGGGAGGGGCTCCAAAAAGGAGAGGGGTTTGGGAGGCAGAGCCCTCAGGGCGGCTCCCATAGGCTCTGTTACAAACAGCAAGCAGAGGGCTGGAGGATGCCAGTGTTCTAACCTTGAGTCTGCCAGAGCCTAACCGTGTGATGCTCTATGGTTTTTTGTTTTTGTTTTTTTTTTTAATTTCCCAAACCTTTATTTTCTATTCTGTGACACGGGGACGATCACTTTCAATGTGAGATGGCACCTAGAAAATTTGGATATTTGTCATCTGTTCTCTTATCTTTATATATACTGATTGTATTTACCACCCCGGACACTCCCACACTCCTCGTAGATCCACCCCTACCCTTCCTGTCCACCTGACTTCATTCAGCTATTGTTATTGTGGGTTTTTTTTGTTTTGTTTTATTTTGGTTTTACCTTGGGTAATGAGGCCAGAGATGCTGGATAAACCTGAGGTCAGTGGGCCTGTCACTGCCTGTCACTGTAGATACTATAGAGCCTTCTCTTCTATAGAAGCAAGCAATTCTACGCAAGCAAAAGAGTTTGGTTTTTATCCAGAGAACTCACTGGAAGCATGAGGAAATGTCTGTGAGTGAGTGATCTGAGCAAAGGAACCCAGGGGCTCCAGCTCCACCTACAGAGGACATTTGGTCATGTTTGAAAGGTACATTGTCACAGGCTGATGCAAAGGGCTGACTGATGTCCATTATTTATGTCTGGTAGATTGAAACTGAAGACGCCACTAAGTATATCCTGTGATATACAACCATAGCCTACAAAAGGAATTATCCAGCCCCGTGCATAGTGCAGAACTATATCCTGTCCATCTTGAGGCCTGTCTTCCCACTTGTCAGAAATGGGCTCTGTCTTCCCTTCTTACTCTTTGACACTGGCTAGGTTACTCTGGCTCTGGGCCCTGTGAATCAGTCGTTGATGTAGTCCTGACGGGATTAGTACATTTAGGAAGATGGTAGGGTTTAGGGTTTGTCCTGAGCTTCGGTTTCTGGATTGGTGACATGGAGCTGATTTATCTCTAGGAGCATGGCTGTAAGGGGCTGATTAACCTTTTTCCGAACTTCTGGCCTTCCTAACCACTCCGTCTATACTAGTCCCAGGATGTACAATGGAGATTCACAGCAGGGAAACCTGAGAAATGCTCCAGGGTCAAGTTCATTATCTACAGAGAAGCAGTCGGGGCAAGCTCCTTCCAGGAGCCTGTGACAATCCCATCAGTCAGATGCACAGCCCAGGGAATGTGTGTGCTCTGTCGGGTATTTGCTCAAACTAAATCAGCAAGGGACCAAGAGAAAGGGAAAAGGAGCAGTTGGTGGCATGATCTCAGTGTTTTGGGGTGTGGGAGAAAGAACTGACTGCAGGGCTAACCCCTACTCTGTTTCTAGCTGGAGACCTACCAGAGACAAAACATCACATTTCCTTGGGGAATCTGAATGGCAGGCCAGGGGGTAGCTGGGTTCAAGTCTATGCTTAGCCACAAACTAGCTGTGGGAATGTAGGCAGAGTTCTCTAACTTTGCTGCCTCAGTTTCCCCATCCATAGAAGTAGAGATATGCAGAGAGTAATAACTGTCTGGAAGGGTTAGTCTGAAATTCAATGCATATGCTCTGCATGTATCCACATATGGACAGAGGCGGCTACAGAGGGAAGGCGCTTTCCCCTGAGTGCCAGGCAGGGTTAGACAGCGTTAACATCTGTTAGAAATCACTCTTTACGTTAATGGTTAAGTTTTTATTATAAGTACTCCTGGTGGGTTTTTTCCTGTAAGCAAGCAAAGACACTGGACTGGGGTAATTGACTCCCTAATTAGCAGCTACTGGACTCTCCGGTGTGGGAGCTGTCTTAAGCAAAAGGACTCTGAGTCTAGCAGGCAGCTGGCCCACTCATGCCTGTGGGAGCCATCTTGATTGTTCTATGAATACCTGGAGATACCTGTATAAAGATAGCAGCTGATAGCCAAGGCTTCAGGAGGCAGAGGACCAACCGGGGCTATTTGAAATAGTTTGTGTCAGACTTTTTGCAAGCATAAGCCTTAGTGGACTTCAGATGACCCCGTGACCATTTTCACCTTGGCTGGCCGGGAGCAGAGCCTCTGTCAGAGAAATTGTTCTGATTGGTGCTAAGGTGCAAGGCTATGATTGGCCAGTGACTATGATTGGCACCAACAGGCAAGGCTGTGATAGGCTCTAGCAAATGTCTGTAAGCGAATAAACACCCCTTCTTGGCCTTATGTTTATGAAGGCTATTCAGGGTGAGTGAGTGAGCCACCTGAGAGACTTCTCCCTGCTGCCTTCCCAGGTTTGCACCATGAGGCCCAATAAAAGGCTTCTTTCTAGTGACCTTTCCATGCCTGCTTTCAGTGGTACAGGCTGCATCAGTAACAGACAGAAGATGCCAGAGACATAAGACGGCTGACTGATGTTACATCTTGTTGATTGACAAGAATGGGTCAGAATTGGCACAGCTTGACAGCTTAAGAGGGTCCAAAAGCTTGTGTCTGATTATCAATCCTCAGCTCTAAGCCTGCGTACCTCAACAGTCCAGATTGCATCCAGACCCTTGCTCCTGAGAGATTGATAGATGAAGGACCTGGCTTCTGCTGATTGACAGCTGAAGATGGGCAGCAGATGGACAGCCTACCAGGGATTCCATCCATCTATGGCCATCCTTTCTAGGACTGCCAACCCCACAAGCAGTGGACTGCCCATGCCTGAGGGCTACCCATCATGTTTGATGCTGGGTTCTGAGTGGACTGCTGACTGCCCTTTCTTCTAAACACAGATACCATAGAAGCGGGCACCTAGAGGCATTTAGCAGCTTTGGTTGCCAGAAGAATACAGATGACTGCCAGGCCTTCAGGGCTGAGGGTCTCAGACCCCAGAGCAAGAGCTGCAACACTGGCCATGGCCCCAAGGCCAAGGTCTCAGTCCCCAAGGTCTGTACAGGGACTGTAACATCATCGAGTGTTTCTTGCACTACCCACTGCCCGTTGCTGCCAAGCACTGAGAATATGAAAAGATTCCAGAGAGCAGTCTTGGAAGAGTTTCTTATTGATCATCATGATTTCTATTTGAGTGAACAAGAGAGTCTTCGGCTGATGACTGGTGACAGTTGGAACGGAAACACCATCCAGAATGTGGCAGAGATGTCAAGTGGGGCTCCTTGCTGTCCTCATGATCACTGCACAGCCTCCATCAGTCTCAGTGTCCCCCAGAGTGGTCCGCAGAGCAGGATCTAGGTACTCAGACTTCTCCTGGACCTATGTGGATCTCCTCAGTCAGAAAGCAGGTCCTGTCTCCAGGCCCTCAATGGTACCCATTAGCATCTCTCTCTGCCCTCTAGCTGTCTTATCTGACCAATAGGATTATGATGTCACCTATTACCTTCTACGCTCTTAGGCCTGTAGGATGGCATTGGCTTCCTGTCAGGGTCTAGACTGCACCATACACTTCTGCCCCAGGGCCTTTGCATGGGCTGTTCTGTCTGCCTGCAGAGTCTGTCCCTTGGCTGTCCCCAGGCCTGATTCCTGCTGTCTTTTAGACAAATCCTCAGGGGAGGCCTTCCCTCATCGGACAGTTGTCATTTTTATTTTGAGTTGACTTCTGATCTGCCTTCAGTCTATGCTACGGAAGCTCCAAGAGGGTGGACCTGCATTTCCCTTTGTTCAGTGCTGGGGAACCGGGTGGATACTCACAATAGGAATGAAAGAGAATATGATGTAAATAATAGAGAGACTCACCAAAGTCCTGGATTCACAGTGAAGACTCCACAGTACAAGCAGTGTCGTGTAATCCTCTCGTTAGGCTAAGAGGCAGCCCAGGTCGGGCTTCGAGCCCTGCTCTTGCAGGCAGCCCTATGCACTGTGCCCCTTCACCCTCTGGCTCCAGGTCTCTGTCTCCCGTGTGATCTTCCTGTCCATCACAGCAAAGGGCTGCTCTGAAGCCACTGTTTCATTAAAATATGGAGATGGTTGTCACCATGCTTGTGCCCAGCTCAGGCAATCAGCGTTCGAAATAGGTTCTGCTGGTTTACCCAGCAGAACATACATTTGTTAACTATTCAAACAGTAAACACCACCTGCGAAGTGCCTTTAATATTTAATGTAACTATAAATTGTTGTGAAAACAAATCCAGCCACATGGAAAGGCAGCAGGAGAAGCAACTCCTGGGTTTGCTGCGTGGGGGAGAGTGGCCCGGGGTTACCCTAGCAGAGCCATCTTGGGGAGAGTGCTGGCTAGTGCCAGTGTGTGCCAGATACTCAGTGCAGAAGAGGGCTCAGCCACCAGCTCGTTCAGCCAAGCCAGCTTTGATCCCTCAAACAGCTGGCACTGCCTAGTGTTGAGGGATGTACGTTTGAGGCTTGTGACTGGGGTGCTTGCTCCTGCTCCCCAGAACCTGTCTCTCTCCATCCTGCTTCCCACCCTGTGTGGGGCCTCAGAAGAGGTACCTACTTGGGACTGGGGAGATGGCTTGGGGACAAAATGCTTGCCAAGTCAACATGACAACCTGAGCTTTATCCTCCAGAACCTGTGTGAAAAAGCCAGTTGTGGAGACATGGCTATAACCCCCGTGCTGGGGAGCCAAAGACTTGCTGGCCTGACACCCAAGCCTCATAGGAAGCTCCAGGTTTAGGGAGAGACCCTGTCTCAAAAATAAGATGGGGAGTGATTGAGCAAAGCACCTGTAATCTTTACACACATACATACATGTTAAAACACACACACACACACACACACACACACACACACACACACACACAATACTTAAACTCTTTCTATCTTATATTCCCATAAATCAAACTGGGAGATGCTAACCTTGTTGATGTCATTGCATGGCTAATTTAGGTGGGTGACGATGTGTAAGTTGGGTATATCAGTAGCTGCATATGGTGTAAAACACAGCTGCTGCTGTTATTGGGGAAACTCATACCCCCCCTGCATCAACCCCCTAATGTCTCTGACTTTTCTAGGTGCAGAAGGCTCATGGGAAAGGCTAGCTACCTCCCAGCCATCACAGAGGCTGACTAACTGTCTGGGGCCAGGAGATGGGATCCACCTATCCAACTGTGACCTGGGTTTTCCCATCTAAACACATTTTCATCTCAACAAATAGCTCTGCCCTGCTTCCAGTTCCTCAAGCACAAAGGACAGTGGTCCACTGCTACCCTTCCTTCTCTCTATGTAGTCCACCAATGATCCTGTGACCCATGTTCTGGAATGAGCCCAGTGTGGGGTCCCCCCCCCCCGTTGTCATTACTGTTTTCTGGCCCTGGCTTGCAAACTTTTCAATTGGATGCAGATGTCGTATATCTCAGGTTTGACCTCATAGACAAGGATGTCCTTGATCTTCTGCCCACTGCTTCTACCTTCTGAGTGCTGACTTTGCAGGCCTGCTGGCTCATGTCTAGCATGCCAGTGTTTTGTTTAAAGGGCCAGATAGGAAATACTTTTAGGCTACACACATCTCTGACATAATGCTTCAGCTCAGCTTTGGTGTCAATAAAGTAAGAGATGATACACAAACATGGGCATGCCTGTGTTCCAATAGAATTGTATTTAAAAAGACAAGAGCCCCAAGCATGTGTTTGTCCAACTCTGCCCCTATAATGTGTCTTATATGGGTCAAGGAAGAATGTCCCATTGGTCCTTGTTTCCAGTCTTGCCATTCGGCCAAGCACCAGTCACATGGTGGCCACAGTGATTTTGAAATCATAATTAAAGGATGTCATATCTTGACTCAAATGGGCCTGTACCACCATCCCCATTGTACTTCAATGTAAAGCAAGATCTTTACCCATCATCTTTGTATTCTTCAAGTCCAATGCCCCTTTCTCTGTGTCCTCACTTCTGTCCCCTTACCACAGGGCAGTAGTCTTTGGTTTCCTTTCTATTCTTCCTACATACCTGTTCCTCTTCATACATGTCCCTGAACGTTCTTTCCCTGGATCTTCTAGATTCCTCCTCCTCCTCATCTCCTAGTTCCACAACAAGAGCAGCTTCAGTTTCTAGCTACAGCTGCCTCAATCCTTCTCCATCACCCCTCTTGGAATATCACGTTACTTACTTGCTTGTCTGTCCTCTGGTCCATGAGACTGAAATCCTGGCCGTGTGCTGAGATCAGCACATGGCACATGGTAATAGCAATCTTGACATGTTTGTTCAGTGAGGAAGGGACTCCGCTCTGTGTTCCAGCCAGTGCCTACTGCCTATCTCTGATTGCCCGGCTTGGACCAAGCCCTCCTGACACTGCCTGGACAAGCCTTCATGTAGCTCCCTCCAACACTGATGATACCCGTCAGTCACCTCAAGGCTGGGCTAAGGATAGGCAGCATTTCTCACAGCTGGACTCTGCACAAGGCTGCCCTGCAACAGCTGGCATGCTGTGAAGAGTAGGGCGGGATGGAGGGAGGGGGGAGGGGAGACCCATTTTCCTTATCCCTGCTTTTTCTTAAATCACACTGGGTTCCCAAGCTCGCTTCCCACTCTGTGGTGATCTACTAAACCTCTCCTCTTTCACTCTCTTGCCTTCCTCCTTCAGGTTGCTGGACAGATGCTGCTAATTGGCCATGAGTAGGCTTCCCTTTGTTCTCTGTCACAGGACCTCAACTGTATTGGTGGTGGCCATGGACCTGGAAAATGATGTCTCTTTCCAGCTTCTTCTGCAGTTGTGAGACTGGCCAATGAGATACCCCAATAGAGCCTCCCAGAAGGGTTGTGTAGACTCAGTCTTGATGGCTCTGTCTTGGGTTTGTACCACAGACATTAACAGTCTCAGTGCTTGGAGGGTGCCTGGACTTTCACACTGACAGCTCTTACCCTGGTCTGTGTTCTTCTACATTTTCATGTAAGAATAAGAAACTTTTTCCACATCAGAAAAGGCATCCATCTTGTGATTTCAGGACTCTACAGCTAAGACCTCATTTAATCTTAACGACTTCTTCCAAAGATAGTTGAAGGCTTGAACAAATAATGTTCACAATTTAGCCCACAGGAGCAAGGTATTACAACATTTTGTTTTTCCTTCTGCCTTCCTATCATCTGGTCTTAGGGTTTCCATTGCTGTGAAGAGACACCATGACCAAGGCAAGTCTTTTAAAGGTAAACATTTAATTGGAGGCTGGGTTACAGTTTCAGAGGTTTAGTCCATTATCATCATAGCAGGAAACATGACAGCATGCAGGCAGACATGGTGCAGGAGAAGGAGCTGAGAGTTGTGCATCTTGATCTGAAGGCAACCAGAAGAGTCTGGCATCCTCAGGCAGCGAGGAGGAGGGTCTTTTCCACAGTGGGTGGAGCCTGAGCATAGGAGGAGCCCTCCAACACCCACCTCACAGTGACGCACTTCCTCCAATAAGTCCACAACTACCCCAAGAAGGCCACACCTCCTAATAGTGTCACTTCCCATGAGCCAAGCATATTCAAACCACCACACCTGGAATCCAGATGTCATAACTAGAGCTTCAGTAGCTATGTTGGACCAAATTGTCACCTTGAGAACAAGTGCCAACTGCTTGAAATGGAAGTATGGGAAGATGGGAGAACCCCGACTGACTTTGCAACACTATCACACAGTCAGGGAATTGCTAGATTTGCTTTAGGATAAAGCTTTACTTCTCAACCATGCTGAACACTGAAATGAGCGATAAGAATGCTCATGGCCAGACTCTGATACAATTGTTCCTTGGGGAACAGCTTAAGCATTGTGATTTTTCTTTTAAGTCCCCCTGATGATTCTAGGGTGAAGGTTGAATATACTGAGTTAAAGAATAAACCCTTACAGGCTGGAGGGCCAGCTCAGAGGGTCAGATGCTTGCTAGGGAAGCACGAGCATCAGGGTTCAGACCTCCAGCACCCACAGAGAGGCCCTGCAGGGGTAGAGGCCACCTATAATCCCAACCCCCCGGAAGTGGAGAGAGAGAGAGATGATTAGAGTGAGCTAGCCAGCAAGACTGGCCAAATCTCTAGGCTCCAGTTTCATGGAGAGACCCTGTCTCAATGTAAGGTTTAGAATAGTCAAGGAAAACAGTTGGCGTCCACTTCTGGCCTTCACATGAATGTAAACATCTGCAAATGCAAGGAAACTGTGTACACATACCACATATACATAGACACTTTAACATAACCCATTGAATAAGAGAACCAATTACATTTTAATTAATTGTATTTTGCATGCAGGCTAACCCAACATCCAACAACCAGAAACTTAGTTTGGAGGATGAGCCACTTCAGAGGTTTCTAGAGATTTCCAGAGAAAGATCTACTCAAAGCTAACTGGCCACTCCCTCCTAGGTCCAATATGCTATGTGGTAACAGAGATGTATGGCATTCGGGAGCACAACTAAAAATAAAGCCCACAAGTTGCATGGCACTGTGACAACAGGCATCCTTTCTCAAAGTGCGCTACCTTCCTGAGACCCGTAGAGACTGACCACCTGCCACTCAAAAGCCCAACCCAGCACAGTCCCAGTGAGAAGAGATCTAGGGGCAGACCACATCAGCCTGCTGATGAGAGAGTGGGCTTCAAAGCATTGTTCTATCACTTAAGTGCTGAGGGCTCTTGGGCAAGTAGCTTAACTTCTCTGTGCTTCAGGACCCAGGATACTGGTGAGGATTAAATAATGATTTTTGCATAGTCCTTCCCTCATAGTAACAACCCAGCAAATGCCAGCTGTCACTGGAGGGCATGGCTAGCTGTTCTGAGTTATGAGTCCTATGGGCACTGGGGCAGCTCTTCCCCTCAATTGCTGGAAAACAGCCCCGAACTGGGTTGCTTTTATGAAGCAGGAACTAAATGAGCAAACACGTGTCTGGAAAGAAAGGTAATTCATCCCTGGGGAGATAGCATCTCCCAGGTTCAAGGGTTAATGGGCTCTGAGGATTCATAACAAAAGGTTCCTGGGACAAATTGGCTGCAGAACTGAGCAACCATTGTTCCTGAGACAGCTCTTCAGCTGGGTCCCATTTGTTAGCATGGCTGCCGCAGAAACAAATTAAAAGGCAAGCCCCCTCAGAGATAGCAGCCACGGAGCGGGAGGGCTGAACGCCCAGGAAGTCTGAGCTGGAGACACAGGGCTTTGCTACTCTATCAGTTGCCAGCCTGTGCCTGCTGTTCTCTGTGAGGCTGGATGGGAGCCAGCCCCTGCCAGCACGCACTCCTTGGGAGATGTGGGAGCTGCCAGGCACCGGCCATAAAAAGCACTTGGAAGTCCGAGTGGAGCCCCGTGGTACGCAGGACCCTCTGCCCCATTGAAGGCGTGGTGGAGGAAGAAGTGAGGGAACAGACCAGCCAGTTGGTGCTGTTCAAGTCTACCAGGAAGTATGAAGCTAGAAGCTTTATTATAAACAAATGAGTCCCACCCAGCAAGGTCTGGGAGTTATTGGCTAGTTTTATCCTTCTAGAAGCTTCTAGGGAGCCCTGCATACAAATAGGTCCCTGTGGATTGGGGAAACTCGTATTAATGTTCTAGGATCATTTGAGTGAGATTCCAAGCTTTGGAGGAGAAGGTGAAGAGAGGGATCCTGGAGACCGTGAGGGTTCTCTGGGGGCTTTTCAAAGTATCGTGCTAGAAACATTTTAATCTGTGGTCCCTGTGAGCCTTGTATTTCTGGGGCCCTTGTCCCAAGAGGAAAAGTATGTGCCTTGCATTTAGCAGAGTTGGCTGGAGACTCCAATGGAATCCTCAGATGCGAACTTGTATGTGTGCTCCTTAAACTCCATCATGTGGGTCACCTCAGCAATCCCCTCTGGTCCCCTGGGTCCTCGCTGTCATCCGAGGACTAGGATTTCCATCAATGTTCCGTGCTGCTGCTGACCCAGGGGCCCCAGGTTGAGCAGTACCTGAAGTTTGCATACCTCAGACCTATGAGGTTTGCTCCTGGCTAACTCATCTGCTACCACACATGCACAGAGCTGAGTTATGTGTCCAGTGTCCCTGTCCTGGGGCATCACAGAGTCTGGGAGCTGAACTTGAGTCCTAAGCTTCCAAGAGAGTGCTAGCTTGTCTCTATGGATAATGATAGGGGTTTGCTTGAGTGCTTGTGCAGTGGCTCTTGACTAAGCAAGATTCTGAAGACATGCCAAGCCTGCAGACATGTTCATTTAGAGTCTCTGGGCATCATCAGGACTTTAAAGCTCCCCAGAGTACCTAGTGGCCAGCAAGGTGGAAACCCAGCAGAGGTTTCTGACCATGGCTACAGTTGTAGTTGCCCAGGGAGGGGTCATGAAGTCAATTTCCAAGTTCCATGCTTCCTGGGAGACTCTGACCTCTTGATGTGAAGGAAACCCTGGATGCTGGTATTAAAAGCTGTCTGGGTGGCTCAGTGGCAGGCTGGGTGTGGGGTGCAATGCTGAAGGAGCCTTGGGGAGGATTAAGGAGCAAGAGCAAGGAGTGGCAGTGGATTTAATCCCTTTACCACACTAGGCAACAGAAGTATAAAGCATGTCGTGAGATGCAATTGAAACAAAGTTCTTAATACCACCCCCCCAACACACACACACACACACACACACACACACACACACACACACACACCACACTGGCAACAAGTACACACTAGACTGCTGCCCTTCTTGGCCAAGGCAGTCTCTGTTGTGGACATGAGAGGGGAGAAATATTCTCTATGACCTCAGACCTTCCTTCCCAGCATGCATAGAGTAAGTGGTACCCAACAGACTACCTGAAGCCCAGTATAAGGAGTCATCTAGGTTGCAGAGCCCAGAAGCAAAGTTTGAATTTCTGCCTCACCTGTGTTTTTAAAATCACAGTCCCGTCCCCCTCCCCCCCCGCCTGCCCGCCAATTTACTTCTTTCTGAACCTGAGGACTGGGCCCTAGAACCTGCATCCCCAGCAAGTCTTAGGCACAACGAGGGTTTTAGCTACCTGAGCCAAAGACCCAGGGTCAAATATGATTTCTTTCAGAGGGCTCCGGGCCACATGTGGATCCAGTGACTAGACCTGGCATTATCCACAGAGGGCTGGGGGGGGGGGGGTCACATGTGGGTCTAGTGGTTAGAGCTGACTTTATCCATGGAAGGCCAGGGATCACCCTTTGCTGTGTTTTCTTACATTTTTAAGGCCCATCTAACATAATGAATGGATAACAGTGCTGGCAGAGGAGTGAATGTATCCTCTCTGAGGACCCATTTACCAGAAACTGAGACCCAAATAAGGCCCACAGTTGACAGACTTGAACAGCCCTCAGGATTGAGGCTGACACAGATTCTTTCCTCGACCAGGCTGTAATCAGGCTCCTTGGAGCCCTCTCTTCAGTGAATTCCTAGTCTTGACTCCTTACCATTCAGCCCAAATCCTGCTCAGCACATTTTGTAACTAGCTCGGTGCAGGCTGGTTACACTTGCCCTCCTTTGATCTCTCCTAAGATCTCGTTGGTCTGAGCTTCATCCCTACTTCCTGTGTATAAGGAAGTCACCCATCTACTTTTTACCAAGGCCACTGTAACAAGAACCCCCTCACCCTCTATGTCTCCCCTTGGTCACTCCCCATCTACTGCCTCCCTCGTTCTGGCTCCAGAGTCTCCCCACTCATCTGTGACCCAGAACCTCTGTCACAATACCTATAGTTGTGAATAAGATCCTCCTCTCCATAGGCAGCTGGCCCCTGAATCCTTAGCTTTAACATCATCCGCCATGAGAGCTATCCAGTGGAACTGTACAAGCCACTCGGGCCATCTACAAATGTCACATGCGGGCCATCTACAAATGTCACATGCAAAGAGGAAACGGAAGCTCGTGAGCTTAAAGAGTCCTATCTAACAGATCTGAGATATTTCAGCATGGAATGGGTTCTTAAAAATCATTCTAAAATTAAATTTTACTATGTGTTCCAGGCTGGCCTTAATCTCGTGGTAATCTTCCTGTCTCAGTTTCCGGAAGTGCTGGAATTACAGGCCCCAGCCACCATGCCTAGCACAGAATTTATCAAGGAGATAGTTAGAGTTTCTTTTTATTTTCCACCAAGGCTTGGAAATTGATTTAGGATTTGTATGTACGTGCTTGAGGGAAGCACATGTCAAGGTCTCTGCAGCCACGGGGGGGGGGGGGGGGGGATAAGGGTATTAAGCAGTGTGGTGCCAAGCTGTTCCTTCCCTAGGATGGTCAAGCCAGGAAGCTTGCTCTGGGGGAAGAGGTGGGGCAGAGAGGATGAAGGGACTGCCTGCCTGGGAGGCCCTGAGTGTTGTGTTTTGAGAGAGAGAGAGAGAAAGAGAGAGAAAGAGAGAGAGAGAGAGAGAGAGAGAGAGAGAGAGAGAGAGAGAGAGAGAGAAAGAGAAGAGGCTGGCCATGAGCATGTGGAGAGTAGGGGGAGGGGAATGGGGAGAGAGGAGGAGGAGGATAAGGGAAAAAGAGAAAGAGGAGACGAGAAGAGAACAAGAGAATGAGGAGGGGGCAAGTATCCCCTTTAGTGAGTCAGACACACCTGGCTGTTGCCAGGTAACTGTGAGGTGGAGCCTAGATGAAATGCCAGCACTGAGAGTGTGAGCCACCTGATGCTGAAGAGAGTCACGCAGAGGCCTTGGAACATCTCTGTGGGTGCCACCAAGGGAATTCCGCATGAGCATGACTGTGGGTCTTCTAATTGGGGTGTGTGCTCAGATAGAGGACTGGATGGTGAGCTAGCTGTTGCTGGGGAGCAAACCAGCTCCATGGGAAGCCATGACTGGAGGGAGAGTTCAGCCTGGTGACAGCTGAGAGCAGAGATGCCACTTGGGATCTTGTTCAAATGCAGGTTCTGCCTTGGCCAATCTCGATGAGGCCTAGGAGCCTACATTTCTCTGAACTTCCAGGTGTGGGGATGGGAGCAGATCCTCAACTCTGGAAGAAGTGGTGAGGCTGAGGACATGGGTTCTTGCATTGTCTGTTTGACACGGCACATGGAAGATGCTGGTGCTGAGCTGAGCTATGGAGAACTTGGGGCCTGGGTTTCTTCCAGCTGTGATGGTAGTGATTGCCGCCTGCTGTTAGTGAACTTGTATAATGTGTTCTTTGTGTTACCTGCCTACTCCCAAAGGCTAGAAAAATATAGCTCCTGAAACAGATCACCCAACTTCCAATATTTGTAAATAAACGTTTATTAAAACCTAACCACACTGGTTTACTTATGGTCATGGCTGCTTTATAGTACAAGGTCAGAGTTGAATAGTCACAAAAGAGACTGTTGAAAAAGCCCCACATATTTGCCCTGTAAAGGCATATTCTGTCTGTCCTTCTCCACATACTAGTAGTCTCAGACAGGCAATGGTCCCAAGAGAGGTGCGTGGTCAGAGTTGAGATCAAAACGCTGCTTATATAAAGAACACAGAACATGGGTCCTCAGATATGGGGCTCACAGCCAGGTATGACCTTCTGTTTGTAGGTGACTCACATAGCCTATTTGAATAATGACAATGCTGACACTGCCACCATCGTCTGATGCTTATGAGAATAGGTGAGGACGCTGACTGTGGAGTTAGGTCACTTGCCTAAGCTTTACACGTTTCAGAACTAGACTTTAGCTCGTGAAAGCCTAGATCAGATGGAGACAGGCTGTGAGGCCACAGAGTTGCTCTCTTGGGGTGGCTCTTGGTGTGATGTGGTTGCCTCTGAGCCCTACCCACTAGGTAGGCTAGTGACATCTTCAGTGATGGCTCTCACCAATAATTGCCATGGTTACCCCTGGGTGCAGACTGGGTGATAGAGGCCAGTGATGGTAACTACTACCTTGGTCACTGCCTTTGACTTTCCTCATTTACTTCTAGTCCCAGTGCCTAGAAGGAGGGCTGGGCCTCGTTGTCATGGGAACAAATGGGAGATGCTCTCTCTGGAAGTCCTTCGACTCTGCTGCAGTGCCCAGTAATGGCCATTACTCTGCTCTCCCTCTCCCTTTCCCCTTGCCTACTCATAACGAGAACAGCTGGTCAGGTATGCCAGCCGCCCTCCATCTTGCTGCCCTCTTTTGATTATTTACTACCCTCCAGCAACCCAACCGGCTCCCCGTCTCATCTCTTTTTGTCTACACAGAAATCAATGCCCCATCGCAGAAAGAATGTATCCCTTCTCTGGGGACTCACTTTGCTTGTGGAGGCCTGGCTGCCTCTCCTGAGGCTTTAGATCTAGGCGGATAGCTCTCTTTTCTCTTTCAAAGTGGGGTGAGGGGTCAGGTGTGAGGATGATGGCAGCTGCTCCATGCGTTCAGCTGACAGACCCACACTTGTGTCTGTCTCTGTTGCTGTGGGACTCCCAGCCAGATATTTCCTTGGCATCCTCTGTGAAGTGCTGATGATCTTTCTGTGCACCTCACTCACGGGCATGTGCTGATGACTTTAAAGCACACAGATTCTCTTCCCCCCTCAGCCTGGAGGATCCCTCCTTCCCAGAGACCCCCCCTCTTCTAAGGATATTTGACCTGCTTTTGTTTTTGACCAAGTACAGTGACCTGGGGCTCTCTGCCCTCCCCCTGAGAACAAACAGCTCACCTTCCAGCTGGATACAAGGGAGAGAGATAAGCCACCTCTGTTTCCTCTCTTGACTCTGGCTGTCGTCAGCTTCTGATAAGATTGTACTAGCCTGGTGGGCCTGATCTTTGCAGAGGGAGATTAAAAGCTTGGTGCTGACAGCCATCAGGACTTTCCTGGGCTTCTGCCTCGGGGCTGGTGCCCTGTGCTAGCTGAGGCCTGGGCAGAGTGGCAGAGAGTGAGGGTAAAGAGAAGGGGGAAACCTGCAAACAGCATTGTCCTGTCCTTGGGACAATGTGTCCCTTCAGACCCTCCTTCCCATCATTCCCCAGGACATTGTCTACCCTCCCAGAATCATCAGAATCATCCTTTGAGTGTTTTAGCGTCTCCAAGAATCTGGGGAAATCACAACTGTGTACACTTTATGAGAGGGATAAGGGAGGCAGTACATCTCTCTGATTTTCATAGGCCAGGTTCTTTAAAAAGAAAACATTTAATTTATGTATGTGTATATGCCTGCTTGTCTGGGTGTGTACCATGTATATACAGTGTCTTCAGGGGCCAAGAAGAAGGCACTGGATTCCCTGGGTCCCCTAAAACAGGAGTTACGCCATGAGCTTCCTGATGTGGATGCTGGGAACTGAACCCGGGTCCTCTGCAAGAGCAACAAGTGGCCCTAATAGCTGAGCCATTGCTGCAGTGCCCAGGTAGAGTTCTTTATACCTCTGCAAAGTATGCTGGGGTCGTCTGTAGCAGCCTCTAAGAGCCAGCAAGGGTGAAATTTTCAGAAGTTTTGGATCTTATGCTTAAACACAAATATTAAATATTTGAACTGTGGAAGCTTCTCATTGAGTAAGTTCAACAAATGGTAAAGTAATGTAAAATAAACACCACAGGAAGCCCCCCCTTTAGGCTAAGCCCAGGCACTGGGTTCCCAGACCAGGCTGAGTATCCAAATGAAGTCTCATCCCTGATTCGACTGGGAAAGGCAGCCAGAAGGCCGGCTCTGCAAGTCAGGAAAGGATGATGGTGTCTGAGAAGGGAGATTTTGAAGGAGCCACCATTGGAAGCTACCAGGGCATCTGTAACTGTCACCTTGGTGCACATAGTTTTTGGAATAGGGTCACCAAATACTGCTCCTCCTTTTCTATCTTCAGTTACTTTTTTTTTTTTTTTTTTGTGGAGTGAGAATCGTGTGAGGCTTAGAGTCTCAAACTCTGTTATCTGCATCAGTCAGATGGAGAATGGGAGACAGGGATTCTGACCGGGAGCAAGGTGATTGGGAGTGGTTGGGGGTTGAGACAGAGATGAGAAGCCCATGCCCATTTAAGGGAGCAGCAACACTGAGGACTCAGACCTCGGGACCAGGATTCATACACGAGAAGTCAGAGACATACATTTTATTTGAAATGTCTTAGCTTCCTAATTTTGGCAAACATTGAACAATTTGTTTCAATGTCTTTATGTGTGGTATAAGCATATATGCATGTTCATATGAGTGTGTGCATGTGTGTGTATGTGTGTGGGGCCATGTGGACAGCACAGGTTGATGTTAGATATATTTCTCTATTGCTCTCCACTTTTCTTTTTGAGACAAGGTCTCTTATTGAGGCTAGAGCAATGGGTAACATTGGCCAGACTGGCTAACAGTGAGTTCCATGGATCTTTCTCCTCCTCCCCAGTGCTGAGATTATAGACACATGCCAGTACTATTGACTGTTTAGGAAAGTTAGGGATCCAAGCTCAGGCCCTCATGCTTGCAGAGCAAGTACTTTCACCAACTGAGCCATCTCCCCAGCCCCTAGTTAATACATTTTTAACAACCATATGGGTAGAGCTATGCAGGCCCAACCTCTGACACTCCCCCACTCCCTAGGCCTGCTAAGTGCAGCCGAAGTCATGGGTCAGGTGTTTCACAGAAGACCTAAGACACAGAAAAAGAGGAAGCTGCACCGGAACTAGTTGCTGTGACCAATTCCTGGGAGAGCACCACTGGGTTTCCAAAGAACCAGCATCCACTCTGAAGTTCTCTATGCTGGGTAGCAAGCACCCACCAAACCTGATACCTTATTTTTAAAAAAAGCCACACCTATCATATGGCTCATGACTGTAGACTGGGCTATTCTCAGGAAGGATAGCCTGATATGTCAGTGCTACAGTGAATCTGAGGTCAGGAGCCAGGTACAGCTCAGGGTCCGCTCACTGCTGTCTGCTGAGGATGCTGCTGTTAGCTGGGTCCTCTCCTGGTGCTATTGCTTGGCAAACCTGCTCATCTTCTCATACTTGGTTTCTTCATAGCATCATATTGGTCTCCATGGCCAGGGTCCCAAGAAACAACCAGGTCAAATTTAGATCCTACTTTCTAACCCACCTGGGACCTAACCCAACATAACATCTGGTATATTCTATTGCTAGAAATAAATTTCTAAGTCTGGCTGATACTAAAGGGGCAGGAGACTCAGGGGCAATGGGCAGGCTTCTAACCGCTACAAATATCCCTGCCCATGAATGAACCTTGGGGAATGACCTTCAAAGAGCCCAGAATCAAGAATCCAGGAAAAGAATCAAGTGGCTTCAACCCTGGATGGCAGAGGAAAATCAGAACCCACATTCATTTCCCCTTCCTGGTTGCCCAGCTCTAGGGAAATCATCCGTGGCCTCTGGAGTCCCTCACTGGAAAAGGGCAGGCAATACTTCAAGCCAATAGAATATTCGGGCTTTTAAATAAAACCAGTGCTGAACCTTTGGAGACCACATGAGACTGAGTGAGCAGAAGTGCCAGAAAGTCCCCAGTGAGGTGGATATCTGCCAAGGAAGCCCATGACACCTAGGGAGGCAGGACATAGGCTGGCAGGCACTCCAGACCACTGCTAGTAGCAGTTACTTCAACAGTAAAAAAGCATCCCTATTTACACACAGTGTACGGTCATACCGGGCTATCTCCAAATGGCCCCAGTTGACAGTCTCTCAGCGATAGTCCTGTTCCTTATGCCTCCATTGAGGACCTTGGCAGATGTCATACATTGTTCTCCATGGCCCTTATGGGATGCATGTTCCCCTGTCATCTCTGTCATAGAGGCCAGGCACTTACAGGCTGGGTGCTGACTTGGAAAGTGGCCTCTAGGAGTGTATTGCTTCTCCTTTCTTTCACCAAGTAGTCACGTAGCCTCTCCCAGCCCCTGTCCCACCTTCCCATAAGAGTGGTGACTTGATAAGTTTCCAGTGCAGGCTGAACTTCAGTGCCGATACTGACACTGCTTAGAGTATGGTCTGTGAATCATCAGTATGGCCCAGAGCTTGTTAGGAAGGCTGGCTTCCACAGGGGTGATTGCTTCTACCTGTAATCCTAGTACTCTTGAGCAGGCTGCTGGGGCAAGAGGATCATGAGTTGGAGGCTAGTCTTATATAGTGAGTCCCTGTTTTAAAAGGGAAGAGAGGAAGGAAAGAAGGAAAAGAAATGACTGTTTTCAGGTCCTGTTTGAGACCCACTGTTCAACAGGATTCAGAATCAATGGCTTACAAGACCTGCAGCATGTTGGGGCCTTCCATCTGCATGAAAGATGGAGAGGAGCTGGGGAGATGACTTAGTAGTTAAGACACATTCTACTCTTTTAGAGGATTCAAATTCAGTTCCTAATTCATCTATGTCAGGAGGCTCTTGCCTGTAACTGTAGATCCAGGGGATCTGATGTCTTCTTCTGGCTCCAATAGACGCCTACACTCATGTGTATGTCCTCGTCCTGCAGACACACATGCATGTGCATAATTAAAGTATAAAAATAAATCTTAAAAATAAGTGGGAGAGGGCTGGTTTTGGGGTGCTGACTGTTCTGCCCTTTATCCCCTTGTCTCTCTGAAGACATGAAGGCATGCCATGGTAGACTCTGCTCTGGCTCTGGGTCCAGGTCTGAGGGGACAGAGATGGTACCATTGTCGTGCCTCTAGGATTCATTCTGATACTACAAGAACCGTGGGGAGGTTTCCTAATGCCATAGACAATCCGTGCTGTCTGTGCACAACAGTCTTTGGCTAATGTTAAAGAGCCTTTCGGTTGGGAATCTCAGGGCCACGTGCATCAGGAGGCCACCTGCCCATGGTATTTGTACAGGAACTGAATGAGTCTTGGATAGGTTTCAGACCTTCCCAGTGCTGGATAGTACACATCATGCCATTTTATTCTCTCCTGCTTTCTGGCTACACTGTAGGTAGAGAGAGGCAAGGCATGGCCTCACATGTCTAAATTCTACATTCGGAGGCAGGTGAACTGCTCTCACCAGGTCAGATTAAATTCCTCTGGTCTTTCATGACATTTTTCATTTTGAACAAATTTCAGCTCAGTGACAAGTGACAGCAACCTAACTGTGGACTCGCCTCATTACCAGAGCTATTACCCTCACAAGGACAGTCAGGTTCTTCCTGAGAAGGCCCACCTGAAAAGCCAGATTTCCCAGCACCTGTGAGCGATTAGATTCTAGATACATAAGGATAACAGACAGTAGGCACTTTTGAAATGCCAACTGGGAATCTGATACATTTGGCTTGACCATACATCTGGTTGACCATAGAGGTATAAAGGTCATGGGTCTGAGTCCTCAGTTACCTGGCAGAGTGTCCTCAGGGCATTGTTAAAAGATTCACGTTCTTGTGTCCAAGGCAATAAGTTGGATCAAGGACACATGAACAGAAATAGAGACAATTTATTAAAAAAGTGAAAATACTCCCAAGAACGGGAGTGAACAGATAAGCTGAGCAAACAGCCCTCAGGTGCTGGGCCAGGAGGTGCGCGGGCCTCTGTAGGACTGGCACAGTGCTTAAATCTCCTTTGTGTGCCCTCTGGGGAACCTGGTCCGTACCCACCGAGACCTTTCTGTTTGGCCTGGGCTCTCCTGGTCCAAGCACTGAGAGTTCCAGGTATCTGGAGCCCTGCTCTGCACAGCAAGGTCTTTGCTTTCCCAAGGTCTCTCCCTGGTTCCTGACTTCACCATGGGCTCAAGTTGGCCTGTCATTCCTGCTGCCATGCTGTGAGTCTGAACTCCTGCCAGGTTGTCTCCAAGGAAAACCAAATGATTGATCCGAGGGGGCTTCTGGGAGTCACCTTTCATGTCTAACACAGGTGACAAGAAAGCTTTGGCGTTAACTGAGGCTCTTTGAATTATTCTGGAGATAAGGACAAATGGAATCTGGTCTTGAGAGACTAGGAGTTAGACAGAGCCCCTGATAGGCACTCTGACAGGGAAAGGGACCATGACCAAATATTAAAGATGGTGAACTGCCAAGATGGCTGGCTTCTTCTTCCCCTCCTAACCAGAGACAGAAGCCTGATATTTAAAGCAAAGGCCTGGGACTTGCTTTTAGCCTCTTTCCCTCAGGGCTTGTGGTCTAGGGAAGATGGCATGGGGGTGGGAGAGCTCAGGGGGAGAGGGCCACAAATCCCATTTGTAATCTGTACAATAGCAGGGTGGGGCTATGGTGACCCTTCCCATACATCATTCCCACATAGGCAGCCATCCTGAATAAGGCAAGTGGGAGGGGCAGCAGCCCACTGGAAAGGCAGGGAGATCCACTGTGTTTAGGAGTTCCAAATACTCCCTAAGGTATATACAGCTGGGCCCAGGCCCAGAAGGGACCTACTTTGCACAGGGACCTCAAGATACTTTACTATGCTTTTCCTTTACAGAGGGACAATGAGACATCGGGTAGACATTCTAGACAAGAGTCCCTAGACATGTCTACATCTTATCCCAGGGCCCTTAAGCCCATCTTTTGATGTCAGCAAAAAGACTTTGCAGGGATGCTTAAATGAAGGCTTTGGAGATGAGTGTTGGTCCTGAATCCTATAGGTCCTATGTCATCACAGAGTCCTGTGAGATGCAGAAAGGAGGTTAGGTATCAGAGGAGTGGGTATGAGGAAGAAAACACAGACCAGAGAGACTTGTGTGCTGTAAGGGACTGTGCCTTGTCATCACTGCTTGAGGGGAGGTCAGTAGAGTTGTTGATGCATGGGCTTCCTATGTGCTCTGTGAACACAGGGAACTCCAGCCTTCTCCACATTGTTCTAACTCTGGACTTACAGTCTGGAGGGCAAGGGCAAGTTCTAAAATGAACATGGCCCCGTCATGCTTTGCGTACTCCTCCTTATTTGGGTTGAGAGGGTCACCCATCTTCCTCACGGAAATGTGGCATGCCAAGGCTGGCACGGAACTTTTTCTGCTGTGGTAGAATTTCTGTGGCGGCTTCTGCAGCATATGGCTGTTTTCATTAGATCCCTGTGGGTACAGGGAGGCATGCTTCTTCTGTCTACTTCATGCTGGAGCTGAGCCCCGATCCCCGCAGGGGTCGACCAGGAGATCTGTTAGGGAGGCATGACTGGTCCAGACCGAGTCTGCCTAGCATGCGTCATGGTTGGCTGCCATCTTTGGAAACTGGCTGACTCCAGGCCAGAATCACAGCACAAGAGGGATGAGCTGTATACATGTCCTCTTTTTTCACAGCATGAGTGAGCTAGATGCTGAGTCAAGAGCCTCTGCATTTTGTCATGAGTTGTGAACCTGCTAGATGAGAGGATGCTGGGGTGGGAGCTCCTGATTCTGTTACTGACTATTCCATAGCAGGACTGTTCACTTGTCATTCTGATTCATGAAATCATCCAAAACAGACAGTGGTTAAGAACTCTGTACCACAGCAGCCTCTCAGAGGACCCTATATTCCCCTGCTCCTGATATTCATGTTCTGCTGTACAATCACATATAGAACCAGCTGGCTTCTGTCACCTGAGATAAAGCCACAAAAGGCACCTCTGTATCTCCCCTAATCCTGTGTATCTCCCTTGTCCCCATCCCATGTCTTTCTTGGACCGTCCTCTGGGCTGTGTGCTGGGAGGACACTGGTCATAGTTTATCTTCATAGTGACATTGATTGGATTTGGGATCACTGAGTAGACTGAGGCCCACCTCTCCATGTGTCTATGAAGGGTTGTTCACTAAGGATCTAACTGATGGGAAAGACTTACCTGAGAATGTAGAGCTACACTCCCCCAGGGGCTGGGGCCTAAGTAGAATGAAGTGAGGAAAAGAAGAAAAGTAACCAGGAGCCAGCATACCCTTTGCCTCCCAGCGGCCATAGCGGGAGGCATTCTCCTTGGCTAAGCGCCTATGCCTCGATGGACCAAACACTCTGAAGCTGTGAGCTCAAGAAACATTTTCTCCTTAAATTTTTTTCATGCTTAAGTATCCTGTCACCGTGATTTAAAGGTGACAGTACCACACTCAAGGTGCCTTGGAAGGAGAGCTTATGCTAGGAGGAGCTAAGGCTGTTGCCCACAGCCTTACAAAGAGTGCAACTGGGAGTTAGATGCCTCATCTGGACGAGTACATCAAATAGATGACTGTGGCCTCATGAGGGGGCCCAGGTCAAACTATTTGGTAAGTGGTGGCTTCCATAGTTCTGATCCACAGACCCTATGAGCAAACAAATTGCTTACTGTTGTGTCCCTACATTTGGACAATTGGAAGGACTTTATGTAACATAGGTAATGATGAATACAGGTGTACCTATAAAATATATAGGACTAGGAGAATGGCTCAGGCAATTATGAGGAATTGAGTTGTATTCCCAGAACCCATGTCAACAAGGCATATACAATAGTGTTTGCTTGCAATCCCTATGCTGGGGAAGTAGAGCCAGGCAGATCCATGGAACTCCCCGGTCAGCCAGTCTGGTCTACCTGGCAAGTTTCAGGCCATCAAGAGACCCTGTCTTAAGGAATGACACCCACTGTTGACCCATGGTCTCTATACACACGAGTACATAGCATGCCTGTGTGTTTGCATGTGCACAAATGGAGACTACAGCCGGAGAAGGCTTCTGATCATCTTGAAAGAAAGCAACAAAATAAAAGTTTCAGTAGGGGACATTCATGATTTTTTTTCCTCTTTAAGAAGTCTTAAAAACAAAACAAACCCCCTTGGCTCAGATTCTTGATGGATATGGGGACTGCTAGCCACTTGTGCTTGGTGATCAGCCCCTTCCTTCAACTCACACGGCCCTATTTCCCACCAGTCTCCACCCTTCCGTTAGAACAGCATCTGGCTAAAAGCCTTCATCCACCTGATGGCAGACCCTGGACTTTCTGGGGTGAGAATATGGTTGGGAAGGAGATGCAGGATGTCTTTCATAGGCAGTATGAATAGGAAGCAGCCAGGCTTTCTCATGGGCATGGATATATGGTGACTGCTGTGGGCACCAGCCCCATGGCTCCTAGGACCTATAGGAATATGAGAAAGTAGCTGGGCCACATTTGAGTTCAGAAGGAGGCTGCTTGCTATTGATCATCTAAGCCCAGGCTCCCCTGGTTTTTTGGCACTTTAGACACAAAAATGAGCCATTGGTCTATGGTGAAGATGGAGGCTTTAGGGTAAAGGGAGCCTGCTGACATCAACTTCTGCCAACGACAACTCTTAGTTATCCCTTCCCGCCTTTAGTGTGAATAGAGGTAGGAGAGGGAAGTTGAGAACCTTGACTGAATTTCGAGTGCTTCCTTGGCTCACTTGGACACTCCAGGGTGGGGACCACATGAGAGACTTTCAAGGTAGGACTGGGGTCATGTGTCAGGTCATTTCTAGTTCCAGGAAGCATCCCTCTTTCCTATGGGTTCAGTCCATCTCAAGCCCATCCCCCACAAATTATGTAAATCTCCCCATACATTCTCCAACTCCTTGACATCGTTCCGATGAGTTCCTCTTTGCCTAGGTTAGCAAGAGTTGGACAGAGACAGTGAGTCTCATTGAAATTAATAGTCAAGTTCACACCACTTCATCCAGGGTTCCCTTGGATGGAGTTGATTGAGCACCCTCAAGGACATCTTCATGAGTGCACAGTCAACCATGTTTTAAAAGAATATTAAAACTGCAAAGATCTTTGATGAGATGTTAGGGATGATGGCTCAGTTTGTAAAGTGCTTGCTGTGCATTCGCCAGAACCAGTTCAGTCCCCAGCAACCACACAAAAGCTGGCAGTGTGCACTTGTAATCCTGGAACTGGGGAGGTAAGTAGCAAGATCCACGGAATTCACTGACCTTCCCAGTTTAGCCAATTGGTGAGCTCCAGGTTCAGTGAGAGAGGTGGAAAGTAATTGAGGAAGAGATACAACATCAACTCCTGGCCTACACACACACACACACACACACACACACACACACACACACACACACACACACACACGAACGCACGTGTGTGCACACACGAGATCTTGATGACACTAGTAGAATCTATAGAACCTTGGTTTGAAGATGAAACCCCTCTGACTATTCTAATTAGTAGACACAAGACTCTTTCTAGAGCTCACCCCAGGCCCATTGTTGTGTGGGACAGAGCAGAGGTCCTGTCTGCAAAAGCCATTCTCTATTTCAAAGGTCAGACCTCTGCATGTGTGGCTGCCACCCTCCTGCTGAACATCAAAGCCACCAAAGCTGGACTGCAAACAATTTAATGTTTAAAACTGACCTGCCTGTCTAGACCTTTCCACGCCTCTGCCTCTTTCTCTGGCTCCCTCACTCCTCCTCACCCACCACCAATTAGAGATGCCAAATATTTTCAGCCTGTCTGAAAAAGGCAAGGCCAGGCTGCTTGGTATGAGCATCTTGGAGGATCACTGCCTAAAACACTGTCCGTTCTCACAGGACAGATTCTAAGCACGTTGTTAGATTCGATGCTGGAGAAGGTCTTTGAAAAGATTCCAGTGGTGTGCTAATTGTGTGTGGAAATCGTGAGGTCCATTGTCACGTCTGTCAGCACTGCAGCTGAACATGCATCGTGGGGCTTAAGAGGTCAGAGAGCCATTCTTGCTGGATTGCCTTCAGCTGTGCGACTGTGACTTCTCCAAGCCTTAGAACCCTTGTCTGTACACTGCACCTGTCATGCACACCACTTGGAATTCGTGGGGGGATTTGATATTAAATGACAGTGGCTGCAGAGCTTACAGCAGGTGCTTGATGAAGTTCATGTCATTTATGTCAGTGAGGTCTCAGTGGGAAGCACATGGCAGACTCTGATTGTGTATTGTTGGGTAAGCTTAATAAAGGGACCGTTAGGAGTGGGGAGCTTGCTCAGTTGCCAAAGCACTTGATATGCAAGCTGGGACCCAAACTCCATACCCAGAAGCCAGGTGTGGTGACATGTGCCTGTAATTCTAGTGCTGATGAGGCAGAGCCAGGTGAAACCCAGGGGCTTGCTGGACAGCCAGCCTAACTTGATGGCAAGAGACCCTATCTCAAAAAACAAGGTGGAAAAGGACAGCTGAGCTTGTCTGCTGGCTCCTGCACATTGGTGCACGCACATGTACATGCTCACACGCAAAGGGGTTTCTACAGTGTGAGAGGCTGTGAAGATACTAGAAGATACAGTACTCACTAAATGTTTTAGCATCTTGGGTCAGGAGGGGTAAAACAGAGATCCCTGGCATGTGGTGCCAAGAGCTACATGGGCAGGGTTACCCAGCAGGAATGAAAGGCGAGATGCCACCCACAGGTGGTGGCTTTCAGGGAAAACGCTGGGGACACCCCTCCCATGATTATTCTCCCCTCTCCCTCATGTGTTCTCTGGTTACATGTTCGTGACCTCAGGAAGAACCCGGAGCACAGTGGAAACTGGGAGGTGGGCGGAGGATGGTGGTAGCAGCCTGGAGATACCAATTAACTTTCCATCATTGTTACAAAACACCAGCGATGAACAATTTATAAGTCGGAAAGGTTGATGTTGGCTCATGGTTCCAGAGTCCATGATAACTGGCCCATGGCTTTGGCCTGTGACAGAGTGGTACATCATGGCACGGATCACTTGGAGGAACAAAGCTGCTTACCCTGTGGTGTCTGAGAAGGGAAGAGAGGAAGAGGAAGATCCCAGTAGTCCTGTGGGCACAGCTGTGATGTAACTGTCTGAAACTGTCACCACCTTGTACTGGTAACACAGGCTGGGCACCAAACTTTCAAAACATGAGCCTTCAGGGAGATAGTCAGTTCCAAACTATTGCCCTCGTGAGTAAAGTCACTTGGGAAAGTGGACAGTGTGGATCTTCAGAGGGTAGTGAGAAATGCCCAGCTTACTATTATTGCTGGAATTTCTAGAATTCCTAAAAGAAACAGAGAAGCCCGAGGCTTCTAGTGCATAGGCTTATCGAGTGGCTAGAGATTTGTTTTCCTCTGAGAGGTCTGTAACTTGGAGATATTCTGAACCGGGGGCTGGAGAGATGACTTGGTGTTTAAGAGCACTTCCGACTCCTGTAGAAGACTCAGATTTGGTTCCCAATACCCACATGTGGACATCAGGTATCTTACATACCTTCAACTCTACCTCAAGAGGATCTAAAACCTTCTTCTGGCTTCCACGTGTACCTGCAAGCATGTGATGCACACACAGACAGGCAGGCACAGACGTAAAAATAAAGCTTCTCCGTACTGAGATTGATTTGAAATTTTTGAAGTTGAATTGATCATCTTTTCCCACCCTCTCCATTTGTTTAAGAGTTTGGTGAGTATGGTAGTTTGAATGAGAATGGCCCCCCATAGGCTCATCTGTTTGGATGCTTGGATCTCAACTGGTGGAACTATGTGGGCTATGCTTTGAGGTGTCAAAAGCCCAAGTCATTCCCAGTATTCATTCTCTCTCTCTCTCTCTCTCTCTCTCTCTCTCTCTCTCTCTCTCTCTCTCTCTCTCTCTCTCTCTCTGCCTTGTGATTGTGTCTCAGGATATGAGCTCTTAGCAACTGTGCCAGCACTGTGCCTGCCTACCTGCTGCTGAGCTCCCCACGATGACGGTCAGGTCATGGATGCCTCTGGAATCATAAGCCCCAGATTAAACACTCTTTTATAAGATGTTTTGGCCATGCTTTCTTATCACAGCAATAGAAAAGTGACTAAGACAGTGAGGTGACCTCTCCTCTCTGTGGTACCTTTCCATAAGTTTCTAAACCGTCATTGGCTTTCCTGGCCATCTTCCCTCTGGCCCTGTGCTGGCCCTGTGCTGCCCTGTGATGCATGTTCAGTGATAATGGCTTTGCTGGTTAGTGTTTTGTGGAAGTCGGGATGTTAGATTAAGTGGCTGGGGCCACTATGCCTTCACGTTAACAGATGGGAACCAAGATTCAAGAAGCTGCTTAGACTCAAGCAGCCATCCGTGTCCAGACCAAGGGATAAGAGTACTCAGCTTCGTAAGTTTGAGGTTTTCGAAAGGAAATTTAGTGCTTATTCCTTCTGCTACACTGCCGTTGTTCATTTCTTTTGCACAATAATAAAGTACTGCAAAGGGAACTGTTTAGCTCGGTGCAGTTCCTGGAGGTCAGAAACCTAAAGTCCACAGATGAAAGGCTGGGTTCCTTTGGAGGCTCCAGGGGAGGATCCATTTCCTTTTGTATTGGTTACTTGTCTGGTTTCCACGACAAAATCTGGTAAAGGTTGACAAGGCAGCTTCAGGAAGGAAGGCTTTGCTCTGGCTCACAGTTTGAGAGTACAGTCCATCATGTCAGCAATACGTGGTGGCAGGGGTATTAGGTGGCAGCTCGCATTGCAGCCACAGCCAGGAAGCAGAGGTGGTGTGTGTGGCAGTGGGCAAGTTTGCTTTTCTTTTTATTTCGTTTGGAATCCCAGCCCATATCTAGCGTTGGTCTTTCTACCTCAATTAACCTAACCTAGATCCCTCTCAAATATGCCTAGAGACTTGTCTCCTGGGTAACTCTAGATCCTGTCAAGTTGGCGGTCATTTTTGAACGATCACACCTTCCCAGCTTCTAGAAGCTACCATATCTCTCAACTCAGATTGCACTGTGGCATCTCATCTCTCTCTCCAACCACCACTCGGGTCCCCATCTCCGTGTCCTGCCATTCTCTGTTTTGATCATTAAAAGACCCTCCTGGATAATGTGTCTATGACTAATGCCATACATTTAATCACATTTTCAAGTCCCTTTGGCTGTGCAAGGTCACAGCTTCCCAGGTAGGATCAAGACATGAGCATCTTTGTGCATTCTGGTTCTTCCTGCTGTATCCCAGGGGTGTAGCTCATCCATTCCCGGTGTTTCCACAGCAGAGGGAAGGAATGATCCATACAAACATCACAGATCAAAGGTCACCACACTGCAGCCCAGGTCAGTCCCACCTGCTCATGTAAAGTAGGGTTCACACAGACTCAGCCATGCTCACTACAGCACTGCACTTCTACAATGGTGGCGCTGGGAACCTCTATCCTGCAAAGCAGAAAACACTATCTGGCCTTTTACAGGAGAAAAAAATAATAACTCCACTAACCTCTCATATCAGAGACCTTTCTAAAATGTATACAGGCTTTGGTCAAATAAAGTTTGCATAAATCAACAGAATCTTTTCGTTTTCACGGCTAGAAGCACAAACCATAGAACATAGACTCCTAAAGACAAAACAGGGGATCCATCCCTCAGATCATTGCAAATCTCATGTTCTTCATTCCAACAATCTGTGATGCCATTCGCTTTTATGTGTATGCACACATGCATGCATGTGTATTCACATGTGCATACATGTGTGTTCACAAGTCTAAAAGGAACCAGAGGACGAGCTTGACTGACATTTCTCAGGTGCCATTTACTTTGATTTTTGGAGACAAGGTCTCTGACTGTCCTGAAACTTGCTAAGTAGAAGAGTCTGGCTGACTGGCCAGTGAGCTCCAAGGATATCTGCCTGTCTCAGAACTGGGACTTCAAGTTCATGACACCAGCTATTTTACATGACTTTTGGGGATTGAACTCAGGTCCAACTGAGGCATCTCCCCAGACCCTCATTTTCTTTGTACTTAGACTTGACTGTGGCTTTACCAGACTCATTTTAGAATAAGAGTCTTGAGATACTTAGAGCAAATGTGATCTTGGCCAAGTCAGACCAGAGGTGTGTAGACTCATAGCTATACTGGACCCACAGTGCACTGGAAGTGGGCACTCCGACTGGCCATTGTACGCTGCTGTCCTATAGCCTCACTCAAACTTTGTGCATGTGTTGATACTTGTAGCCTGAACAGAGAAAGTGTTCAAGATTTGATTGCCAAGTTAATCCCCACTCCCACACTATGGAGAACAGTCAGGCCCAACTAATCCTCCTGCGTAGTAAAGAGGTGAATAGGAAAGAATCAGTCAGACTAGGACCAGGCCCCGGGTTTCTGGCCCTCTGCAACAGTTTAACTTCACTCTCAGGTCCTGGGCTGGCCTGGTGCCAGCCATCACTGAGGCTGCCTTCACTGGCTTCTCCCTTCTGCCTCTTTCTCCACGGGCCACCATAAATCACATGCTTGAACAGTCATCACCTCCTTGTGTTCACTAGGGGTCCTGGCTCAGCTGCCATAATCTCTCTTGGCTTCTTCAATGCCCTGGAGAAAGGTTTCCTTGGAGATCTTTCCAAATTGGAGGCCAGGAACGTGCTGCCACATGCATTTCAGGTTACGTCAGACTTGGACTTTCAGAAGTCATCATAGCTCACCCTTCTCTAACTCATGGTTGAACCATGACCCTTGGGTAAAGGTAACCAAAAGATAGCTGAGATGTTATGGAGTGCTCCTGGGATTAGAAGGGAAGGAAATTTGGCCTGGAGATGATGGCTCATTGACATTATTCTCCCCAAGGTCACCCCCAAAGCAATTCCAGAAGGAAAGCATCTACCTTGACTGGAAAGTGTGTGAAATCCCTTCCAGATGTTGGGTTTGAGGGGCGGGAAAAGTCCCACACTGAGTACCTTTGCTCCTGTTTGAACTTAACTAAATCTCATCTATAAGGTATGCCCCCTGGAGAAACGTGTGTGTGTGTGTGTGTGTGTGTGTGTGTGTGTGTGTGTGTGTGTGTGTGTTTGTGTGTTTGTGTGTGTGTGTGTATGTGTGTTGCATGTTTATGTGGGTATGTGTATGTACATGGTGACCAGAGGTCAATACTTTATTTATTTACATTTATTTATTTATTTATTTATTTATTTATTTATTTATTTATTTATTTATTTATTTATTTATTTATTTTGAGACAAGCTGTTCCTTGAATCTAGACCTTGTTGATTTTGGTAGGCTGGCTGGCCCAGAGTTTTAGATATCCTCCTGCCTCTTCCTCCCCACTATCTGTGCACTGCTGTGCTTCGCTTTTTACATGTGTGATAGGGGTCTGTCTGGTCCCAGGTTCTCTTGTTTGAGAGACAGACATTATACTGACTGAGCCATCTCCCAGCCCCAATCACTCTCTAATTCAAACCCCTTACCAGAGGTAAGGTTCATGGAAGACTTGCATATTCACCACTGTGTCTTCCTTCAGAATGACGTTGTAAAGAGCTGGCTGTTCTTAGAAGCTGATTGTCAGTTTTCTCTGCACTTGGATGTGGCTGCCATTTTTATTATGATCTACATTCTGTAGACAGTCATGACCTACACCAGTGTTCCTGGGACTGGAGAGATGGCTCAGTGGTTAAGAGCACTAGTTGCTCTTCATAGGACTCAAGTTTTGGTACCTAGTACCACATTGGGTTGCTCAGTTGCATGTACCTCCAGCTCCAAGGGATATGACACTCTGGCCTCTGTGAGCACTCAAACACACATATACGTATACACAGATACAAACAAACAAACAAACACTAATGCCCCTCAAATCATTCCATAAATAGCAAGGAGATACTATCAAACTCTTTATATCAAACCAGTGCTTTCAAAAGATATGTTTTATTTTAATTTTCTGTATATATGTGCATCTGAGTATGAGAATTTGTGTATGTGGAGTCCAGAAAACGGTACCTGGTTGCCTCAAAACAGAATCAAAGTCCTCTGCAAGAGCTGTGTGTGCTCTTTACTGCTGAGCCATCTCTCCAGCTTCTTAGACAGTCAGTATTAATATGATGTCAAACCTAGAGAATACACACACACACACACACACACACACATACACACACACTGTAGAACAGTTTCCCTGATGACCATTACACAAAAATTTCCAGTAATAACTGATGTCAACAACACAGTAAAAATACCATAGGGTATGATCCAGTTGGTTTTGTTCCAGGAGTGCAAAGACTGTTAAACATACAGAAAGCAGTAAACACAACACACCAAATGAATAGACTCTGAGATAGATCACATGACCGTCCTAGGCCTTTGACACCAGCTTTGACACATCCTTCACAATAGAAATCCCAGAGGAAACTCGGAATAGAAGGAACATACTCCAGCATAATAAAGGCTGAATGTGATGGCTCAGCCAGCATAACAAGTAGGAGGAATTAAAAGCAGTGCATCTATAAAGTCAGAGACAAGACAAAGGCACCCACTCTGTCCTCCTGGCCCATGTGATATTTGATGTCTTAGCTAAGAGCAAGAAGGTAAGAGAGAGAGCTAAAGGGACGCACACATCTCTGGTCAGGAATTCTGAGGAACCCACTGTATATGGTTTTATTGAAACCAAGGTCTGTGTGCTTGGCTGGGTAAACTACCATCCATTCTTCACTGTTTAACCCAGTGAAATGGTTTTTTCCCCTTAGACACATGTATAACTATGTGTCACAGGCTAAAGTAGACACAATACAATAGTGTCTCCTAGTCCCTCAAGTATTTAATTCAGGAACCAAATGGTGGGGATTTCATTTCAGTAGGCTTTCACCTGGGTTGGCCTGAAGTTTCTGTGAAGCTCTTAAGAATAATATTTAATATTTTTTTTTCTACTAACCATGGGCACTTACCAGTTAGATGTGCTAAAGTTCTGTGAGAAACATCCCACTGTGTCTCTTAGAGCTCCTCCTAGGGTGTAAAGCTGGCACTGGGTTGCTTCCTCTCTACCAGGCACAATTTCAGGTGCCTTTTAATCTACCATCCTGTTGAATCATCCTGAGAGCCCTATAAAGTAGGTACCTTGGTATTATGCTTTACTGAAGAGGAAATAGTCCATGGTAACTAGCCACATACACGCACGCACGCACGCACGCACGCATGCACGCACTGATGCACACACATGCATGCACGCACAGTGCACATTCCCGTGAAGTGGGACCCTCCAGGGCTCGGCTCGCCTGTCCTTTTAACAGTCCCACCACACCACGATTAATAGGGCAACTTTCCACTCTCAAATCGTTAAGCAGAGATGCATCAAGGGGACAGAGGCAAGGAGCATAAAGGATTGAAACGGGCTGGGTTGGGAACTCCTGGGAGTCTGAGCGCCCACTTCTTCCCAAGGCCAGGGCGTCTATTTTACACAATGTTCCAGGGTAGCTGCTAGACTGGCCCAGTACTCCAAGAGAAGCCCAAACACAAAGCTTTGTATCTAAGGGTTCTCATTAGAAAACAAAGAACCACTGAAGCTCAGTAAGTATCTGCAGGTTGAACTGAGGATGTAGGTACATCCAAGCCATCACCTTGGGAGGGTGTGATAGGTTCATGACGAAACCTGTAATGTGACATGCAAGTTCTATGTGTGGACAGAGACATGTTAGAGAAACACTGTGGTCATCCAGGATGATGGAGAAAGATGGCTTCCACGTGGCCCTGGGTGGCAAAACTGACAGTTTAGGTGGTAAGAAGAGAGTGTGAAAGCCATGGTAGTGGCATAATCGGTGTTTCCGTGTGACCCAGGGAGGCTGACATTCATCCGGTGTGGAATCGCTGCACCCATCGGTAGAGAATTGTTCCAGTGGTGACCCCATCTGTCCAACCAAAGGGTAAAGGGGTTAGCCCTGCACTACTGACTTCCAATCTGATGAGCCAGTGTTTGTGGTTGGCCCTTGAATGGACTGATAGCCTCCGCCATAGGGAAGGCTGTTACGTTAAGCCTGTCCGGGGAAGGGACCTGTTTCAAGCCCAGATGAGCTGTCTGGACTTTGACCCTAGAGCACATGGCTAGAATCTGGGTCAGCTGAGTTGGAGAGCAGACGAGATGGAGAGAAGAGGTCAGTTAGAGGTGGGTTCAGACTCCACTGATGGAAAGCTGGCAGAGCCATGGAAATACAGAGGGGGGAAAGCGGTCAGAAAGTGACATGTTAGAATGAGGGGCTGGGCCTTGAACATGTGTAGAGTGGCTCAAGCTCCGGGCAATGGTGACATCTCTGTAGATGGAGAAACAAGGGAAGGAGGAGACTATAGATCATGTGTAGGAGAGTTGGTTTCCCTCCCCTCCCCTCCCCTCCCCTCCCCTCTCCTCTCCTCTCCTCTCCTCTCCTCTCCTCTCCTCTCCTCTCCTCTCTTCTTCTCCCCTTTTCTTCTTCTCTACGTTCTTTCCTCTCCCTCCTCTCTGTCTTCTCTTTCACTCTTTCTTTGACAGAGCCTTGTGTAGTCCAGGTTGGCCTTCAACTAGCTAAGTTTAAATAAGGATGAGATGACCTTGAGTTTCAAATCCTCCTGTCTATGTCTCCAGCGTGGTAAGATTACAGTCTTGTACCACTGACCCTTTTATGTGGTGCTGGGGATCAAACTCAGGGTTTCATGCATTCCAGGCAAGTTCTCTACCAATTGTGCCACACTCTTAGCCCCTTCAGAAGTGATTTTTATATATTTCTATAGAGAGAGAAATAAGATTGTCTATATACATAGAAAATAAAATCTATTTTATGTATCTTCTCCCTCCCTGCTGCTCAGGAGTTGCTAGAACAAACAGATCAAAGCTTTGAGATAGGGGGCCAAGGCTGCTTGGACTTGTTTTCATCAGATTAGAAAATGTAACATGTAGTAACATTCTGATATAAAGCTTGGGGAAGGAACGACCAGCAGCAGCTCAGGTCTGAGGCTTAGAGGCAGCACTTATTGAGCACCTATGGTGTCTGGAGCACATAGCAAGTCCTTGTGTGAATTCTCTCACTTTGATTTGGAAGAGCCCCAGGCTCTGTGTATTCTCAATGCTCCCATTATTTAGTGGGAGGAGGTAGAGCTTGAAAATGGCAGGTAACCTGTGGGGTGGCCACCGCAGGAGGGAAGGACAGTCGGACAGCATTCAGCTCTTGATGTGTTTTTCAGGTGGCTCCAGTGACCGCCATGTAGTCTTCATTGCTGAGGTCCCAGAGTTCTTAAACAAGCACTGGGTGGTTTGACTTGATCAGCTCAGCTCCACAAATTCATTAGAGCCTTGTTTACATAGTGAGGCCAGGCTTCTCATGGAGTTAAAGGGACTATCTTTCAAATTTTTACAATATTACAGAAACTTCCATATTAAAGAAAAATTTTATTTGACTAGTGTATTAGGATTCTCTAGAGGCATAGAGTGAAAGGATTTCTATATATCTCTATGTAAAGTATCTACAGAAATAAATGTTGCTTGTATCTAATAAAGATATTGTGGGCTGGGAAGATGACTTAGTGGTAGAATACTTGGCTCATGAGAGCATGAGTCATGACCTGTGGGTCGGAATTCACCCCGGTGCTCGCTCGGTCTCTTGGGGAGTCTGAACTCAGGGAGTTTGACTTTGCTTGTCCCGTGCCACCTCCAGGGTGGGAGCTGGGCTGTAGGGAAGCTCCAAGGCACTGCTCCTGCTCCCGGGATGGGAAAGCATGGTCTGAGATGTGGGAACGCTGGTTCGGAGGTCCCCAGGTCGCAGGCCGGGACCAAGGGGACATCCAGGCACAGCTGGGAGTTGTGGAAGAGCCCAGAATGGAGTCGGAGGCCTGAGTGCTGTGGACAGTGTCCAGCCCAGGCTGGGGTTGGGGGGAGGCAGGAGGAGTCCAGGCTTGTCTCAGTGGTGAATGTCCTTAGCTTGATGGAGACAGGAAGTGCAGAGAGGCCTGCTTCAGGAGATGCTGTGGCTCTGTAGTCGGATGCCTTCTCCACGGCTCCCCACAGTCCATGGTTCTAAACCACTTATTGGCTGTTTATGGTGGAAAATGGATGCATGCCGTACTATACCCACTTCTCAGGGTGGACCTGAGATTAAATAACTTTTGCAGGGAGGAATGTCTGGGAAGGGAAGTGCCTACTTGACCACAGGTTCCTTATGTGAGGAGTGCGGTATGTTTTACTGGCCAGGAATCTGGAAGGAGCAGGGAGTTGCCTAAGTCCCAGGCGTGTGCCCACCGAGTCTCCAGGTCTCAACCTGCCCTACCTTACCAAGATTTCTAGCATGGTTTTACCATCCAACAATGACCTGAGAGTAATTGCCCAAAATCCATGTTGAAAAAGGAAAATCTGGACATGGTGTCATCCATTTGTAATTCCAGGACTAGGCAGGTAGAGGCAAGAGCATCTCTGGGCTTGCTGGACAGCCAGCTTAGCTGAATCAATAGGCTCTAGTTTTTTTGAGATCCTGTCTCAAGAAGTAAGGTGGAGATGATAAAGAATGATACCTTATGTTGACCTCAGGCCTACAAACACATATGAATGTATTCAGGCATATACATTCATATGCATACATCACCCAATACATTATATATCATGATTGAGAGGTTTATTGTAAGATGTTGGCTCACACATAAGGAGACTGAGAATCCCACCATCTCTCCTCCAGAAAGGCTGGTGTGGAGTCTAAGGCCTGAGGAGCAGAATGCTGATGGTTTAGGTCATAGTCTGAATCTAGGACTGAGAGTCAGGAGTGCTGGGGGTAGGAAGGGGCAGGTCCAGCTCTACTCCCCGTGCTGGCCAGAGCTGCCCTTGCTTTATCTTGCTTGTTGAATGCTCGTGTATTTGAAAAGCCCCACACAGGCACGCCCAGAGATGATGGGTGTTGTGACCAGTTAAGTTCCATGAAAGAAAAGATCTTTGTTGGGATGAGAAAGTCTGATAGGATTCCTCTCTGTGGGAAGAGGTCTGCTGGGCCTTTGGAGTGAGAGAGATATGAGTTCAAATCCCAGCCCTATTGTTTACTAGTCATGTGACCTTGACCTTGAGCCAGTCATTCAGTGCCTCAGTGTCTTAGTTTCCTGATCCTGTGCCTGCGTAGTATGACAGGTTGCTATGCCAGTTAAGGGACATAAGCACATGCTATTCTTCTCCCCTTCTCTCTGATACCCCCTCCTTTCCTTCTGTCATCACTTGAAGGTAGTTTAGAACGAGATTTGGTGAGGTTTTGCTTGAAGAGTCAGATGTGAACATTTCAGACTTGGTCAGCCACATGGTCTCTGTGGCAGCTCTTTGCCTCACTGATGCATAAGACAGATACGTAAGATGTAGATGCTGTGTATATGAATAGGTTTGGGCCTGGTCCAATAAAAATGTATTGACACCACCTGACAGTGGCTTTACCCAAGGGCTCTATGTACCAAGATTTGGTCTAGAAGACTGCCTTGCATTAGGCATGGACCTATTTGCTGGGGTGTAGCAGCTGAGATGTGTCCTAGGAAGGTGACTTCTGCACAGCACCTCCCTACTCACTCACCTCTAGTGAACAGTGGCTGCTGGATTTCTAAGGCAGTGCCGAGAGGCACTGAGGATTTAGAGGAGATTTTAATCACTTGTAGTGGTTTGGAGATTAATCTTGTCAGATAGACTTTCGTTCCAATTTTTTTCTTAGTATATGTGCTAAAAAGGTGAACATTGAGATTAACTTTCATATGTACACCGATCCTGGCAAAACTAAATTTACAGGATACATACACACACACACACACACACACACACACACACACACACACACACACACACACACACACCAGATTCACTCTGTGGCTTGCAGAAGGCAGGAGAGCCCTGGACACAGACCAGGTGTTGTGTTAGAATCTCAGCTCATCCAGACAGAGCATACCAGGCCAGGATAGCTCCATGGGAGAGAGGTTTATTGTGGGGGGAAAGGGCAAAGGGAGTGATGAAGACAAAGGAGGGTCTACCTTTTATTTGGGCTGCTCCAAGGTAAAGGGGGGAGGTGGACCAGGTGGACACTAGGAATGTATGGCGATTGCCATAGCAACATATGTGCAGGTCCCTGTCACCTATGGGTGATGTCACCATCATCACTGGATTCAGAGATGACCAGCGACCATAAAGCCGGTTTCTGACTATAAAGCTAGTTCCTGTTGCCAACACCAGGAACATGGGTGTCACAGACCTTCCTGCTCTTGCCAGCCTCAGTTCTAGGTATGTATTCTGGGTTTTTTTGCTTTGTTTTGTTTTTGTTTTTGTTTTGTTTTTGTTTTTTTTAAGTTTTAAGGTAGTAGCTTCCACTTCCAAACAGAAATACTCTTAGTTCAGCCTTTCAACCCACTTTATGGGGTTTGAAAAGTGGGGGCAAATACTTTAGTTCTAAGTAAGTTATGTTGAGGCAGAAGGATTTTAGTTATTTGAATTCAGTATTTCAAAGCCAGCCTTGGCAACACAGTGAGAGCTTTTCTCAAAAAATAAAAAAATAAAAAGGTCCTTCTAACATGTGGGGTTCTTTAGTAGTATGTTGGGTGGCCAGGAGAATGTGCTGTATAGACTCTGAGAGTTGTCACTCGCCAAGGGTCCCAGTTCCTTCTTCTGGGAATGTCCTGGTTTGTTTTCTGTTGCTATGACAAACACTATGATCAAAAGCACTTTAGAGAACAAAGGGTTTATTTGGCTTACACTTCCGTATCATGGCCCCTCGTGAGGAAATCAGGTCATCAGGAGCTCTAGGAATCTCAAGACCGAGAAGCACCAACAGTAGTCCTCTCTCAAATTTCCACTGGCACCGTGTGGGAGAATGCACATGTTCCTGAGGCTGTGAGGACTACGTTCTGCCATTCTGGGGCAGCTGCAGCCCCGAGAGTCGAGAGTTGATGTTTGCCCAGAGAAGGTAACTGCAATGGAAGGAAAGAGAGAGGCAGAGAGGGGGCACCAACCTATTGATGATGTTGAGACATCTGTATCCAGATGTGCACAAAGCCAGAGCACCTCTGGATTTTCCTGTCCAGTGTCACACGCTCATTAATTCTAGTTCTTGCTGAGGTAACTGAGTGGAGGCTCCACTGTGTGAAAACTGAAGGGGTCTGATGAAGTCAGGCAGGCACCATCAGCGCTAACTTGGATCTTGAAGTAAGTGTTTGAGGAAGAAGACACTGTTGCTTCATGTGGAACCTTGTGGTTTATTGCTAAGAGTCATCCACAGGATATGATGCCAGAGAGAGAGAGAGAGAGAGAGAGAGAGAGAGAGAGAGAGAGAAAGAGAGAGAGAGAGAGGAACACAGAGAGAAACATACAGAGAGGAGAGAGGGAGAAGAGGGAGATGGAGAGAGGGGGGGAGAGGTAGAGAGAGAAAAATGGAGTGAGAAACACAGAGAGAAACAGAGAGAGAGGAGAAAGGGAGAGGAGAGAGGGGAGAGGAGGGAGAACAGAGGGGAGAGAGAGAGAGAGAGAGAGAGAGAGAGAGAGAGAGAGAGAGAGAGAGAGACTGACTCTGCCTGACTGGGGCTTTTGTGGCTAAGGCTTGGCTAAGGCCTACGGCCATGCACTTATTGGCCTGAGCCCCTGACTTCACATGAAGAAGGTGTCATATAATTTTCCTTTTGCTGGTTTCAAATAGCCACTGGGTACACTTCCCACAGATGCTGTGTGACTAAATGTGACCACCATAACACAGACGATGGACTCCTGGTCCCCTAGTGTAGCAGCATTTGGACATAGCATCCTTTGGAGTGAATCAGGGTCAAGTGAGGCCATGTGGGTGGAGCTCTCAAGACATAGACAGACAGTGCTTTCTCCCTCTCTCTCCCTTTCTTTTTGTCCCTCTCTGTCTCTGTCTCTCATTCTTTCTCCTTTTACCCCTCTTTGCCACTTTCTCCCTGTCCCCCTATTTTCTCCTGGCAAAGGCAGAGATCACAGGAGCAGAAACAGTGACTATGTGCCTCATCAGAACCAGAACCCTGATGTTGGACTCTCCAGCCTTCAGATCTTTGAGAAAATAATACCTATTGCTTAAGCCACCAGTCTGTTTGCATTTGTCAGTCTTTGGTGGTCCCCACTCAGAGGATGCAGGCTGATGGGAAGGCTGACCTCGTTGTACCTGGAAAGGGAGTTCTGAAGTATTGTGTAGGTGGATCAATGTTATTGCCCTCAGCTACAGGATCCGAACTGGACTTCTGCCCTGGTGCATTCCTTGGCCACATGTAAGTGGCTTGAATAGGAATGGCCCCCAAAGACTCCTGTGTTTGAATGCTTGTCCCACAGGGAGTGGCACTATTAGGAGGTTCTGACCTTCTTGGAGTAGGTATGGCCTTGTTAGAGGAAGTGTGCCACTGTGGAGGGGAGCAGGCTTTGAGGTCGTCTATGCTCAATAGGTGCCCAGTATGGCACAGTTTCTCCTTGCTACCTGTGGATCAAAATGTAGAACTCTTGGCTCTGTCTCCAGCACCGTGCTTGACTGGATGTTTCCACACTGCCCGACATGATGTTAATGGACTAAGTTTCTGAAACTCTAAGCCCACGCCATTGAAATGTTTTCCTTTATAAAAGTTACTATGGTCATGATGTCTCTTCACAGCAATAAAACCCTAAGACACCAAGTGATACCTTTGAGGAAATCAGAGTCCTGAAGATGCTCATATGGATTCTCAAGCATTGCAAAGGATGCTGGATAGTTTTGTCAACTTGACACAAACTAGAGTGACCTGGGAAGAGCAAATCTTAATTGAAGGCATGTCTGTGGGACGTTTTCTTAATTAATGATGATATAGGAGGGCTCAGCTCACTGCGGGAAGTGCCACATCTGGATTTCTGTCTTAGTTTGGCTTCTGTTGCTTTGATAAAGACCATGACCAAAAGCAATTGGATAGAAATGGGTTTATTTGGCTTATAGGTTATATTTTGTCATTAGAGGAAGCCAAGGAAAGAGACTAGAGGCAGGACGTGAAGCAGAGACCATGAAGGAGCTCCATCTGTTTTGTTATATAACCCAGGACCCCTTGCCTTTGTGGAGTGGTTCTGCCCACAGTGGACTATGCCTTTCCATATCAATTATCAATTATCAAATATCAATTATCAATTAAGATAATGGCCCAGAAGCTTTTCTACAGGCCAATCTGGTGGAGACAGTCTCTCAACTGAGCTTCTCCCTTCTCAAATGACTCTAGCTTATGTCATGATATATATATATATATACACACACACATACATACATACACATATATACACACACATACATACATACACATACATACACACACACACACACACACACACACACACACACACACACATATATATATATCTCACTAATCAGTACAGCTTCCTTCAGTGATGTACTATAATCTGTAAGCCAGATAAATCTTCTCCTCCCCTAAGTTGCTTTGGGTCATAGTGTTTATCACAGCAAGAGAAACCAAACTGAGACACTATGAAAATTTGTCACACACATAGCAGGATGCTTAGCAGCCTTGGCTTGTCCTCCAAGGGAGTCTCCTAGTCCTCAGGACAACCACACCTACTTGCACCCCAGATGGCCCTGACCCTAGTTGCAGCCACCTGCAAGCACCAGTCTAAGGCTTACCTACTTTGCTTGGTTGTAAGGCTAATTGAAGCATTCTTAGGGCTCAGAGCTGTGCACACAACTTTTCACTCCTGAGGGTTTGGCCAGGAGATGTCCTTGTGCTATGTGGTATCTAGGCCAAGACAAAAGTAGCAACACAAATAACAAAAGTAGACAAGCAAATAACAAGAATGAACTCCAAGCCCCAGAATGACAGAATGGCCGGCATCCAGGGTCTGGAAGTCAGGATTGCACCTTGAGAAATGGTTTAATTGAATTCTTGCCTCTAGACAGAGCACATTAAACTTATGGAAAGTGTCAGTATGTCCCCTAGTGACCCTTGCCCATCCATCTTAGTCCCTATTCTCAGAAGTCCCTGCTTTAATTACTGTTGCTGCAATTCATGCCAACTGCTTCTTGCTTCCCACCAACACACATTACCTGGAGACAAGAGACCCCACAATGGGGCCTGAGTTCCAGGAGTGGGGAGATAATGTGGAAATCCCAATCTTACTCAGTTAGTGGAATCATTAAGAACACACACACACACACACACACACACACACACACACACACACACACACAAACACGTGGTGGTATTTCACTATAGAGATGATGGTAGTCTAGAAAGATTATGAAGAACTGAAAATTCCCAGTGCCCAAGTGACCTGTTATGAAGTCATAGCATAAGGTGTTACGTGTAGGTGTTACGTGCCACCAATCACATAAAAGTACAACATCTCAGGGCTGGGGTGATGGCTCAGCTGGAAAGTGCTGTCCATACAAGTATAGGAACCTGAGTTCAAGCCCCAGAGGTGACATAGTGGCATAGTGGTACATACGTGTAATCTCAGCAATGGGGGTGCTAAGACAGGTACATCCCTGGGGCTACTGGTGGGTCAGCTTAACCTAATCAGCAAGCTTCCAGCCAGTAAGAGAGATCTTCCTCAAACAAACAAACAAACAAACAAACAAATAAACCAAGGTGGCTGTCACCTGAGAAACAACAGGAGATAGATAGATAGATAGATAGATAGATAGATAGATAGATGATAGATAGATAGATAGATAGATAGATAGATAGATAGATAGATAGATAGATAGATAAGAATGTGTGTGCATGCATGCGCACACACCACACATATATGTACTTACATGCATGTAAACCTACAGCAGTGTAGTTTGGAGCATTGCATCATGATCAGCCACGGCAGTAAGCAGCCATGTTACTGTGTGTCATCTCTACCATATTTGCTTCATTTTAGTATGCACTCCCGTTCATCTCTTGACATCTCATGTTGAATCTCTATTGCCTCAGTTTCCCTGTGCCTGCTTTAAGCTCCTGTTATTTGGGTCATCCTGATGCAGGCAGCAGTGGACCATGCCATGAAGATGTCACAGAGCCAAGGTAGGGCAGGCCGTAGCAGCCAGGACTGTGAGAAGATGCCCTGGGAATCACCCCTACACTCTTCTCAGTGTGTTACTGTCATTAGATATCAATAGCACATAACTATATATTGAGTTAGTTCATCCTTGCAGTAGCCCTGGAGTGTAGGTAGCTTGTTCCATCTGACAGTGAACAATCTGAGATTCCAAGAGATTCATCTGCTCAGGTTTACGTGGAATGTAAATGTGACCTTGGAAAGAAGACAGAACTCCCCAGGGGAAGCTAAGCTCTGCCCCTTAGTTGGCCTGGTCCCTGCTCCCCAGGGCTTGGAGTGGAGCAGGAGAAGCAGGAGGTAGTCTTGGGGGGGGGAGTGAGGGGGTGGAGAGGGTGGGGGGGTGGGGAGGGTGGGGGGTGGGGATGGGGGGTGGGGGTGGGGGTGGGGGTGGTGGCTGGCTGGCTGGCTCTTTCCCTCCAAGAGCAGCCCCACAGGATGTTATCTGCTCTCAATTACCACCCTGCCTGCCTCTGTGGCAGCCCTCCAGCCAACACACGTGCTCAGGCTGTTGGCCAAGGAACTAAATTTATTTGCAAGCCCAGAGTTCAAACAGGTACATAAATTACTGATGCATAGCCTCATTCCTCAGTGTGGCCTGACACAGCTGAGTACCCAGCGTGATTTTACAGGCTGTGCACTCAGAGACTCTTGAGCTGGCTGGCCCTGCTGGGCACTTTCAGCTATCACTGCAACCTATGCAGCAGGCTTGGTACCCAGGATGACTGGAGGGTTTTTTCTCCATGTAGAGCAGAGTTCTGAACTCTGCCTCACTTCACCCCTGTACCCCACTCTTACTCATGCTCCGACCTTACCACTTACCCATCTTAGACTCTTCCATGCTTTTCATTGTCTTAAAATAAAGCATGACTTTCTTCCAGTGACTTACAGAGTCCTTTACATTCAGTGTCTGCTCTCCCTCCTTTGCCTTCCCTGTGTTGTCTCTCCTCCTTAGCTTCTTCCAAACAATATAGGTGAACGGAGCCAGACATGGTGGTGTACACTGTAGTCTCAGCTCCTGGAGAAACTGAGGCAGAAGGATAGCCAGAGCCCAAGAGTTCAAGGCCAGCCTGGGAAGACTACAGAGATCCTGTCTCAAAAATAAGAGCATCGAGGGTTGGGGAGATAACCTGTTAGCAAGGCAAGGGTGGTGACTAGAGTTCAAGTCCACATAAAAATAATCAAAATGGTGGTGTGTCCTCGAAATCCTAGCACTGAGGTAGTGAAGACAGATCATTCCATGGTACTTACTGGACAGCCAGCCTAGTATACGTTGTGAGTTCCAGGCCAATGAAAGACCCTGCCTCAAAAAACAAGAAGAATACCCGAGGTCTGGCTTCCATATATATGTGCATGTGGGTGCACACATATATGTATACACACCCCCCCATGTACACGTATGTGTGTACACAGATACACAGATAAGTACACACACACCATGTACACACTCACATGCACACGGATGTACACACAAATAAGGAGAGGGAAATTAAAAGTAGACAAGAAGGGTGTGAGGTGCAGAGGATTTTTCTGCAGCCCTTAGAAGTCAGTCCTCTGTGGGTAGGGATTTTGTGCCCTTCAATAAGATTCTGCCGGGACTGGCTAAGTCGCCATTCCTTGGCCTCAGAACAGCCCATTCCTTTCAGCTTCTCAGTTGTAGAGTTGATCTCTGCTTTTCTGTCTCCTGGAGTCCAGAAATATTGTGTCTTTCCTGAAGTTTTCTTCAGAGAGAACCCACAACAGAACCATGGGGAACTTTTTATGCAGGTTGGAGAAGACACTCTGAGACCCCACCCTGCCTTTATGGAGAACTAGGGAGTCCACTGGACCAACAGTGTCTTGAGCACAGGAGTCATGGAGCCTTCTAGAGACATGATGATTGCTCAGCTGGAAGGGAGTAGAGTATGCTTGGGGATTTTAGGGAGAGAGAAAAGGAGGCAGAAATGGAGTTGATGCTTGCCTCAGACCGGCAGCGATTCTCCTTGGGGCAAGTGTTCTCTGTTCAGTCATTGCCTTTCACCAGCATGACGACTCTTTAAGAAAAGAGGATCCCCATGTTACAAGTGAAAACCAGATCCAGAGAGGGTGTGCAAGTTGCCTAGGGTCACACAGCCAGTGTGCAGGGCACTATCTTAGCAGACAGCTTTCTTCTATAATACTAGCTTTCCGATACACGTTAACAAAACAGTGTGACCCAAATACTATATATGGTTTTCCCTGCCCCCCAAAATACTTCTTCCTCAATGCATACCCAGTATTTCTTGTTAAGCAAAAGCAAGCTAGTCAAAGACCAACTTTACAAGTTTTGAAAGCTGGCAGATATAAGTTGGTGGTGGATTTTTTTTTTTTAGAGGTTTTGTTTTTATTTTTGTCTGTCTGTCTGTTTGTTTTTGCATAGACAATTGACCAGTGTTTTGAACCTGCTCTTTGAATATTTGGGGGAATGTCACATATCTAAATGAATAAATTACACACCATTTACATGGGCCTGTCTTATACAAGTAATCTTTTTTGCTTTTCCATTATGTAAAATATTTGGGCTATTAAACCATATCTAACAAGGAAAATTTATGTGTTTTTTTTTTTTTTTTAAAGTAACTTCTTCCTTGTCCAATGCATCTGGGGGAGTTAGTTGGTGTAAATACATGAAAATAGGATCAGCTGACTGAGAGGCAGCAGTTACGAGTTCTCACGAGCTGGAGCAATCTGTCTCCTTTCAAAATGTGACAGTTGGCAACAAATCTTGGGCAGATGACGACTAGGATTGTTTTCTGACGCTCACCATCCACCCTGGCCTCCTCGGGCTCTTATCTAGCTTCCGGTCCCCAGTGTCTTTTATCAACAGCGGTGCTCACTAACATAGCTTGCACGGAATGGACACACTTGGTGTAGACTCCAGAGGGAACCGGATTTGATGCTCTCTCCAGCCACTGTGGGGTGGCTCTTGGAGGCTCCCCCTCATGTAGAGAATCCATCAGCTGCCAGGAGAAGGCAATGGAGCATGTGAGACCCAGGAACTAACTCTATTTCCTAGCAACCAAGGCGAGCCCATTTCTCCTCTGTCAGCGGGAACCCACAGATTTATGTGAGCTACAAAGCCCGTTATCACCGTAATAAACCATATATTTGCAGGCGGTATTTACAGCCAGCTAATCGTATCTCTCCACTCTGGCAGCCCCCAAGCTGGCTGGATTCCCATTTGGAGCCCCCCAAAATACGATTAGGTGGTTACCGAGTTCTAATTTAGTTAACAGCAGTGCTTGACAAAGCTACTAACCGCCTAATTATGAAGGAAGATTACTGATACCATTAATTGAATGGTTGTAAAACTCCGGTGAAGTCAGATGGTCGTGAAGTCCATTTTCAATTTACTAGGCTATTAAAAGTATTTCCGGCCATAAAATAAACAGACACAAAGCATACTAAACAGGCTAATATGGAAACATAAAAAGAGAAGGGAGAAGCCTGTCTCAGTAATTAGCTCTCATGATTAGCTGCTCCGCAGACCCAGTGGCAGAAATTAAAGATGAATTACAACAGCACTCCGGGTTAGGAGGCTTGCAGGGTGGTACTGCCTACAGGTGGGCTAGGTGCTCCTCCTCATCATCCCAACTGCCAGTGTCACCCCAGCCCCAGCCCCATCCCCACCCCTGAGTTGTGCCTCAGGTTTCCTTAGGAAAATGACTTCTGTTGTTTGTGTCCAAAAGATGCTTGGTTGACCTGCTTTCTCATCTGGAGCCTCAGTTTCCCTATGGGAATGAATTGGCATAGCAACTTAGTGGCTTTACAGAGTCCATAATGAGATGTCCCATGTCACATCATATTACCCTGGATTCCTCTGCACTCTACTGTAGAGTACATGTTCATATATCTGTAATCACTACCAGATGCTTTTTACCAGTTCTTGTTTTCCACTTTCTGTCACTTGCCACTTATCCTGTCTGTCTCTTCCCTGTTGCTGCTTCTAGTTCATGGGCTGTTAAGTTGTTAGGGGGCTTATGGATGTTTGTTCATTTGTTTGTTTGGAAGGTTGTTTTAAGGGGTACAAAGCATGCCATGTCACAGGTCACCTAGAAGACAGAGAAACTGGGAAATAGTAAGAGAATCTACCTGTATAAAAAACTAAGAACAATATTTAGAGTAAAATTTGTTATTGAAAAGGCCTTCATGTTGAGATATCCAAAAAACTATACTAGAGAGAACGAGCAAGCACATCGCTGCCTGCCTGAGGCTTATGCAGGCTTTTTGACTGGATTGATGAGCTAAGAAACTCCAGGAAAGGAGAGGAATTGTATTAAGTTCTCATCCTCACAGAACAGTGAAATCCAAAGGGAAGCCCAGGTGAGCTTATGCTTGTTAGACAGAGTGGTAAGTTTGTGCAGGAATGCCGGGCGAGTTGTCATCTAGAGTAGGACAGTAGACTGGATGGATGCTGCTTAGAGCTCTGGGGAGGGAAGATGGAAGAGCTGTAGGAGGCAAGAGTTGCTTCAGAGACTGTTTGCTCATGCTTACCACAGCCCCACAACTCTAGCCATCCAGGTAATTTCTCAGGACCTCCATTGGGGAAGAATTTTCACGGCTTGCTACATGTTGGGCAGACAGGTCACTGGGCCTTCGGTAGCTAAGTGCCTCAGGTGATGCTAGCATGTCAATGAGAAGTGTTTTACCTCAGCTCCCTCATAGCCATGAGCAAGACCCTGGACACAGTGCCAGCACCCAGTCCACAGAGGCAGAGAGAGAGAGAATGTGCCTCACCCAGTATTCCACAAATGCTCCAGGCACAGCCAGAAACCAGACCTCCATCCAGTTCTCATCTTCTGAAAGCCTGTAAGTGTTGGGACCCATCTCCTAATCCCTTGGCAACGGGGATAGCTGAGTCAGTAGAGTGTGCATCCCCCAGTCTCACATAAAAAAGCTGGGCATGATGGCACATGCACATAGTCTAAGCAGGAAGAACTGGTGATAGGCAGAGCCCTGGGGTCAACTGGCCACCCAACTCAGCCTATGTGTGTTCCAGACCAATGAAAATGCTGTTTCAGGAAAAAAAGGCATGCGTGCGCGCACACGCGCGTGCGCACACACACACACACACACACACACATACACACGCACACACACACATACACACGCACACACACACAGTATGTATCAGCTGACTGTTCCCCACATTCAAGGCACCAGCTGTGGTATACGTTTTGGGGTCTATTTGTGGTTCCACAGTGTCTGCTTCCTCCCTCTCAGGGTGTCCAGACACTACTGCACAATCAGACTGGAAGGATGAAGGGTCTGGAGTGGGTGGGGTTCTGCAGGAGCGCTGTCTGGCTAGGAGTGTGTGTGTGTAAGGGGGTTTCTCCCAGGATCTCAGTATTACAGCTTTTTTAGATGATCTTAGCTTGTGTGCATGCCTTTATTTGGGGTGCTTTGTACATGTATACTTTATTTGGGTGAATCAGGTATATATGGGCTTTGGAGAGTGGGAAGGAGTTTTCAGGGTAACTGAGAATCCTTGGCTAGAGTTTATAGTTCTGTGAATGCCTCATTTGTATGGAGAGGCATTCCAGGAATCCCAGGTACCTGCTGGGAGAGTTCTTCTGGGGAGGAGGGTGTAGGTCTGCCAAGGACAACTCAACTTTCCCCTGGTAGAGGGTGTGGGGAAGCTGGATCCCCAGACAAGGTCAGAGAAGGGGAGCACTGCAGGTAAAGGAAGTCCTCCATTTTGCACCGAGCTCAGAGTGCTATCCAGTCATGTAGACTGCGACCTTAATTAACAGCACCCCTCTCAACCCCACCCAACCCCACCCACCCACATAAGCCCTCATCCTAGAGCTTGTCTGTAGAATGCTTGGAGATTTTCAGGCTCTTCGTGATAATGACCTCTGATCTATGGTTTTATCACTGTGGAAGGAACTCTTATGCACTCTCAGCAGGAGGCAGACACTGTTCTGACCTCAAAGGGAATTAGAGACAGTTTATCCTAGAGCTAGACATGAGTGACCATGACCTGGGAACACATGTTCAGGATACCCCCAATACTGTGTTCTGCCACAGCAATAGTTTCATGAAGATTTTATAGTGATAGAAGAAAGAAAAGCCATAAATCAAGTCTTTTAAAAATGCATTGGTGGGGACATCAGGACGGTGGGTGGGGACATCAGGACGGTGGGTGGGGACATCAGGACGGTGGGTTTCAGCAAGGCAGGAATCTTTGCTAGGCCTCAGATAGCAGCTGATGACATCCGTGGCCTTTGGGCTCATGGAAGACAAATGTCTGTTTGTACATCCCAATAAAAGACCTAAACATAACCCCAAATAATTCAGCTCTAGAATTGCAACATTCCAGCTCTCCACAACCACAAAATTGGACTTGGGGGGGGGGGTTGTTTGTTTTTTGAGACAGAGTCTCACTATGTAGCCCTGGATAGCGTGGACCTCACAGAGACCCACCTGCTTCTGTCTCCAAAGTGTTGTGATTAAAATCATGTACCAGCATGTATGTCTGGTCCAAGATTTTTTTTCTAAAAACTTACTTAATTTTAGTTGTCTGTCTGTCTGTCTGTGTCTGTGGGGGAGCATATACATGAATTCAGATGCTGTCTTGGGAACTGAGAATCTAACTTACATCCTCTACAAAAGCAGAATGTATTCAACTTCTGAGCCATCTTTCCACCTCCACAATCACAAAAGTACTAATCATTCAGTCAGCAATGTAACCCTTAAACGTAGAGTCTATCTATCTATATATCCATCTATCCATCCATCCATCCATCCATCCATCCATCCATCCATCCATCCATGCATTCATCCATTTTGTGCTTCAGTTCACACCTACAGAGTCAGAAACCCTGGAGGTGGTACTAGTTTTCTGGGTTGTAACATAGTTTCTAGACAAGACTGACTGTCAGGTCAGTGCCAATGAGAACATGAGGTCCCTTGTTCAGAAGTTATAAAGAGTACCCACGGCTCAGCATATTTAAACACAGAGCAACAGAGGCAGAGCCACATGGGATGGCTTAAGACAAAGGCCTTGAAGCTCACTGTGCTTCTTGTGGCTCCTGAAGTCTGAGAACCTCTTTTCTACATCCTGTTTCCTCCTGCAGATGGACACTATGCAGGGTGAGGCTCAGGCTCGCTACTGACTCTCAGATGGTGAATATTACAGTGAGACCACTCACTCCTCATGTGACATCTTCTTATGCTCAAGGCCTCCTGTGTGTCATCTCCTTCCAGCATAACTTATTTTGAGTATCAGAAGCCCATCCATCCCTACCACCCATGTTACCTTCCCTCTGCTGAATCAACGCCAGCTGCAAGACCTTCCCCAGTTCCAACATCCACAGGTAAGGACTTTAGGATGCAACTTCCCTGAAGTTCTTCATATAGGCCCAGCAGGATAGAATTTGTAATTACACATTTTCTACTTAGCATTTACCATCAGGGAGCCACAGGCTCAGTCATGGGACAGAGTCAATCTAGGACATTGCCTTTTTCATGTGTGGTATAGTTGAATGTGTATGTGTGCATGGATACTTGCCACTATACATGTGTGTACATGCATGCTGAGGCCAGACACTGATATCAAATGTTTTCTTCCTTTGCTTCCCTCTTTATTTTTTGAGAGGGGATCTCTCACTGAACCTGGAGCTTACCAATTCTGCTGGACTGGCTAAGGCTTTCTAGAGAATCTGTTTGTCTCTGCCTCCTTAGCGCTGACATTACAGATATGCCATGCTGGCTTTTACGTGGGTAGTAAGGAATGGAACTCATAGTTCAGTGCTGGAGTTACCGACATCACTCACTGAGCTATCTCCCCAGTCCCGTAAATCCAGGACATTTTGGTCTGAAGTACTTTCCACTATCTGGGCGTCTTCAAGGCCTAAACATTCACTTATACTCCAATTAAGGAAACTTAGACCTTCTGGGAGCTAGAACACAAGACCAGGGGAATGACCCGAGGAAGACTGGGAACTCTGGACTTGCCTGGGATTCAATCCCACTGCCTGTTGACTAGTGGCCCTGAGCAAAGATGTCACATCTCTGACTCCTCATCTGTAAGGCAGGCACAGCAGCAATCCCAGCTTTACTGGCTGGTGTGAGAGTTCTGAGAATCTGGGGCATTTGTCTTCTATCACATCATGAGTGCTTAATACAGGTGGCCATTGGCATTGCTGTCCAGGAGCCTTCGACTCAGATCAGAGAGATTTTTGAATGTCTTGTCCTATTTCTCTCCTATACCATTCCCCACTGCTACCCCCTCAGAGCAGAGCTGTGTGGATGTGAAAACTCAGGAAACACCCAGGAATTGGGACTCTATCTCCATTTCTCCACAAAGACACTAGAACACAGGCTGTGTTTACAACATCCTGGGATGTGAATTCTTCATCCAACAGTAATTGGACTGAGTCAGGGGTCTTTAGGGCTCTCTAAGTCCTGTATTTCTCTGACCACTGCAGAATTCTTTTGAAACAGAAACCCTGATCTTGGAACCTTTGGGTGTGGAAGAGTTTTAATTTTCTGAGAAAGAAGAGATCCCAGGGGCAAATTGCCTGGGCATGTAAATCTGGCAGCTCTAGGTATGGCCTGAACAAGCCCAGCACCATGGAATCTGTATATGTATGGAACTTATGAGAACAGCTTCAAGGAAGTTCATCCCGCTGATTTAAGACACTGGGCATGGTGGTCCATTCCTGTAATCCCAGGGAGGCAGAAGCAGAAGGATTAGAAGTTCAAAATCATCTTTGGCTACATAGAAAGTTCAAGGTCAACCTGGGCTACATGAGACACTATCTCAAAAAAGCACTCCCCACCCAATGTTGGTTTGGGCACATAATTCCATCAACTCAAGAGACTGAGACAGGAGGATCTAAGATTGTTATGTTCAAGATGTACCTGGGCTACAAAGTGAGATCAAGACCAGTCTGTATAACTTAATGAGAACTTGTCCCAAAGAGAGGGTTGAGGGCTAGGTATGTAGTTCAGTGGTTGAGCAGTTTCGTATCAAACATGAGCCCCCCCCACACACACACACACGCATCAGGTGCATGGAAATAGACTCTTATGAACCCCAAGCCTGAATGAAATAAACTATACAGCAGTTTGACAGGTTCAGAACATACTACCCCAAATATGACATCTTTTTTCCCCCCTGTATTTTGAACTAAAGGGATTTGAGAGCCAGCAGAGGTAAGGACAACTCTGGCCTTTTCCTGAAGTGGGTCCTCAGACCTTCAGGTGAAAGCTTTCTTCTCTATACCCAAAGTGAAAGGGCATCATCATCCCCAAAGACAGGGACTCCCAGGTCACCCCCAAAGACAAGGACTCCACAAGGAATCCAGACAAAGATGCCTTGCTCAGTGTCATGAGTGCATGGTGTCTGAAACATAGATGAATATAGCTGTGTCTCTTCATGATGTCAGACTTGCTTGACTAACAATGGATTCCTGAGGTATGGCACTTTCATTCACAGCACTTCTCAGATGCTCCTGATTTTCCTTGATGGCCATGGTTGAAACAAGCACAGGTTCTTTATTTCAGTCTTGACTACTAATGTTAACTCTCAGATCAAATATCACATGATATTCAGTAAATCTATCTATCCAAGTATCCATCCATCCATTCACCCACACACCCATCCATGCATCCATCATCCATCCATCCACCCATCCATCATAAATCCATCCATCTATCCATTTATCCATCCATCCATCCATCCATTATCCATCCATCTATCCACCTATCTACCCACCCGTTCATCCATCCATCCATCCATCCATCTATAAATCCATCCATCCATTCATCCATCTACATGGGTAACAGTGGGATTACAAAGAGTTAAAGAAGCAAAGAGACCTAAGTGGGAGAAACACAAAGGAGTCTGTCAAAGTGAGATAACTAACCAGCTGGCTGAACCTGGAGAGTCCTTGCTGCTGCGTGCTGTCACCAGGCCACAGGTTAAAACAGGGTTGATGAAAGGGCAGAACAGGACTCAGACAGATGGGCAGACATATGGATGGCAAGTCCAGATAGATGAACGGGTAGAGGAGCAGATGGCAAGTCAAACAGGCTGCATCAAGAGCAGGGACCCGCGGAGTTGAAGCCCCTGGGAGAGGCTGGAGTTCTTTGCCTATTGGTTCCTTGACACAGTGAGAGGTTAAAGGACAGACCAGCCATTGCTATCCCAGTACTAGGTGTCTATCTCCTTACCAGTCCAGGTAAAGGGTTTCTAGTCTTCCCTTGATCTGGTCTGTCTGGTCAGTTCTTGCACCTGGTTTTCATGATGACTTTAATATGTTCGTGTATCCCTGCATTCCCAGGTCTCCTGCTAAATTTACAAGGTGACACCATTTCTACTCGTAGGACAAGTCATTTATCAGGCTGTGCTGCATGGATGCTGGCAGGCAGATAGTGTTGTTCGTGTGCTCAGTCAGGTGTAGTGTCATCCTCTCTCCTCAAAATGGAGTTAAAAGATGCTTATGAAATGGCTTTCTGGGGACATAGTACAATGCAAAAAAACCACTGTACATATAACATGGAGTGTACAGGTATAGCCTGATTCAAACACTCATTTCCCCACTCTATTAGCTTATAACTTCACTTATTTATTATTTGTCTTACTTTGTCTTGAGTCAGGATCTGCCCTCCAGATTGGCCTTAAACTCTGGAACCTTCTACCCTAATCTCCTGTGTGCTGGGATTACAGGTTGCACTACTATGCCTAGCTTCTGGCTTTCTGCTCTTTACCAAACCTGGTATGAAAACACTCTGGTTGGGAATGTCTGGTCTTCGTTTCCTTCCAGAGGCTCTCGTAGTTCAGAAAACACATAGACTCTTCTCCCGTTAACCTGTCTTTGTCGATTTGCTTATTAGACTGAGACAGAACCCTTGAGAGGTGGAGGAATAGTTTTCCTTCCTTCAAGTTCAGATTTTTATGCCCTTTCCTTTGGCCATGTGGATTCCACAGGAAGTTAAGTTTAGAATAGAGACCAGTGAGCTGGGGGTCTGTTAGGGAGTGCCTCAGCTTCACCACGCAGGGACAATAGGGTAGTCAGATTGGGCAGTGAAAAAAGCTGGACCCCCAGGCATGCACAAGAAAGGTCTATGCCTGCTTCATAGGGAATCGTCTGAGTTGTTGACCTGGATGATCACTAACAGTTGCATTGGGAAAAACTCCTTTCTGATAGTCATCAGAAAGCAATAGGCCAGTGTTTCCATCCTTAGATAAGGACATAAAAATAAAATGGAACTCGTCTCTGACTCCGGGGATACTCAAGTATGGATCTGACATTAGCTGCCTTGGTGACCTCAAGCAACACTCATTAGCCTGTAGGCTCTGTATCTTTCTCCCAGAATGTAAATGTTTTCCTTCCATAGACTGTTGTTGGTAAGGTATATCTGGGGCTTTTAAAAATATAGTTTTAGTGTGTGAGCGTGTCGGTCTTTACCTTTCTCCTTTGTTTTGGAAGCAAGGTCTCTCTTGTTCGTTGTGGCATTGCCTATTCCAGGCTACCTGGTCCAGGAACTTCCAAGGGATTCCCTATCCCATCTCCCGTCTCAGCATGGGAACTCGGTATTATAGACACACTCTCCTGCATCTGGCTTCTCCATGACTGGTGAAGAGCCAACTCAGGTTCCCATGCCAGGGTTTGAACCAATGGAGTTACCTCTCTACTCTTGAAGTGTTCTCTGATACACATAAAGGAAGCTGATGAAGGGATAGAAATAACAACCAGAATGTTCTAAACTGACTGCAATGCCGTGGAGGAAGGAGTCCCAACCAGACCTAGTCCGGAGTATTAAGAGACAATTAGGATTCTATTAGGGCTTTCTGGAACTATTTCCCAAATTAAGGGCTTGCACACAAATAATTTTTCTTCCAGCTCCACTTCCAGGGAAAGCAAGTTACTTGGTTCTAGCTTGGTGTGTCTGTCAGTGACCAATTGATAAGATCCTGGATCATCACTCTGCCTATCTTCAGCATCCTTGGCTGGGATCTTAGGATGACAGATGCTAAGAGCAGATCAAAAGAGAGACTTGCGAGACTATTTCATGTCATCTAAAGCAGCCTTCTGCACACAGCAGTGTGATGTCGTTGGTAGGGTTTCACCATGGCGCCTGGACTGGTTTGGAACCTATGATCCTCCTGCTAGAGTATCCCAAGTACTAGAATTACAGGTTTATTAGTATTACTGATAGCTCTGGAGATTTCCCTAGCTGAGTCCAAATCCATCATGAACGCTAAGAGCTCTCAAGCTTCTGACTTAACACTCACTGAATCTCCCTGGTTATTTCAGGGAATCTAATTGTTTTATTCACTTAACAGATCTTTGGCAAATATTGACTTAACACCTGTTATGTCAAAGCCATACTGCTACGGTAGAAATAAAGAATAAGATGAGGTCACTGTCTCCAAGGAGAGAAGACACATCCACGCGGCAACACTCCATCTCAGGGAAATGGCAGTGAGCATGCCGCTGGATATTGAAAGGGCGCCTGGGAGCATTCAGAGCAAGATGAGGATGGTGGGGCTCACGTGAATGAAGAGAGTTTCAGGGGACTAAGTTTGGTGGAAAGCAGAGGAGACAGAGCAGGACGGTTCTGTAAACAAAGGGGAGAAGGATACAAAGGGTGTCAGTCCTGGGATGTCAAGATGGCTCAGCGGTTAAGAGCACTTGCTGCTCTTGCAGAGGACTGGAGTTTCAGTCCTAGAATCTGTGCTGAGCGTGCTGTGTAGGTTATGTGCTTGCCAGCCTGCTTTTCAGTGACTACAGTGCAGCAGCTTACGTCATCACCTTCCCCTCCCCCACAATCACCAGGTGTGGGGCATTTCCACTTTCCATACAAGTTGAGTATTTTTCTATGCGAGAGGTGCCCCCTTTAAAAGGTCCCTCTCTGTTGTGTTCTCTCTCTCTCTCTCTCTCTCTCTCTCTCTTTTCTGCCTTGTTTGCTCTCATTCTCTTTCCTTCTCTCTGTCTCCTAGTCTCTCTGTCTCTCTCACGTCTCCTGATCCAAGACACTTTGCACACACCCCACACTCCACACCGGTCACACCCCACCCAATAAACCTCTTGCATTAGATCTTTTGTGTGTCACAATCTCTTAGCTGCTTACCTTGGCCCCAGGCCCACCAAAGGGTACTTTTTCACTGCTTATCCCAACGGAGTGGTTTACCACCATTCTTCACTCTGGCAACGTGGGATCTGGTGCTTCTTGACACCTGGGCACCTGCTTCTGTGTTCAGATTTAAACTAACTACACAAATATAAAAAGAGTGGGAATCCTATACCACGCTGCAGACAGCTCACTCATGTCTGGGGAAGAGAGCAGACAGATAAACTACCCTCCTGAGCTCTGGCTGCTCAGGCAGCAGACCAGAGGGTGGTCCTACCTTACACTCGCTGAGCACTCAGAGGTGGAAGCGAGAGCCCCTCAGATCTCAGCTACAAGGAACACCTCCATTTTACAGATGAAAAAAACCAGAGGCCAAAGAGAAGAGCATGTCCTAGCTCAGGCAGAAACCAGATGCTTTCGCCATTGGGTCACAATTCCTCTTGAGAAAGACACTTTAAGGAATGTGTCCCTGTGATGGTGACCTATTCTGGAGGACAGGTCTTGGCTGTAAGCTCAAGCCCTGGAGTCTCACACAGGAGGTCACTAAAGGTTGCATGGGTCTGGGAATTGAAGGTTACCATGGCAACAGCTGACAGCCTGCCCCACCCCTAAGGGGCCCCACATTTGCCTCTGGGTAGAGATGGGATAACCCATGGATTGAGATAGCCATGGCTTGGGCTCAAGACCCACAGGTAAGAGGAGTTCATTCTAAGGCAGGGCTTGAGCTTGGGTCCTCTCAAACTCCAGAGTGCCACAAAGAGGTGGTGCTATCACTGGTCTGATCTGAATCAAGCAGAGCTGGATTGTCCTGTTCATTTTTCTACTCCGGTGAGCATGGGGACAATACAGTGGCTGCCTAATTGGATGGTGAAGAGGCCTATTTATTATTCTCTTATCCACGCTGAGTAGAGCAGGAGGAGACCTTTGAGAGCACCACGGGGAGCCTCTGGGCCTTTCTAGAAGATGCTGATGGGACCAGAGCTGCCAGCTCACATGTTTGATTTGCCTGGCTGTGTTGTTGTTTTTTTTTTTAAACAATGCTTTAAAATAGATGCTGACATTTTAAAAGCAAGGATGGGAAGGGACAGGGGCTACACAGCCAATTTTGCATCTCTAGCTTGGGCCTGAACATGGGGTACACCAGGCCTCCGTCTCCTCTGGCCCACAGTGGAGGGACTGATGGGGGCACCCTGAAGGTGGCACAGAGTTCCCCATACATAGGTGTCTTTCAGCACTTGGTAGGCTGTGGCCAAATGGGGTTTGGAGTCCTGGGGTATCCTTGTCTTTGGATGCCACTCAGCATGAGGTCTGGGATGCCACCTTGTTGAAGCCCTGATCCTGCCAGCAGCCCACAGGCCAAGGCATCTGGCAGGGATACTGGGTGAGGGGTCTAATGGCAGATTAAGCTTCCCATTAGGAAACCATTAGAACGCAGCATGACACGACTCCAGTAACGAGAAAGGCTGAAGCCACAGACAGACTCCTGGGGTGTGCCTTCCAATTTAATTCTTTTTTTTCTTTTAAAAGCTAGGCAGATGAGAGTAGGGACTGTAAATCACCCTCTGTGTGATGGCTTATCATAAAGGATATGGAGAGAAATTAGAGGAGGCCCAGGAAGGAGAGCACTGATGAGCAAGGCTGGGGTGTTGCAGAGTGATTGAAGACAAGCCCAACAGGGCTAAGGAGCTGAAGGGATTTTGCTGGGCTGTTGGTCGGACAAAGACATCCCACACCTAGGAGCTTCCTGATTGACCTGCTGTTCAGCCTCAGGGAGCAGAAAGGGTGGGTACACAGTCAAAGAACACCCCACCACCCCACCCTACCCTCCAAAAAACCCTGGGCTTCATACTGTCTGTTATATGTTCACCTGGAGTGTGAAGCTCAGATCCTGCTCTATTGGGTTTTGGCTGTGTGACTCTGGGTATGTTCCTTAACATCTCGGGAATCATATTTTTCTTAGCTGTTAAGAGGGACATGGTGGCAGGAGACAGAAGTCCCAGCAGGCTCCTACTAATTTATACTTCCATTTATGTGACAGTACCTGAATGAGGGCAGATTTTACTCCCTATCGGCTTCTGTGGCCTTTCGGGGTATGTGTCAAGCAGCTGGGATATTTCCTGAGAGTTCCAAGTGCATCAAGTGGGGAAGGATGTGGTCTGCAGCAGTGTATTGAGGCACAGGTGGGTAGGGTTGGGGTTAGGATATCTCAGCCAATGAGCAGGATAGCCTGGGGTACCCAGAACAGTCCCCAAAGGGCTCCACAATAATAGGGAGGGATTGCTGGGTGGGTGTACATGTCCTACCCACACCCCAAGATCTATTCTGGGTTCTCTGCTTTCTCAGTAACCATTCAGACACCCTACCTATGTCTTTGGGCTCCCCCTGGCCTAGTTTCAAGTTGAGACAGAGGTCGGCCTTTGTCCTGAAGGGACTGTGAAGAATATGGGGATCTCTATGCAGACTCCTTGCTGAGCTAGTTACCCATCGGACATCTCTATCTCAATGATAGGCAGCAAATGGGCCACGTTGTGGACATGCCCATGCAGCCCCTCAGGGGACACGAGGGATGTACCCAGCTCACTCCTTGCTGAGACGTAGTTGAGTCCATCCCTTCCAGCTTCTTCCCTGCCCATATCTCTCCCCTCAGCTGTCTTCAGGACCTGTCTTGCCTTCAAGCTCCATCAAGAGGAGGAAGGGAAGAAGGCAAGGCGAGTTTGAGGGTGTGTGATGCGCCTGGAAACCTCTGAGAGGCCTTCTGAGGAGGCCAGATGCCCCTGGGCTGCTTCATGGGTAGATGCTGCCCGGGGGGGGGGGCACTCCCCACTGGCTAATCTCCTTTACAGCTGAAATTGTCACATTTCTGAGCTGAGCACAAAGTGGGTGTACTAAAGGGACGATTCTGTCAGCAGAGTCTATGAGGTGCTTCAGCTGAGCTCAGGGAAGCCCAGAGTCTATAGAGTGGGCACCTCAAAAGATTTTATGTTTCAGAAGTGCGATGGCCCAGGGGAGACAGCACAGGGAGCCAGCAGGAGGGAACTGGGACACTTCTTTCAGCCTGTTTCCCTGCCTCAGCCTCATGGGAGACCAGGCTTCCTGTGGCCCTCTCTCCTGGTCTCACTGCAGCGTCATGGTGGGGTGCTCAGGTTGATGCTGGGGCCCTGGCACCTCTCCTGCTAAAGGATTTCTAGATCCCATTCCTTCAGTTTCTGGACTTTTCCAGCTTCCTCCCCCCTGCAGCTTCCTCACCCCACAGCCCACCCCTGCAGCCCCCCCTTCCCTGCAGCTTCTCCTCTATTCCCCTCTTCTTCGGGCATTCATTCTATGCTGTCTTTGCTCTCAGATCCATTTCTTGCAGGTAATTCTATGCCACCCCTTTCAAAACTTTGCCTTTGGGTTTGGAGGAAGAACAAAGCCACTTCTGTAAAGCCACTCACTGTTTCCCCTTCACAAACCCCAGCTTTGGGCAGCCGGAACGAGGCCTTTCAGGAGGACTGTGTTCTAGGAAATGGGCCTCAGGGTTCTGTTTCAGGAATTCTGTTTACTTAGGCTCTTAGCTCTCTTCACAGAATCCTGAGCTGCTCCTCCCAGGTGGGAGGAGCTACTGACTGGGTGAAGAACAGTGGCTTAAGGAGATGCCAAACAAGAGAGCAGTGCTTTGGGGAGATTTTTTTTTTTCCTACTGTCCTAGTAATTTTCAACGGGTATGGACAGTGAAGACACATCCTGCCATTTGCCTGACACTAATTCATACCCTGTAGAAATTCAGGAAATCAGAGTCCAGTCATTCAGTAGCCATTGACTAAATGCTAAGCAGCAGAGTACCAAGGGCAGAAAGGGGGCTCCTGCCCATGGTCACATGGTTTGTGATCTATGCTGGTGTCTTGGGGACTGAGACCCTAATAACTCAGAATGAGGTACATTTGTTTGTCTTTCTGCTTTTTTTGCATTCTCTGTGTCACTGATGCTTTTCCCTAGGTCACATGATGGATCAAGCGAGATTCTCTAGAACAGAAATGACGCAGTGAATCCATTTTCACAAAGGGGTTTTGTAAGAATGGCTTACAAAAGGTGTTGCCCATTCTGCAGAGGGCATTCACCTCAGTTAGTCCTTCAGGGAGCAACCTCGCTAACCCATTCAGAGCTTGTCTCTTAGTCGGTTCCAGATCCAATCGAGTAATAACCCAAATTAAGCAATACACATGAGTCCCCATGTCTTTTCACAGGTGTCGCTGGTGGCTTCAGGACCAGCTGCTCTGTCCTTGAGTCTCCCTCTCTGTGTATCTCTGTGTTCCCTGTCTGTGGCCGATCAACCTCAGAATGTCAACTTCATGAGAATAAGACTTTCCCCCTCTTTCTCTGCCTACCCCCTCTCTCCTCTCTCTGTCGATTTGTGTATATCTCTTCTTTCCCCATCTCCCTTGCATCCCCCTTCCGTCCTTCTCCAGTCTCTCTTTCAGCTCTAGGGATGAAATTTGGGGCCCTAAGTGTGCCAGGCACCCCTATATCCCTAGCCCAATTTTTCCTCTAAAAAAAAAGTATGTGTGTATGAGAGAGAGAGAGAGAGACAGAGACAGAGACAGAGACAGAGACAGAGAGAGAAAGAGTCAGGACTGGAACTCAAGCAGGTCAGGAAGCAGGAGTTACTTGCTGGCTTGCTTC
>CM052700.1:43915479-43979241 GCA_028551405.1 Uromys caudimaculatus
CCGCTTGCTCAGCTGGCTTTCTTATAGAGCCCAAGACTACCAGCCCAGGGATGGCACCACCCACAATGGGCCCTTCCACCCTTGATTACTAATTGAGAAAATGCCTTACAGCTGGATCTCATGGAGGCATTTCCTCAAGGGAAGCTCCTTTCTCTGTGGTAACTCCAGCTTATGTCAAGTTGTCACACAAAACCAGTCAGGAGAGAGAGAGAGAGAGAGAGAGAGAGAGAGAGAGAGAGAGAGAGAGAGATGCAGAATTTCTAGAATAGAGGCTAGCCCATGTCATATAATGTGCACTCAAACATTTACTGGGCATGTAAACTTAATTGTACCGAGTGTAATTAAGCATGCATAGGAGGGAGGATTAGAGAGGAAAGGTTTACCAGAGAGACAGCTGGGAAAATCTGGGAAGATAAGGAGGCAGGAGCTAGACCAAAAAGAGAACAAATAATGCTCTCAAGAAACCAGAATCATATAGCAAGGCCCTGGGGTGAGCAAGAATGAGAACTGCTTAAAGAACTAGGAGTTGAGCAGGACTTGTGCAGAGAAGCTGTTGACACCTGGAGCTGCTCCCCAAAGGATGGGAACCAGCGCAGTTACCTAGCTCTTGGGGAAACACTACATTTAACTTACAGGTAAAGATGTTAAGTTTGTAAAGCAGCAGGATAAGAATGGAAGTCTGGGACTCCAGCATCTGTAGTTTTGACTGCTATCTCCTTCAGTCTCCACTGGGAGCAGGATGGGGGTCAGGATGCAGTGGGCAGGTACAGCCCGAGGGTCTGCAGGTGATGCTCAGAGCCCCCTGCCCTTCGGCCCAGTGGCTCTGGACTCACATCTGATCTTGTAGAAGTATCTGTGGAAACCTCTTCTAGCTAGCTGGGCAGAGTTAGTCTGAGTTGCCCACAGGTTTGGCTAGGAGCCACAGAGCCCTTCAGAGATCAGTCTATAAAGCTATTGCTTTGTTCTCAATGATGACAAGTTATTTTTAAAATGTTTTAACTGGGTCGTGTGCAGTATGTGCTTAAGGTTGCCTGCTGGAATTGCCTGGGGGCTGTTGAGAGAATCTCAGGGTTCCAGATGTCTCTTGAACAATTACATCAGAGTCTCCAGGTGGGACCCAACATCAGTGTGTATTAAGTTCCTGGTAAAGCCCAATGTGTAGTCAAATCTGAGAGCCACCAGCCTCTTCCTGCCATATGGACCAGGGGTCATTGGCAGCAGCATCCTTGGGGTGGCAGTTAGAAACTGCATCTCTATACATACCCTCGAAGCCCTGAGTCAGAGAATCTGAGTGTTAGCATGGTGAGGCCTGCCCTTAGTTGAGTTAGAAAAGCAATGCTAGGGTCTGGGGAGTTGGCTCTGTTGGTAAAGTGTCCACTACCAAAACATAAGACATGAGTTCAGATCCCTAGCACTCAAGTAAAAGTATAGAGATGTGTGTCTGGAATCCTAGCAATGGGGAGATGGAGACAAGACTCCTGGGGCTTACTGCCCAGCCAGTCTAGCTGTATTTGTGCATTCTGGATTGAGGGAGAGATCCTGGTTCCAAAATAAGGGAGAGAGTGATAGAGAAAGACACTCAACCCTAACCTCTGGCTGTCACATAAATGTACACATGCACCTATACACATGCACACATACACACACATGCATGTGCATATACATGCACAGGTATACACAAACTAACCCTCATACAGACACATACATGCACATACATATATAAACACACATATATATACACACATGTGCATATACATGTACACATATATACATACTAAACCACATACATATACATATACACAGACATGTAACACACACATACGAACACATGCATGTACACACACATATGTATGTATACACACAAACACATACACAGTGTAAAGCACCACTCGCAAATCATACTCTCTAGAACTCACACAAAGTGTTTAGATTTTAATTACATGAATAATCTGGCTCCTTGGTGGCACCAGCCACATTTCAAATGTTCAGTGGGCATACGTAGCTAGTGGCTATGATGTAAGACAGGACAGAGAGAATATTTCCATTGTCAGAAATTGCACTGGACAGCACACTATTCTAGAACATTCTTGATTTTTAAATATTGCAGGCATACAGACAGACAGATGGTAGTATCCCCTTGGATGGGATAAAAATACAATACATTCAACACTGAGGGTGTGTCCACATTGCTAGTAGTTATGTTCATTTTTAATAAGTCAAGAATACAGGAGGGAAGTAGAGTTCAATGCTCTGATGCTTGCCTAGTGTCTTGAGGCCCTGGGTCAGTACTTCACACACAAAAGAAAAGGATAGCAAGTTTAGTCCGAGGATGGTTTGGTGGCAGTCTAACATCCCTGACATTTAAGGAGAAGCAGAGAAGGCCAGATGTGATGGCACAGGCCTTTACTCCCAACACTGGAGATACAGAGACAGAGATGGAGGATCTCTGTGACTTTGAGGCTGGCCAAAGCCAGAGATTTGAGACCCTGACATCTTGTCTCCAAAAACAAAAAGATGGGGATGATGAGGAGGAGAAGGAGGAAGTAGAAGAGGAGGGAAAAGGTGGGGAAGGAAGGAGAAGGGGAGGAGAGAGAGAAGTGAAGCAGGGGGAGAGAAGGAAGAGTAGGTCAGGAAGGAGGAAGGAGAAAAAAAACAAGCCTGAATAAGTGGGTGGAGACACATGAATAGAGATGGAAGGGAGAAATTTGAGAAGCAAGATCCATTTCAGGAGCCAGAGTAGCATGCAAGATAGTTCCTGTTGGTTCACTTTTCCCTGTCATCAGCTCTGTATCCAGTCTCCCCTGCTGGCTGGGCACATATTCCCCTCAAATCACAATGCAGAAATGCATTAGCAACCAGAGGTGACCAATGTGTGAGTTCAGGCACAGCTATACAAAGCATGCACTTAGTTAAATAACAGGTAAGCAGGGAGGAGGTGGGGTGTGAATCAAGTGTCCCCTTGAGGGCTTGGTGGCAGAAAGGGATTGGCCTCAGAGCCCAGGGGAAGAGCAGGCTAAGCAGTGTGGTGAAATAACACCACCACAGCCCAGCTGCTAGAGTTATGCCTCACTAAGCCGGCCACCTGGGCAGCCAGGAGCAGGTGAGGTACAAACAGGCTGGCATTGCCTTCACCACACAGTCTTTGGGTGTGTGTCTCCCAAGTAACCATGGGTCAGGACGGGGAAGTCAACAGGTGGTGTTAACCCAACCAGATGAGAAAAAGACACCGTCACAATTTTTTTTGAGCCAAATTAGAAGCAAGATTTATTAAATACTGGCTAGGATGATGGACATTAGCCAGGACATGCCTGGGATTCCCAGAGAATGGCCATAAATTATGTTATTTAGGTGCTTATAAAGGCAAAACCCACGAGGCTACATACATACTTCCTGCCTTCATCCAAAGGGAGCAAGCATACATCCTGATATACTCCTTGCCTATGTGTGATCAAGAACATTCTATGGAGTTGGGGCAACCAATCTTGTTCATAGAAGTGGAAACACCTGGATTGTTATCTTACATGAACAACAAATCCCAGCATTCCAGGAAGTTATATGTCTTTGGGCAAGTGGGGCTTGCAGGTTAGAGGTGGTTTTGTTTTATAGCTCTCTTAAGCATAGCAATTTAAACTTAAAACATAACTTTAGCCCTCACAGTAGATATGCCCGCAGACCACATCTTCTCACATAGCCTCATGTGTGCTTGGCTGCTGTTCAGATCACTGCAAACATCTCATGAACTGTGAGGACTCCACTCATCAACTTGTCATGAAAGCTGAACACCTTAGGTATTTGGGGTTCTCTCATGACAACCAGAAGAGGAGTCAGAGCTAACCTTTAGAGAACACAGCTCAGCATCAGTCAGTGGTCTTTCCAGGGTCACAAACCTATCCCTGCCCAAGCCAAGCATTCCTAGTTTGAAAACACCAAATTTGACACATTTCAAAAGAAAAAAGAAAAAAAATGTTTTCAGAGCTGCCATGATCCTCCCTACACGTGGAGAATCCTACTGCCATTTCATGTGAGACATAATAAAATGAAGGTATGCTAGAAATACTGCATGCTGCATGAAGTTTCCTCAGAGTTGTGTGTATAGGTGTGGGTGAAGCAGGAGTGGAATTTGTCTGTAGACTTTGGTGCTGTCCCTAAGATGTTTTACCATAGAGATGCAAATATTTAGGATCTGAAGTCAATCTGGAATCTGCAGTACAGCGGATTCATCTTCTGAGCACCTTGGCTCAGGGACCCTCAGCCTGCAGAGCACAAGAGGTTGAGTCATTTGACCTTCTGTGACTTGACTCGTAACTTCTGGTAAGGACCCCATCCTGGGCATGTCTCTGTGTGGGCTGGGTTTTCATGGAGCTTGGAATTTAAACAGAATAGCAGGGTTGGGGGTGTGGCAAGAATGACCTAGCAGCAAACTACATGACTTCAAATTATGACAAATGCTATTTAAAAAATAAATTCTAAGGGACTTTAGACAGAAGAGGGAGGGGTTATTCCAGAGACTCTTCTTTATAGAGAATTCTTGGGACAAAGAATGTTGATGCTGAATATGACAGGTTGAATGAGAATGGCCTCCATAGGCCACACACTTGGATGCTTAGTCACCAGGAAATGGCTCTATTTGAAAGCATTAGGAGGTGTGGCCTTATTGGAGGAAGCCTACAGATCTCTCTGCTTATGGGTAAAGATGTAGTTCTCAACTACAATTCCAGTGCCTGCTTGCATGCCACCATGCTCCATGTTATGATGATAATGGACTAAAGCTCTGTAACTGTAAGCAAGCTCCAGCTAAGTGTATTCTTTTATAAGAGGTGCCTTGGTCATGGCTGTTATGAAATATAATGGGGGTGGCAGGCAGGTACTGTAAGACTCTGGGGAGCCTTAACTTACCAGAGACCCCCCCCCCCCCCCCGAGTGAACACATGGAGTTGGGGATTGATGCAAAATGCAAGGGGAATTTATTGATCCAGCATGCTGAGGTCATCCAGCATGCTGAGGTCATCCTGCACACCAAGACGGGAGAACGACCCCACATAGCCTGTTCAGGGACCTTTTATAAGGTTTTTAAAGTAGCAGCCATTAGGCACAATGTGATTAGCAGAACAGACTTTTAAACTGATTGGTCTTTAGGGAATGAGGTAGCAGGGGCTTAATCAGCCCCTCCCTTCCAGCCTACTTGCTCTCTATCCTGTTTCTTCCAGGAGGGGAGGGGTGCTCGGAGGCCCTGGTGCAATATCCCAAAGTTCCTGAGCTGACTTCTCAGTACCATGGTGGGCCCATGCCAAGGTGTCCTCCTGAGAAATCATGCCATGCAACAGACCTGGTATAAAGGGTGGTTTATTGGGGGAAGAGAAGGGAATGAGAACCTGGAAAAGGGGTAAAGGCAGACAGATGGGACCAGAGCCATGATGGCAGAGAAGGAGGACAGAGAAGGACAGAAAGGGGGGGGGGGGACACATGGGAACAGGGAGTGAGAGCCTACTGGGGTGGTAAGTAGTCCTTTTTATAAGTAGCCTGTACCTGGCAGCAGGCAATGGTATAGTAGGTGATGATGTAAGCTGTTGCTAGGTCCCTGGGAGGAGTCTAGCGGAATTGCCTGTAAGCCAACAATGGCATCTCTGGGGAGATGACTCTGGGTAAAATTGCCAATTAATCTCTAGCACCCACATAAAAATCCAAACATGGCAGTCCACACCTGGATCTCCAGAGCTGGGGAACTGGAGACAAGAGAAGCCCTGGGGTTAGCCTGGGCTAGAGTTAAGATCCAAACTACCAGCACCAAAACCCAAACTAAGTCAATCAAACAAATGAAGGCCTCAAAAATCAAAACACAACTTGTAGCTTGTATTTCTTTTCATTGGCCATTGCTTAGAGGCTGGCTTGCATGGACCCCACTGTTTATCTGGCTTCCTCTACAATGTAGTGACTCAAAGCTGGGCTCCCTGCCAAGAGCTCTGTCAGATAAAAGTGAGCTGTGTGGAAAGCTTGGAGCTACAGTGAAGCCGTAAACAGCAGAGAATTCAGTTTTCCTCTACTCGGCCCCATTTGTTGAGTGGACCATCCTTAGCAAATACTGCATTTAAGGACCCTGACTTGTTAGAGGTGTGTGTGTGTGTGTGTGTGTGTGTGTGTGTGTGTGTGTGTGTGTGTTAGTTACAAGGCTGGCCCTGCCACATGGGAGCATGGAAGGATGAGCTGAGAAGTACTTAGCATTATGTGAAGTTTTTCCTAGACCCATGCTGTGACAGGCATGACTCTAAGCATATTATAACCAGTAGTTCACTTAATCTTCATAACAACACTCTAAGAGTCCTGTGTACATCTATTACTACTACCTTACATGGTCAGCACTGGCTTCGGAACTCCTGCCCCTCAGTTCTGTGAAGGTGACTAGAGGGACCTCCAAAGTCCTATTGACTACAAGTACAGTCCACTCCCTCCCTTGGACCCTGTGCTCAACTACACACAACACGCTTTCCTGGAGGCCTTAGCACAAGCACACAATTGACCATGACCTACATATCATGTCTCAGGATATTTTCTGGATAACTTTTAGGCAAACATGGTAGTTGGTCTTCATTGTCAGCTTGCCAGGAATGAGAATCACCATGGAATCATAATCATGGCTCTGTCTAGGTGGGTTTGTTGTTGATGTTTGTTTGTTTGTTTGTTTGTTTGATTTGACACAAGCTAGGGTTTTCTGAGAAGAAGCAACTTCAACTGAGAAAATGCCTCCATCAGATAATCCTTGGGCAGATCTGTGGGACTTCTTCCTCCTCCTCCTCCTCCTCCTCCTCCTCCTCCTCCTCCTCCTCCTCCTCCTTCTCCTCCTCCTCCTCCTCCTCCTCCTCTTCTTCTTCTGGATAATGATTCATGTGGGAGGGCCCAGCCTACTATGGACATTGCTACCTCTAGCCATTCAGTTCTGAGATACATAGGAAAGGTCGCTGAATGTGAGCCTGAGAGCGAGCAAGGTTTTGTTAGCCTTCAAGTGTCACAGGTGAGGAAAAAGACTGGCCAGGCTCATCCACTGGGCATGGCCTCCCAGGTAAGTAAGAGCTAGAGTCAAATCCATAGCCCGGTGTTAGACCTGAGTGACCCTTGAGCTCCTCCCACTTAAGTTTCTGCAAAGCTTTGTCTCTCAAAGGTTCCCTGTCAAAATGAACCTCAGCCAGGTGGGACCTTTTATTTTCAGTCCCTGAAGCATGTCAGAGATTTAGAGGCAGGTTATTATGAAATCCCTCAAGGCCTTGGCTTTTGCCCTGGCCAGACATTATTTAGTGATTGAGGACACTCAGGTAAAGAAGCCCAGTGCATGGGTGTGTGACTTAGTTTGCATTTTGCTGGGAGGAGACACCATGACCACAGGCAGCCCTTATAAAGAAAAGCATTTAGTTGGGCTTGCCTATAGTTCAGAGGTTCAGTCCATTGTCATCATAGACAGACAGGGTAATGGAGAGGTAACTAAGAGTTCTGCATCAAGATAGGCAGACAGCAGGAAAAGGGTGCCACACTGGGCCTAGCTTGAGTATATGAGGCCTCAAAGCCCAACTCCAATGACATACTTCCACCAACAATGCTTTGCCTGTTCCAACAAGGCCACGTCTCCTAAAAATGTCATTCCTTGAGAGCCTATGGGGCCATTTTCACTCAAACTACCACTGTGTGTCTCACCTGGTCTTTCCTGGCTTTTATTCCCCTCCCTTCCCGCTGTCCCTGCTGTCTTCGGTCTCATCCACTTCTGCGTATTAATTTGCCCCATATTTGGACAAGTTCCAAGCCCATACCTACAGCCAGGACTTAGCTCCAGTCAGTCGACCTCACTTTGTTTCACTGAAGCTCATGCACCTGCATTTTACCTCAGGGGCCCTGTCCAAGTCCCACAGGCCCTTCTCTCTGCTTCCCATTTGCTGCCTGTGTGGTCATACCTAAAGACTCACACCAGCATCCTTCTACAGAGATGGTCCTGGGCCTCAGCAGCTACTGCCCTACTGGAAGACAGATATCAGGTAACGACCCCTTCCATGTGTCCTCAGGCACTCATGTGTCTGTCCCCTGTAGATTACTAGTCTAGTGCAGGTTGCTCCTGCAAGTCACCTGTGAAGTCTTCACCCCTGCAGCTTGCCTGGGACTCCCTCTGCTTTCTTGCCTCAGTGTCTTCATTCACTGTGCTCCAGCCTGGAACACTGTGTCCCCCAACCACCTGTCACAATTTGTCCTTCATTCACAGTTCATGGCCACGTCTGTTGTGTCAAGGAAAACTTCGAACCTTTGGCTGAATGCATGCTGGCAGGGATGACTCTGGTTTTTCCCTTTTCTTCAACCCCAGGTTTCACTTGTCCCTCCCTGTTGGGTGGGTGATAGCTCAGCATTCTGAGCCCAGTACTCTCAAGGCTGCAAGTGAGCCGGCTTTATCTCAGCCCTTAGAAGAATCTTGGCTGAGTTGGGACTCCCCAACAGGGGTTCAAGTCCAAACTCCCAGCTCCAGAAGTGTGATCGGATTAGGATATAATGTCTTTGCAGACAGGGTTAAAAAGAAGTCATGAGGATAGGTCCTAATCCACGAGGAGACACCTCCAGCCTCACACATGGGGAAATGAAGATGAACACAGAGTACCCTGTCACCACAGAGGCAGAGACAGCAGGGAACACCCAGAAGCACTGGCAACACCAGGATCTGAGAGAAAGTTCCAGAACACATCTTCCCCCAGAGCTTTCAGGGGGAGCACATGTCAGCTTTAGATTTCCCACCTCCAGGAGTGAGAGTGAACACATTTCTGTTGTGTAAGGTCACCTGGTTTGCAGGAAAAGCCCTCTCACTCAACAGCTTTTTAAAAAAAAAAATCTTCCTTGCAAAGAGATTTTGGAACTGAGAAGCAATTCTCCCGCCTTCTGAGGGCAGGGATGATAGTCCTGGATTCAAGTTGCTGAAATGACCTATAGAGTTGCAAAGGGAGCTCACCTTGTCAGGTCAGTGAAGCCAGGTGAGGCAGGCTATGCCTGCAAGTTCTTTAAGACAGTTGGTTGGCTGCCTGACAATTGAGTCTGGTTTTCCCCTTCTCTTGAACTCCAAAGTGATCACTTGCTATTTCTTCCTCTCAGCAGTCCTTCCCTGTGATGGTTCAAATGAGAAACCCCCCCCCCCAGGTTATTCAGCCCCTCCCCCCCAGGTTATTCATACACTTAAATGCTTGGTCACCAGGGAGTGGCACTGTTTGAAAGGTCACTATAGCTGTGGCTTTGTTGGAGAAGTGTGTCTCTGGTGGTGGGCTTCAAGGTTTTTAAAAGCCCAAGACAGGACCAGAGGCTTTCTCTCTCCTGCTGCCCACAGATCTGGATGTAGAACTCTCAGCTCCTTCTCCGGCACCATGTCTGCCTGCCTGCTGCCACGCTTCCCGCCACGATGAAAATGGACTAAACCTCTGAAACTGTAAGCAACCTCCAATTAAATGCTTTCCTTTATGAGAGTTGCTGTAGCCATGGTGTCTCTTCACAGCAGGAGAACACTAAGACAGACCTCATCTTTCTTTTAGAAATTGCTTGTTGCTATCGAGTCTCATGTATGATCCGTCAGGTGGCCCAGCTGCTCAGTTTCCCCTTTTGCACATACTGGGATGGAAGAGAGGACCATTGACTCTTAGTGCTTGCCCTCAGTCCCATTAATGGAGACAGGGGGCACCCAGTGCAGTCTGTCAGAATCCTCTGGAATTCATCCATTAGGTCCTAGGAGAGAATTCCCCATTCACTCTGAAAGCAGGAACATGAGGTGAGCTCCCTCCAGCCTATTCAGAGAAGAGGAACTTCTATTCCCAGAGAAGTAGCCTGAGCTGTAAAGGAATGAAAAGCCAGACCCAGGCAGGGGGAGAGGGAGCTCCTTATCATCAGATTCATCAGAACCTAAGGCCAAGGCCACATACAATGTCATGTGGATGAATCAAAAAATTTCCCTTTTTTTACTTAAGCTTTGAGGGGATTTTTGCCACTATCCCCAACCTACAGGAGTCTGAAGAATGACATCCACCAAGCCACCTATCTGGGAAATTGCTAAGTAGATTATATCCAGAAGCCCCCTGGGTCAGATTCCAGGGTACTGTGTCCTTATGGAAAGCTTCTAGCATTGAATGGAAGTGCCAAGGAGAGAGAGAGAACCAAAAGAGGGAGGGCGTGGGCCATGCCCAGTTCAGTGTGTGTGGCAAGGGAAAAGGCTCTTGGGGAGGGACCGTGGCAGAGGACAGTGATGGTGTTCTTATGGGAACTGATAATGGAAAGTCTTTACTATCAGTCAGCCAGTGAGAAACCCAGAGCCAACAGCGTTCCCTGCAAAGAGGGCACCCGGGCCTCGTGTGTTGGCAGAGAGGACTTGCACTGCTCAGCTGATGGTGGTACCTAACCTTTGCTTTGACTAAAGTGGATTCACCTTTATATCCTTTGGCATGAGAGTAAGAGCAGTAGCAGATCTTTGGCTCTGCATGTCACCCTCAGTGTGAGGCAAGCCTGCGTCTTACAGAGCAATCTCACCCGGCTTAGGCAGATTTGAAGGGATTTTCCAAATGTAGTTTTAACTGAACTTGATTTTGACCTTTGTGAACATTTAGAACCTTTGACCTTTGTGAACTTTTGAACGGGTGTTAGTAGTTTTCCTTGTTCCCGTGACAAAATACCCGAGAGTTAAGAGGAGAACAGGGTCTTGCAGCTCACCCTTCCAAAGGCTTCTGGCCATCCTCGTTAGCATTTTCTTTAAGCTCTGCCCCACAGTTACCTGGCAACAGCCAGGTGTGTCTAAGCTCTGCCTGGCAACAGCCAGGTAGGCCTGACTCACTATAAAAGGGGCTGCTTGCCCCTCCTCTCTCTCTTGCTCCCACTCTGTCCTCTCCCCCCTTCCCATCCCCTTTCCCCCACCCCCCTCTCCATGTGCTCATGGCGGGCCTCTACTCCTCTACTTCTCTACTCCTCTGCTCTCTCTCTGCCTTTCTCTGTCTCTGCTATCCTCTCGACTCCCTTCCCCATGCCCTAAGTAAATTCTATTCTGTACTATACCATTGTGTGTCTGGTCCCTCAGGGGGGAAGGGGCGCCTCAGCATGGGTTCGCTGAGGCACCCCCCTCCCCCATACCTGACTACACCTCCACCAAAACATATCCCCCTCTCTCTTTATCTTTTTAAAAATACAACAATCCTGGTCTGGAAGGCCTAGCAGCTGGGTTCAGTTCGTAGTGATAGATAGAACTGCAGCAGAAATCAAAAGCAGGCCCCCACATCCCAAAGTTTACACAACCTTCCCAAACACTGCCGCCAGCTAGAGACCACAGGTTCATACCCGTGAGCCTGGGGAGCAAGGTAGGGGAGTGTGAGGAGAGCATTTCCTATCCAGAGCAGAACCTTACCAGAACCTAATTCCCTGAATTAGATAACACCACAACAGACTATTACCAAAGCACACAAAGAAACTGAGTGTGTGTGTTTGTATGCAGTGTACATGCGTGTGCGTGCGTGCGTGCATGCGTGTGTTTCTGCTCAAAATCTATCCTATCTGGAGATGAAGTGATGAGCTGAGACTCAATATTTAAAAGCCATATGATAACTTGGCTCTGTAGTGTTTGGAATCAACCTCCCTTGTAGCTGCCTCTCCTCCTCTGGGCAATTGTAATGATATACATATCAAGATGCCTTGTGATGGCGATATGGGGAGAATAATCCTCTCAGCCCAATTTACCAGGCAGCTTTGATCTCACTGAACAAGCCTTCACCTCAGTCAGGGACTCTGCCATCGACACCGTGAGGGGCTTTGCTTGCGCCTGGGCTGTTTTGTGTGAGGTGGGTGCTTGCTGTTCTCCTGGCCTGTGGTGCCTTTTAATTGGAATGAGTTTTATTTGGTCTGGTTTCCTGAAATAGAATGCAGGGCCTGCCTCAGTCTATCAGCACAGAGGGAAAGCTGCCCCTGCACTCGTGCCTTAGCTGTGTAGGGGAAACTGCGGTGGAGATGGGGGAGGACCTTCATTTCAGATCTGATACCAGAGCCTCTGGTGGATGTTTAGAGAGAAACCGCAAATTTGACATGCTGTCTCCACCCCAAACCCCAAGCCTAACTAAGCCCCTTCTAACAAGTCATTTCCAAAGCACTGTGGAGTGGTTAGTTCTTTCTATCTACTACTCCCAGAGTGAGCTATTTTTCAAGAGAACATCAGTGTCTGCTCACATCTAGGTCCCCAACTGGATCTGCTCTGCGTGAGTACCTTGTTTGTTGACTAAATAACACTTTGAGCTGACAACCAGGCAAGCAGAGCCTGTGTCAGGCACAATCCCCTAAGATGGGGCGTGAGCAGGAATTCCAGAGTGAAGGGATTTTAAAAAACGTAGCTAATCAAGCTGTCTTTCCGTGAAAAGGAACAAACCCAGCAACCCCTCACTGTGAACATGCTCCACTTCTACTGAATAACAGCAAAAGGGAAGGCTTGTTAGACGCCTAGGCCTGGCTTGGCAGGTAGGACATAGCAATTGCTTGCCAAAATGTGAGCCCGCGGGACTCTTGGGCGGGAGGACGGCCAGGAAGCGTATAGAGCTGACACAGAGGAACCCGCCGCGTGCTCTTATGATTCTCCTCGTTCAGTGGAGCCCATCTTGGATTTCTTCCCTTCTGTGATTGATTTGTTTGTTTGTCTTGAGACAGCATCTCCATCTGAAGCCCAGGCTGGCCTGGAACTCTTAATCCTCTTGCCTCAGCCTCTCTGGTGCAGAGTACAGTTGGGCATCACGACGCTCTTCTTCTTTTCATTTGATTGACTGTTTCCCTCCTCATCGCCTTGCTGCTTAATGATCTCAGCCGCAGGCTTCCAAGGCAACTGGCCAGGAAGATTAAGTTGGTGTTTGAAGTTGAGCGCTCTCTTCCCTCATGCCTCTCCCCTCTCTTCTCCTTTCACATCTCACGACCTCAGAATTGAGGCCACACAGCGCCAATTTTTCAACCCACTCAAGCCTGTCATTTCTAAAATCCCAATGCTTCTTGAGGTTTGACTCGGAGCCAGTCACCAACAAGCATTCTTCACAGAGGGCTGGAGAGAGAGGGGGGAGTCTTAGCTTGTGAGCCAGGTTGTTCCTCTTGCAGCCCTTCCCATCCTTTTGGCCTGTCAATAACACAGTAACAACAAAGCACTAGCTAGCACTTGTGCTTAGGTTTCAATAAAACTTTATTTATAAAAAGAGGTAATAGGCACAATACGCCTTGAAAGATAAATATAATGAGTCTGGGTGTATGTCAGCAGAAACTCCCTGCCAGCTCGAACTGAAGGAGAGGGGACAAGAGGAATGGAGGTGGTCAAATTCCAAAATGCTATACACAAACAACAAACAGCTGCAAACAAGAGTGATTTGGTGGTTAGGTTTTTTTTTGTCAACTTGTCAAACTAGAGTCACCTGGGAAGAGGGACCCTCAACTGAGGAATTTTCTCCATCAGATTTGCCTTTCGGCATGTCTGTGGGACATTCTCTAGACTGATGTGGAAGGGGTGGGTAGTGCCATCCCTAGGCAGGTGTTCTGGGTTATATAAGAAAGTTGTCCGAGCAAGCCCTGGGGAGCAAGCCAGTAATCAGTACCCCATGGTTCCTGATAGACCCACTTGAGTTCCTGCCCGATCTTCCCTCAATGGTGGACTGTAAGCCAGGTAATTTCTTTCCTCCCCAAGTTGCTTTTTGTCCACGTTTTATGACAACAACTGAAAGTCATGCTACTCTTCCTGAGGAAGGAAGGATGACTCAGAGAGTGAGCCATGAAGGTAGAACCAAGAGCCAGATCCTGAGCCTGCTTGGGTTTTGCAGGATTTACAACCTGCTTGGGGCTAGCCCCTTCCTTTTCCTTCCATGGTCCTGCCTGTTTGAGAGAGTGTGGGTGTGGCTTCGGCTGTGGTATTATGTGTTACTTAGTCACTTCCTCTAAATTGAAACCTTCCCTCTTGGAGGCATCAGAAGAATTCACCTAACTTACCAGGCCGTTGAAGTCACAAAGTCACAAGAGCAGAAGTCTCCTCCTTGATCTTAGATAAGTACGATGATTGCCAAGGAGAGGAGGTTTTTCCGTGCACCCAGCTGCCTGAGTTGTGCTACAGCCCCAGGGATGCAGCTTCCCTGAGTGGTTGCCCATGTCTGGGTGGGCACTCAGTGATGCAGCTGCTTGCGAGTCACCCCAGGAAACTTGCTGCTCACTAAGCTGGACCTGCAAGGGAGGGTTTCTTGGATCTACCATTGGTACCCTGTTTGGGGTAAACGGATGTTTGTCCATACCTCCCTAGAAAAAGCCACAGGACATACTGTATCTGGGAGCAGCTGGCTGACTACTCACTGATTTCTTTCACAGGTGCACAGATGACAAGAATCTGTACCCCAGTTAGAATCTACCTGAGTCTTACTCCCATCTGAATGGAATGAGATGATGACATTTGAGAGTTGACTGATGAGACCAAGGTGAGACTTTGGACTTGAACCAGTGCTGGAATGTGCTGAGAGTTTTGAGGAATGGGACTAGTGAGACTGAGACACATGCAAACCCTGGGGATCCGAATATCTGATATAGTAAAGTGGGCTTTGTGATTATGACCAAAGTAGGACTCTTGAGATGGTAGACAACCATAGTGCACCCAATGTTAACACAAGGCTCTTTGCAAGAGGGAGGCATGACTGTCCAAGTTAAGGAATGGAGAGAAGGTGAAGCCAGGGGAGAAAGATGCTGTATGCCTGGCTTTTGGCTTGTAAAATGAAGTGGGGGATGAGGAGGCCTCCGGATCTTAGAAGAGCAAGGACAGATTCCCCCTAGTTTCCAGAAGAAAGACAAACCTGCCAACACCTTCACTCGAGTCCTCTTTTGACTCTGTAAGGATAATGTATTGTGCATACATATTATTTTAAGTTTGCTGCAATTTAAAATTTTAATTCTCTGTGTGTGTGTGTGTGATATCATGTGTGTAGATGTCAGAGGACCATGTGCAGGAAGGAGTCAACAATTTCCTTCCACCATGTGGGTGGGTCCCAAGGATCCAACTCAGCTAGTTGGGTTTGGCAGCAAGCACCTTTACATGCTGAGCCATCTCGCTGGCCCTAAATTCCACTAAGTTTGCTGTGCTTTGTGATGGCAACAGAGGAGGCTATTACAAGCTTTGCCAACCATTACTCTAGACCCAAACTATTCCGGCTTCTGGGCATGTCTTTCTCAGTGCTCACCACGGTCCTTTGGGGCAGGTGTGAGCATCCTTACAGGCGTTTTGGAAAATGTTGCTTGTAGGGATGGACTCCAGAGCCCACATTTCTGTTACGTTGCCTTCGTTGGACACAGCCCCATCATGATGGCCTCAGAGGGCCTCCACAGATCCCACTTATCATACTCCCACCTCCTGGATCTGCACCAAGCTCTGGAAGTTTCCCACTGCTTCTGTTAGTCTGTTTTACATTCAATCAGCCTCTAGACTCTTAGATTTAACAAGTGATTAGGTTTGCTTTACATTCAAAGGTAGGTGTTTTTTAAAAAGATGCTGATTTCGGATGAATCAACATTTCTTCCTCTGAAAAACACTAGCCACTGATGAAATACACACCTCCATCCATGTTGTAGACTGAAACACACACACACACACACACACACACACACACACACACACACACACACACACGGCATAATATACCATTTTTTGGGGCAAGGAAGCTATCTGCAAGAAGTCAGGAAGAGCCCTTAGCAGAAAAGGAAGCCATCAGCAACTTGGTCTTGGGGTTCTCAGCCTCTGCAACTGTGAGACGCCATTATCTGTTATTTACATGACCCAGTCTTTGATGTTAACTATAGCAGCCAACACAACCAAGGGAATATACAGAGTAAAATCTAAGCCCCAAAGCCACATCTGAAGTCACAGCTGTAGCCAGCCTGAACATATGTGCTGCAGGGGCCACATGGAAGATAGGACAGCACATTCTGGCAAGCCTCCTTGGTGACCTCTCCTCTGCTGGTACTTATGCCGGAGAGATATCCTCTCTTCCTGAATATGGTTAAGCTAGCCATTTGCTTTTAACCAACAAAACAGAGTCAAGGTGAAGATGTGCCACTCACAGTTTCTTTACAACATCTTGCTGCAGACTCTCCCCCTTGCCCGCTCTGCGGAGGCCAGTTGCCATGCTGAGAACTGTTCAAGGCTCACCTGGCAAGAACTGACTGTGACCTCCAAATGACAGCAAGAAGGACCCAACACTCTCTGTGAGCAAAGAGCCAGATCCTGCCAACAGCTATGCAGACTTGAAAGTGGAACTTTCCCAGTCAAGTCCCATGAACCCTCAAATCCAAGAAACCGTCTTGAACACAGTAGTGCAGAGGATGTCAGAAGCCACACCTAAACTTTTAACTCGAAGAAGCTGTGAAATCACAAACGGGCGCTATTGCTGCTAGAATGCTGTGCAGCCCCAGAGAGATAGCAGGCTGAGTAGGTGGATTTAGAACTCTCTAACATAGGTCATAGTTTTGTAAGCTTGCCTCCCCCTCCTCTTCCTCTTCCTCCTCTTCCTCCTCCTCCTCTTCCTCCTCTTCCTCCTCTTCTTTCTCCTCTTCCTCACTCATCCTGGGTACACCATGCCTATATAAAGAGCTTGTGTTTTCTTAGGTCTAGAATGGAATGAAGATGTCAGAGCTTGTCTGCATTTCCCTTGCTGTGACCAAATAACTAACAAGAATCAACTCAAGGGCAGAAGGGTTTATTTTAGTTCACACTTTGAGAAGATCCAGTTCACCACGGTGAAGAAGGCAGGTAGTGGCTGACCACATTGCTCCAACAGTCACAAAGCAGAGAGTGACTGAGAAATGGAGTCAGGCTACAGAATCTCCCCCCACACACACCAGCTTTCCCCACCCAAACGTACTATAACCCTTTAAAAACAGCAGCAGCAGCTAGGGAAGACATGTTTAAGCACACAATCTATGGAGTACGTTTCAAACCGTAAAATGAAAAGTATCCTGTTATTGGTAGCAGTATTTTCTTGAGACAACATCTCTAGTCCAAGCTGGTCTTATCTAACTCAGTGTGTAGCTGAGGATGACTTTGAACTTCTGATCTTCCCACCTCTATCCCTCAAGTGCTGGGATTATAGGATTATACCATACCCATCATTATTTAATGCTGGACACTGAACCCAAGGCTCCATGCATGCTGGGCAAGCACACTAACCAACGGAGCTCTATCCCTGGCCTGCAGTTAATATTTCTTTAAATGTCAAGGGATCTCAGAAAGGGGAAACTTAATTTTCCTTGGAATTAGAGCAAAATAATTTAAAATTACCCCCTGTGCAGAGCTCTTAACTCTATGAAAGCCCATGAAATAATCATCAAGTTTGACAGTTATTGCAAGGGTGCCTAACTACAGACAATGTTGTCCCCCTGGGGCTTTTCCTGGTTGGCACCACTGATAGGAGGCATTGTGGGCAGGAGCCAGCGGTGCTGCTTTTGTCTTGATGTATACAGGGAAGTGTGGTACACAGGGTAAGCGATTATCAGTCTAGAATGTCAACAGTGCTGGAGTCTTCGGTTATCATATGTGATAGAACTGATTGTCAACTTGACAGGATTCGTGTTACCTAGGAGACAAGCCTCTGAGCATGCCTAGAAGGGATTATCTAAATTAGATTCCTAATTTAATTGGGGTGGGAAGACCGAACCTAAATGTTGGCCGCACTATCCCATGACCTGGGGCTCCCTGATGAGTAAAAAAGAAAACGAGCTGAGGACTACACCTGTCTCTCTGCCTCTTGACTTGGATACAGTGTGACAGACCAGCTGACTGAGGCTCCTGCTGCCTTAAGTTTTCCACAGTGATGGGCTGGCCCCTCACACCTTGAGCAAAATAATCCTTCTTCTAAAAGTTGCTTTTGTTGGGGTATTTTATCACAGCAACAGGAAAAGTAGCTTAGTTGTCACGCAGGGTAGAAAATGGGAGAGAAGGACTGGATTGCATCATATTCGGCACAGAGTCAAACAATGCCTCTCCCCACCCAATTCTTACCAGACAGGTCTCCGACTCCTACATTTCAGCCCAGAGAAAAGAGCCAGGATTGCCAGCCCATTGGTGGGGACATAATGATGGAACATTTTGATGCAGGCTGGCATCTAGTTTGCTCAGACACAGAGATGGTCTGTCCCACTTGGTAGGGGAGATGAGGGTCAGGTGGATGTCCTGTTCCATGCAATGTCCCAGACACTCTTGCCAACATACAAAGCTGTATATTCTCACGTAGAGAATTTCTCCTGTGGTTTTTCAGCTCTTGAAGAGATTGTAAATTAATTCAGACATTCATTCAAACCCTATTTTTGCTAAGGTCTACCTCATTAAAATCTCCCCAGAGCACCATACACAAATCTCTCAGCATCCTCAGTGTCCTATTTGATGACAAAGAGACAGCTTCAGAGTTCAGTAAGATGGCTGGTCAGAGGGCACACAGTTTGCCAAGGACAGAGATGGGCTTCAAAGTCAGGTCTTTTAGCATCAAGTTCAGGTTAATTTCTACCCTGACTGGCACTAAGCCCCGGTAAATAAAGGCTCCTTTTAGAAATAGAAGGTGTTTGCCATCTAAGAAAAGGCTGCCAGCAGCCCAGGTGTGTTGTGTAAGGCTAGCTATTAATCCCTCTATACGGAGCTGTCCTAGGAGTGGGTATGGAAAGCCAGAAAGGTTCCGGGGGTGGGGTTTGGGGAAGTCAGCTGGAAGGCTGGGCACATTACAGAAGAGATGTCACTTGAGCTTGGCTTAGCTGTAAGCAGAACAAAAGGTCAGTGCCTCAAATCAAACAAAAGCTTTCAAGACTTGCTGAAAGCTACTGCTGGCTCTAAATGCTAAAAAGAAAAAGAAAAAAAGGACCCAGATCCAACACCAAGTAGTTCCAGGTGACAGTTTCAGTAGTTGATAGGTAGTGTCATAACTGTTGTACTTTCCCCCTCCTCCCAAAGGAGCAGACATGCTTCTGACTGGGATGGGAGATGTGTGGTAAGAGGGTCTTGATATCTTTTTGTAGGCCCACTGGGCATGGCCACTTGGGGAGGCAGAACTCAGGAGTTTGATTGTGCTTATCCCACACTGCTGCTGCCTGGGGTGGGTGCTGGGCTGTAGGGAAGCACCAAGGTACTGCTCCAGGGATGAGAAAGCACAGTCTGAGACATGGGAAAGCTGGAGCTGGTTCAGGGGTCCCTGGGCCTTCGAAGAGGCCAGGGCCATGGGGTTCTCAGACTCTTGGACATCCAGGCACCACTGCGGGTTATAGAAGAGCAGAGAACGGAGTCAGGGGCCCAAGGACTGGGGACGTTGTCTAGCCTAGGTCCTGGGGGACAAGGAGAGCTTCGGCTTGGCCCAGTGGGGATGACTGTCCTTGGAGGCAGTTGTGTCTGGGAGTGCAGAGAGGCCTTCTACAGGAGATGAGGCTGCAGCTCTGTAGGCTAAGGCCTTCCTCCTAGGTCCCCACTGAGGATCTTGATGAAAAGAGACAGTCCATGGTTCTAAACAGTTTATTGTCATGGTGGAAAATAGATGCATAAAACCATATCCCCTTTCTCTCAGGGCGGGCCTGAGATTAAATACCTTTTGCAGGGAGGAATGTCTGGGAAGGGAAGCTTACTGGCTAAGCCCTCTGGGCCTCTAGATACCTCATTAGCATGGAGAACCCTGTTTTGAGTCTACGTCACCATAGGACATGCTTCTTTTATGTGAGAAGCATGGCACGTGTTCCAAGTCAGGAATCTGGCAGGGAGCGAGAGTCACTAAGGTGTGTGTCCACTGAGTCTCCAGATCTCAATCTACTCTACCTTACCAAACTTCCTGGAATGTTTTTTTGTCCCATACTTTCCTCTGTGGGGGGATTTCAAGTTTAGGAAACAAGTCTCCTAGCTGCCATAACACCCTCCTTTTTCAGCTTCTACTTATTTGCATAAAATGGCAAAAGCTGAAATCTCTTAAAAGAACCAAACAATTTTGACAATCATAATAGAGTCAAAGTAGACGTCTTATCCAAAGGCCACACACATTGATGCCTTATTTAGCCATTTGTTTGTTTGACTTAATATTATTTTTATGTATGTGTCTGTGTGGGTGTATGTCACACGTGTACAGGTGCCTGTAGAAGCCAGAGGGGGTCAGAGCCTGTGAATCTGGCATTATGGGTGGTTGTGAGATCCCCTGTGGGTTCTGGAAATCAGACTTGGGTACTCTGATGAGTAGCCACTGTTCTTAACCTTTGAGTTGTCTCTCCACCCCCACCCTCACCCCTACCCCCACCTTTTTTTTTTTTTTTTTTAAAAACCAGTGACCGATGTAACCTAGCTTGGCTTTGGATCACCCTGTTGCTAAGGATGGCATTGAACTCTTGATCTTCTTGCCCCCATTTCCCAGGCACCGGATTAGAGTACACCACCATAGCCAACACCAGTCAGCACTGTTTTGTATGTTTGTAGGAGGACCTGAGACTCTCAAGGCTGCAAGCTTGCATGCAGATAATGTAACTACATTCATTGATTTCACCCACTCCACAAACCCCAGTAAGTACTGCCTCTTTATAAGCACTGTTTTGGGACCTGGGGAAACAGCCATGAACTTGGCACGATGTCTCCTGTGCTCATAGAGCTCACTGACTAGATTGGGAGCCAGGCCAGAAATAAGCAACTGAAGAAGAAATAAGTTGAAATTACAGGAAGAGAAGATATAGGATGCTCAATTATACTTGAATTTCAGATAATCTATAAGTATTTTAGAAGATCTGTACTCTCTCCAATATATTACATCCTGGATTCTTTTACTTTTTCAAAACTTATTTTTAAATTTTATTTTATGTGGTTGAGGGTTTTGCCTGTATGTATGTTTGTGAATCACATGCATTCAGTGCGTGAGAAGGTCAGCAGAGGATGTCAAATCCCCTGGAACTAGATACACAGAAAGTGTGAGTCACCAGGTGGGTGCTGAGAGTCGAACCTAGATTTTCTGGAAGAGCAGCCAGTGCTCTTAACTGCTGAGTCACCTCTTCAACCCCGATTTTGGAGTCTTGTTTACCAAATCAGCAACCCTAAAGCAATCTGCAGAAGACTACAGGGATGGTAGGATTTTGTGTCACTCAGAGAAAGTACCAGAAAGACACAAATACTATGTAATGTATTGCAAGGACTCGGCTCAGACAATGATAGTGATTGGCTAGCTCAGCATCTGTAGCGCTGGCCGCTGGGAAGGTGGCCTGGAAACCTGAAGATATAATGGAAGCCACAGTCTGAAAGCAGAGTTTTGTCTTCTTCCTGGCATTCTTGTTTGTAAGGTCTTTTCTCTGGTTGGGTTCCCAACTCCAGTTACTAAGTTACGGAAAGTGCCTGTATGTGGACTTTAATCTACAAATCCCCATCCCAGCAGTGTCTAGACTAGTGCTCTACCAGATAAATAGGGACCAGATGCTAGCTGAGTTCACACACAAAACAGAGAGATTATGAGGGGACAGGTGTCTACAGGGACAACTTCTGAAGTGTGGGCGTTTGAATTGAGACTTGAATGTTGAGGCTTAGAACGTTAACCTGCCATTCTAAAAATATTCCAGATGGTAAGAAAACCAGGTGGCTTCTCCCTTGGGCAGGGTTCCTCCAGTGGACCCAAGCTGGGAATTAGGTACAGACCATTTGTCTGGGAGGCAGGGGAGGCCCTGGGGAGGAAATGGAGATGTGGGACAAGAGAGAGAAGTCAGGCCAGAGGGCCACCGAGCCTCCTGTGACTGGGCCTTCCTCTTGCTTTAGTACTCTGGGAATGCACACACCCCATAGACTTCTGTTCTCCCTCTTCCCAGTGCATTGCTGTTTCAGTGGAGAACTGTCCTGGTTAACCCTCCGTCCCAAGAGAGGTATCTATGTCCCTACAAGCCAGTGCCCCTGGAACGCTGGCACTGTGGGGAGCAGAGGCCCTCGCTAGTTTGCTGTGTTAAAGGGATGCACTGTGCTTGGTTTCCAATTTGGAGTAACTGTTTTTCTTCCCTCATCTCCTCCCTCCTCCCCTTTCCTTTATCTCCTATCTCTTTTCCCTTTCTTTTATCCCTCCCTTTTCATTACCCAAATGCATGCTGCCTCGAAACGTTTAAAATGAGGTAGATGTGTAAGTTATCCACAGGCGGACACAGGTGCATGATATTCTAGAAAGGAATATGACTAAACAACAACTCGCATACACTGAGTTAATAAAACGAGGTCCCCTGAGGACCATCAAGGCCTCTCCCTGATCTTGTCCCCATGAGGATGAACCTTTCAAAATAGGATGGACAGACAGACAGACAGACACGTATGCACATACATATCTATAACATGCATATAATTAAGTGGATGTATAGATAGGTAGAGGGGGACACAAATGTATCTAGATAGATAATAGGAGCCTGTTGGGCCCTCCTCCTGTGACCTCCATAGTTGGCTTTGCTCTCAACACAGAGATGCCAGAAAACAGCTCCACACCAGAGCTAGAATGGGTCTACCCAGCCAGGCTTGACCTGTCAGGCTGAAAACCACAAGAAGGGGAAACACAGGACTCCAACATTCTTGACGAGCCTGGCTTTCCTGCTGTGCCTTCAAGTCAGCCAGCAGTCACCAACAGAAGAGGTGAGTTTGGGTCAGACATGTCCAGGAATCCACCCAAAGGCACCTGTGGGTCACAGTCTGGAACAAGTTACACTGTGGGATGACTGCCTGAAACTCAGCTCACTCCAGCTTGGCTGTCTGAGTGACCCTTGGCCTGAGGTGAGCTGAATGGCTCTGAAGACACACCAGAGTCGGGGCAGAGCTGCCCGTCTACTCCTGGCCTGGTCAAAGTCAGGAGCTCATGGATCATGCTTCCCTTCACTGACATGGCCACGCCCCACCACGCCCTTCTTGCTACCACCTCAGTGCCTGCTTACCTGGTACACTGCCAGCAACTCTTTCCTTTTGCTGGCTTCCTTCTGAGCACCCCTCAGCTGATAGAAGTGGGTGTACAAGTCTCCCTCCTTCTCCCCCTCAAGACAGAGCAGCTCAGAAGGTGCATTGCTACACAGACCCCAAGAGTTTCTTAAGTAGAACAGAGCATCCATAAGTTACAGGGGTGGTGACTTAAAAGCATTTTTCTTACTTCTGTCCCTTCTCTCTATCCTTGCTTGTCTCCTGATGTCTCCTTCCTTTTAAAATGAGCTGCCAGCACTGCTGTCCTGATCTCAGAGACCACTTTTGGCTAAACAAAGACAGCTGGCCATTCATCCATCAGCTGGCCTCCCATCCACATTCCTTCCCATCCTCCTGAGTCCCAAATCTGTGTTCATACAGGTGACGTGGGCCTTTATATAAGTACCATATGCTAACCAATCACACCGTGGGGGCTTCTATATCCCAGAGATTTTAACGCTGCCTTTTTGAACAACCTCTGGTTTCTGCATGTGAACAGGCTAGGGGAGGAGGAATCCTGCTGAGACTGAGTTAGCATCCCTGGGCCTGCCTAGCAGCTGGCACAAATTCACTTACTGCAAGTTCACAGTTTGGCTTTCTGATGTGTGTCTTGCCTCAGGAGGCAGGGGGTGGGGGAGCTCAAATAATGTGAGCCACTCTCCACGGTACAGCTCATGAAGTATCTCACGATGCAGAGGTTTTTGGTGGACACAGAAGCTCTTGGGGCCAACACAAGGCCATCCCTCAGTGCCTACTGACCTGATTACTCACTGCCAGCCTCTCTGTCTCCATGATTGGGAGTTTCCTTTTGCTGGTTGAAGTCCTTGTGAGCAGCCCTTAACTGACAGCAGATGGGAGCAGGAGACTCTACTCCTTCCCTCAGGTCAGAGAGGGGAAATGGCTCAGTCACTACAATGCTTACCACCTTACAGCGTGAAGATGGAACTCAGGCCCCAGAACCCAAGTAAAAGATCTATGGTGGCTCATGCTTGCAATCCCAGTGCTAACAATGCAAAAACAGCAAGATCCCTAGAATTTGCTGGCTTGCTAGCCCAGCATATGCAGTGAACTCCAGGCCACTGAGAGACTCTGTCTCAAAATATAAGATGGGAAGAGACTTGAGGATTGACAGCAGAGGTTGACCTCTGGCTTACACACACACACACACACACACACACACACACACACACACACACACACCTAGCTGGCAAGATTGTATCTTTTCTGAGCATCTTTTCTTTTCTTTTTTTTCCTCATTATTCTGTATAGTACACTACCTAAGCTGTATAATACACTAAGCTGTATAGTACACTACCTAAGCTGTATAGTACACTAAGCTGTATAGTACACTAATTATTAATATGGTATTTACATCCCACTAGACTTGATCAGTAGCAATGATCCCAAGCACACCAGCAGATGTGCATAGGCTCTGTGCAGGTGCCATATACTGTCATATATGAGGAACTGGAACAGCTATAAGGGGAGGTTAGAATCTATAGGGGTTGATTATGCAAAAAGCATGTGTGTTAGATGCCCTGTCCAAGAATTTCTGGATGCAGAAAGATAGAAAAAGAGTCCAGCCCACTGCTCAGCTGGAGCTTCACAGTGGGATAGCTTGGTGCAGTTGCCAGACCCTCTTCTCTGTCTACCTAGAACATCTACAAGGAAGAATCTTGAGCTGACCCAGCTTGGAGTATGGCTTACATTATCTAAGTCACACACACCCCATCCCACCCCCTGCCTCCTGGGAGTCTGAGGCAAGGGATACATCAGAAAGCCAAGCTGTGAACTTGCAGTAAGTGAATTTGTGCCAGCTCTAGGCAGGCCCAGGGATGCTAACTCAGTCTCAGCAGATTCCCCCCTCCCCTAGCCTGTTCACATGCAGAAGCCAGAGTTGTTCTGGAAGGCACTAGGGAGAGCCAAGGGCTGACACTTAGGACACACAGAGATTTTGAGGCCGGGAAGAGACAAATGGAGGGCCTCAGTAGGAACTTCCCCGAGCAGGGGAGTTACTTTTGGATGATACAGTCAATCTGTAGAGCAGTGGGCTATGGGCATAAAACACAAAGTAGCAGGTGTGTACACACTGTGGCCTGTGGGCCAAAGGAAGGCCAAGGATAGCTAGGAATGTGGCCCAAGACAAAATGGTAAACTTACTTCAGGCATTATGAGACTTCCCTTTTGTATGTGTGACTTCGACACACAACTCCCCAGCTTGAATGTTGTAGGTGGTAATGATGTAATTTCTCAGTGCCAAGAGGTTGGGCACACCTTCTAGAGCTTGAGAAGACTTGAAACAAAGGAATAACACCAAGCACCACAGTACTTCCTATTTAGATATCTTATACCACAGACTCAGTGAAACATGCCACCAAAATTGTAACTTACTGTTTTCTTTTTAAAATAAAAAACCAATAGTTACATTGTGGCTTACATAAAGTTCCTATTGAACAAGCATTGGCCTAGAAAGAGCCCCTGGCTTCCACTCTCTTTGCATCTTCCTAAAACTCACCCTCAACAATTCCTGTGGAGCCCTGGGGAAAACTGGAGACATTGCTCTGAGCAGGAACAAGCAGGCCCAGGGAGCCTTTGGGAGGAAGAAGGCAGGACATGCCAAATGATTCCTCGCAAGAGCACAGCTAATACCAGGGGGCCAGCTGGGCAGCCTACACCTCTGAGATGCCAGCCTGCTGTGCTCCAGCGCCTTCTGTCTGGGCCTCTTCAGTTCTTTCTCTGCTTCCTGCCCCAACCTTGGTGACAGGTGATTAGCAGAGCCAGCTGGCAGCTGGCAGTGCTGGGCACTGCCGCCAGAGAGCCGGGAGCCTGCCTGCATTGGCTCCAGCCCTGCCTGACTTTCCACATAGAACTCTATTCAGCAACTCTGTGAGGTGGTCCTGCTGGGCAGCTGTGACCCCTCCATTCTCTTGGTGCCTCTTGGCAGGGAGAGAGCAGCAGAAGAAAGTCTGCAGTGTGCTACTCACTGCAGACTCTCCTCCATAAATACCTGGGCCCCTGGGCACAGAAGCTCCTTGTTGGTGATGGGGGAGGGGATACAAAAGGCCTCGGTGTCGTCCAAGCCAAACACTCCTCACACTTGGTTTTTCTGTTTTTGAAGTTTCGAATGAGCATGTGTCCGAGTTAGGGTTATCATTGCTGTGATGAACCGCCATGACCAAAAGCACCATGGAGAGGAAGGGGGGTTATTTCACTCACGTAGTTTATTTCCCTGTTCCAAACAACAGTTCATTATCAAAAGCAGTAAGGTTAGAAACTCGAGCAGGGCAGGAACCTGGAGGCAGAGCTGATACAGAGGTCATGGATGGGTACTGCTTAGTCTGCTTTCTTATAGAACCCAGGACTACTGGCCCAGGGGTAGCACTGACCATAATGGGCAAGCCCTCTCCCATCAATCACTAATTAAGAAAATGCTCCACAGGCTTGCCTACAGCCATATTTTATGGAGACATTGTCTTAACTGAGGCTCCATTCTCTCTGATGACTCTATCTTGGGTGAAGTTAACATAAAACTAGCCAATGAAGCATAACAACATATAGTAACTATAAATAATAATAAGCATTTTGATTTGGGGTGTGTGTGTGTGTGTGTGTGTGTGTGTGTGTGTGTGTGTGTGTGTGTAATAGAGATAGAGATAGAGATAGAGATAGATAGATAGATAGATAGATAGATAGATAGATAGATAGATAGATAGGTGATAGATGGATGGATAGATGATAGGTAGATAGATAGATAGATAGATAGATAGATAGATAGATAGATAGATTCTCCCTTTCTACCCTATTGAGGCCAGGCCTCTCTTATTTCTGCAATACACAGTGCATTGCAGACACACAGTGTATACAGTACATTGCAGACATACAGTACATACAGTGTGATACATACAGTACATACAGTGCATTGCCTACAGCACATTACATACATATAGTTCATACAGTTGGTTACATAATACAATGCATGCATGCAGTACATTAACAGAGAGTAAGTTACACGAGGCCCGGCTCTGTCTGAAGTGATCAGTATCAACTCTCCTAGTGTCTATAGTAATCCTGTACTTGTAGGAGACTCTGCACAGGATGTATCTGGTTAATGGGAGAGAGGGAAGGAAGGGAGGGGAGGAGGAAAGAAGGAATGACTGAAGAAACAAATGAAGGAAGGATGGGAGGAAAATACCTTCCTAATTCTGACAGCCCATTCCACTATAAGTCATTCTGGTTTGTTTCTTCCTATAAAGGCTGAAGCTGGGAGCCAAGCCCTGGCTTCCCACGGTGGGCCTTGCAAAGCAGAAATCAAAGCACAAGTGTAAGGCAGGTTGATGGATGTCTGTGCTGAGGAGAGAGGTGACAGCCGGAGCTGCTGCTTGCCTCACCTTGGTCCCACTGGGCCCAGAGATCATGGTACTTCTAGTTGGCAACATCATACTCAGTTGCAGGAGACTGTGACTCAGGGGGCCCCAGGGAGTCAGACACAGGCTGAGGCAAACACTGGCTTGAAAGACCTACATCCTTCTGTGTGATTGGCTGGCAACATGACCACGAGTGCCTCCCAGCAGATGGCCATGGGAAAGACGCCTGGGCACAGCCTGACTGCCATGTGGCTTCCTGGCACGGGATGGATGGCAGCCTTCCCAGAGACCTGGAGCCCTTGTCTCACTTGGCTCTGTCCCCATGGTCCTATGTTCTCTCCCCTCTCAAGGGTGGAGTCTTTCAGTGTATCTGGGACTAGAGAAAGTCTGGGACTAGGGAAAGTGTGTTTATTCTTCATGTGTGCACACATCTAGCTCTGCCTTAAAGACAAACTGTAGATTTTTAGCCCCCCTTCACAGTGTTTTCTCATTCCGTGGTGACTGCTTCTCCCAAAGCAGTGTGTGACTCTGTCTGTCTGGCTGGCTGGTGAGAGAGAAGCTCTGGCTGGGGACTGCTTTTCCAGCTTTCATAGGCGGGACACCACTCCCTTCAGACTTTCCCAGGCTGCAGCAAGGTCAAACAATACAGTTATTGAAAATTCTCAGGCAATGTCAATGCTAGAGGCCCGAGGCTCCCTCAAAGAAGGAAGGGAAGGAAGAGGGAGCTGAGAGATAGAGTAGAAATAGAGAGTGTAAGAAGGGGGCAGGGAAAGAGGAAGGAAGGAAGGAGAGGAGGAGGAAGACAGAATGGAGGAAGAAAAATCTAGATGCGGAGGGAGCACAGAAGAGGGAAGAAGGTGAAGAAGGGAGGGATGGAAAGAAGGGAAGGAGGGAAAAGAAGAAGAGAGGAAGAGACAAGAGTGGAGAGAGACAAGGGGGTGCGGAAGAGATGAAGGAAGGAGGGAAGGACAAGAGAGAGACAGGGAGGAAGAAGAGAAGGCAGAGAGGGAAGAAGCAAGAAAGGAGAGGGGGTGGGGACAGGAAGAACAGTCATCAGCAATGAAAACCGTTCTTGTACTATAGCCAAGCCCTCGTTCTAGGAACGAGCTTGGGGGTGGGGTGTAGCCAACTGGTCAGCTCTTCTACTTTCGTTTCAAAGGGAGGCCAAACGCGCCAGGCGTTGAAGTGTTTGTTACCAGCGATCATTTCCCTAGCTGGATGAAGGAGGGAGGTGGAAGACTTTTCTCCTGTTGCTCCACCCTACCCACTATCCCCTGAGACTGTCCCTTAGAGATGTGGTGGGAGGTAGCACACGGGCCCCCTTCCCTGGCCATCTGCCCCTGGCTACAGAACTCAGCCACCCTGCTTCTCCCACACAGCCCTTTCCCCAGGGCTTCCAGCCAGTAGAGCTAAGGCAGGGAGATGGCTTTGGCCTTGAAGTGGCATTTTCCTCTTCCTTGGCACAGATCCAGGGCCCAGAGCTCGCGTGGGAGTACAGCAGAAGGCGAGAGGACCCTTGAGTGGCCTGCTCTTACAATGAGAATCTAGTGGGCTTGGACATTGGGGTCACCAAGGGACAGACGCTGTCCTTCGCAGTCCTCATGCTGTCTACTGTGTTCTGAAGTGGGGAATCAGCAGCAGCCCCAAGTGGATCAGAAGCTCAAGAGCCCCTCTCTACTACTTATCCTCTGCCTATCAAGATCTTCAGATCCACAAGAGTCTTTGTATATTTCCTTTTGAGCCAAATGCCAGCCAGCCCTGTGAATTCTCCAAAAAAAGAAATAAAAGAGAACTCAGGGGGAGGCATGCATAGTTCACCCATGAAAGTGTCAGCTGCATAGGCTTGTGTCAGAAGTAGAGTTGCTTTACTTTCTAGCTGTCTACCTTGGGTCAGAACAGGAAGCCCAAGTGCCTCCAAGTGGCATGGGAAGGCACAGGAGCCAGTAGGGCTGGATAGACAATGACAACACAGCAAAATGGCAGCTTCTGATGGGGGGGAGCATGTGGGAATGGGGACCCATGTTTCTCAGACCTAGGCTTTGGGGGACATTTTAAGACTATTGTTTTGAGTGGTGATAATGGTGAGCTTCTTAAGGAGGTACCACATGCCAGGCACACTCTTTGTGTGTTTTCTTTTCTTTGACTCTTACTAATACCCTATAAGGAGGTACTTTAGGAGTCCCCTCTATCCATGGGGTGTATGTTGTATGGCCCCCAAAGAATGTCTGTTACCACAGATACTACTGAAGTCAGTTTGTATTACATTCTTTCCATATACATACCAAACTATGTTAAAATTCAGCATATAAATAAGACACAAGAAGAGATTAACAATATTAACATAACAATGATAATGTTATCCATAATAAAAGCTATGTGAATGTGCCCCTTCCCCATATATCTTATTGAACTTTCACATTTTATAATTTAAGGTAGTGCTTCTCTTTGGATGATTCAAATTGTTCTCGTGGATATTACTGTGTTTTGTGGTACAGAAAGGGAATACATACATCTGACTGCAGTACTATACTATAATGTACTGTATTATACTGTACTATACATGGGGCTAGGCAAGACAGAGCAGGACGTGTAAAAGTAAATTTTTATTCTCCAGATGTAATTGTTGTCCTGGAGGCTTACTGCTGAATAAACTCACTCTTTCTAGTTCTTTCTGAAGTCTGACTGGCTGGCTGGTTCAACTCAGCACTTCTGGCTCAAACTCCTCTCCAAGCTGACTGATTCAAACTGGCTTCTCTCAGTTTCTGACTGAATTGCTGTTTTACAAAATTGCCTCTGAACTCCATGAACTGAAATACACTGACTGCATAGAACTGAACTAACCTGAACTGCTCTGTACTCAGCTAAACTCAACGGAACTGATTGACTCTCCCTGCACTGCTTTGAAGTTGCTTCTCTTTCCTGTGCTGTTCTCATAAGAGTTGAGTGTCATTCTGTCAAATCTTTACTGATTTGTCACTTTGTCTGTCCCTCAATAGATGTCACTTTAAACACAGCTGTGTCCTTCTACAAACTAACTTTACTTTGAATATTAGTGATTAAAGGTGTATACTAAGAATGTGTCTGCATTCCGGCTGGATCATATTTTTGGATGTGATTCCTTTCCAGAGCAGCCACGTTGCTGGATTAAAATTCCTCAGCAAGAATGACATGAGAATTCAGCAGAGAACACAATTCAAAACTTAAGAATTATTAATTTCTGGATTTTCCCATTTAATATTCTCAAGTGGCCACAGGTAGCTGAATTCACAGATGGGTGGAACATGGGATAAGGGGGACTGAGACAATTAAGTAATCTTGATTGTTAAGTCAACAGGATTTAGAATCATAGAAACAATCTCTGAGAGTATCTGTGAGGGCGATTCTAGATCAGGCTAGCTGAGAAGGGAAGATTACCCTGTGTGTGGATGGCATCGTGCCCTAAGCTGGGCTCTTTGACTCAATGAAAAGATAAAGAAAAGTTAGGCAAGGTGGCACACACTTTTAATTCCAGCATTGGGGAAACTGGAGGCAGATGGATCTCTGAGTTCCAGGTCAGCCTGGTCTACAGGACAAGTTCCAGGATAGCCAGAGCTACACAGGGAAACCCTGTCTCGAAAAACAAAGACAAAAATGAAAAGAGAGGGTGAGCTGGTGGGCAGTGTCCCCTTTGCTCCTCAACTGAAGATGCCATGTGACCAGCTCCTCAAGAGCCTGCTGCTTGTCTTCCCCACCAGGTTGGACTGAGCCTTCAAACTGTGAGCCAAAAATATGCTTTCTTTCTTAAGTTGATTTGTTGAGTATTTTATCACATCAATAAGAAAAAATAATGACAAATACAGCCCCCCCCCCCCCGCTGTGTACCCATTCACAGTTCACAGGGAGCAGCCCCAGCTTGGTAATCACTGAAGTGACAGAGTTGGCACATAAGGCCAGAAGAGCAGCTTGAAGTCCATGTCCTACAGATGCCTGGAGAAATTTCTAGATTTTTTATGGTCACACTTGAATTTGTTTTCTATCACTATGTACCCAATTACCACAAACAGCATCTGGCTAATAGCTCACTGTTCTGCGGATCAGAAGTTCAAGTGTGTTCATCAGGACACTCTTGTAACTTGCAAGGCCAAAGTTGAGGTAGCTTTGAGTAAGATTCAGCTTCCAGCCTGTTTTAGTAGTTGGTAAGTCTTAGTGTCGGACAATTCTCCTACTGGGTCCTGGTTCCTAATTAGCAGATGCTCATACGCAATCCCAGCATACACAAATGTGCCTTATTGGACAATTGTGAGCCAAGAATCCAGGTTTCATGTTCTGCCTACCTCGGCACTTAATGAAAAAGATCAATTGATCAGGCCTGATGTTCTGATGAACTAACTATAGGGCAAGGCCTGTTGTTGGGTTTTCTTCTTCATTCAGCAAATCTATATCATACTCCCCAGGCAGTAGGAATAGTGCCACAACACCCCACCAAGCAGCCACAAGCTAGTCAAAGCTTCTACTCTTCTCTCAGATAGCCCATGGCTGCATCCCACAGAGGATGTGTCTGAGTGACAAGTCTCTGGTGGAGAGTTTGTCTTCAGTTACATGCCCACAGTCCCTGTTTGCTCTAGTCCTTCCCTTTGAATATTCATGGTGACAGATAGCCGATTCTCCACTTCCCTGTGTGGGCTACAATTAAACAGAGACCATGACTAACTTCTGCTTTCTAATGCCTTGGCCAAAACCAACAGAATTATGGAAGAGCAGAGTCCTGCTCCACTCCTGATCCTGGATACCAGCTGTTAATTTGACAGAGCAGCCTCCAGCAGGCTCCCACATGTAGGCTGGCCCTGTGAAGGCAGAGAGAAACTAGCGTTCATATGGTCTGAGATATCAGGATTGTCTTCTGAAAGCAGAGCATACTCACCCCCTCCATTTGGAGCTTAAAATTCCCAAGAGCTTCCCATTACCTGCAGCTAAAATATGATTATGCACAGGCAAACGGCCTGATCCAATATGCGCAGCCTATGGTTTAATATTCTAATTAGTGTGATTTTCTTAGTAGTTCCTCAGCCCCTTGAAGTGCATGCTTTAGGAATTTAAGTGGTTTCCTCTCCCTCACCTGCCTACTCTTGTCGGCACACACTCCATCTTAGTAAAGCAATCTTAGAGAGCAGGTACTTAAAAAAAAAATCAGTGTGTGTGTGTATGTGTGTGATAGTCTCTGTGTTGATCCTTCCATCTTGTTTGCTCCTGCTGTGTGCCAAGCTGGCTGATCTTCAGCTTCTGGGCATTCTCCTGCCTCTGTTTCCCATCTTTCCCATATCACCATAGGGGTGCTGGGATTAAACACACTCACCTGTCCTAACAGTCCCGGGCTTGGCTTTATTTGAGTTTTGGGGGATTTGAACTCAGGTCCTCATGATTGCTTGTCAAATGCTTTACCCTCTAAGCCATCTCCCTGACCTAGATCTTTATGTGTTAAAAATGTATTCATCTGTCAGGGCCCCTCAGAGTACAACATCCAAGGAGCACAGGTGTGGTCTAAGGAGGGACCTCTTAGTTAGAATGAGTCTCTTCCGCTCACACTCCCTTTAAGACTGACTCCCAAATCTGGGATTCATTTGCTGACTAAGGTAGACATTGTGGTTTTTTGTTTTTGTTTTTGTTTGTTTGTTTGTTTGTTTGTTTGTTTTGACTGAGTGGCCCTCTCTGGATTCCTGGGGAAGGACTCCAGGCTTGGTACAACAGCAGCCAACCTAGCACTTGGGAGACTGAGGAAGCAAGATCTTGAGATAGAGTTTTAGTCACACATTTAAGACCCTATTTCCCCCAAACCCAAATGAATGAGTCACCAGGCTCCTCTTTGGCAACTCCTACAGGCCACAGTGGGAGCAAGCCAACGTTTTTATTTGCTTAAAGACGTAGACATTGGGGAGAGTCAGTGACTAATTTTGGGTGGGAGTCACCAGCCTAGAGCTAAAAAACTTTTAACTTTTGACTTCCATATGGACAAGCCTGCCCTAATCTCTCTCTCTCTCTCTCTCTCTCTCTCTCTCTCTCTCTCTCTCTCTCTTTCTTTCTTTCTCTTTCTCTCTCTCTCTCCTCTCTCTGTTTGCCTCTGTTTCCCTCCCTCTCTCCTCTCTCTCCCTTCTCTCTCTGTTGCCTGTGTCTCTGTCTCTCTCTTCTCTCCTCTCTCCTGTTCTTTCTCTGCCTTTCTCTGTCTCCTTCTCTCCTCTCTTTCCTCTTCTCTTTGTCTCTGCCTCTCTGTGTCTTTCTCTGTCTCTGCCTCTCTCTGTCTCTCTGTGTCTCCATCTCTGCCTCTCTCTGTCTCTGCCTGTCTCTGTCTCTGCCTGTCTCTGTCTCTCTGTGTCTCTGCCTCTCTTTGTCTCTGTCTCTCCGTCTCTCTCTCTGTCTCCACCTGTCTCTGTCTCTCTGTGTCTCTGCCTCTCTGTGTCTCTCTGTGTCTCTCTCCTTTCCTTCCTCAGTCTCCCAGTTGTCTGCTAAGGTCTGAGCATGGAAACTGTGGCACAGACAGGCCTTGCCCTTTACCCTTCTCTTCGCCTTGCTAAAAACTGTTAGATTACATTCCTAAAGAGCTGTAGCCCCCAAGGTCCATTCTCTTATTTGGCCACTGACTCATCCCTGAGACAGAACACCAAGGTCCACCAATCAAAATTCATTATTTGCTAGCACGGTCAATCAGGATTTACCAACTCACCCTAGCACAGACCGATACACACACACACACACACACACACACACACACACACACACACACAGCCCTCCTAACTTTCTCCTTAAAAACCAACTCTTTCAAAAACAACAACAGCAACAATGAAACAACAAAACCCACCCGCTCTGCTTGCTGTCTGCCTTGGTGGATCCAGCACCCTTACTCTGCCTTGTCCTCATCCCCAACTTCCCCCCAACACCCCTGCTTGCCCCTCTCAGGTCTCCTTTGTGCTCAGAACTTGGTGTGCTGGTGTGCCTTGTACCGACTCCAAGGGGCTGCCCTCCCTTACATGGAATCTTTCCCTAGGAATCAAGAGAGGGATAAAAAGTCAATAGAACCATACACCATCGACCATACATCATTGTCACCAAATGAATCCCAGATTTGAGAGTCAGTGTATAAAGGAGTGTGAGCAGAGAAGATTAATTTAGAGGAGAGGGGTGGGCACTGAGGTCACTTCTCCATCTCGAAGGTGGGGTTCAGAGCTAATATTTGTTGTTTTCCCCTGTGTGTGTGTTGTGCCCAGCATGGGCCTGTCCCATCTCATTTAATCTTCCCGATAGTGCCAAGAGCTGCTTCAACAATTACCAACAGTTGTCAGCAGAGCAGAGCAAGGTCTATGGGGTTTTTGAATCTGCCAGGTTATACAGGTGGCAAGGTGGGAGAGAATCCAGACACAGGGTCTGGCTTTCTTTCAGCTGAGAGACATTTTCCAGAACTTTGTGGAACCAATCTACTTCTCTTCCTACTCCAGCCTATAATAAGCCCAGTGGTCTAGGGATGGAGAGCTTCAAGAGTCGGGGGAGGGGCTCTTTCTTTTAAATTTCAATATTAGCATTTGAGGTCTGCCAGGGAACTGAGAAATGAATTCTGGGAGAAAGTGCTCATGGTTTTATTTATTTTAATTTTCTCTACTGATGAAAAATGTACCATGGTAAGAGAGGCCCAGAGTAAACAGACCAATGACTGGTATTTTCCAGTTTCCTTAGTGGATTCCACATAAAGTTTTTGAGTTCCATCAACAGTCCAATAGTTTCAACAGGGTTCCTTCTCTAGGAAGCTGAGGTAAAACCAGATTCCCTAGTACCCTCCTTCAGCTCCATGTCACCAAGGCTGGGCTCTGCAGGAATTTTGTTGGGAAGGCTCATTGTAGGACTCTGCTCATGAATATATGTCCTGGCCCCAGAGTGGGAAAGGACAGAGTTAAAACTCTACACGATCATGCTCTACCTACATGGATAACTATGCCCAGACATGTGTCCTCTGTTGGGACAACTCTGAGGTTATGGTCTGTTTTCTCCCAGAATTTACCGCCCCTATCCTGTCTTGACAGAGCCCGAGTTTCCTCCTCCCTCATTTCTAGTTCATATCTTTCGCTCCCTTGAGCTTCTGTTCAAACATAGTTTGTATACATCTTCACTCATGGCTGCTTATGGGAAGCCCCAGGCTAAGGTCTCAGAGAGGAGTCTCAAGCCAGAGAGCTCCAGAGGGCAAATCCAGATTACATACCAAGGTTTAGAAACCCAGCCAAGAAAGTTGTGTCAATGACATGGGGAGAGAGAGGGAAGGCTCAGAAAGATGTACCAGGACCGGGGATGCTGTGGTGCAGTGGCAGACTGTGTGCTGGGAAAAGCCCTTCATCCCCAGCACTGCAAGAAAAACAAAAGACACCACCCAGAAACACAGGGACCCGCATGATGTGGAACTTGGGGGTGTCCTCACCTGCATCCTACCAGAAAGTGGGGGACCCTTCTCAGGAATGCACCACAACTTGCTTCCAGTGTTATTCTTCCTGTGGGTATGCGTCTCTTCAGGAAGCAGAGTGAGAGTGCTGGAAAGTCTTTGGTAGAATCCTGCTGGGGAAGGGCTGGACACCAGAGCCCCAGAGACCAGGCTGAGCCCTTACTCGCATGGGACAGAGAAACATGAGCAGTGAGTCTGTACTGGTGGCAGAGACAGACATACAGTTTTAGAGTGTTCTTGAGCTCTGTTATGCTTGGCAGCACAGGTGTGAGGTCCACTCACTGTCTTCTGAACTCTCACTGGGAGTGTGCATTCCCTAACTCATGCCTCAGGTTCAGCACTCTGCTGCTTTCCTCAAGGTCCCCAGACCCTTCTCTGCTTTCCCAGATAAAACTCCATCTGCCACAGGCTCCCAGTGTGCCAACACCAGCTTCTAATATGGATGGGTCTCTCTAATGGCTTGCCCAGTGCTAAGTGCTTTAAATCACGGGTATATTAAATTCTCATTTACATATGAGCAAACAGAAGCCAGGGAGGTGACTGTTCCCAGCTCCTGGGCCTATCTGGGATTTGATTCTTGGGCTGGCTTTCTCCTGCAATTTGGGATCTTAACCACTGTGCTCTTTCAATTTCTGGAGGCATGTTGGCGAGGAAGCCTCAGTATCTGAGGTAGGTAATAATTTGAAACAGATTTTGGATGTTTTAAAATGCACTTGACAGTTTACAAAACCTTGAATCTACAATATACAACAGAACCTTCCCTCTAAGTCTGAGCCATACAGGGCCGTCTGCAGGAGGAAGCGGTCCTCAGCATTGTATATAAACGACCAGCCAAGTGCTGTCTATCCTCATCAATAAACAGAGTCTCAGTTGAAGTGAGCGGCTAGAGATGGCCCAGAAAACAGAGCTGCATCTGGTGCTCACCGATGGCTAGCTCATCCTTGCCAGGCTCTCGTTTTCAGAGAGCGCCCTGATTTTCTCTGGAATGTACTGGCCTTTCAAAGAAGCTTTATTCAGTACTAGAAGCCCAGTGGGGAAAAATCAGAAACAGGATGTCAAAAAATACAAAGGGCTCAGGTTGCAATAATGCATTTGGAATGTGAAACCAGGAAACATTCCTTTCTTCTCTGGAGAGCTGGCTTAGCCTTTGTGGAGGCTTGAAAACCAGGTGAGAAGAGCCCAAGGGTGGTCAATGAAACTACAGGGATTGGACACCCAGGCCTGCACCCCAGGATGATGAGTAGACCGGGTGCCTGTGGAAATGTGCCAAGGAATCTGAATGACTCCAGGCCTGAGGAGTGGGGAGGTTCTGTCTTCCAGTTTTGATTTGTTCTTTTTTGTGGGTTTTTTTTTTTCTGTCTTCATTTTCTTAAAGCTAAAATTTTACTTTTCATTTGCTATCTTGAAAATAAACGAGCTCAATTATCCTCCTGTTTCTCATCCAGAGGGGGAGATTTTGCTCCAACCCAGGAGTATTTTTGGTTGTCATAACCATAGACTCAAGAGGATGCTATTGGCATCTAATGAGTTGAGGCCAGGGATGTCACTAACATCCCTCAATGCACAAGGCAGATTATCCAGCCAAATGTCAGGAGTGTCGGGGCAGAGTTACCTATGCTGAGCCCTTTGCAGTGTTCTCACCCAGTTAACCCCCTAAGCACAGAGCAGGGCTGAGGAAACCTTAGGTGTTTTGAAGGTGACCAACAACATATCTTTGAATCGTCTTAGTGGAGAACTTCAGAAAAATTACATTAAGCCCTGATCTACAATTCCTTCTCCCACCTCCCCCCCCCCCCAACACTTGCTGAGCTCCTGACCTGACCCACAGTCACAGGAGACTCTTCTGTTTTACTAGCTAACCGATCATTATATTATGAGCTGTCACATCCCCTTCAGGATACTTCCCTGGGTTAGAGCCACCCACTTGTCACTCAGTCTCTTAAGTGATTTCTGTCTGCACCAGCCCTTGCACGTTTCAGAACAGTTCAGTTCATTGGAAGGAGACAAGCAAGACCCATCATCATCTTGCAGTCCTAGAATGAGCTCTGAGCTATATCATCAATTAACTTATTTGCTTGTTTGGTTTGCTTTTGTGGTACTGGTCTTAAACCCAGGACCTTGCACGTGCTAGGCAAGTACTCTGCCACTGAGCCACATTCCTAGCTTTTTGTATTTATTTATTTGAGTTTTTACTACGTTTATTTATTGTCTGGGGGGAAGGGGCAAATGTGGAAATCAGAGGATGATTTTCAGGGGAGTCCATTCTTTTCCTTCTACAATGTGGGTCCCAGGGATTGAACTCAGACTGCTAGGTTTGATGACAAGTCCCCTTACCCACTAAGTCATCTCTGGTCCTTTTTACTCTAAGACAGGTTCTCACAAAGTTACTCAGTTGGCCCTGAAACTTGCTCTGGTGGGGCCTTCAGGACAGAAGTCTTTGACCTTGACTAAGTCAGGCCCCCGTTCTGAAGCTCAGCGCACATCTATGCTAGGAGAGCTTTAAATAAGCCTACATGCTATGTGGTCTGTTTGTTAACAAGTCCCTTGCAGCTCTGATTCCAAGAAATGTTAATTCTTTGGCCTCAGCCTCTCAAGTAGCTGGGATTGCAGGCCTGTCACCTGGTCCAGTGGGGCTACTGTGCCTCCATTTTCCAAATGAGAACATAGAGACACTGGTTATTCATTATTTGTGAAATGAAGCAATAAACCAGTAAATGATGCATGTACATGCACGCACACACTCCTTCTCAGCGAGATTTGCTGTATTGATGGTGAGGCTCACTTACCAGCTGATCTTGTAGTCCCCAGGGTTGGGAGCTGGCAGACTAGCATTTTTCCTGAGCTCTAGCTGGGCCCGGCAACTTTTACACAAGATGAGCCTTTCTTAAGCTCAGTCCACGAAAACATAATACAAACTGGAAATATTGTTCTAGTTTGTGTTTAATTGCTATACTGCTAAACATGGTGGCCAAAAGCAAGGTGGGAGGAAAGGGTTTATTTCAACTTAGAAGTTTATAGTCCAACATGACGGGAGATCAGGGTATAAACTCAATCAAGAGCCAGGAGATAGGAGAGACCATGGAGGACCTCTGCTCACTGGTTTCCTCTGTGTGGCTTACTCAGCTTGCTTTTTTATACAACCCAGGAACACCTGCCCAAGGGTGGCACCACCCACAGTGACATGAACCCTCCCCCATCAATTGTCAATCAAAAACAAAAACAAAACATGCCTGACAGATTTGCCTATAAGCCAACCTAATGGAGGCATTTTCTCAACTGTGTTTTTCTCTTTCCAGATTACCCTGGTTTGTGTCAAGCTGACAAAAGAACTAAGCAGCACAATGGTTTTGAGTCTGTTTGCTCAAACTATGTCCCTTGCAGTTCTACTTCCAAGAAATGTCATTTTATTTGCCACCACAAAAGTCTATGGTCAAGTATATGTGGAGGGGTGTGTGTGTGTGTGTGTGTGTGTGTGTGTGTGAGAGAGAGAGAGAGAGAGAGAGAGAGAGAGAGAGAGAGAGAGAGAGAGAGAAAGAAACCTGAGGAGAACCTTGAATGGTTTTTCTTCAGAAGCTTGCTTGTTCTTTCGTTTGCTTGTTTTTGAGACAGGGTCTCTTATTGACTCAGAGCTTACCAAGCAGCCAGCACACCCCAGGGATTGTCCTGTCTCCACCTGTCCTGCTTTGTTTTCGATTGCTATAATACAACACTGACCAAAAGCACTTTGGGAGAGAAAACAGTTTATTTGGTTTCCACTTCCGAATCGGTCTGTCATGTCACTGAGAGAGGTCAGGGCAGGAACTTACAGCAGGAGCTGAAGCAGGAAACATGGAAGGTGCTGCTTACTGGCTTGTTCTTGCTCATGCTCAGCCTGCTTTCTTATACAAGCTTGGTTCACCTGCCTAGAGTGATGCCACCCACAGTGGGCCGGGCCTTCCACATCTATCATCAGTTGTCTTGATAATGCCGGACATTGCCCACAGGACAAGCTGACGGAGGTGGTTCCTCAGTTGAGGTTCTCTGTTCCCAGTAGTGTCAAGCTGACAACTAAGACTAGTCATCCTACCACCTCCCATCCCCGGCACTGGGATTAGGAGACGGTGCCGAGTGCCCAGCTTTTCACTTGGCTTCTGGAGACTGAACTCTGTCCCTCATGTTTGCAAGTCAAGTGCTTTTCAAGCTCTGCAATGTTTTAGATGAAGGAAAAACTTCATTTGTCAGAGCCATTCCATACTCCCATTTCCCATGAATACTGGGAGGAATAAGTCTTCATTGCATGCCAAACATATATGTTTAAGGAGGTTGTTTTCTGAGATCTTGAATTCCTCATGTGTATTTTGGACAGTGTTGGTGCCACAAATGTCCAGGTCCCCAGTGACACAATGTCCAGGTCCCCACCTGACTTGTACATTCAGCATCCCCACTGTGAGTGTGTAGGAGTAGGCTCCCACAGAAACACCTAGCTGTAGGCATCTGTTATCATCAGCTGGGGACACAGGTATGTCTGAGCCTTCTGTGGAGACCCTCTTGGCCTTGGATATCCCTGCTTCTCACCATCTACTCCCAGGAGAAGGTCTGTGTTTTCCCCTGAAGGCAGATGCCTGCAGGTGGCCTGCTTTTTGGATGTTCTCTAATTGGCCCTCATGCTTTCATTAAGTCCCACCCAGACGCTCAGTGGAATATTACTAACAGGGAGTTGTCAGGTGAGAAGAATCAAAGCTTTTGATGGGACCACAGCAGGCATAGGAAGTCGCTGAACCCAGTGTCTCATTCTGCAGCTAGCCACTGCTGCACATGGAAGGCAGAGTCAAACTCCCCACCTCCACACACGTTGCCTGTTAGATACAGTCAGAAGGACCATATCTAACATCTCTTTCCCACTTCTGATTCAGGCCACAAGGCAAATAAGGCCACTGCTGACAGTCGCAGGTGTCTTGAATTTCCTGATGTCAGCAACAGGGGTTAGCAAAGACATGGGGTGTGTAATAATGTCCCTGTGGCAGGATGGCTTTTCATCGTGATGCCTGCTGCTCACAAGGACACTCTCACTTTTCTTCCTTGGTGGAACCAGGCAAAGAAAAGCCTGGGATTCATGTCCTGCTGTCAGAAGCAAGTGTGGGCTTCCCTCGGCAGAGTCTCTCTGGATGGCTGTCAAGACCCTGGCACAGCCCTCCTTCCTGGTGTAAGGATGCCTGCCAACAGCTCTGGCCATCCAGGTGTACAAGCAGTAAGCTGGGTAGGACTAGTTCTCTATAAGCTGCTAGGACCCCAGGATGCCCCTAACGAGTGCCAGCCAACTCCATATCCAGCCACGGGAAGAATCAGAGTGCTTGCTGTGTTCCTGGCAGCCTGAGCTTCAGGAACTTGGCACCTGGGCTGCCCATGGGAGAGGAGGCAGGCCTGACTGGGCTGGAGTTGGCTCCATCTGTCTCCAGCTCCTATCTGGCCTTTTGGCTGTGAGGTGGGATGGGAGCCTATGCAAGTCCCTGCCTCTTTCAGCACCTGCTCAACAGGAGACAGGATGGCTGGACACTCTCCAGTGAGCAGGGTGGCAGTAGGTGGGGTGGGGCTTCCCCAGGAAACCACGGAGAGGGAGGGAGGACCTACAGTGGCTGAGAGCCAGAGACCTGGACACACCACACGACCCAGACCTGGCAGGCGAGTCTAATTTCCACCCCATGTCTTCACGTCTTCCTTCCTCAGCATGGCTGCTCCAAGCAGAGATGGATGTTCAGATAAACTCCACATGAAAACTCATAATCCCGACAGTCTCTGCCATTCCTGTCCATTCTCTTAAAGGTTAATCTGCTTTTCTCTTTATTAATGATGGGCCACAGCAATCTAGCTGGGTCTCTCCCATGTTTGGGTAGATTTAGGCTAATAGGCTATTTTATTTCCATGGTAACAGCTTCCAGTGTTACAGGAAGATAATTTTCCAGACAAAAGATTTGTGGGTCTTATTATTCAGCACGGATCTGACTGGGAAGGCAGGAAGACTGGGCCCAGGGGCTGCCCAGGACGCCAAAGTCTCACACACTCAGGCACCTGTTTGCCTCCAGCTTCCCAGTCTCCCGGACTTGTTAAGGGGAAGCATTGTTAGAAACTGGCAGAAGCTGAATGAAGATATTCTTCAGAAGACAATGCCATAAATGTGTTTCCTTATCAACGAATGGAGCCAGAGTGACAAGTGGCTGGCATTATAGTGATGGCCACCACAGCAGGATGTCCACCCTTTTCAGGGAGCTAAGGGATGACCTGAAAATAGCTTTTCTACTTCCAAGGCATAGAAAAAGCAGGCCTGTGGTGTATGTGCCAATCGGATATCCAATACCTGCGTCTACAGCCGCCAGACCGCTCACAGGACGGCCCCCACTCTGGGAGAGCTTAGAGTCTATGGGTGCACTAGAGGGTGGGTAGATTTTTTAAATAGAGAAAAGAAAGCTGGGAGATGTCTCCACTAGTAATGTGCTTGCTGTGCAACCACAGGGGCCTGAATTCTGATCCCAGAACCCATATAAAAAAGCCAGGCTTGGTGGTGTGGGCTTAGAGTCCCAGCATTGGAGAGGCAGCGTTAAGGAAATCCTTGGGGAATCTTTGACTAGCCAGTCCAGCCACACCAGTGAGTTCTAGGCAAATGAGAGATCCTAGAAAGAAAGGAAGGAGACAAGGAACAAAGGGGAGGGAGGAAACAAGGGATGGAGAAAGAGTGAGTGAAATGAACAACTTAGGGCTGTGGGGACACACAGACATACACACACACAGACACAGATACAGGCACACAGACACAGACACACAGACACAGACACAGACATACACACAAAGACACAGACACACAGACACAGAAATACACACAGACACACACACAGACACACACAGATACACACACACAGACACACACGCAGACACACACACTGACACACAGACACACACACACACACTAACACAGACACACACAGACATACACACAGACACAGACATACACACAGACACACACACAGACAGACACACACACAGACACACACACAGACACACACACAGACGCACACAGACACACAAACACAGACACACACACAGACACAGACATACACACAGACACAGACACACACACAGACACAGACATACACACAGACACAGACATACACACAGACACACACACAGACACAGACACAGACACACACACACAGATACAAGATTTCCAGTGCTTTCTGACCAGCCAGCAGCCTAACCCCAAACAGTGAGCTTCAAGTTTAGTGAAGGGCTCTGTTTCAAGAAGAAATCAGGTTACCTTCTGGCCTACACACACACACACACACACACACACACACACACACACGTAGAGCAGTGGTTCTCGTCTTCCTAATGCTGTGTTCCTTTAATACAGTTCTTCATGGTGTGGTGACCCCAACCATAAAATAATTTTTGTTGCTACTTCGTAACTGTAATTATGCTACTGTTATGAATCGTAATGTAAATATCTGACATGTAGGATATCTGTTATCCTTCAAAAGGGTTGTTTGATCGCCCAAAGGAGTTGCAACCCACAGGTTGAGAACCACTCAAGTAGAGGAAAGAAACCAGGCAATAACAATACTTTATGATATCACAGCAAGGATGGAAAAAATGCCAGGGTCCTGGTAAGTAGTTTGAATGAGATGTCCCCTGTGTCCTGGGCATTTGAATACTTGGTCCCTCGTTGATGGCCTTCTTGTAGAGACTTAGGAGGTGTGGCCTTGCTGAAGAAAGTGCATCACTAGGGGTGAGTTTGGTGTTTCAAAAGTCACATGTTATTTCCAGGTGGGTCTCTATTTACTGTATGGGACTCCAGCCCTCAGCCCTCGGCCCTCAGCTTCCAGCCCCAGGCACCGTGTCTGCCTGCTGCCATGCTTTGCCACCGCGGTGTTAGACTCTTCTCCCTCTGGGGCTGTAAGCCCCACACAAACTTTCTTCTATAAACTGCCTTGGTCATGCTTACTTTTTTTTTTTTTTTCCCCAGAGCAATAGGAAAGTAACTAAGATGGAGGCCAGAAGAGGCACTTGGGAAAGAATTCTTTTAAAAAGGTTTTGAGGGCTGTGTAAGAGAGGAAGCCATTCCCATGTTAACTAATCAACTACTGTGAACATTATCTAGGGTTTGGGGATTCAAACAGGGACCAAATTGACTGACTCTATATTTATACCTTGATGGAGAAAAGATACATTAATTAATATTTAGCATATTAATTAAAGCAGTCCCAGGGAAGTTCTTAATGTGGCCAGAAGCAGAGAAATAGAAATTACTACCAGGACTCTTTCATAGGATTAGGCAAGATATGTACTACACCAGGGGAGGCCATTCTTCTTATAGACACTGTAGATTTTAAGGTTATTGTGAGTTTTCTGGAAGGTGGCATCCAAAATGACTTAGGGAAGGAGTGCCAGGCTATAAGTTGCACATAATTAATCCCATGGTCCAGTGGGGGCTGTGACTAGGAGCAGTCTTCCCCCGGAGTCTCTCTCCCAGGACTTGTAGTCTAGGTAGAAGCTTGAATGGTAAAGAGAAGCTGGCAGGAGACCTAGATATATAGAGCATCAGGTGCTGGCTGCCACAGTGGTATCCCAGGGGTTGAAAAGGGTCCAGGTGGCTGCTTCCAGGATGAGGATGGGAATGGTACCCAGGGCTGTTGAGAAGATACACAGGAGCTGCTCACCAGGGGCACAGGACAGCCACAGGTGCATGAATCAGAAAAAGCTATGAGAGGAGCCATGGTGAGCGTGTGGAAGGAACTATATCGGCTCAGGACCCCCAAGACCAAGTTCTCAACACAAAGGAGATGTGTTTGTCCAGAGGAACAGAGGACAGGGAATAAGGGCAAAGACAGGAGATAGAGGAAGAGGGAGAAGGGGAAGGGAAGAAGAGAGTGAGGACAAAAAGTGGCAAGGGAGAGGGGAAAGGGGCATTTGTTCTGGAGCATAAAGGGCTGCCTCTGGATAGAAAGGAGACAGAGACAGCACATAGGAAAATGGCGGTTTATAAAGGTAAAATGGGAACCCCCCTGTTAGGATGAGGAGTTTAATTTTAATTGGGCAGGTTAATTAGGTGAGCCGAAAGGGGCTTTTGGTTGCTGGACTTAATACTTCAAGAGCTGGACCTTGACGGTCAGCCTCAGGGAAGGAATTGGCCAAATAAAGGAATAGACCTCAGAGGCTAGCTTTAAGGGTGTAATTAACGGGTTGTTTTTAGCAAGGCAGAGGGAATCATGGAGAAGGGCAAGACCTGCCAGAGCCATGTCTGCCATTCTCAAGCTGGCCAGATTCCCTTTAGTGCGGAGACAAAGCAAATAGTGGCCTACATTCAGTTCATTGAATTAGGCAGTCATATTGAAGACCCTTTGCCACAGATCGCCCCCTCCATTAATTAATTTATTTATTCATTTTACATCTTGATCTCAACCCCCTTTCATCCTCTCCTCACAGCTCCTTCCCTCTCCCCTTCACCTATGAGAAGGGGGAGCCCCGGGTTCCAACCCACCCTGGCACCTCAAGTCACTGCAGGACTAGGCACATCGTCTCCCACTGAGGCCAGACAAGGCAGCCCAGTTAGGGGAACAGGATCCACAGGCAGGCAACACAGTCAGAGGAAGTCCCCGGTCTAGTTGGTGGGGGACTCACATAAAGACTGAGCTGCACATCTGCTGCATATGGCCACAGATCAGAGACACCCAGGATGCAAACTCAGGCCATTTTCTAAGTCCCACCAAAGACTGTCTGAAATAGCCTCTCTGGGGGCAAGTCTGGGAATCTGCATTATACCCAGGATGCCCTGGGATTGTTGCACAGCAGGGTTAGGAGCAGCACAGGAAGGCCAGCGGCTGTCAGATCTACAGTCTGAGCCTTGTTCCATTCCAGCGGGGTGTGAGAGAAGGCTGTGGGCTTCCCTTCTAGGTCTCTTTCTTAATCCATCAATTCCCACCAACATCCTTGTCCCTCCCTTCCTAGGTGCTCACTGAGGGACAACTCCAAGGAGAAGAGTTTTGTTCTACGCTGCGGAAGCCCTGAGTTAAGAAGGATCCCGAGGCTGGAGGATGCCTGTGGGAAGGAAGGTGATGATGGGGTATCCAGTCTCAGGTTAGGAAGGTAACAAATGAGAAGTTACAGAGGGCCTTTCAGACCACCTAGACCAGCACAGGGCACCCCTCTCCTTGACCATTTCCATGACAGCACACACTACCCTTTGCAGCTCTCTTGATCAGTTTCTCTCTTGTCTTTGCCCTGGTCTCTACCTTGCTGATTCTAAACTCCATAGGCCCTCTCAATATTGGGCAGAATAGGACCTGCCAAGCAGAGAGGACACATGGATAGGGACCAGAGAATGGAGGGGAGGTCACCTAGGGGGAAGTTGACAAAGCCATAGGAAGGTCATGGACTCACATGTGTGTGCATGTGTTTGTGTCAGTGTGTGTGTATGTCTGTGTATGTGTGTATATGTGTGTGTATGTGTGTGTGTGTGTACTATGCTTTGACTGAAGGTAAATATGTTACACTACATGTATGATAAATTAGTACAGAAACATGCACACAGACACCTGCAAAGGGTCAGGCCAGCTGGGGTGCCTGGAGTAAAGTGTTGTCTCGTGTTTGTTTATGTCAGTGCCACTCCACTGTGAGTTACACGGTGACACCACTGGGACAGTCTGGCAGAGTATGCCCATCTCTCTGATTACTTCTACCATTTCAAGTGAAGCCTGCTTAAAAACAGACAGGGACTTTAGGAGAAAACAATTCGGCTTCACATCTTTTAATGTGGCCAGTAGCAGGGTCCCCATTTTTCTCTCATCCCCCACTGATGGGTGAGCAGTGCTGGCAGTCCCTTCTCCCAGGAGCTCCCAGGAAAGGTTTCTGATAGCCACTGCTGCGAGGACCCGCGTCCAGTGTGACTGCAAGGACTTCTAACCAGCTCCAGGTCACATACAAGGGCCTGTGGGCATCTAAATGGCCTCCAACAACACAGAGATGAGCTGTGGTGAGATGTGTCTGTGGTGAGAGGCTAGAGGCATCCTGCGGGACTAAAATCATGGTGAGCCTATGCCATGGAAATCATAGCAGGGGGCAATTCAGTGCTGCAAAAGAGGTCACCAGAGGCAGTGATAGGAGATAGTGATAGCTTGCCCAATCCCTTCCTTCTGCCTCCTACGAGATACCTTTCACTGGCTACATCCAACCCAGTAGTTTTCACTGGTCACATCTATTGTATCACCTTCCAGTGACCAACATCCAGAACTTCCAATTTCCTACACCCAGCCTAATCTTCTCATGGACCCAGTAACAACCATCAGCCATATCCAACCAGGAGGTATCCACCTCCTATCTTGTGGAGCAGGGCAGTGGAGATTGAGACCCGTGGTGGTTTGAATAAGAACAGCCCCTTTGCTTAGTCATTAGAGAGTGGAACTACTTGGGAAGGATTAGGAGGTGTGGCTTTGTTGGAGTAGATGTGGCCTTGTTGGAGAAAGTGTATCATTGGGGGTGGACTTGGAGGTTTCAAATGCTCAAGCCAGGCCCAGAGTCTCTCTCTCTTCCTGCTGCCTTCAGATCCAGCTGTAGAACTCTCAGCTCCACCAGCACCAATGGCTTCCTACATGCTGCCCTCTTCCTGCCATGAGGATAATGGATTAAACCTCTGAAATTGTAAGCCAGCCCGACAAGTTGCCATGGTCATTGTGTCTCTTCCCAGCAATGGAACATTGACTAAGACAAGACCTATGAGAAAATAGAGTAGGACTGCATACTGCTGTCAGCCAGGAGCCACCACCTCTAGATTCCCACATGTGGCTGTCCTCTTTCACCCAGGGAACAATCACCCCACGGGATTCACAGATTCAAGGTTTCTTCCACACTCCTGCTAAGTATGAAATGGTACGACCGTTTTAGAGTGCTGTGCAGCAGTTTTGATCAGTCCAGCAATTCTGCTCACTTGAACTTACTCAAGAGCAATGACAATACTTCACAAAAAGAATTAAGTGAGAATGTATATAGCATTGACTTCATAATATCCAGAAACTATATTAAAAATATGTCCAGCTGTAGAAAAGTGAAGAACATCATAGAAACGTGATACAATGGGAAAATACTTAGCAGTGAAGAGGAACGTTACGGCTACATGCAGTGCAGGCGGCAGTTCCAGGTCAGACATAGGGAGGACTTCCATTTTGTTTGCATTTCTTTTATATAAAATCCAAGAAAAGAACAATCTCATCCGTGGAGACAGAGATTAGATAATGGTTAGGGTTGGGGGTGGGCATTGTCTTGGGAAGGAGAGTAGGGAATTCAGTGAAGAAAGTATCTCATGTCTTGATCTGGTCTCATAAGCGATGTCCCTTCTCTCACAGTCTCTGTTCCAGACAAAGCCTGATGGGAGGTTTTTCTAATTTTAAGAGTATCATGAGCCCAGGCTGCCTGAAATTTGCCACGTAGCCAAGGATAACAGATTCTCACCTCTGGATCCTTCTGCCCTTCGTGTTAGGATTATAGGCGTGTGCCACAATGCCTTGTTTTATATTGTGTGATGTGAGTGAACTGGAGGCTTGGTGCATGCTGGGCAAGCATTCTACCAACCTGCCAAAAGCGAGCCGCATCCCCAGCCTAAGCAGAAGCTTTGCCCTGCCGAGAGGATGCCGGCTGCGGTCCTATGCAGCAAACCTGGCCCTTTTCCCAGCGCTCAGCCAGCAGGCTGCCCCGTGGCTTCCTCTCCCACACTCTCCTTTGGGTCGAAGTATTTTAAGGGAGAGTGGAAGCCACTTATGAGTCATTCAGCTACTTCCATTGGCTGCAGACTCATACGCACTGTTGGCTTTTCTCTTGTGAATCTGCCTTTCATTTGGGGAGGTCCCTGCTGGGAATTTAGAAAGCTGCAGGGAAATTGAACACTTTGACAATGTCAAATTAGTCATCCTAAAAGAAGAGGCAGGCCAGAGGGCAGATTCTATAGTTCTCACTGTCAAGAAGGGCAGGGTGATTTCTGCTTAACAGATTTCTTTCCTTGCTGTGGGATGTTACCCAGGAACAGCACATGGTGTCTCAGGCAGAGGGTCCTGACAAAAGGCTAGAGCTAGAAGCCCTACCACACAGAGAACTCATGGACACCAGACAGGCCCCAGGAAAATGGTTGATGGGTGTTTTACATCAAACTAAGTGGCCATAAATATTTAATAACACGCCGCTACTTTTAAATACATCACCTGTTACTCTGCAATGGTCTCTTCTGGGTTCATTTAGATACCTTGTAAGGGTCAGCAGGAAAATGTAACAAGCACTCTGCAAGCACTCCCTGCCACATTCCTGGTCTCTCTCTCTCTCTCTCTCTCTCTCTCTCTCTCTCTCTCTCTCTCTCTCTCTCTCACACACACACACACACACACACACACACACACATACACACCCTGCAGCCCAAGTCTCACTAATGCTCCCTGTGGTCTCAGGGGAAACAACTCTTCCCCATCCCACCTGCCAGTCCCAAGTCTGTGGCACAGGATTGTTGCAGTCTCATCTCTCCCTGCCTTAGACACCATGCTACCCTCAGCTGGGAGAAGATGACTCTTCCTGGGACAGCTGAAGTTGGGAAGTATAAAGTTGGGAGCCAAAGTAGCTATGCTTCCTCTATGAGGTGGGCCATGGATGGTTAGAGACACGCCAAACAGGAGCGAGAGGACTGCAGAGAAGCTAGCCTTAGCCCTCCAGAGGACCTACCTGAGGTTGGTTAGTTCAGTTAGTAAAGCGCTTACAAGGCAAACAGGAGGATCTGAGTTCAATCCCTGAACCCATGTTAAAAAGTATACACTTGTAATCCCAGAGACAGAGACAGACCCCAGGGCTTCCCAGAAAGATAGCTGTAGTGGTTTGAGTAAGAATGGCCTCCCATAGACTACTGTGTTTATGCTTGGTCCATAGGGAGTGGCACTATTAGGAGGTGTGCCCTTGTTGGATAAATGTGTCACTGTGGAGAAGGCTTCGAGACCTTAGAAGCTCAAGTCTGACCAGTGTGTCACAGTCTCTTTCCTGCTGCTTGTACACCTAGATGCAGAACTCTCAGCTACCTCTCCAGTACCATGCGTGCATGCTGCCATGCTTCCTGCCGTGATGGTAATGAACTGAACCTCTGAAACTGTAAGCCAGCCCCAAGTAAATGTTTTCCTTTATAAGAGTTGTCATGGTCATGGTGTCTGTTCATAGCAACAGAAACCCAAACTAAGACATCAGCCTGGGTAAGCTCAGGCCAGTGAGAAACCTTGTCTTAAAAAGGAGCATCTGTCTCTGAGAAACAGCAGTTGAGGTGGTCCTCAGCCCTCCACATGTACATGGATATGTGCGCATGCACTCCTGTCTCTGCGCATGGGAATGCACCTGCACACACATGGCTATGCACACACACATGCACACAGGACTAGGAATGGAAGACTCGGTTCCAGTGGCTCTCCACTGAGCTGTAGGATCCTGGGCAGATTTAGTTCTTTATCTGGGTAGATTTAGTTCTGACCTCTGTATGGTGGCTACACAGACTGAGTCTTTAAGTGGTTTTACATCAAAAACATCAGGAATAATGATGATAGGAAAAGTTCATTAGAACCATCTGCATGTGTGATTCTGGGGCTCTTTGAGGCTAGGTAACACCAAGGGCATAATTTACAACAATGTTTAAAAGTTAAGCCAAGTTTAAAGGAAAAAAAAGTTGGTGTATTTATTTTTCTTTCCTTTTCTGTGTGTCAGCATGCACAAGTTCCCATATGTGGGAGAAGGTTACATTGTCAGATGTGTGTGCTTGCGTATGGATGCCAGAGGTTGGCAGCAGGTGTATTCCTCAAGAATTGTTCTCCACTGTCTGTTTTGGGGTAGACTCTCTCACTGAACCTGAAGCTCGATTACTGGCTAGGCTGTCCAGCCAGCAATTTTGGGGGTCTACCAGAGTCTCTCTCTGCAGTTCCTCTACCCAGTGTTGAGATTGCAAACATTTATCACCACACTTTGCTTTTTGCACGAGTGCCAGGAATCTGAACTCAGGTTCCCAAGCACTTCAACAACCAGGCTGTCTCCTAGTCCTACTCAGCTTTCTTAAAGAACTAGGTTTTGACAGTAAAACTGTAAGGTAGTTTATGCGTGTGTGGTTTAGATTTAGGGATAAGGACGAACATAGGCACAGTTAAACCCAAGAGCAAATGTTTCCTGGCCCAAAGTTTAGACAAGCTGAACAACTGGTCCAAAGCTATTGTTGTAGGTGAGCACCAGAACCAGAACCAACCCAGAGACTTCCTTCTATTTAGTCCTTTTAAAGATCTGTTCACTTTGTTCACACTTGCAGCTTTTTCTGAAAGAAACGGCTGCTTTTATTCTTACCTTCCCCCCTTACCTCCCTCCTTACTGATCAGTGTCTTCAATAACCCTGTCTCTTACACTTTCAAATTCTCAGTTCTTCACCCTTTGCTTCCTCGGTCTCATGACCCCATGGCCACAAGATGGCTGCTGCAGTTCCTGGCAACACACAGGAAGTGACAGCAGGCATCTGGAGAGTTCCCTTCTCTTGAGACTCCTGTTGATAGCTAAGAATCTTTTCAACAGAAGTTCCAACCCTGGGGACTGAGCCATCTATGGATGTTCTGACCAATCCTGGGAAACACATCTGTATCTAATGTTTTTCAGCCCCTTCTTACCAGATGACTTTGCTGGCAAGAAAGAAGACAGAGGGAAGGTGATGGACAGACATATACCAGTGTCTCTCATTCCCTAAAAGCACATTCTCTTGTCACCTGGGCTTAAGGTGAAATGTTTTGTCTATAATCTACATGTCATCAGCATCACCATGTAGTCCAAAAGCTGACAGGCCCCTCAATGCCATGTTTTCTACAAAGGGCCACTGATACCCCTCAAGCATGCATTAAGCATTTGCAAGTGGCTAGTCCCTAAAGAACTTTTTAAGGTAGATTCTTCTTGGGGATGGAGAGACTAATCTTCCAGAGGACCTGAATTCAGTTCCCAGACTCCACATCAAGGGACTCTCAATCAGCCCATATCTCTTGTGCCATGGGATCTGATGCCCCTTTCTGGCTTTCACAGGCACTCACACACATGTGCACATGACCACATATAGACACACCCAGATGCATGTGAATAAAGATAAAATAAGCCTTCAACATAGGTTCTTCTTGTTGCATCCTACAACTTTAAAACCACAGAAGCAAACTGGGCCAACTCTGTGTCTAGAGACTGGAAACTATACTTTACCCTCCTCCAGGGCAGGTTTCTCCCTGACTTCTCTGTGGTCCTGCCCATCAGCCTGATTGTCTCAGTTAGGGTTACTATTGCTGTGACAAAACACCATGACCAAACAGCAAGTCGGAGAGGAAAGAGTTTATTTGGCTTACACATCCATATTGTTATTTGTCATCATGGGAGGAAGACAGGACAGGAACTCAAACAGGGCAGGAACCTGGAGGCAGGAGCTGATGCAGAGGTCATGGAGGGGTGCCACTTACTGGCTTTCTTCCCATGGCTTGCTTGGCCTGCTTTTTTTGTAGAATCGAGGACCACCACCCACAATGTGCTGGGCCCTCCCCCATCAGTCACTAATTTAAAAAATGCCTTATAGCCAGATCTTATTTCGACATCTTCTCCATTAAGGTTCCCTTCTTTCAGATACTCTATAGTGTGTGTTAAGTCAACATAAAGCTAACCAACCAGCACACTGACCTCCATGTCTGGAGCTCTTTCACACGAGTGTCCAGGTCTCTCAGTGATGTGGGTGTTATTGTTTGTCCGATCACAGAGTCTGGATCTATTACCCAGCCATGAAAAATGATACAGAAACCTGGTTCCATCTCTGACTTTTCAAACTCTGAGATGTGTGTACTTTTATGTGGTGCTGAGTTCGAATCCAAAGCCTCATCTATGCTGAGTGCATATTCTATCACAGATACACTCCAGCTCCACCCCCAGGCCTTGACTCAGTCATATTGTTTAGGAACCTCTGCCCATAGCTCTTACCATAACTATGGCTGACAGAGACCCCTGCAACATGAGAGAAACACTGACATATTGGAGGGAGCAGGCTAATGAGTTGAGACTGTTTGGTTGCAAGAAATGGGAAAAACTTCAAGTCGGTTCCCTGACAACAGGGGCTAGGAGAGGAAATTTCACTGATCAGATACTGTAAGCAACTTCCTGCAGCTACTGTAACAAAGCACCAAGCACTGCACGGCTGGAACAGAAAGGTCCTATTTCACAGTGCTGGGAGCTAGAAGTAGAGATTACGAGGAGGATGGGGTGATTTACTCTGATGCCTCTCTTCATGGCTTGGGTAAAGAGAGAATCCTTGTCCTACATCCTCGTGTGCATTCTCTGTGTGCACCCAGGGAGGCACAGGTCTCCCTGATGTCTTGGTGTCGTCATCTTTTTATCTTCTTTTTCCTTCCTATCCTCTGTTTCTTCTCTTCTTTCCCCCTCCTTTCCCAATATTCTCTTCTCAACGGGGTCTTACTATGTAGCCCAGGCTAGCTTCAAACTTATAACCCTTCTCTCCTTGCCTCCCAAGTACTGGATTGTAAGTGTGTGCCACCAAACCTGGCCATCTTCCTGTCTAATAAGAGTTCAGGCATATCGACACTCTATTGACCCCATTAACTCCATTCTCTCTTTAAGACTTGGTCTCTGAATCCAAGGATATCCTGAGGCCCTGGAGATTAGGACTTCGATGTATGAATGGGTATGAGGGGAGAAATCCAGCCCACAGCAGTCTCATGGGTATGTCCTTGGCTCCATTACCTGGGTGACTGTCTTAGTTAGGGTATTACTGCTGTGAATACCATGACCAAGGCAACTCTTATAAGGACAACATTTAATTGGGGCTAGCTTACAGGTTCAGAGATTCAGTCCATTATCATCAAGGCAGGAACATGGCATCGTCCAGGCAGGCATGGTGCTGAAGAAGCTGAGAGTGCTACATCTTGACCAGAAGGCAGCCAGGAGAAGACTGGCTTCCAGGCAGCTAGGATGAGAGTTTTAAAGCCCACACCCACAGTGACACACCTACTCCCACAGGGCCACACCTTGGGCCACTCCCTGGGCCGAGCATATACAAACCATCACAGTGACCAAACAGGACTTGATTGGTGCCAGGGTGGCATTAGGGTTCTTTCTGGGGTAGGACTCAGATTACACGGTTCCCATGCATGAGGGAGGAGAACCAGGGCAGCAAGAATCAGAGCAGCTCAGAAGAGGCTGCTGGGAACTGGGGAACCTCCATCAAGGGGCCATAGCTTAGCTCCTGCTAATTGTTCCTTCTAGGGTCCCAGGTCCACTGTGCTCAGACCTTCCAGTTTTGTGGGAGAAATAAATAAATATCCCTGGGATATTGGTAAAGTTCCCACTTTTTAAGAAAGCTGTTTCCACCAGATGAACTCTGTCTGCCAGTCCATCCTGTCTGGTTCATAGTGAGCCCCTCCCCCTGTGATGGGGTCCACAGTGGGTCTATGAAATTCTTGGTCCCAGCAAGATTCACACACCAGGAGGCAGACAGGTGGAGAAAGGCCATTATCTCTAAGATCTGGTAGTTTATATGGTATCTTCATAAGGATGGAGAAAGGGACGTGGGCTCCTTAGAAGAGAATGGCTGGATGCCGGGGAAGACGTGTGGGCAGATACACTAGTGAGCTCCAAGCTTTGTCTAGGGGTGGTGTCACCTTGTGCTCCACTGTCACTGGAGCCAGTGGTCAGAAATGAATCCTAAGAACAGTGGGATATAAACTTCCATCCTGTCTTTATCTGCACCTCCCTCACTACTCCTAAAGAATAGGATGAGAGATTGGGCCTTACTGTTCACCTATTTTGCATATACACAGCTGCCACTCAGAGCCCACCTGAGCTTCTAAAACCTCCTGAACTCAGCCTTCCCTGGCACCTGAGAGTTTCCTCTCATTTCCTACCTGACTCAATAAATCTGTGTGCCTGGTAGAAACAAGGGAGAAACTGCGACACCCTGGTAAGCACCACCTTCCCTGGCTGGCAGGGAAAGGATTTGGGGTGTGTGAACTCTTTCCATCAGGTCTGATTTTAATGAGCTGGTTTGGAAAGTGCTGGCGGTAAATTGGCACCTTGCTCAAAATAATCATTGCACCAAGAAGGGTGTGCTGAAGGTGGCCTTGCCTGAACTCCGGAGCTCCTCTGCCAAGCCTCTCTGCTTCTGAGGGAGCTTTCCCACTGACCAGATGGAAGGAGAGGAGGCTGAGTCAGCAGAACTGTGCTCTGTAAGGGCTGAGCCTCAGAGATCCTTGAACAGGGTCTGACTGCAACTTGCTGACTCCCTGAAGGGGTCGAGAGTAAGTCATTCGGGCCCCTTCAGTGTCGGTGGAATTTGTATCGCCAATGGGAGGCAACTTGGGACAGATCTGGAAAAGCAACACTGAGATGAGGAAGGACTGAGCTGGAACCTAGGGAACTGAAATTAGACATTTGGGGACAGTGGGACTCTGAGAATCTGCAGGGGAGTAGCAGGTCTCATCAGATTGAATGACAGCATGTCTGTCACGGTGGGTCTCTGAGCTTACCTTATCAGCCATTCATCTTGTCTTCCACATTCCTCTCTTAGGTCCCCAGGCACACATATATGTACACACACACACACACACACACACACACACACACACACACACACACACAGAGGCACTGAAGGCATTCAACCAGAACAGTCTGGCATTTCCTACCTGGTCAGCTTGCAGATCAAAGTTTGATTTTAGTGTGGGGCAGGGCTGGGGGCTTCCTCTTGTCTTCTCGTTGAGCCACCAAAGTCCCAGCACGCCATTTGAAGTGGCTGCTTTTGTATTTAAGTAAAGTCCTCATCTCACATGAGCTGGCACCCTAGGAAACTAGCTTTATCATCTGTTACTAGGAGATATAATAGCATCACGGGGTGGAGAGTAAGTCACATGCGTGGTAAGCAGGCTAGCTCTCGACCCAATTCGGCTCCTTTGGCACACACCTTCAGCCACATCTATCTATTAGCTTGTAGCTATTCGGATGTTACTGACACAGTGAGAATCAAAGGGGTCGGAGTGTGGAAATGCATTAAACCACACCCACTGAACTACTGTGCTGTTTAAATCCATTCTAAAGACATGGTAAGAGCCTTGAGGGTTATCTCTCAGTCACTCAACCCAGCCAGGGCTCCCAGAATATGCATGTCATTGGTAGTCCAGTGTAAAACAAAGAGCAGCAGCTACAGAATAGTGACTTCCAAGCTCAGACACTTCCTTGCTGCCAAACTGTGTGTGAACCTGTTTCCCATGACTTTTATTTCCCCTTTCCCTTTTATGATTCATTCACCCTTTACAGTCTTCGGTGTCTTCTGACCTTTCTCATTCATTGGAATGGATTTATGAGATGCCTGTCACGTGCCAGGAAGTTGAGCATAGCAGGCAGAAGTCTCACTTTTGAAGGGTCCTGGTATTGCACTGTGGAGGAGGGGAGGCAGAAAAAATGAGCATGGCACTGGCATTTAAGTATGGGCCCACCCAGAAGCCACATTAAAGGTGGGGTTTAAAATGTCAGGAAGGAGCTAGCTTTAAGACTGGGGAAGAAAATGGTCTGGACTAGTAGCTCACCACTGGGGCAATTTTGTTCCTCCTTTGGGACATCTGGCAGGGTTTGTGTCTGTCTTTGGTTGTCACAACTGGGGATATGAAGGGGCTGATAGTGGCATCTAGTGAATAGGAGCCAGGAATGCTGACTAAATTCCCTAAAATGTACAGGACACAGGAGGCCCCTCTACCCCCATGCATACCTGATACAGAATGATCCAGCCCTCACTGCCAAGAGAACCAAGGGTGAGAGATTTTGTATTGGACAAGGAGAAGGACTCAAGCCAGGCTAATAAGAAGAAAACTTCAGGAAACAAAGAAGAAGGGGGCTGAGTGTGCACATGATCCCTTGCTATAACACTACACACCACCCCGAAACTCAGCAGCTTAGGACAATGAGTGTTCACCTTTGGCATGCAGGGCTCTGTAGTCCCCTGAACTGACCCCTAGTGCATCCTCCCTGTACTCCTTAAACATAGAGCTAACTGAGGGTGGACTTGGTTCCGGTAGACCTGGCAGCCCAAGACTTACAGAGCAGACCCCAGCACATCTACTTTTCTGCCTGTGTCACAACCGTAAGGAAGAGTCCATGAAAGTGTCACAACTAAGTGCTAAATCCACACATGGAAGCCCGCTCTAGTGTATACATCCAGAGGAGGGCTCTTCTGGAAGGTGGAAAGCAAGTTCTGGGAGCCATTTTTTGGGTGTGAGGATGGGAGGAGGGGTAGGAAGGGGAGCACAGGCTGGTGCAAACCAGGGAGGCATGGATTGTGGATTGCACTGGAGGTTCATGGGAAGGAAAGCCATTGGGTAGGTTCAAACTAAGGAATTACACAGCTAGCTTTACACTAGAGAATTACACAGTTCTATCTTACTCAGTGCTTACAAATGACTGCTTTGTGAGGGGGGATTGACTGTAGGAGCAAAGTGAAGACAGAGAGAGACCATTAGGGTGCATTGCAGTACACAAATAAGAGGAAGTTGTCTGGGATCAGGGTGAGGCAGTAGAGATAAACAAAGGCACAGATGCAGCATTTCTTCCAGGATAGAATCTTCTAGGCATCCTGAGCGACATGAGGTGCAAGGAAGAGACAAGCAGTGTGACCCTTCAACCTTGGGTCTTCCAGGCTCTATTCTCCTGGGTTAAATAAATCTCTGTTCTTTGTTTGTTGCAGCTGGAGCTGGGGATTGAGACAGTCTCTGACTTGTGATCTTTCTAAGTTCTCAGTCTCCCAAGTTCTGGAACTCCAGGCCTGTGCCATCATACCTGGCCTGAATCTCTAGTCTTTAGAAGCTTCCCAGAGAGTTGCATTCAATTATAGCGATGGAAATGGACTAAAACATGTAGCTAAGAGTTTTCTTTTAAATGTGCCCTTGATGTACTGCACTAGATGAGTTGAGTACCATTTTCTGAAGCCAACAAGTAAAGAATGTTTTGGGGGGAGGTGTTAATCTTTTGCTCATTTAATTGAACTGTGTCAATAACCCTATCCAGAGGCACTGTTTTTGTTGTTGTTGTTGTTGTTGTGGCTGTTGTTTGTTTGTTTTGTTTGTTTATTTTATCCTCTTTCCTCAGAGCAGAAAAGAGAGAGAGTTAGAAAAGAAGAGTATGGCTTATCCTAGACCGTAAATCAGCCAGTAATAGAGCAAATGGGAGTAACACCTAATTAGTCTGTACTCGGACTCTATCCCTGCAGACTCGCCCCTCTCTTCCCAGGGCTGGAGGCCACTTAAAAGCTTCTTCACTTTGAATACATTTTTTTTCTAGCTAGTTTTAGTATTAGCCATTTACATAGGATGCAGACATTAAGTTGAAAGCAGAAAACCTAGACTTGCTTCCCAGCTTATCCACTGATGAGTGTGTGCAATCCATCACAGTTTAAAGTGTGCTTCCAAATGGCTCCAGCCCTTGGCTTCTGCCCCCAGGAGACTGTGACTCTATGTACCCACCTTTCACTTCCAGTTTTTAAGGTGGAAGGTTGCCAGGTAGTCACAAGTCTCTGATGAATGTGAGAACAGCTGTTGGCTTTCTGGTTGTTGAGCCTTTTAGTTGTTATGTGGGAGACTGCCAAGTTCTCTGCATGCTGGATAAGAGAACAGCTATGCCTTTCAAAAAATTATTATTGTTTGGCTTTTATCTGCTCCCTGGGTAGAGAGATTCTGCCCATTTCTCTCCACTCAAGACAGTACAGCACCCCCTTGCACATGAAAGAGATCAAGATTCGGGGATCACAAATGTCCACAATGTCATGTTGACTTTCTCAGCTATTCTTTTAAGTCACAATCCATTTAAGTACATAAACACCATGTCAGTGAGGCACGGGGGACTCCTTTGGACTGTGTGACTCAAAGCATAATTCACCAAGCCACATAGACTATGGACATACATACAATTATCCAACTCAACAGCCAGTCTGTCCATGGAGTTTTATACACACTGGTACATTTAAAAAACCAGGAACCTCAGTTTTTAAGTGAGGGAGTCCTCCTAGGAGCTAAGAAAGATAGGAAGGACAAGAACAAGACAGTTTTCTTTAATATAACTGCATATTCTATGCTTCCCCATTATTGGAATTTATTGATTTTTAGATGAGTCACAACTGCACACACGCTGGCTTGTTTTGATGGCCCGAAAGCAAAGCATTATTCAGAAGAAGAAAATTAAACAACTTCTTGGTGACATAAAATCATGGGAGGGTGTCTTAGTCAGGGTTCTCTAGAGTCAAAGAACTTATGGAATGTCTTTCTGTATTGAGGCAATTTATTGTGATGACTTACAGTCTGTAGTCCAATTAACCCAACAATGGTCAGCCGTGAATTGGAAGTCCAAGAATCTAGTATTTGCTTCGTCCCATGAGGCTAGTTGTTTCAGCTGGTCTTCTGTAGAAGTAAGCTGGCTAGTAAGTGCAAGCAGGCAAAGAGTGAATCTTCCTTCTTCCAATGTCCTTATGTAGGCCTCCAGCAAAAGGTGTGTCCCAGATTAAAGGCATGTACTAAGATGCCTGGATCTGGGACTTGCTTGACCCAGGCTGCTCTTGAACTCAGAGATCTCCTTACTTCAGTCTCCTGGGATTAAAGACATGTACTACTACCTTGCCTGAACCTAAGCTTTTCATGGCCACTATGCCTCAAGATCTCCATGCTAAGATCCAGGTCAGAAACTTGTGTCTTCCAGTCTCAAGATCTGGATCACAGGTGAGCCCTCCAATCCTGGTTTGTAGTTCATTCCAGATATAGTCAAGTTGACAGTCAGGAATAGCAATTACAGAGGGAGAAGTCAGGAAACTCCGAAGGCCCCATTTTGGTTCCTCACACTTCCATCTCATACAGCTCTCCCCACCAAGTTAGAGCCTAGATTATTGTCTTCTGAAATGTTTGCCCTTCTTAAGGGCGACATGCAGTGACACCTGGTAGTCTGGCCTGCTCACAGTCCCCTTGGCATTGACCCAGTGACAGCAACCTTGTTCTCCATAGGGAAGCTATGGCCTGTGCCTGTCATCCCTTAAAATTTGCATGGAATTAACTCCACCTTTCTCAGCTTTCTAAGACGTCAGTGGTCAGTCTGATCAACAAACATATGCCAACCCAGGTATGGGAAGGTAGCCAACTTGAACAGTAATCAGGCCTGGGATTTTAAATGGCTAGGCGTGGAAGGGAACTGTGCCCACTGGGCCAGTCACTGGCAGGGTCCCAACCTTGCAGCTATCTTACTAGGAAACAACTGGGCTGCCTTGGACTGGTCTCTCTGAGAAAGAGGCCAAGGAAGGTGTGTATGCATGCCAGGGCTTTCTTTAAACAGTGATAACAGAAAGCATGGGTCAGGGCAGAGAAGTGAGACCAGTAAGAAGCATGGCAGAGGGTATGAAGGAATAGGCTTTGCTTGGGCTAGCTGGTGACACACGGAGAAGAATGTAGGCAGTGAGCAGAGATGCCCACCCAGAGATAGTAATTCAGTTTTGAATCTGCTAACTCAGTAGCTCCCCAAGGGGGCTTTTCCCAGCCCTCTATAGGCTGAACAAGATCCTGTAACAGGATAAGCCCCAGGGCGATGACTGTAGCAGCTGCAGCTAGGAGCTGTTGAGAGTCTCAAAAACACAGGTGCTGTGCTCAGAGCCTGCCTGAGGATGCGGCCACGCAGGACATGAGGTAGGAAAGAGCCTCCTAGTCCTGACTGGTGGCTACTGTTGTGGGATCTCTTGGTTTCTTGTTTAGTGAAGGAAGCAATTTGGTTGAGAGATGTATACAGTTTATTTAGCAAATGAAGCAAAGCAAACACTTCAAAGAGAGGTTGGAGTGGGCTGTCCAAGGCAGTGAGCCACGCAGTGGGTTCTGCATTGTAGATTTTAAAGACATCTTCATGAATTGGTATGAGATGGGTGGTATATCCATTTCCCCTCCCAAATCATGGTCAACTGGATCTTTCTTTCAGGGTACTGCTCTCTGTACCCCTCAAAGCAGGGAAGTGCCAAAATCACAGTTCAAGTGATAGATGCTAGTGTCTGGCGTTTTGAAAGTACAGAACCGTTGTCAGTGCACACATATGGGAGGATGCCCTTGTGTTTCAGTTTCTGATGCATTCACAGCAGTCTAACGTTTAAGGATGCTTAGCCACAAAAGGGCATTCTGACCATCAGAAGGCACAGCTACCAAGATGCAGCTACAGTCTCTCTGTTACTTCTCAACTAAGCCTTTACCAGCCTGCATCGCCATGACTCAGCTTGACTCAGCTCAATCTGCCCCAGCTGATGGTTTGAGGCTTGATTTTTGTCACTTGTACTGAGAAGATGTATAATAACTGACTGGACAGGAGCAGATTCTGTAATGAATGGCTGTTGAGTCCTCTCTGGCACCTATTACAGACTTTATAGAGTTTTCAAGAGATTCATGCTAGAACAGTGGTTCTCAACCTGTGGGTTATGACCCCTTTGGAGTCCAGTAACCCTTTCACAGGGTCACCTAAGACCATTGGAAAACACAGATATTTACATGATGATACATAACCGCAGCAAAATTACAGGTATGAAGTAACAAGAAAAGTAATTTTATGTTCAGGGGTCACCGCAGTATAAAGAACTGCGTTAAAGGAACCCTGAGAACCACTGCACTAAAGAACAGTGGGAAGACCCACGTACAGAAACTCCTGGCAGGCACACGGGTGGGCGACAGGCATGGGCAGGAGGCTGTCAGAGCTCCTGATGGCAGCACCCTTTGCGGGAAGGGGTGGCTCCTCCCACTGGGAGTTGCAAATAAAGATGCCCAACTGTTAGTTCCCACTTCTAGACACCCATAGCTTTCCTGGTGTCTCTGCTTTTGTCCAAAGCCTCTTGTCTACTTTCTGCCAGCGCGGAACTCTTCAAACATAGTTTATTATTCCTTAATTTGGCCTCTAAAACAAACAAGCAAACAAGCATGCAAGCAAGCAAACAAACAAACAACCAGAGTCTCATATAACCCAAACTGGCTTTGGAATTACTGCTGAGGATAGCCTTAAACTCAGGCTTCTCCTGCTTCCCCATCTTGAGGGCTGCCATCCCAGGTGTGCACCACCACAGCCAGTTTATACAATGCCAAAGGGCAAACACCAAAGGTCAAACGCCCGCCGTTGTGAGCACTCAAGGCAAGGGTGCTGCTGACTGAGCCACAAATTCCCCAGACCTGAGCCTGATATTTTGACTCATTCTGTCACTTGTCACCTGAGGATCCTGGCTCCTGCAGAGGTGCAGAACGAAGCTGTCCTTACACAAACCGGTGCCATCCCTTCATCTCATTTCCAGGCTTTATCGTTAGTGGAGGCATCTGGGAATTGTCACTAAGTCATGCTCTCTCTGTGATGCCAACTTGAACAGACGAGAAATGTGCTTCTATAGCTAACATGAGTGAAATTCCAGGCCCTTTGTTGCTGGGCTATGTTCCTACTCACAAAGCACATTTCCGGGTTCATCTGTTAGAATCACATGGTTACTTGTCTCATATTTTCAACTCATGTTATAGGCTCTATGGTTAGAGAGAGATATCATGTGTCATCTTCCACATGGGAGACAAACTGCCAGAGGAGCAAGACACACATAAAATGGCTTCTCACTGGTATTAATGGCCAATGATAATTTGCAGCTAACTCCTGCATATAACTAAATTATAAAAGAGCCTAAGATCATGATGAGGATGGGACACGCAAGGCTCTATGGGAGGAGGTGGAGGGTAAAGGCAGAGAGATGCCCCAAAGTTCCAGTCTAACTAAAGTAATATGTGTACTCATTCAAAACAGAGGCTGAAGATGCAGCTCAGTGGCTTGCCTTTTATGTAACACACACACACACACACACACACACACACACACACACACACACACACACAGCTAGTAAGTCAAAAGAAGTTACAATACTGAGCAAGAAAGAGAAATATGTGCTAGAAGTAAATCTTGTGCCAGCCACAGGACAGCAAATTCAGCTGGAGAGTCAAGATCCCCGGTCATAGGCGGGAGTGCTGTATACTGTAAAGGAGGGCTGGGTGACTCAGGGGTGATGTCACTCCATAATTATTGAAGTGGCACCAGGAAAGGCAGGGCATGCTGCCATTACACCCCAGTGTAAATGTTTAGTTGACAGCTGGAACTGGACATTTGGCTAAGGATCAGCTGAGCCCGTTGAAGGTGTCCTGTTAGGTTGTAATAACAGAAACAAGCAATAGCCATTCTTTGTGAAATGAATTTGTGTATGTGATATTAAGCCTTTTTTTTTTTTTTTTGTCCAGTAAGCTTTTTTTTTTTTAATTTTTTGATACTTTATTTACATTTCCATTGTTTCCCCATTTCTAGGTCTCCTCTTTCGAAACCCCCATCCCCTCCCCCTCACCTGCCTCTATGAGAGTATTCCACTTCCCACCCACCCACCCACCCACTCCCATATTCCCACCTTGACATTCCCCTTTACTGGGGCCTCTAACACCCTCAGGCCCAAGGGCCTCTCCTCCCCCTGATGGCCAACAAGGCCCTCCTCTGCCACATATGTGGTCCGAGCCATGGACCTCCATGTGTATTCTTTGGTTGGTGGTCCAGCCTCCAGGAGAACCAGGGGGGTCAGGCCAGTTGACACTGTTGCTCCCTCCATGGGGCTGCAAACTCCCTCAGCTCCTTCAGTCCCTTTTCCAACTCCTCCATCTGGGACCTCACTCTCAGTGCAGCTGTTACTGTTAAGTGAAACTTGGGTATTCCGAACTTTTGGGGTAATATCCACTTATCAGTGAGTACATACCATGTTCGTTCTTTTGTGACTGAGTTACCTCGCTCAGGATGATATTTTCAAGTTCCATCCATTTGCCTGCAAATTTCATGAAGTCATTGTTTTTAATAGCTGAGTAGTACTCCATTGTGTAAATGTACCACATTTTTTGTATCCATTCCTCTGACTAAGGACAGCT
>CM052700.1:43979741-44098052 GCA_028551405.1 Uromys caudimaculatus
TATAGTTTTGTTCATTTCCTTTGTCTGTTTGATTGTGTTTTCCTGTAATTCTTTATGGATTTCTGTGTTTCCTCTTTAAGGGCTTCTAGTTGTTTACCTCTGTTCTCTTGTATTTCTTTAAGGGTGTTAATTTCTTTCTTAAATCTTCTATCATCATCATGAGAACTGATTTTAAATCTGAGTCTTGCTTTTCTGGTGTATTGGCGTATCCAGGGCTTGCTGTGGTGGGAGAGCTGGGTTCTAATGTTGCCAAGTAGCCTTGGTTTCTGTACCTTATGTTCTTGCCCTTGCCTTTTGCCATCTTGTTAACTCTGATGTTAGCTGATCTTACTCTGTCTGACTGTGGCTTGTCCCGCCTGCAGGCCTCTGTATCAATACTCCTTGAAGACCAGCTCTCTCTGAGAGGTGTTTGGGTTTGGAAAGCTGTGGCACAGGGTTAGCTCTGGGGTGAAGACAGAAACCAGAAGGATCTTGTCCCCAGCGGTCCCTTGGTTCCTGTGTCCTGATGGCTCTACAAGGGTCCCTCTTGATCCAGTGAGTTTTAACCGAAGTGGTTTTTGCCTATGCTTGCAGGTGTGTCAGCACTCCTGGGATACCAGCTCTCTCCTGGAGTCCTGTGGCCCAGGCTGAGATCCCCAGGTCCCAGTGAGCAGTGGTGCTTGTCTTATCCCCACTCATGGCTTTTCCACGCTCCTGAGGGGGGGGTAGATTTCTTCCGGAGCTACTTGGCTATGGAACCCTGGTGGCCCAGGCAGAGGTCTCCTGCCACAAATGGAAACCAGAAGGTTCCTATGCCCGACTTCCTCATTCCCTGTGTCCCAAGGTTCTGGGCGGGTCCCAGTGAATAATGGTGCTCGTCTTAACCCGACTCATGGCTTTTCCATGCTCCTGGGAGGGTAGCTTTCTCCCGGCGCTAATTGGCTATGTAGCCCTATGGCCCAAGCTGAGGTCCCCAGCCACAGATGGAAACCGGAAGTTTCCTGTCCCTTAGTCTCTGTGTCCTGCGGGTTCCGGACGGGTCCCGATGAGCAGTGGTGCTTGTCTTGTCCCCACTCATGGCTTTTCCACGCTCCTGGGAGAGTAACTTTCTCCCAGCGCTGCTTGGCTATGAAACCCTGGTCACCCAGGCAGAGGTCTCCTGCCACAAATGGAAACCAGAAGATGATATTAAGCCTTTTATTACCCATGAAGAAACGTGGTTACATCACAAAGCCCTTGCCAAACCTAGCTTGATCATTTCACACAATTCTAATGGGTTGGGAAATCAAGTGCTACCTGGCTGGGTCTCTCAGGAGTTTGGAGTCTCTCAGGCAAAATATCAACCATCTTGTCCACAGTCATATGGAGGTGTGACTGGGACTGGAGGGCCACTTCCAGATGGCTCACTCTTCTGACTGGTCCTCTGTGGTCTGGGAGCTTTGGTCTTTCATTGGGGTATTTGAATGTCATTGCAGGACACAGGGGGTAGAAAGTTCAGTGTTGTTTATGACACAACCTTGGAAATCTTGTTCTTAGATTTCTACAAGGCATGTCTATTCAGTGTGGAAGTCTGCTTGGGAGGCAGGAACCACTGAGAGACATTTCGGAGACTAAGAGCCAAGACCAGTTAGCATCTAGAACTTTGGGAAAAAAAAGATGTTGCTGCTTTCTCCATCTTATAGTAGTGGAATTGGGGGAAGTAACTAAATCTTCTCCACTTTCAGTAACCCACAAGTGGGAGAGCTGAGATTTGAACTCAGGTCTGACCGTGTTGGGAAGCTTCCTATTATTGTGAGCCTCTCTCTCTGTCTCTCTCTGTCTGTCTCTGTCTCTCTGTCTCTGTCTCTGTCTCTCTCTCTCTCTCTCTCTCTCTCTCTCTCTCTCTCTCTCATCTCCACACATTCTAACATAAGTCAGTTTTCTTTCCTCCATAACTCTGGGCAGTAAGTCATGGTATTGATATTAGCAGTCATGACCTGGGCAGTTGCCATGCCTGGTGTTGGTGGATCATTTATAGAGTAGCTCTTTGTGAATCACCGAGTAAGAACCCTTTTCACCTTCTTTCTTTCCCAGGAAGTACCCACATCCTGTCATTTTCCTAATGGTAGAGAGAGCAGAGCAAGAAAACTGTCTTTCTCTTGTGTGCTATTAAGTTCTTGGCTTGGGCTCTTGTAACTCAAGATGAATTTACAAGAAAGAAGCACATACTAACTTAACATGAGGTTTAAAAGGCATGGACGTTCACCAGGCAGTGAAGACCTAAAGAAATGGCTTAGTCTGCATGTTCTTATGCTTGCTATAGTGAGGAGTGGAGAGTCACAGGAAGCTGACAGGACAGTGAGAGCAGAAACTAGTGCAGTGGTCTGGGGACAGTACAGACTGCTGCTACTGATGTCTCAAAGTCCCCTGTGACAGAGCAGATGGGGACACTGGGAAGATATCCATCACCTTATGGGTCTTAGGACTGGCTACACAGGAAGGTCAGAGAATTCTTCCTGTACCCATCATTGCCCAGCCCTTCAACTTGACATGTTCATTCAGGGGTCATATGCCTTGAATACTGTCTTGAGTATCTTGGAGATGTTGGGTAAAAGGCTGAGGATACGGAGGCAGGAAGGCTGAGGAGCAGACTTGGGTGCCCCCAACCTGACCTCAACCTGCAGAAGTGACCCTTTCTGGGACTACCAGAGGTCTTTGGATGTGAAGGGAGGAGGTTGGACATCCGGCTGCTTAAGTTGTCTTTCCATCTGAACATTTCCCTTCAGTTGCTATTCAGGGCTGTGCATTCCCTGCCCACAGCTCTTCACAGCCTTTGAAGGGTGGGACCCGGGTGGCAGCATTGTTTTCAGAAGAACTTTAGACCTATAGAAAACTGGTCAACCATGCTGTGATGGGAGGCCATACACACAAGTATATATGGGCAGTATGAATAGTAACTGATGGTGTGTGTGTGTGTATATATATATATATATATACACACACACACACACACATATATATAGTGTGTGTATTATATTATGCATATTGTATAAGATACTATGTATATTACAGAACATATATACATTTATAAATATATATGCAGGGAACAGTGGAGATGGATTGGGGAACAGTTGGGGGGATGAAAATACTCAAAATCCATTGTAGAAAATTCTCCAAGAACTAATAAAAGATGAGTTAAAAAGTTATAGGAATAAAGCCCCAAATAACTTCCTGATGCCTTTACCCAGATTTCTGTTTATTCACACTTTATGACATTTGCCTGTGGTTGGGAGAGGGATGGGGACAGAACGAGGAAAGGGGCAGGGGGGTAAGTCTGTTATCCCTAAATATTTCAATGTTTATTTCCTAAGAACAAGTCTGCTTACATTAATAACACAATTATCCAATCAGAAAATTAACATTCAAGAAAACTATCCAGTCAGGCCCCCTCTCCCATGCTGCCGTTTGTCTTGGTTCTGAGACAGTTCCACACCATGCCTTGCTGTTTGTGGTAGGATCAAATCTTGCTCCACCCACCCCCACCCCACCCACACACACACTTCTGGTTGTCCTGACTTTGGTGGTTGGCCTACAGACAGGTCTTTAGCATTCCCTTGATGTTTGCAACCTTGGCATTCTTCACTGTGGCAGGTTCCTCCCCACCCCCGACTCCCTACCCCCACCCTACCTCCTCATGATCCAGCTGAGCACTTTCTCACAGTGTGATCTGCGACAGGCATTTGAGATGGAAATGTCCCAGAGTGTTTGAGAGCATGACCTCTGAAGTCAGGGGTCACCTTAAGTTTGTTGACTTAAAGGAGTTTTGTTTCTTGTGGTTAAGATGGAGCTCAGGGCTGGAGCATTGCACAGGCTGGCGCAAACTCTGTACCACTGAGCTATACCCCGGGCCTGAGTTTTCTAACTGTAAAAGAGATTTTTGAGACCTCCTGTTAGTGGTTTGTTTGAGCAGTAATGTCAGGACAGACAAGTGAGGTGGGCCTGGTGACACATGCTAACCATCAGGCTCTCCGACAGCCTCAGGAAGCATTCTCAATTGGTAGCACTTGGTGAGTTTTCTGCCAAAAAACAGGCCACAGTGGTCAATTACAGTTCTTCTATACTTTGCCTATAGACCCAAAGGAAAGCTATGCAGCCATGATCTTCATAGCCTGTACCAACCAGCACCAGTTTACAGTGAGTTATGCTGGGCAGTCACTACTGTGGACAGATAGCGAGCTGTCCAGCTACACCAACAAGCTCTCACACACAACAAGTCTCCCTGTGCAGAAGATAGACCCAGGTCTTTGGGTGGGAGGCTGCCAACTTTCTGGAAAAGTCCTTTGCTGTAACTACTGTGTTGGCCTCGGCAAAGCACAGGAGATGGTAACAGCAAGGTTTCATGGGAGATATCACAAACAGTAAGAGTTTTCGTCATTCTTTTGTTGTTTTTGTTTGCTTTAGTTGGTTGGTTTATAGTTCCAACACTTGTAAGGGAAACAAAATTTGACTAGTGTTCTAGATTGATGGCCCCTTTCCCGACAGAGCAGAAACAGCAGGAGCCAGGAGCTGTGAGAAAATGCAGGCTCCGGGGCCATGCCCCAGGACTGAACCACAGTGTGTGGGGCAGTTGGCATACTCTGCTGCTACCATGCTGCCAACAAGGACCCAGGCCCCTCAGAGAGGCTGAACCAATTGATAAGTCACAGGGAGCTGACTGGAGATGTAGATTGGTAAGTAGAGAGTTTGCCTAGCATGTATGAGTCCCAGGTCCAAACTCTAGCTTATCTCTAGCACTATGTAAACCAGGTATGGTGGTACACATCTGGAATCCCAACCTTGAGAAGTGGAGGCTGGAGAAACAGGACTCAAACCAAGGCCTGACCGATCCCCAAGGCACTCTCTTTGTAGATCTGAATATAATTGTAAGTGATCTTACAAAATGAAAAATTAATTCCATGGTCATTTAATTCCCACACTTCAGGTAACCGTCTGTCTCAGAATGGTATGGGAGAGATATAATGCTTCTTTGGAAGGTGGACTGTTCCAGGGGACCGAGTCTTTCTAGCGGCTAACCTGCTGATGGGCACGTGTCTGTGAGGATCCCTTCCTTACCCCAGACCTCGGATGATCTGAGTAACCCAAGGCCTCAGTACACTGCCGGATCCTTGATAAGCAGGCTCAGGCAATTCTCCTTCTCCTCATGATGTCCTAAAGATCACCAAATGCCTCTTGTGGTGGAATACAGACAGGAGAGGGCTAGGTTCCCACAATGCACTGGGGCCAGTTGCACCCTTTCATGTGTGCCAGATTAGAAGTAAGCAAACAGCTCCAACCTTGGGAATGACTCTTCAGGGAGCCCAGACTGATGAAGGCTCCCGATCACTCCAGACAGTGCTGTCCATGCTGAGACACGAGACATCTACTAGGCGGCAGGTTGGAGCCTACCGACCTGCCACTGTCACCGTCTCTTTGTCTTTCCCACAGACCGCTGAGAGAAATTCAGCCTCCTTCTTTTATTTGTTTCTTTTGAGACTGGCCAAAAACTTACAACTCTCCTGCCTCAACTTCCTGGGTGCTAAAATGACAGCCTTGTGTCACCATGCCAGCACGCCTAGTTTAGGCCTGTTCGTTTGTCCCCTGATACCAGTTTCTAAGACATCCCAGCAAAGGTGTCTGTGGTGGACCTCGCTGTCACATCCGTCATTTTTAGCTCCTCTCCTTATAAAATCTCATTTTGAAAGCTATGATATGCCCTCAAGTCGTGTTAGAAATACCAGTGATAAATTATCCACTTTTCATAGGATTATTTTTCATGAGAAGATCTTTGCTGAAGGTTCCAGTTGGTCCTCTTTGTAGTCCCACAGTGGTACTTTCTGTTTGATTTTATATTTTGCTTGTTTGTTTTTCCAATACAGGGTTTCTCTATATAGCCCTGGCTGTTCTGGAACTCAGAGACCTGCCTACCTCTGCCTCCCAAGTGCTGGGATTAAAGGCAGCCTGCTTGGTTTTGCAGTCTTATGCTCATGACTGACTGGCATCCAGAAGAGCCTCTCAGAACTTCTGTTTATCCATGCCTCCGCCGCTGGCACGCGGATGAGAGGAGGAGAGACTTTAAACTGGAATTGTTGCAGCCTGGGCTTGGAGGCTGAGTTCAAGCCGCACGTCTGCCACTTTCTAATCACGTGATTTGGAGTCTATAATGACTCTGAACCTTAGTGTCCTCATCTACCAATGACCTCAGTGTGTCATAGGGGTGGAATGAACTCTTGCTTAGAAGTACTTGTGCTCTGCTCTGAGAATGTGTTAGTGGCGGTGACAATCACAATGACCATAATAATGAATCCCTTCTTCACGCAAGCCATCTACTTTCCAAGTCAGTGGCCTCTGCACTCAGGCCAAACTGGATTTTCAATCATATATTTCTCCATGTTATAGAAGGTCACTGTAAACCAGAGAGGAAAGACTATCAACAGCTGGAACAAGACCAGCTGGCCCCAGCTCCCCAGTGATAGACAACACGTTGCTTGCTCACTCTGGGATAGAAGGCTCCAGGGTAAAGAGGAATACATAGATTCAAACAAAACAAAACAAAACAGAACAGAACAAAACAAAACAAAACAAAACAAAACAAAACAAAACAAAACACAAAGGAAACTCACCACAGGCAAGCCGAGCCTGATCAATGTGTTGCTGGATTGTACTCACCCCACACAGCAGCTGCTGAGGAAGAAGTCCACATCAGAAAGCACGATGCTTCTCCAGCTCCTGGGCCAGAACTGATAGGAGAAGCCAGAGCATGGATAGGCCTGGCCAGTCATGGCTGCCAGGTCAGGAGAGACAGAGGCCATGTGTGGAGGTTTTGCTTTTATTTTGGCAATCACTGAAGCTTCTGTGGGGGTTAGGATTTGTGCCCCAGCATTTGGATGTTGACCTTTTACTGGAAGGACCATGAGAGGATACTTGTGTTTCTCCAGGACAGCATATGTGCAGCTACCCAGGAAGCATGTGCTTCCACTGGGGATACTGGGAATACTGGGGATGACTTAGCTCCCAATGACTGAAGAACCTGACTCAGCACAGCAGAGCTGAATGGCCACAGGGAGGCAGATTGATAGGATCTCACGCAGTCTGAAGATTCAAGGGGTGGGGCGCTGTGTGTTCAACACACCACTGTGGGAGTATTAAGTTCAGGGAGCTAGTGAGTAGGAAGTGTGTACTGATGGCTAGAGTGGAATTGAAGAGTAATGAAGGGGACAAGGGAAGATGGCAGCCTTCTATCTCCCTCAGAGGAGACAGAAGATCTTCAACAAAGTTTCCTGAAGTCCTGTCTAGACTTTCAGAGTTCTCACTAGTTTTCCTTGCAACAAGCTGCAGGGTGGCCCTGAACTCTGATCATCTATCCATCTCAGAACAAACGGGTGTGAGGGAGGATGGTCTGCCCAAGTGCTGGCCTTGTAGACATGGGGCAAGCTGATCATGGCACTGAGGTATTTGTCTTCCCTGGCTCTTACAAGCATCAGCTTCTGTCTGAGACAGTCCAACTCTTGCTGTGAAATAATGGAACTGGCTCTGAGCTGAACGTAAGTGAAGTGGGAACCAGGATGAACCCAGGGACCAGAGGATGGAGCTCGGGCAGGCACCAGCACTTGTAGTAGTGAGTGGGCAGTGGGAAGTACAGGGACTCTAACTGAAACCATCTGTCTAGCATGCCACCGCTGCCACCACTAGGAATAAATTTACCACCCCGTGGTTTTTGTCTCCCTCCCTGCAGATTTAGAGCCCAATTAACTCAGCCCTCTCAGGCATGTGTGCAGCCTGCTCACCAAGGGCGGCCAGGGGACTGTGGTGCGAGGCAGGGAACTGTGTTCCCCTAATACTGCACATGCAGGGCGGGAGGTTTTGGATTCAACTCGGAATTCGCCTTGGAGAAGGAGAGCCATGGTTAGCAGGCTCTGGAATCAGTTTGGATTCAAAGCCATGAGCAGCCATTTCCTTACTAAGTGGATTTGGGAAAGTCTTTTGAACTCCGTTTCTCAATTCTCTTGCCCATAAAAGAGCAAAATTAATCCTTACCTTAGAGTAACAGTACAGAGCTTAAGTGGTTACAGCCTTCAAAACATCATTAGCACCAAAATTTGTTAGTTGTCCATATTTCTGTGGCTGCTATAATAAATTACCAGAAGCCATGCAGCTTATAACAACAGAGATTATATTCTTACCGTTTGCAGGCCAGACATTGAAACCAAGTCATGGACAGGGCCGTTGAACTGTATGGGTGCTCTACTGGAGTCCCTTGCCTTTCCTGGTGTTTGATAAATCTGGCATTCCTTGGCTTCTGGGCACATCAACTCAATCTATACACCTTTCTTCACCTGGCCTATTCCACCTCTGTCTTCTTGCCTGTGTCTCAGAAGAACACTTGCAATTTGCTTATGACTGAGTTATCCACAATGACCTCCTCTTGAGATTCTGGTTTAGTCACATCTGCAAATACCCTTTCCTTGTGTTAAGGTCACACTTGCAGGGTTCAGGTGAACGTATGTTTAGGAAGTTACTATGAAACCCACTCTGGTAATGCTTGCTTTCCCACTAAATAAATAAAGGGGTTAGATGTGGCTATCCCGGCCACGAGGGCTCTCACAGGAGTGTTCTCTTCACCTGTGTGGAGGACCAGTGTTCGGAAGCCATGGTCGATGTGGTCTCAGTCAGGCAGTGAACTTGTACCATCAATACAGTCTTGATTGGAGGCCAAAAGGGTATTTTGGAGCTGAAGTAAAACAGACCAAACATGAGAAACGACCTATCACTTCCAAAATATGTTGCTCTCTTGCTAGCAATCTGAGCTGTCACCTGAAGAAGCAGCGGAGTGACTGAAGGCTCTCCAGCCTGAGACTGACGGCTGAGGGACCTGAGCTTGTGGCTTCTGAGACATCCTCTATAGTGATGTAAGTGAAGCTGCAGCTGGCTCCTGTGTGCCGAGAGTGTGGATGACACTGGAAGGGCCTGAGATTGGGAAGAAACAGTTCAGAGGCCCAGATTTTCTTGACTACCTCCTTGGTGGTAGCAGGAGAAAGAGAATTTGAGGCTGTTTAGCAGCCAGGCATAACCAGAGCTGGTGTTAAGATTTGGATATAAGTGTCCTCCTCAAGGGTTCATATGTTAGAGGCTTGTTCTCCAGTCAGTGCTGCTTGTTTGGAAAGTTCTAGAAACTTTAGGAGCTGAGCTCCAGCTGGAGGAAGTAGGTTGATAGGGCTGTGTCCTTGGGAATGTATCTGTTCTGCTCCTCCCCCAACCCCACTTCCTGTCTACCATGATGCGAAGATGTTCTCTCACCACAGACTTCTACCACCATGATATTCTGCTCATGAGCAGAACCATGAGCAAAGTAGACAGTTCCTCCCTTCCGTTGTTCCCATCACAGTAGCATAGAGTAGCAGAAACCTGTGCCTACCCAAGGCTTGTACCATGGAGGATGGTCCTGCCTACCATCACATACACAAAAACACACACATGCACAACTCTACATGTCTGCACATGCACACGTGCAAGGCACACACATACACACAAACACACACACCAGCTCTGCCTCCAGACACACACAGCCCTGGGGTTTTTCTTTGTTTCTGTGTTTGGACAGCTTTTTGGGTTGAAAGTCTTCTGGAATAAGGAAGTGACTTGTACCGCAGTGTTCTTTTCTCCTGTCCTGGGAGCAGAGCAGACTCTGAGACCCAAGATATGTAAATACTGTTGATTTGGGAGCTGACTCCAGGGAAGCTGGACAAGAAGATGAAGCAGAGAAGGAAGTCAACTGTGGGTGAAGTGATATCTCAAGACTTGTAGCCCAAGGGTGACCAGGAGAGAACAGCTGGAGGCAGAGAACAACAGCTTTGGGAGATGATCTGCATAGTCGTGTCTGAATCAAGGGTCAAAGAGGGTGTGTGTGGTATGCAAGCTCCTGGGCTTAGAAAACCCGAGTCCAGCTGATTCTGGAATTCTGCTAAGTTCTTTATGTCTCTGAAGCTTATTTTCCTCCATTGTAAATGGTAGAGGATAGACACTGATGTGTGTAGTAGAATTCTGGAATTCTGGTTTCTTTAAAAAAAAAAAAACACAGAAATATTATAAGATACTTGCTTTAATGTGCTTTCATTTTAATCCCAGGTGTGGGATATGGGGCTTCTTCTGACTGTCCGCAGCAGCTGACTGTGATTTGCCTTGTATTCTAACAAAGGCATGGTCTTGCCAACTGCAGATAGTTTTGTGATTGTGTGACATGTGGAATTCTGGGAACTTTTCAGAGGGTGTATAAAGGCTAGGGTCTGAGAGGTTGGTTGTTGGTGGTTGGTCATTCAGAGGGGTTGGTTGCAGTTTGTTAGTAGCCATGGTCAAAGAAGAAACTAAAAGAAAGAATTTAGTTTCGGGGACCTCTACCTCTTTCTCTCCCCTCTGTTTTTCTTTCTCTCCTATCTAGGATAGGGGGTGAAACATGGGGGGTGTAGGGGAATAAAATGTGGGAAAAAGAAGAACCCACAAAGTAGCAAAGACCAGCTACAGACATGGGATGCACCATGGCCAGACCATTTTGTACTCTCCTAGCATAAGCACAGCCCTGCTAACCAAGGTTCCAATCAGTGAACTCAATGAGAGGTCAGCAGAGCATGCTGTGTTACACAGCCTGAACTTGCCACATTTGATGCATCATTTGCTTTTGATACATCCTGAAATCTAGGTATATATGAGATATCCAGCTGTAACTAAGAACAGAGTCAGACATGTGCAGCCTGCTTGCCCAGGGTGGTCAAGGGACTGTGGTGGGAGGCAAGGAACCCTGCCCCATAATGCTGCATACACAGGGCCAGAGGTGGCAGGCCCTGCTTAGTTTTCTCTTGGAGAAGAGGAGAAAACAACTGTTAAGGGAGCAAGATCTTGGATCCTTTCACTTTCCAGGTTCTGATCTGCAGTGAGCTAAGACAGGAGAGGAAGTACTCAGTGAGAGAGGCCGGTAACAGAGGGTAACTACAGAGGAGACTGTCCTGTGACCCTCTTACAGTGATTAAAGAATAGCCTGCATCTCCCCATGACTGCTACAGATGTGTCTAGTGTCACGGACCTTCCCAGCCTTTAGATTTGAAGAGCAAAAGAGAAGAGCCATGTGAGAAAAGCTTCTTAAACAGATCTAGCCTGGAGCATGATAAGGGTAGATCTTACAGAAATCCAGAGTCAGATAAAGATTCTGCAGAGCAAAAAAAGTAGCTACAGTGTATATCCTTTGAATCCCAGCCTCCTTGGGCTGTTTGCATGCAAGCTGTCTTAGCCAGCTTTCTCCAGGAAGCAGAGCCAAAGGCAAAGGACTCTGTGCTCTTATCCTATTGGAAAGTGCAATCCCAGGAAAGCTGGAGAGAGGACACTGGGACTGAAGTGTGCAAGAATGACATGTGCCAAGCAGACCAGAGGGTAAGCATCTCTAGTCACTGACCTCTGACAGACTGGCAGACACCTCAGAACTGAGTGCTGTCAGAGCAATAGTTGTTCCTCAACTCCTGACTCCTGGGGCCTGAAGCATTGTTGCATAAAGTAGTAACTACCCCCTCAACCCTCGGGTTGTATTTGTTGGGATATTGGGGCATCTCGTGTCCAGGTAGTGACAGAGGTTGGTGTGTCCTCAAGAGCCAAGCTTAGGGGCCAAGAAAATATCTCTGTGCTCACTTTACAAGCATAAGTTTGATGGGGAAAAAAAAAAAAGCCAGTCATGATGACTCATGCTTATAATCTCCGGGCTGGAGAGTTGATATAGGTGGATCACTGTAGCTTACAGTCAGCCTAACCTACTGGGAGAGCTCCAAGACAGAGAGAGACTTTATAAATGAAGCTAAACAGCACCTTAGGAATGGCAACCAAGGTTGACCACAAGCTTCCACAAACACATGGATACTTGCACACACATACATGTGAACATATAAACACACATGGGAGTGCACACACACACACATACACACACACACACACACACAAACACACACACACGTACACTCACAGTGGCCCATTAAAATAAGGGGAAGTTGTCACAGGGAGAATTGTCAACCCAAGGTTGGTTTAATGTTCCCATTCAAGTGTAGGATACAAAGGTACTCTGAGTTTTCAGCCTCATGAGACTATTTCCAGAACGTTCCTTATCAGCGTATACATCACTCTCCTCTGTGTATGGGAGCTGATTTTGCATAGCCACACATTAATAGTCCGTCGATTGAAGGAAGGAACAGTCCTACAAAAGTAAGTGATTCTGCCAAGTGGTGCTTACCCATGCAAGCAAAGCGTTTACAACTTTTAATCATATTTGAAAGAAGCATTTGTAGAAGGTACATGCCCTAGGCACAAATAATTTTGTCACAAGTGACAAAAATCTACTGAGATTAGCTTAAGCAAAGTAGGAGACTTATGGAGTAGATACAGATGACCGTGGAATCCAGGGGGCTAAAAAACTGTTGTTCTAAATGGTAAGGTTCTTTCTCAGGGGACAGACAGAGCCTCACAGAGTCACTGTACAGTCTGCTATTGGGAACCATGTAGTCATTGAGCCTGTTTTGCGTTTGCTTTCTTTGTCTTTCTAGAAATACTGAATTGGAACTCAGAACATTATGTATGTTCAGCAAGCAACTCTACCACTGAGCCACAGCAACAGCCCTCTCCTTGATTAGCAAATCATTACCAATATGACCAATTCCTGATCAATGATCTGCGAGGGAAGCTGTGTTCAGGTGCCAGAGCTGGCTCTAATACACTGTAAAAATTCAACATTTGTATGTTGTTTTGAGTCATTGAGAAATGAAGCCACCCTCTACCCTCAGGGGAGTAGATTAAGCAGTAGGTGAGTGTATTGTTGATGGCCTAGTGGCTTGCAGGAAGATCATTCCTGACATCTAGCAAGCAGGAGCTACGGGTGCTTAAAGTCCTCCAGTACTATGTCCTACAATTGAACAATTTGCACATTCAGTCCCTCCCTCCCTCCCCCTTCCCTCCTTCCCTCCTTCCCTCCTTCCCCCCCTCAGTCCACCAAATGCCAGAATAATTTTGGAATCCCTGTAGGTCTTCATTTTCTCTGATGAATGGCCTTCTCTGCTAAAACCATAGCTGCTTCTCTCTGTGGCCTATCTGTGGCTGTGGGAGGGCTTAGTGCAGGGGTGCTCTCTGTCAGCACTGTGTGTTGCTGCCTGAGCATTGCCACCACCCCCTTTCTGGGTACATAGAAAGCTGGGAGGAGTGTAGTCAGAGCTAGCCAGTGAGTTGTGAGCCAGGAGCCTTGGCGCTCCCAGGATGAACAATTATTTCTTCATGAGTGGCCCATGAGGCATTCTGTCCTGTCACAGCAATAGACATGATGAGGGAAGGTGGCAGCTCTTTCAGCCTGGATTCCCAGGTTTCAGACACTGACAGTTCAGAACAGAACCCCCTTCAAATCCATGTGCACAGAAGTCCGGAAGGAAAGTAGTCTTTTATTGTGGGGAAGAGTTAGGAATTGTTACTTTATCAACTCAGTCAACCTGACTGATAGAGGGTATCTGAATTGCTATATGCCAGGAACTATCCTTAAATACTTGACAATATAATTCATTTAAATCATGTGTGCACATACATGTACACACACACACAGACACACAGACACACACACAGACAGACAGACAGACAGACACACACACACACACACACACACACACACACACACTTGTGGAGAACAGAGGTCAGGCTCAGGTGTTGTTATTCAAGTACATATACCCCATTTTGGGATAGTGTCTCATTATCCTGGAGCTTAGTTAGGATAGTGTCTTAGTTAGGATTTTACTGCTGTGAACAGACACCATGACCAAGGCAACTCCTATAAGGACAACATTTAATTGGGGCTGGCTTACAGGTTCAGAGGTTCAGTCTATTATCATCAAGGTGGGAACATGGCAGCATCCAGGCAGGCATGGTGCAGGAGGAGCTGAGAGTTCTACATCTTCATCTGAAGGCTGCTAGCAGGATACTGACTTCCAGGCAGCTAGGATGAGGGTCTTAAAGCCCACACCCACAGTGACACACCTACTCCCACAGGGCCATACCTTCTAATAGTGCCACTCCCTGGGCCGAATACATACAAACCATCACAGATAGGTTGGCCTGCCTGTAAGCCTCAGGGATCTGCCTGTGTCTACCTCCCCAGTACTGTGTTTTCAAGCACATACTAACTACCACATCCAGCCTTTTATTTTACAAGTTGGGTTCTGGAACTTGAACTTAGGTCTTTATGCTTGCAAGCCAACCTCTGTACAAAGGAGCCATCTTCCCAGCCCAGCAACATAACTACTTCTTCCAACCACCTTGTGAAATACATACACCACTCTTGCCAATACATAGATGAGAAAAGCTGGGACCCATGGGGTTAGTGAGTACCGGCGATGGGGTTCAAAGCCAGTCATACTGATCCAGAATGTTACTCTACCCCTTGCTTCAAGTCTCTGCTTTCAGCCTTTTCAAAAAGGGTGACTCTGTTCCTGTTGGCTATCACTTAGTGCTGTGGTCTCTACCTGCTGCTGCCTGCACCCCTCCTTTCTTCTCTTCTAATACGCCGTTTCTAATCCATTATGGATGAGGCAACCAGATAATTAGGCACGTTACGCATGCTATAATTTGTGGCTAATTGAGCTTGGCCACCTTGATAGTTGCTCTGTCCCCCCACCAGGCTTGCTTGCTCTTGTAATCGAATGGTTGGTGGCTGCTGTGTCTGTCTCCCCCTCTGGATGGCATGTGCTTTTGTGGGGCGCTAATGAGCTTAATTCACCTTTGTGTCTGTCTGTCCCCCTGCCCCCAGCCCCTAGCACAAAGCTTCACATATGTTAGGTGACTAACAAATATCTGCTAAGACTATTAAGTAATTAGGTCCTGAGTAATAGCTGGAGAGCTCCTGTAAGTTAATTAGATGGGCTTTGCAACTAGCCTTTGGGACATCTGTTTTAACTGTCTGGAGGCCTTTGGGACTTTTTCAGTTGTGTCTAGGATGCTTAAGACTATGGGACAAGGCGATCGATGAGCTCCCTCCATTAGTCAGCTGGTATATGTTTGTTAAGATTTGGCACTATTAAAAACACCAGCTGAGTGTGCTTCCTGAGAATTCTCCCCGTGCAGGATACTATTTGAAGCCCTCTGTGGCTATTGATTCGTACTAGCCACACAGCCATCCAATCAGATGGATGCTACTCAATCGTCACCTTGTTTTGAACACTAGGGAAACTGAGGCACAGAATAGATCTTTCCCTTGTGACTTAGGCTGCCTAAGTACTAGGATGAAGAGAACAGGGAAGGTGAGTCCTCAGAAGACTAATGCTTTAGTGGGCAAGCCAGATAAGCATGCTAATGCACAAATGATTGCCAAGAAAGATACAAACACTGGGCTGTCACCAGGAGGGTGGTGTGACGAAGCACAATGCCAGTTGTGGTGGCTGGACTCAGTCACCACTAATTTGCCCAGAGTGAACTTAGGAGATGTGGCTCTCTGGGCGTCTGTGAGAGTGTTTCCAGGGAGAACTAAATGAAGGAGTAGGAATTAAATTCCTACCCTGATTCAACAAGGGAGCTGAGAACAGCATTCATCTCTCTCTGCTTCCTAACTGCAGATGCATTGTGGGCAACTCCCCCACCCTCTCACCTAATAAACTGTACCCTAGAATAGGAGTCAAAATAATACCTCCTTCCTTAAGTTATATTTGTAACCTATTTTGCTATAGCAATTGAAAATATTGTTAATATACTAGGAACATGGGAATGAGGCCCATGCAGGAGAACCCCTGGAAGTGCCTGCATGATTCCAGCTACTTATGTGTCTTAGTTGCTGTTCATTTGCTGTGAAGAGACACCATGACCAAGGCAACTCTTAAAAAAAAAAAAGAAAGCATTTAATTGGAGCTTGCTTACAATTTCAGAGACTTAGTCCATTATCATCATGACAGAGAACATGTAGTAGGCAGGCAGGGTGCTGGAGAAGTAGCTCAGAGGTACATCTTGATCCACAGGCAGATTGAGAGGGGTAGGGGAGCAACCAGGTCTGGTGTGGGCTTTTAAAGCCTCAAAGCCCACCCCCAGTGACACACTTCCTCCAACAAGGCCACACTTCCTCCAACAAGGCCACACTTCCTAATGGTTCTCAAATAGTGCCACTTCCTGGTGACTAAGCATTCAAAAATTGTAAGTCCATGGGGGCCATTGTTATTCAAACCACCACTTTATGAATGCAAATTACTATGAAGCTTAGTGCATAAAATAATGAAGATATCCCATTCTATCCTATAGTTGCTGGGGGTCAGGAAGGAGGACCATTCTGTTTTGGTTTCTTACCAGGTGGTAACCAAGATGTTATCCTCTGTGACTGCCTTCATCAGAGGCTTGGCTGGGGTAGAGGGTCTGTTTCTAGGATGGCTTAATATCCAGGAAATAGAATAGTAGATCACTCAGATGCGTGTGAGGGATGGAAAGGGCCTGGTTATAAGATCATGCCAGAACCAATGTCAAGGGTTGAACTCCAAGGAGCAGACTGTCAGGGTAGGAAGGGTGCAGGCAGGCTGAAACCCCAGGAGCACAGGCTGCAATTCCACAAGACAGCTTGAAACTAGTTTGCCCTGGGTAATATAGGCCACCATGCTGGGTCTCTTGTTACAAACATAACCACACAAACTCATAGTTTCTTTTCTATTGCTGTGGCAAAGCACCATGACCAAGGGAACTTATAGAAGAAAGGGTTTATTGGGCTGACAGTTTCAGAGAATGAGCCCATGTCCATTAAGGCAGGGAGCTGTAAACACTTGCCAACCTGCTCAGGGCTAACACCACTTGGAGATTAGAGCACAAAGGGGCATTCTTTAACCGGTGCGTGTGTTGGTGTAGTTGCTTCTCAGTCTTCCAACAAAGCGAATAAGGGTTAAGAACCACCATATTGTCATGTGCAATGCTGTCCCACCACTATGACATTCCTTCAGTTACCCATAACCACCCTGACCATGAGGCATCAGTCAGTGGCTTTGACACAAAGCCTTGGATGAAAGGTTTTATTTGTGTGGGATCTGGAGTGCCTCAAAAGTGACTCCATGAAAAGTCCAGACAAGGCAGGAAAGTGCTTGGACTATCCCAGGGGGAACTGTCATGTGTCATTTTGTGACACAAAGATGGTCCTGCCCAGAAGGAGAGAACTCGGTGGGTACACAACACCCTCCACCTGCCATTGGAGTTATCTCTTGTTTAACAAGATTGGTAGGGTTCAAACAGTTGTAATCGGTTCATACACAGATGCTCAGGGCAGCATCATTGACAATAGCTAAAAGGTACAAGTTACCCAAGCATCCCATCCGGTGGGTGAACAGATAAAATAGGAGCAATAGACACAATGGAATGTTATTCAGACTTTAGAAGGAAGGATCGTGACTCATGGTACATGCATGAACTTTGAAAGCATTGTGCCAAGAGACATAAACTAGTCACAAGAAGGCAAGTGGGACTTGATTCTATGTATGTGAGTTACCTAGAGTGACCCAGTTCAGGGAGATGGGGACCAGAAGGTGGTTGTAAGGGGCTAGAGGCTGGGGAAATAGGGGTCCTTTAATGACTATGAACTCTCCAACTTGCAAGCTGAGAGCGCTCTGCAGAGTGGATACACAGCTCAATGAATGAGCCTAGGCTACTGTGCATCACAGGAAACACTGGTAAGGTGGCGACTAGTGAAAAAGCTCAACAGCTAAAGGCATCGGCCACCAAGACAAGCAACTGAGCTTGTCAATATCCAGACCCCATATGGTAGGTGGAGAAAACCAATTCCTCTGACCTCCACACATGCACCGTAGTACTCCTGTGCCTATAAATACATGTGCACGTGTGCACGCTATCTCTCTCTCTCTCTCTCTCTCTCTCCCTCTCTCTCTCTCTCTCTCTCTCTCTCTCTCTCTCTCTCTCTCTCACACACACACACACACACACACACACACACACACAGAGACAGACAGAGACAGAGACAGAGACAGACAGAGACAGAGAAACAGAGACAGACAGAAACAGAGACAGAGACAGAGAAAGACACACAGAGAAAAAAATTCCATTTTTGAAAGCTCTTTTCCAAATCTTGAAGGATTCTCCTTCCTCTCTTCAGATCTTTCTGCTTAGCAGCAGTGAGGCATGTGGGTGCATGTATGCATTCATGTGCACTCCTTGGGGCCTGAGAGCAGCAGGCAGGGCTGCTATGACACTCTGAACAGTCATGGACTACCAGATAAAATGCCCTTGATCTGACAGGTGTGCTTCCAACCGTTAGACGGAATCACTCAACAATCCAGCAGCCTCCAGCTGATGGATTTGCAGAAGTACTCAAAGATAATTGGCATTTTAATGGGAAAGTGCCATGTTCCCACGTGTCAGAATAGCAATAAGATACCCCAAGGGCCATTAACACAGCTCATGGGTAATGAAAGTTGCTCACCCATCAGCCCTGGGATCAGAACCCATCCCACGCTTGAAGCAGAGCTTCTGAGGGTGCCCAATCTTTGCCAGCCACTAAATTGCAGATCTCACAATCAAATGATGCTTCCCATCCATGCACATATGCCAGAGGCACCGAAGAGTAGCACTTCTGCCTGTCACTGCCTTTTTTCTCACCTTGGTGGGGCTCAGGTGATTGAGAGCCACAAGAACAAAAGCAATAACCGTTGATAAACTCCCAGAGCCCACAATTCAACAGGCATTTAATCCTGTGTATCTACCCTGTATGGAGTAGTTGTGGACATCTGGCATGGTGTGCCTGGGACCCCTTGGCCACATGTCAGCCACCCTTCACCCCTTACTAAGCATCTGGTGTCTATGTAATTGTGTGGCTGATCCTTTCTGATGCTTAATGAGTTTGTTATGCATCCAAGTGTGACCTCACCCTGTCTTGGCAACTGATTCTCTCCCTCATCACAGGGATAGGAAGCAGAGGTTGAGAGGGAGAGTAGTTTACAAAGGCCACTCAGAAATGAGAAGTCAAGTGTGTGCCTACTTACACCACAGCTCAAGGCTTTCCCCCACTGCCCTGTGATGAGGGTAGATACCCGGGTCAACTTGCCTGGGTTTAGGGAAGCTTAGAGAAAGCATTATTTATTTTCAGTGCTTCTGTGGGCACTGAAGCATCCCTCGGTGGTAGGACATTTTACATCTGGGTGCTGGACATGATATGGAGGAGACAGGCATGTGAGTCTCTGGAGTGAAGAGGAAGTTCTACCCTTATCTGGATGAGCATATTCAATGGGCAGTGACACGGGTAGAACACTGAATATGGGAGAGGTGTAGACTCTTGTTATCTCCCGCCTGAGCCCAGGATGCCCTTCTCCTGCCCTTGGACATCAGGTCTCGGACCTTCAAACCCAGCTTCGCACCAACAGATACAGACTTAGCCACACTGGGTCACTCACCCATACTGAGGCCTTCAGATCTGGGCTAAACCATGCTACCAGCCTCTGGTCTCAGCTTGCAGAAGTTTGTGGTAGGCTTTCCTTCTCAACCTGTATTATCAAGGAAGCCAGTCCCTCTACTAAATACCTCTCATGTGTTTGTGTATCTTCTCAGTTATCCATCTGTCTGTCTATCTATCTATCTATCTATCTATCTATCTATCTATCTATCTATCTAACAAATTCCTAAACAAAATAACTATTTCTTATGTACTCCCTTAACACTAGGGATGTCTTACATTTCTGTTACTCTCATGAAAGTGTAATATCCATTAAAAAGTGAAATTCACCCCCAAATAGATTTTTTAAAAATTGTGTGCATGTGTGTGCACATGTGAGTGTGTGGTGTGTGTGTGTTTGTGTGTGATATGCTGAGGATTACACTCGATGCTTTTCAGTTAATCAGATTTTTGAAAGGTTCAGGAATTCTTGATTCTTGTTTCTTCCAAAGGATCTGTCTGCCACCATTTTAGTCAAGATGTGAAGCTGAGGTAAAAGCCAGACAACTGATAAGAGATCTGAGGTAGAGGTGTGTGGAAGTGCCCTGTAGGGCTCACCATCAGTGACAAGTCTCAAGAGCTAGGCTTGTGGCAGGAAACAGATGGATTCTTTAGCCAGGGTCCTGAGTAGACCGTGTAATGAAGGGACCATATAGAACTGTAGGGGTCATATGGGAAGATCAGCAAGGGATGGGGAAATCCCTGTCAGGAAAAGCCAGAGGTGTAAGCTTCTGTAGATTCAAGGAAAATTCGAGCAGAGGTTTGACCCCTGAAAAGCTTTCCTGGAGAGACACATCCAGCCTGGTCAATGCTCATGATGCTAAGGGAAACATCACCTGGCTCAACTCTTACCATCTCCTCTCTTCGTGGTGCCTCTACCACCCAACCCAACCCACACCCATAGGTCAATGGAGCCTTGTTCCCAGGTGTGCGGTGCATGGGGACAGCCTCTCTGGGCAAAGAGTGTGGTCTAGTGTGAAGAACAGCTTGGAATAGGAATCAGAAAATAGTTCAGCACATCAGGCTAACAAATTGGGGACCTAAGCAATGCTATCTTGAGACTAACTGGTGTCCTGAGAGCCCACTCTTGGGGAAAATGCTTGGTCCCCATTTGTGTTGTGTTAAGTAGGAGAGTCTTGGCTTTCTTACATCCTTCATTTGCTGGTTTAGAGAGAATTAGCTGGTAAGAAAGCATATGGTGGCAGAACATTGTAGCCCAACCATGTCACCAGCAATCGTCCGTCCTTGTGTTTGCCTCCACAAAGCACAGGCTGAAATCCACTTAGAGCACCATGGAGGTCCTTGTAAGAAATCCTTGCCTGTTGGGAGAAAGCGCCATGATTTTCCAACACTGCAAGAAGCAAGATACACAATGGCACATTCTGGGGTACAGTAGTAGTAAGCCTGTAACTGGACCTAAGCATGCCTAAGTCTGGCTTTGCTAGCTATAATTTATATTTTGATCCTACCAGTTGTATATTCTTGTTACTGTACAGTTTCCAGCCTTAAAAGGGAAAACAAAAGCTGTGTTTATTTAACCTCAAAATTAACTGCTGAAATCCAAATATAAGGCAAGGAGCTTTTTGGTCCTACCTAGGCAGTGACTGGGGCTCATTAAGTCATTCGGCTGCCCCAGCCTCCTTCCCACCCACATTAACCTAGATAAGCAAAAGGTGGAATACCAGAGCACACAGAGGTCTCTGGAGTCATCTAGGGGATGAGGATAGCCCTGGGGCTTTTTATATTCTAATTCTGCCCTCCTGTGAGGGGCTTCAGACAAGGAGTGAGTTACACTTGTGACTTTTTGTGAACTAATCCCCTAATGAATAAAAGAGCCAATTACTGGGTGCATAGGGGGGACTTCCAGGTCGGAGAGTGGAAGAGAGGAAGCAGGAGAGAGAGAAGGTCCTTTTGGAATGGGGACAGCATGTAGGTATGATGTAGCTACTAGAGTCTCCTGGTATGGTGGATCTGCAAGGATTCGCCACCAGAGGAATCAGACTTTGATAAGGTTTACAAGATTAAGTTTTAGTTATTGCGCCCAGAGATTGAGTGACCATTGTTTCTGAGCTAAGTTTGTGTTGGGTTTTCCTTCACTCGGCGGCTTGTCTGGGTTCAAGAGAAAAAGGTACAGAGCAAAGTGTGGGTTTGCCCGATGTGCACCACAGAGGCCATGGGGGCATTGAAGCCAGTGGGAACCTAGCAAGCTGGGTGGAGAGATCGTGGAGGTCTGAATCAAAGCTCCACGAGATGAAAGCAGCTCGGCCATTGCCCGCCAGTGCTTGGCTGGTCAGCCCTCTGGGATGAGAGAACCAGGGTGTAGCGCGGGAACATGCTACCATATATCCCTGCTTTTTTAATATTTCCCGCAACAGGGATGGTGTGTTCCTTTGTCCCTCCCAGAATGGGAGGGTGGTACTTCATCCCCACAGCCCTGCAGGGAGAACTTCAAAAGCACTCCACACAAGGGAAGAACTCAGAAAGAGACAGGAAGTGGTGATGTCACTTTCTTGCCAATGAGTGTCTCAATTTAGGACAACTAGCCACCGATCATCCCTTCTTCAGGGAAGATCTCTACAGCCAAGGACATGAGGCCTGGGGACAGGGCTGTCTGACTCTTGAGCTTCCCTCCCTGCAAACAGCACTGTAAAGGAACAACCAGGTTGCTGTACGTCATGTTTGCACTCGTGAGACATTGGGTGGGGCTCTGCTGGGAAATTTTCATCTTCTTGTGGCTTTGGTGGAGGACCTCTGGTGGCATGCGGCTGGGCCTGCTGCCTTGGCAGGAAGGTGCAGGGCAGGCTCAGCTGCTAGTATTGATCACTTTGTCTGCAGTTGCCTTCCCAGGTGGGCTATCCCAAGAGAGATTTTTATATGTGGCAGCTCAGGGACCCTTGAGAGCCCAATGGCCCTGCAAGGGCTTTCAGGATTTCACCACAGAAGTCCTAGAGTGTCCCTTCTGGCACTCATTCTGTCAGCTACGCTTTAAGAAGGGAAGGCACTCCCTCCCCCCTTCAGGGAAAGTGCAGCAGATTCTTCATCTGCCTTTATTCATCCCTGCGGCACTGGATGACTATCTGGGCAGAATGTATGTTTAAGGTCAAGGGAGGCCCTCTCTCAGGAACTCCTGCATAACTTAGTTATCTGCCCCAGGAGAGGGCAGGTTGGCTGGAAGCCCAGATGAAGGCATTGCCAGAGAACCCAGGAGAACCTCAGAAACGGCATCATCAATTGATGATAACTTGCAAGAAAGGTATAAAACAGAGAGCGTGAGCTAAGGGGTGGATTAGATCTGTTTGTGGCACTCATCGTGGCTTGGATCCTCATCTTGTCTCTCTTCTCTTTTTGTATGTGGGTGTTTGAGATCTGTCACAGAAAGAAATGTGGCCTTTGGGCTGCACCCTTCCTATGTTTTAGGCATTGCTGAGGGTCATGTCCGAGTCACAGTAGGACCTGCTCTCCCTGTTCGAAGGCGGGTTCCTTCCCTTCAGCCACAGGGTGCTGGGTGTTAGATGTGTCAGTTAAGAATCAATTGGGGTCCTGAGCAAAGAAATGATATTTTCAGTGTGGCTACCTGGGTACTTCTGCAAAGCAGAGTGCAAATGTAGAAACACTATGGTGGACATGCAGAGAGAATCCTGGTGCACAGGCAGAAGCCCAGAGCTGGCAGTGAGAGCTATGCCCGGCCCCATGCTTGAAGGAACACTTAGAAGACAGTGACACTTGTTGGGGTGACCGTGACTTGGATGGGTACCGCCAACTTAGGGCCACTCCAGAACAGGAAGAGGGTGAGTTGACAGACCCCAGATCATTGAGGATAAAGCCTCCTGGACACTGAGAAGGAAGGGGAACAGGAAGAAGGGAGTCTGAGGAAATGGTGGGAAGCACCAGCAATACAGAGGGAGTGACAGTACAGACTGTCGGTTGCCACTAAGTTAGCATGTGGTGAGTTCAGATGTTGGGCTGAGCATCTCCAGGTGTTTTGGTACCTGTTTCCCACAGGTGTATCTGTGAGCTCTACTAATACTGCCCTGCTCACAGGCGACAGCATCACCAAGCAACAACCTGCAACTGTGACCTGCCCACTAACGTGTAGCTAGGAAGCTGCACGAGAGAATCTAAAGCAGGTGGTCAGGCTCCGAGGCCTGACCCTTAATCCTGCAAGACAGACCTCCAGTCTCCAGAGAAACAGAGTCCTCAGCCTTGGGTCTTAGCACAGGTCCAGCATCACTGGACTTCTTACACCAGCTCTGAAGAGGAGAGATTAGGGGCAATTGCTTGTTTACTCCTCAGAATCTGGGGGTTTGAGGGAGGGATGATCAGGCTCTGAGGAATAGTAGTGAATGAGCAGATGGACCTCAGCAGAGGCAAATACTTTTGAAAAGGTAAATATCGTGACTGACAAATGAACACAGGTCAAAGCTTTAGTTAATTGATTTTTTTAAATCAACTTTTACTTTAAAAATACTAATTTTTATGTGTATGTGTATTTGTGTATTTGTGCGTGTGTGTGTGTGTGTGTGTGTGTGTGTGTGTGTGTGTGTGTGTGTGTGTGTGTGTGTGTAAAGGTCACAAGACTACTTGCAAAGCCTTCCATTATGTGGGTTCCAGGGATAAAACTCAGCAGCAGGGATCTTTACTCACAGAGCCATTTCATTAATTCACCAAAACACGGCCTGCAAGTGAATAGTGAGAAATACCAAAATGGATTTGCTAGTAAATGTATAAGTAACCAGAAGTCATCATAAAAAAATGCCACTTGACATAAGGTTCAAATTGGGTGATAAAATGTAGAAACAGGAAAATCTCTGGCCCTCTCTCCGTTTGTCTACAAACAGGCTATAGCGGTGCAAAGTATCTTCTCCCTCCCCTGCTAGGCAGGGCAAGAGTAAGGCTGAAGATGACCTTAGATGTCTCCCACTGAGAAAGGCTCCAGAGGGAGCCACCAGCCAACATGCTCACTGTCCCTTAAATCTATGTGTGTATATGCATGGGCATGTTTGTGTACATACAAGTGTCACTGTATGTGTGTGTCCCTGCATGTGGAGGTCAGAAGACAAGCTCGACCTGTCCTTTTTGTGGAGGTTCTGAGGCTCGAACTCGGGTCCTCATGCCTTTACAAGAAGCACGTTACCAACTGAGCCCTCTCCCTAGTCCTCCATTATTAATCTTCTTTAAAATCTTTGTCCCCTGGAGACTGGGACCCTTGACTCTTGCTATGTTACTCTCTAAAACGTCCCTACCCTTTATGAGAGTGCCTTGTAATGCTGAATCAACCCTTGGGCTCTATTTATTTCTAGGCTCCTTCCCCAGGTTCATGAGGGATAAGCCAGGCTATGGATGCAGGCTAGGCTGCTGTTGGTAAGCTTCTTCAGGTTTCTGCCCTTTGCCACAAGTGTCTGGGTCAGTAAGAACTTGAACAAGGTAGTGAGAATGTTTTTCTTCCTCTTACAGAGGCAGTACCACCCTTTCTGCGGGGGCCTTCTTCACTGGACACACCCATTTGTAGTGTTACTCCCCCTTCCCGCAGTTTTGAGATAGTTCACAGAACAGTGGCAAGGACAGCTCTCCATGGACAGAGACTCCTCCCTGACAGTGTGTCCAGCGTTCCACTGAAGGGCATCCCCCTGTATCAAAGGTTTCTGGTCAATCTCAGCAGTTAAGCTGACAGTCATCTTTGTGCTTGTCACCTTTCCACAGTGGGAAGTTGGTGGCATCTGGTAGCTAAAGGAAAGAGCCTGAAGTAGAGCTCTTCCCTGCTTTCTGTGGACACAGCCCACTACAACCTTTTTCTCTCCAACTTCCTCTCCTATAGACGTTAACTTCTAGGAATAACCTTTGGCAGGTATGTGACACACACATACACAGATACACACATGCACACACACAGACACATGCACACATACGTGCATACACATACACACACGCACATGCACAAACAGATACACAGAGCCACATATGCTCACACAGATATACAGACACACACACTTACACATGCACACACAGATATACAGACACACACACTTACACATGCACACACAGATATACACACACCCACACATACACATGTACACATAGATACACAGACACACACACACATGCACACATAGATACACACACATACATGCTCACACAGATACACACACACATGCACAAAAGATACACAGACACACACATGTACACACAGATACACAGACACAAACACAGATATACAGACACACACATGCACACATAGATACACAGACACATATACACACATGCACATACAGATATACAGACACACATGTACTTCTCTTCTTGGATGATAAACCTTGATAACTAATACATCGCTAAAGAAAAAGACCCTGACTTCCTCTTTTTCTTCTGGACAAGAGGATGGGGAAAAGTTCATTTTACTCGATTCTTTAAGGCAGCAAAGAAAATGAAAAGACACACAAAAAATTGAACTTGTCTGTTAAGTTAAATCTTAAGTTCAATTAACTGACTAAAATTAAAATTCTATTCCTAAACTCTCACTCTATTCAAGTCTGTGCTCAATGTCACCTTCTTGATGAGCTGAGTCCTCCCAGCCTGCCTTGTCTCACTGAGTCCACCCCACCATCCCTCACAAGCTTCTGCCTCACCCGCTTCTTTGACTTGGAGCACACATGACTTACTGACTGTCCCTTATCCATTTGCAGCCTGTTAACTCTTTGGAGTCACAGTCTTTTGTCTCTCTTGCTCAACATCTTATCCTCGGCAGCACCTACAACAATGCCTATCACATAAAAGATGGTCAAGGAAAGAGTTGCTGGGTGGACAGATGAATAAAGCCCTCCTGAACCACGACTAGTCTTCCATACTTGGTTCTCCAGCGGGACTTCTGGGTGTCCCATGTCCATTATCTAACCTCTGAGGGGACCTTCCATCTTCCCCTTCCTTTGACCTCTCACTTTGAAGGCTGCCTTAATTCAGGGAGCAGAAGATGGACAGGGAAAGTTCCAGAGTTCTGATGAAAGAATCAAAATGGCAAAGTTCCTTACGCTGAGAGCTAAGTGGGTTGGTGCTCGACTGGTCCCAGATGAGGCGGTCGGGCTTCATAGGACCCAAGCCTGTACATTGTTGTGGGGAGAAATAGCCTTTATGGGGGAAACGTTCCCAGAAAAGCGGGTATGAATGTTTTATCCAGAATGAAAAATCATACCAAGTCTCTCACTAGAGCCTGGGGACTCCAAGATCCCTCTTCGTCCACATCTCTTTAGGCAGTTTGCCAACGGGCTCACACAGAGGTGCCGGTTCATTACAACCAGGCCTCTCCTGTTGGTCCCGAGGACCACAGCTCTGTCCAACAGGGAGCTAGTTAGAAATGCAGAAACTGGAGTCCCACACTAAACCCACTAAGCCCGTGATTCTCAGCCTTCCTAATGCTCAAATACAGTTCCTCATGTTATGATATTCTTTAACCATAAAATTATTTTTGTTGCTATTTCATAGCGGTAATGTTGCTACTGTTGTGACTCATAATGTAAATATCTGACATACAGGATATCTGATATGTGACCCCCCAGTAGGGACTCAACCCACAGGTTAAGAACCACTGCACTAAGCCAGTCTGTCTTTGCAGTAAGGTCCTATGGCCTTAACTCGCAGACACAGCATGACTCAGATCCAGAACCTTGTAGAGCCTTACCAACACCTAGTCCCTGAAAGACAAGAGCTTTGCAGCTAGCTTGCTTCCCATTGTGGGTGAATCTGCCTCCGCTCCCAGATGATATAGCAAATACTACTTGAGTATCTCTAATGCTACAGGGTGTCAATTTGAAAGCCCTGAGCTGAAGCTCTGAGAAAGCCTGGGAGACATGAGATGCCCAGGTGCAGTCTGGAGAAGAAGTCAGAGCCATGAGCAGTCTATGTCGGCTGACAGAAACCAGGGAGGCAGGAGGTAGATGGAAGCCACCTGTGCCCTCTCACGGCTCCCCAGACTTACACACTGTGCATGTTTGCCTAAGGACTTTGCAATGGCTAGGCCCTCTCTCCAGCAAGAAAGACTGTCATCCCCCAGCCCCCAAGCTCTCAGCTGAAAACTAAGGACAGCTATAGGAGGGGCCCATTGTCCTACCCTGCTCAGGAGCTTCCCAGAGGAATCAAGCTCCCACGGTGGTACCTCTCATGAGAGAACATCTAGCCTCTTATCCTTCAATCCCCACCGTAAGTAGTTTCTGGAGTCCTTTCCAAATAACCATTAGAGCACACTCTCCATCTGAGGCAGCGCCACTAGGGAACAATGCTTTGGTCTAGATGGAGAAAAGGTGGCAGCCACATCCCAAGCTGCCTTTCCTACCAGGAACTGTGGCAACATCTGCCAAACCAAGCTGGTCATCAATTCGCCTCTGAGTAGACCAGAAACTCAGAACAGTGATGGAACCTGGACCCCGTGCTGTCTGAACGCTGGCTTAATCCAGCCGCAGAGCTGACTAGGGATTTCTCAAGCTCAGTGGTTGGAGGCAATGATGCTTTGCTTGAAGTATTTGGTGAGGAGAGGACCTGTGTAATGTTTTGCACTGTCTCTGGCTTCTACTCCCACCCTGGAGAAGCAGTGTCAACCAGATGTTTACAGATGTTGCCACATGACCTCAGGGTGGAAGAGAACACACTAATGACACCCCCAGTTAAGAACCTCTGGGCTGGAATTTGCTACCTTCTGAGTAAGGACAAACAAAGCTCAGGCTCTCCGTGATCCACTTGCAAGAAAGAAGGAAGCCCCTGGCTCAGCTTCACCCCTCTTGCCAGCTGCTATGCCTGGCTTCCCTCCCTCATCTTAAAACCCATTTGTCACCACTGTCTCTGCAAGATGGATTTCCAGATTGTCTGTTGATGGCTAACCGGGGACCATACGAATTTGCTGGTTCTTAAAAAAAATAAAATAAAATAAAATAAATATATATATATATATAGAAGAAGAAAGAAAGAAAAGAGGAAGAAAGAAAAGAAAACGAGCCACAAATATCCTATTCTCAGGATTGCAGAGTGCCCTCTTGTGGCCAGAAATGTGTCCTCCCTGGCTCCCCTCCAAATTCCTGGCTGATCTGGCAAGATCTGGATGGGGGTGAAGAAGAGGGGATACAGGAACCTTCTAGAGAATCTGTCTGTTGTTTGGTTGGTTGGTTGGTTGGTTGTTCGATTGTTTGTTTGTTTGTTTGGTTGGTTTTTCTGATTTTCAGTTTCTGCTTTTGAAGTAGATTTCATTTCCTGTTAGTGAAAGGACATTATAAAATATCAGTTAAGAAAAAGAATGTGGGACTCTGGGGCACTTCCTAGAGAATATTTTACTGGCCTGGGAAATTATGATGACTTGTTCTTTGTCTTCTAGAAAGAACCCCTTGACAACCTTCAGAATTATTCCCTCCTGTCCGACTTAAGGAGTAAGAAAAGTTCAGCAGGGTCTTACGAGGCTGCTTCTTGAAGAACATTTGTAAGCACATTTGCATCTTGTGTGTACATGTCTATGTTTGTGTGTAAACATGTGTTTCTGTATGCATGTGTGTATACGTGTTTGTGTCTTCCAAAGTTAGCCCAGCAAAGAATGTTGTTGAAGCAGTCTCTGGGAAGGGCCTCCAACTACAACTACACTACCTCAGAAGAAGGCAGAGGACAGGCCATGGCCAGGGAGCTGTCCAGACACAGTGGACTGCTGCTCAGCACTGGGAAAGAGGCAGTGTGGTATTTTGGTGTCTTGGCTTTTCCCTGGTTACCTGGAGTTCACGTTCTCGAATCACCCATTACTTTGCTGGGCTGTCTCTAAAGAGAAGTAGCCTCAAGGTCTAAACTTCCCAGGCTGCCTTCAGCTCCCCAGGGAAGGAAAGTGGCAGGAAGTACCAATCCTGGCAGGTGCACTCACACATCAGGCATGTGCCTACAGAGGAGAATGGAAAGCCCGGAGCTGTTCGGGTGGACGGGCGGGTGAGAAGGAAAGACTTTGGTGCTGCTGCTGAGTCTTCAGGCTCTGCGGGAAGCTCTAAAGCTGCTACAGTGTATCTATAACAAGAGATAGAGTGAATGTGGGCAGAGAGTAATTCAGGAAAGAGTCAAGGTGAAAGGCCTGGTGGGGGCTCTCTGCCTGTATTAGTTTTTAAATATGTTGTCAGTGAGCAGAGTGATCTCTCCCAAGTCCTGGGGGAGGGTGACAGGCAACTGGCTCCTGTCCCTGTGCTAGAGCCCAGTGTATATAGACATAGACACACATGCTCTGTGTTTGTTAAGCGACTGTGTTAGGTTGGGATGAAAGAGATTTCAAAAGACAAGGGGAAAGAGAGAGGTCAGGATAAGAAAGCACTCTAGAGGGACGAAGACAGTGCAGAATGCTGGGGGACAGTAGAAGGCCTCCTGGAATTCAAGAAGAAAACTCCTCAAGTCAGACAGGAGGGAATAACTCTGAAGGTTGCCAAAGGATTCTAGAAGCCAAAGAACAAGTCATCATAATTTCCCAGGCCAGTAAAATATTCTCTAGGAAGTGCCCCAGAGTCCCACATTCTTTTCCTTAACTGATATTTTATAATGTCCTTTCACTAACAGGAAATGAAACCTACTTTAAAAACAGAAACTGCCTACTCATGAGTTTTAAAAATAGATATAACAGTCCAACTCCAGGATAAAGGGGAATTAAAGAAGTGTTATTTATGGCACTGTATACAGTGGCTTGGATGCCTGGAGAAACACTGGGAAAGAGTCCCAATGAAAACAGCTGGATCTGAGACATACAAAGCCCAGCTCCACTGCACTGTCACCTACTTGAGGGGTAACTGTAATGCAGTGGCTGTAAGCATGACAAGTGTCATGCTTGACTTATCCTGATATTTTAATCACTTTCCAAAGAGAGAACAGCTTTTAGTAAAACCTCAAACAAAACCAGGCACAGTGGCACACACCCGTAATCCCAGTACTTAAGTAGATGTAAGAGGATTGTGAGTTCAAGGCCAGCCTGGGCTACATAGCAATTTCCAGAACAACCTAGGCACCACAGTGGGACTCTGTCTCCTATACACAAAAACACTCAAACAAAACAAAATGCATTTGTCCCTTTGACTTACACAGTAGGTATACTTCTAGAAGTTTCCATACATACTAAAACTGTTGAGGAAATGTTCTTTGCCTGTGTGTAGGAGAGGAGAGGATCTGGGGCATATGGGACAGCTGGGGTCTGATCCATGGTGTCTGGGCCCCCTCCTTCCCCACAGGCTGAGGCCTCAGTCATCTGAAGGCTTGTCTGGGCTGGCTACACAGTCTGTCTCCTTCCTAGGTGTCTCAGACAACTGTGTAGGCTCTCCGCCACTGCCACAAAGTACTTGACAGAATTCCACACCAAAGGAGGAAAGGTTTCTTTTGGCTCAGCATCAGAAGCTGCATCCCTGGTCAGTTGGCCCACTATTCTGGAGGACATAGTGAGATAACATACCATGGCAGGGAAGAGTGGCAGAGCATCTCCTCTCATGGTGGCCAGGAAACAAAGGAGCTGGAGGAAGGGGCCAGGATTCCATTATCCCCTTCCAGGCCATACCCCACACCAGCAGCTACTTCCTCCCACGAGGCCCTACCTCTTCTCCATCCAGCCGCCCAACAAAAGTGTTACAGGCTTAGAACCAGGTCTTCAGCACACCGGCCTTTGAAGATCCAAACTACAACAGCCCAACAGGCAGGTTGGCACTGGCTGTAGCAGGAGGCATCAGTTCTGCCCTGTGTAGGCTTCCTGCAAGGCTGCTAAACTTTGCCCACAGCGTGGCCGCTGGTTTCCCCAGAGCGAGCCTTTCAAGAGATTAGGGGCACATAGAACCATTCTTTTCCTAAAGATGTATTTGTTTGTGTGTATGTGTGAGTGTATGTGCAGCTGCATACATGGGCCTGCCTGTGTCCACAGAGGCCAGAATAAGGCCTCAGGGTTCCTTCTTTATTCTTGCCTATTGTTTTGAGGTGGGGTCTTTAGGCTGGAAGTCAGCCAGCCCAAGGAGTCTATCTATACCCTTTGGGGCTGGGGTTACAGGTGTGTGCAGGATACTGTCTTATTACACAGGTCCTGCGATCTGAACTCTGGTCTGCCTTCTGTTTGTACAGGAAGTGCTTTTAACCAATGAGCCATCTGACAGAACCATTCTTCATCACTCAGCTTTGTGTACCATACTGCATCTCCCTGCCGAACGTTTTAGAGAGGTGCATCCTTAGATGAGAGTTTCTAAGACTGTTTACACCCAGGTAAGGAGGTTAGGCCTGTGGTTTGGAGGAAGGGGTGTCAATATATACCGTCGACCACATTACAAACATCATATATACATATACAATCATATATTACAAAGCTCCTGTCCCAGAGAACCCAAAGTTGAATTTTTCCCTCCATGGAATCTGCTCAGAAATCACAATTTGGGGGTGTCTGGGGAGACAGTGGATAAAGCGTTTGCTGCACAAGTATGGAAACTAAAGTCCAGAAACCTCCTCTTCCAAATTGACCAAGACACAACATCCTGTGTCTGTGATCTCAGAGCTGAGAGCCCGGGGGCTGGAGAAAGGCAGAAATGCAAGGCTCGATAGCCTAAAACAGCAAGCTCCAGGTTCAGCAAGAGAATAAGATGGAGAGTGATAGAAGACACCTAGAACTGACCTCTAACCCACATACTTGCACACATCAGGGCCATGAACACACACTAAATTGTGTGCAATGAAATTCGGTATTTGGCACAGTGTCACATAGTACATCTTTCTGATATCCCGTACACCCATCCCTGCTTCATCAAAAGCCAGGAATGCTTCTCCATCATTGTGAAAGCCCAAAGTACCCCACTTTCCAACAGTTCCCTCTTTGTGAGAACAGTTATAATGGTGATTGAAAGTGGAAATTTGGGACTGGAGAGCTAACAGCTGGAGCCAGCACTGGGACTACCCAACGGGTCCCGGAGTATCTCCCAGGTCCGTTTAAGTTGTATGGTTACCCTCTGTTCCTCGTGCCCTGGTCCTGTACCACCCTCCTCTAGTTCACCACATGTGCCACGCTCCCTCTAGCTTAGTATCCCTGCTTCAGCTGTAGGTGTGTAGAACAGTCTTCTCTCCCTTCTACCCTGGCTTCTTTATTCCGTTCTCACCATTGCCTTCTCCATTCCAAGGTGTTAGATCCCCTTGGAGAGCAGCTTGCTCAATTAGGGTCTTCAGGTTTGTGTGATTGTTTGCTCAGTTTCAGCTTCCTCAGCTCAAACACAAGCTCACTGATGGACCAGAAAGGGAAGAAGGGAGGAAGGAAAGGAGGAAGGGGAAGGGAAGATTCTTTTCATCAGCCCCACGGCTGGGCAGCCTTGGTTCCCACAGCCAAGTTCAGTCTTTCCAGAGTGAGCAGTTTCATGGAGGTAGGAAGGAGTAGAAAGGGCCCAGTCCTTGTTAAAATATTGGTAAAGATATATATCTGGCAGTGCCTGCGCATACATAAAGAGGCATATTAACTCCCTGGTTCAAAGTGGGGAGCCACAGCTGCTAATGGTGGTGTTGCTAGGCTGTTCTGTCGGGCGTGATTTTCTGTTTCAATTACGGCAGTGTTGGTGATTTAGCAGCCAGGCTGGCAGAGTCGCTCCTGAGAGGTTGGTCGTAACTGCCTATAGGAAAAAAGACGGCCCGAGCTTCCCGCCTCAATCTCTCCCTCTCCCTCCCTCTCTCCTCTTCATTACCTCTCCATCTTTCAGCTCACTTTCTCTTCCCACTCCTGATTCCCCCACCCCAGCTCCAGCTCTGATATCCGTCGTCTCCTCTTGTCCATTCAGACATTCTGGTTTATGAGCTGGACCAAGCCTCACTGTGGGTGAGCTGGGATTTGGGGGGTTGCGATGACTATCCTTGACTGTTGACTTGACTACATCTACATTAACTAAAAACTCAAGTCACTGGGCACACCTGTGAGGGACTTTTAGTTAACTGGATCATTTGAGGTAAGAAGACCCACCTGAAAATTGAGGCCACACCTTCCTGTGACAACTTATATAAGGGACAGAGAAGAACGGAGCTTTAGCTTTTCGTCTGCTTGCCCTCACTCTCACTTCACTGGTGTCTGGGCCGATTTCTTCAGGATTCACCCCATGGACTGAACAACTACTAGATTCATGGACTTTCCATTAAGAGACAGCCATTGTTGGAGGAGCTCGGCCACAGCCTGTTAGCCACTGTAATAAATCCCCTAGGTAGATAGGTAGGTAGGTAGGTAGGTAGGTAGATGATAGATAGATAGATAGATAGATAGATAGATAGATAGATAGATAGATAGATAGATAGATTCATTCTTTCAGTTCTGTTCCTCTAGAGGGATTCGTGGAAGAACTCAGCAACCCCTGGACATTCACTGTTAGTCTAGAGTGGGATTTGTTAATACATTTTATCTCTGAGACAATCAAGTGCCAATGGAAAATCAACTTAAAGGGGAAAAGGCTTGTTGGGTCCTGGATTCAGTGACTTTGGTCCATAGTCACTTGGCTCTGCTGCTTCTGGTTGGCATGGTGAGACAGGACATCATGGGGGTGCATGAGGTTGGGCCAGGTGGCTCACTCATGGCACAAAGAAGGCAAAGAGAGGGAGATAGGAAGGATTCAGGAACAGGCAGATGTTTCAGAGACATGTCCTAGTGACCTACTTCCTCCAGGCAGGTACCCCCTCTGCAAACTGATAAATCTCTGATATTATCAATGGGCCCATCCATTGATGGGGTTAATGTCTTCACAGTTCAATCAATATTGCTACCATTTGGGATCAAAGGCTTTAAACCATGATCCTCTGTAGGGACACTTCATAGCAAAGCCACACAGTAAACTGGAACACTCTACAAAAAAAAAAAAAGATGTTGTTGTCGACATTACTCTATTGAGAGCAATCACAGCACCAGACTGTTTAGGCTTCCTGCCAGGTGGTCCCAGCACAGTTTCATTGTGGCCTCACAGCAGCCTGGTGCCTGCTCTTGTTATAAGAACCCCCACTTTACAGCCGAATGCAGCAGAGGCTGGGACAGAGTTGGCATCCGTGAAGCATGGGCTTGGGCTGGATCCTCCTGATGACCCAACTGGAGTTACGTAACCAGGCTCTCCTGTCCCGGCAGCCATGTCCGATGCTTCTTCCCCTCCCCATGCCCCCCCTTCCTATCATCACCCTGCCTGTAGTACACCCGAAGGCTTTGGGGTGAATTACAAGATGTGAAGGGAGGAATGAAGAAGGGAATGGACATGTTCTTCTACCACCTGGAGAAGCCCCCAGGGAAGCAGGAAGAGGCAGTTTCCACTCCACCACCTTCCTCTGGGTATCTCACAGGAGCTATCTGTGGCATCTCCTACCTTCTGGGCTGGAGAAGTCTCATGAGCTCCCCAGCATCAAACTTTAACGTAAATTTGTGCAGGAAAGAAGATTTATTGATAACAAGTCCTTTCTTTCGAGGCCTCCAGACTTAGTGTTCATCCTTGACTCATGTGCCCAGCATTCTGAGTCTAGTGCCAGCTTCCAGGACGTGAGGGGCAGGCATGGTGACAGCAGGAGTGGCAGGTACTTACATCCTCTGCCCTCTGAACCCCATAGTAGGTAATGCTCTAGAATTGATAGACTAGCTCTGTCCCCTAACTTCTTCAGCCCTTCTGCTTACAGCATTTCTAGTCCCTAGGTGCAGCTCTTTCCTGGTTGAAATGCTCAGAGTCATTTTGTTTGCAGACCCCCTCTGTAGCACACCCCTCCTCCAGTCCCTGTGTCCTTGCTCTTTGCTATTTTCTTTCTAAACCTTCATTTGTGCTGTTCCCAGCAGCATGTACCTGGAGTCCTTTGTTACCCCTAACCCTCTGTCTCTCTCCCAAGCCATATTCATTTATTTATTGCTTAGTGGCTTAAGTTGGATTTCTCTCTCTTGCAGCTGAGGGTGCATGGCTCATATGTTAGCTCATTTAAACCCACAATACCTTTCATAGTAGCTATTATTCACCCCATTTATAGATATGAAATTGAGGCTCTAGACAGTGGAGGGGTGCTGCTAGCTCTCAGGCTATCCTGTGAATTAGAAAGGGGTGCCTCATCTGTAGAATGCATTCCAAAATGCCCCCCCCCCACACACACCATGAGTGGATGAGTTATCAGGACAGACATTCTTCCTGGCTCTGGGGAAGAAGCCCTACAGGGCAGAGCAGATGGGGTTTCAGCCCCTGTACCTTCTAAGCCAGGTACCAAAGAGAGGAGACACCCTATGCAAGCATCATGGTCTCAGGTATAAAGGGTTGGCCCCTTAGAGTCAGTACAAGACACACCCAGACATCAAATTCTCAGCACAAAGGAGAATTGTTACTCTGGAGCCACAAGCCAGGTTTGGGGCCAGGGCATTGCTGCCTCTAGATTGGGCAAAAGCAGACAGCAAGCAGCAGGTGTTTTTTGCAGGAGTAGGTTTTTAAAGAAGAAAAAGGGGAGTCTGCTAGGATGAGCTGGTAAATCTTAATTGGATGTATTAGCCAAATAATGAATTTTGATTGTTGGATCTTGGTGTTTTGTCTCAGGGATGAGTCAGTGGCCAAATAAGGGAATGGGCCTTGAGGGCTACAGCGCTTTAGGAGTGTAGTCTAATGGTTAGGGAGGGAAAAAGAAGGCTAAAGGGAAAAACCTGTCAGCACCATGTTTGCAGTGTTCAAGAGCCCTTCATTTTCACCTATTTATTTTATTATTGGCCTGCTGGGTGTTGGATAAGTAAGCATCATTCTCTCTGGCTGCTTCCTGCTGATATTGGGGTGTCATTGTTAGGGACCCAAGGAGTTGGTCAGATTCAGGAAGAGCAGGTGGTGTCAGCTACTGTCCAGGCTCTGAGAGACCATCTGGGGCTAAGGAACGGTGTCTGAGCAGTTTATGAGGCTGGATCATCTGGGGCTAGCCACTTTGGGGGTGTTTAGGGGAACATCTTGGGCAGGTGACTTGCTGGAGCACTTTGCAGTTGATTTGAGACGTGCTAGAGAGGGACAGAGGCTGTAAGGTTAAGGAGTTTGGGGAAAGTCTATCTTGAATGTACATGTGAAACTTCTAGGCTCATGGTCTTGGTAGATGGGGGAGGAGAGTCCCAAGACCAAGGACAGGGGAGAGGATCAGGGACAGGGGAGAGATCCCACCCTCAGGAGTAGACAGATGAGGAAACATAGGCTGCAGGTTGACAGGAGTAGGTCTCTGGAGTCCGTTCAGACTGTGAAAGGTGGATTCAAGTTGATTTCTTGAAGCTTATAAGAATGTTTTTAAGTTTATAAGAGATAAAGGTTTTAGATATATTAGTATCAGTTATGCCTTAAGTCACAGAATTCTAGTAGTGATATGGTTGGGAATCTGGACCCAATTCTTTCCTTTTCTGTCCCTGTCTGTGGTGGTTTGGTTATGCTTGGCTCATGGTAAGTGGCACTATTAGATGGTGTGGTCTCTTGAGAATAGGCATGACCTTGTTGGAGGAAGTGTGTCACTGTGTAGGCGGGCTTTGAGGTCTCCTAGCACTAAAGCTCTGCCCAGTTCAGAAGAAAGCCTCCTTCTGCCTGCTTGCAGAAGACAGTCTCCTTCTGACTGCCTTCAGATCAAGATGCAGAACTCTCAGCTCCTTCTCCGGCACCGTGTCTGCCTGCATGCTGCCATGCTTCGGACTATGATGATAATGGACCGAACCTCTGAAACTGTAAGCCAGCCACAATTAAATGTTTTCCTTTGTAAAAGTTGCCTTGGTCATAATGTTTCTTCACAGCAACGAAACCCTAACTAAGGCGAAGTCCCTTCCCCCTCTCACCCTGTCTTACCACTGCTTACCCTCTCTCATTCCTCTTCCCTCCCCTCCCTTCCCTTCTTCAACGCTGTATTGTGTTACTAGATAAAGAATGTGGCCGGGCAGTGGTGGCGCACGCCTTTAATCCCAGCACTTGGGAGGCAGAGGCAGGTGGATTTCTGAGTTCGAGGCCAGCCTGGTCTACAGAGTGAGTTCCAGGACAGCCAGGGCTACACAGAGAAACCCTGTCTCAAAAAAAAAAAAAAAAAAAAAAAAGAATGTGTCCATGACATTGCTTATGTAGGTGTCTACGCATGGATGTTTATGAATGTGTATTCTTAGTACACCATGCTGTGCCTGTACTCTCAGTAACTGTGGATGGGATGAAAGGATAAGCACACGACAAGTAGGGGCTGCAGTTGACATCATGTGGACACCTCTGTGTTCCTATGTATTTTAGTCACTCAGTAAAGATACCTTGTCAGTGGTGAGGGTGGTTTTACACTCTGACTGCTGCCAGAGTTTGTCATGGGTTGCATTGAGAAATTTCCATGGAGTCTATGGAGCCCACCTGAAGAGAAACATTTCTCCAGAGAAAGGAAAGGGCATCCATCCCTAGCTGAGGGAGATCTAGGGGAAAGAGGCATTCTGGATTTTAAGACAGTCTGGAAATTAGCTCTGACAGTCAGGAGTGGGTTCTAAAGAGACTAGCCGGAAGTCATCCCAGCCTCAGATCCAGCTCCACCAGACCTCTATTTACAGAGGAACTGGAAGCCATCGACACAAACCCAATGCACCACAGTTCCCTGGGAATACAAGGACATGAGCAACTGTCACTGTCCTTCAACTTAAAAGACCTGTCAGAGGCATCCTATAACTAAAACCACCCGCAGCATGCAGCTCGAGTTTCAGCTCTGTGAAGGTGTGGACACGGAAGGAGTGAAAGGGGGCACAGGATGACTTGGTTTACAAACCAGCCTTCTCTTCTACACCTCCATCGAGACCTCAGCTAGAGGGGGCTGGCTGGCCACTGTTCGCAGAGGTGCCTGCTCCTTTGGCTTTCAAAACACTTTATACACTGAAAGACTGTCTTACAACACTGCAAGCTCAGTGCATTTTACATGAAAGCCTTAACATCTCTCAACTATAGAAAATCAAACTTGAGCCAAGATGATGTCACAAACCCTCATACCCAGAATCTGAGGAGGTGAATCAAGGTGTGCCTTCAGAAAGGGCTTGCCCCTCGCTGGTTCTGTGGAGTAAGACCTGCTGGTTCCAGGCACCAGGCACACCAGTTCCCACTACTAAGGAGACAGGATAAAGCTCCCTTCTCTCCCTCCCCTCCCCCTCCCTTTCTGTCTCCCTTCCTCCACTGTGTCTGTCTGCCTGTTGATTTTATTATCCTAGTTACTTTCTTTTTAACAAGGCATGTAACTACTTAACCTGATTAGAAGATTAGCCCGTTGTTAAAGTAGAAGCAAACCCAATCCAGTCTATACTAGTTTAAGCAGGAAATGGGACTATAGAAGGACAGGAAGCTGTCTGTGAGAACTCTGGGGAGAACTTAGGTGCCATCCTCTGAAGGGACCAGAGTGACAATTAGAATGTCTCCATTAGTTTTCCTCTCTGCTCCTCACTCCTTCAATGCTTCTCCCACCCCCTCTATTTCCTTCCCTTCTCTCCCTCCCATCCCTCTTCCCCTCCCCCATTTTCTCTTTCCTCTCCCTCTCTTTCCCTCTCTTCTTTCTTCCTTCCCCCCTTCATGAAAAAAAAAAAAAAAATCACCTCACCCATCTACCAAGAGTACAAATGAAAGATCTAGGTACCCTAAGAGAGTAATCCTCTCCCTTAGTCCCATTTCATGGCTCTCTGCCACACAGCAATTTTTCTTGCAAGACTTTTATTTAGTGAGTGAGCTAGTGAGTTAGTTAGTTAAAGACAGGGTTTCTCTGTGTAGTCCTAGGTGTCTTAGAACCTGCTCTGTAGATCAGGCTGGCCTCAGATTCAGAGATCTGCCTGCCTCTTCTTCCCATGTGCTGAGATTAAAGGTGTGGGCTGCAGCTAAGGCTGTCAGCCTATTGATCACCAGGTTGGTTAGGCTGTTCTGGCTGGCTAGGAGGATATCCTCTTCCACCTTCACTGCTCTGCTCCATGTGCGTGCTTCCCAGAGCTGCTCACTTGGTCAAAGAGTAAGATCTTCACCAAGTAAAGGAGGACTGGTCTCCATCAAGGGTATACTAGTAGCTGTGCTCTCCTGCTAGAACCTCCAAATCGCAAGACTCTTTTATTAAGAGACCCTTGAAATCTACTCACCTGTAGTTATGAGAGGGAACCACACATCATCTTGTTGTTGGACTAAAGGGCACCATAGTTTGAATTTGAAATGTGCCCTCACACACTCATGTTTTGAAAGCTGTGGAACATTCATGATATGGAACCTTGCTGGTAGAGGGAAGTCAGTGGCAATAGGCATTTGATGACTCTGGCCTGGCTCCTAGTACTGGTCACTGATCCACTATATGAACAAGCCTCCACCACCATGGGCCCTGCCCAGCCCAGCATAATGGACTAAGGCCCACTGAAACCATGGGCTAAAATAAATCTTTCCTCTAAGTAGCTGTTTCTGTCCTGTATTGTGGTCAGAGGAACTTGAAAATAGCTATCATGGGGATGTGGCTGTTCAAATGAGCAAGCACTCTAAAAGCACCCAGGATAGGTGACACTGGAGCAAGAACAGAAGCCACCACTGTACCCTTCATCCAAGCCAGCCCCTTTACCGCACAAGGGTGTTCTGAGAAGCTGGCATAGGGAATGGTACCAGGAGCAGGCCATGAAAAATTCATTAAATGCCCGCCTCTCTATGAGGAAGCCATGCCAAGCTTCATTCATATGCATCATTAATTCAGTCCCCAGCTGGACTCTGGTTCAATGCTTGCAGTCTTAGAGTAAGCCCACAGTCCTCTGCAGGTGATCTATGCTGATGCTCCCTTTGCTCTGGCAAAGCCTCCTTTCAAAGTTATTGCCAGTTAACAGATTCTCCACAGCCCTAACTACCCCACGGAGGACATTTGGGGCTCCAGATTCATAGTTAGCACCTTTTTCTGCTTAATTACAGTGATATGGAAAGATCCACGCCCCTCTGTTTGCTTTGCCGGTTGAGATACTTGCTCAAAGCCAAAGGCCATCTGCTTGGCTCTAGGAAAGGCTGGAGAGGAAAAGCTTTCATCACACAGAGCAGAAGTTGTCTGCCCTAGGGAGAGATGTCTGGGAGGAGCAGGAGAGAGAACACCAGGTGAGGCACTGACTCTCATCTCTCCAGAGGCATGGCTATAGAAGGGGCTGTCTTTTGTTCTTACCATCAAACTAGTTTCTATCTTTATGTTATTACTATGCACCTGCTATTCTTTTTTATGGTGACCTTCTCTAAGAGACCCCCCCATAGTCCTGCTACTTGTGCAGACCCTTCCCACAGTGAACCAGAGCCTACCCTTGGTTTTGACTAATAGACTTCTGCAGAAAGGACAGCATGTGACCCTGAGGTTACTAAAAGGCATTGTGGCTCCAGCCTCAGCCTCTTGGTTAGCTTGCCCTGGGGAAGATAGCTACCATGTTGGAAGGACACTCAAGCAGCCTCCTAGAAAAATCCATGTGGGTGGAAATGGAGGCCAGCATAGCTAGCATCACCCTGCCAATCAGGGTGTGCAAGCTGTCTCAGTGGTAGGCTTTCTAGCCCATCAGTTCCCAGCAGACCTTAGCTCTAGCTTTTGTGCCTTCTGGCTGTAACTTCTGTCACCCAAGCAGGGATGAGCTGTCTCCACTGTGCTTCAGTGGGCTTATCCACACACCGTAGAATGCAGTGTCTTAGTTAAGGTTTCTATTGCTTTGAGAAAACACCAGGACCTAAAAGCAATTTGGAGAGGAAAGAGTTTATTGAGCTTATACTGTCACGTTGTAGTCCATCACTGAAGGAAGCTATGGTAGGAAAGTGGAAGAAGGAGCTGTTGCAGAGGCCATGGAGGAATGATGCTTACGGGCTTGCTCTGCCTACATTCTAATAGAATCTAGGACCACCAGCCTAGGATTGGTACCACCCACAATGGACAGGGCCCTCTCCCATCAATCCCTAATTTAAAAAATGCCCTACATCGAGATCTTATAGAGACAGTTTGGTTTTTGAAGCCTCCTTTTAGATAACTGTAGTTTTTGAATGTTGTTGACAAAGATTAGTCAGAACATGCAGTAAATGAGCATTGGTGATTTAAGACATATTTGGGGGAGTCTGTCAAGCAGCGGCAGCTCACTGGCTCCCTTTGTTGTACTTTATGTTTTCTCTCAATGGTCACAACAGGCTATCAGGTGGATGCTAACAGCCTGAGGAAACTGAGGCTCAGATTTTCCTCTTGCCTCCTCCACATAGTAAATCCTAGGTCAACAGTGACTCAGCTGTGCTCGGTCCTCACCCTTCCAATAGCATGGACCTATAGTTCCCCCTATAGGAGCATTCTTTCCCCCTCTATGTGGGGTGGGTATCTTAGTTAGGTTTCTATTGCTGTGATAATTATCATAACCAAAAGCAACTTGTGGAGCAAAGTTAACATATTTCATCTCTCAGCTTGTAGTCTATCACTGAGGAAAGCCAGGGCAAGAACCGAAGACACTGTGGAAGGACGTGGCTTACTGGCTTGCTACCCATAGTTTGCTCAGCTTGCTTTCTTATTCCACCCAGGACCACTCCCAGTGGGCTGGGCCCTCCCACAGTCATCGTTAAACAAACAAACAACAAACAAACAAAATGATGGAGAAAGCATCTCCACGGCTAAGGTTCTCTCACCCTAAAGAACCTTAGTTTGTGTCATGTTGACAAATAAGTGTTTGGCAGTGAGCCAGAGATGCAATGGCCTGAATTCCACAGCATCCTCCAGCAAATTTAGTGCCCATACGCACCCCAGACTTTGGGGAAGATCACCTTGAATCATGCTTTACACTCTTACATTGTCCAGCAAGACAGCTTCTCATTGCCCATACGGACACCTACCTTACGGCCACTTTCCTTGTTAGACTCCCCAACAGTGACTTCCCAGTTACCCTCCTCCATCCACAACCTTGTCCTGTGATCGATTTATAGAATGGACTGAGCCAAAACATAGAAGAAATGAAGGGTCACCAGGTAACAGCACCTACCACCAAGCCTGAGGACCCAAGTTCTGTTCCTGGGACCCACATGGTAGAATGGGAACTCACAAAATCATCCTCTGACTTCCACGTGTATACTGCAGCATGTTCATGCCTTTGTGGGTGGTGGGTGTGGGCCCTCACATACCATAATAAATAAATATAATTTAAAAATACTTATAAAAAGTTACGGAATGTCAAAGCTGGGGTTAGAACTAAGAGCTCATTTGCAAGTAAGCTATTTGAGAGTCTGACACAGCTGAGTAGCTTTTCCAAGTACACTCTTGAACATGTACACAACAGACGTAAACCCTGCTTAAGACTTTGCGGGTCCTCAGCAACAGTCATACGGGAACCCAGCATTCTAGTGGGCTTTTGCAAGGCAGGGGGAGAAGAGGTAGATACTCTAATGCAAGAGGAGATTTTGAATGTTGTCATAAAAAAAAAAAAAAAACCAAAGATAATTGGGGAGATAGCTAGGTTTAACTTGATAGCACAATGTATACAGTATTAAAATATCATGAATAATTTCATGCATAATTTCTGTGTTTTATGTACCAATGAGGAGTTTTAATTAATAAGACTTAGGGATTATCTGTCTTTAAGGGTTAACCACATATCTGAGCTCCCCTTTCTTATAAATCTTTGAGGATTCATTAATTAAATGGGGCAAGAGAATACTACCCGAGGTTGGCTGTGCTTTGAATTTGCCGTCACATCACCGGTTTATGCTGAAACAGGCTTCATGCCTTCCGGACGAAGCGATAAAGTGAGCCTGGAGCCTGCTCCTCATCATGTCAGCCAGGGGTCCCTGCATGCCTGGAGGCTGTGAGCTATGAAGTCCCAGAGAGTAGGAGAGCAGGTGCTGCACAGGCTCACTGGACTGGAAGTGCCTGGGTTCATTTCTCTCCCCCTCATTTGCTCTCTTAAAAACATCAGCCTAGATATAAGAGGAGGTGCCTGGTTGTATTGTAGCTTGTTATGCCATGTTTGGTTGCTATCCCTGGGAGGCCTGCTCTTCTCTGAAGGGAATGGAGGGAGAATGGATCTGGGGAAGAGGGGAGGGGGTGAGGAGGGACTGGAAGGAGAGGAGGGAGGGGAAACTGTAGTCAAGATGTAATACATGAGAGAAAAATAAATACAAAAAATAAATCAGTGCCTTCATCAGTTCCCTATAGGCTGGACCAGAGACTCTGGAAAAAGTCTACCTGGCTCTGGAGAAAGCCCGAACTTGCATCTGGCCCCACAGAGTCTAGAAGTCCATGGATTCTGGGCTTCACCTTCCTAAATCAGAAGCAGTCTGGCTTCTAGCGGACACCACCCCTCTCAGCTTGTATGTTTCTTTGCCAGTGGCTTCCTGTTCACACCTGCCTCTTCTTTTACGTCCAGAGCTGATCTTCGATGCCTTCCCTTTGCATCAGAGAGGGAGGACTAAGCAGAGAGCAAAGTAGCAGCTGAGAAATGTATCTGCCTAGTAGAACCTTCTAGTAAGTTCTATTCTCCACCACCACCATCCATCCACAGGCTGCCTGGGTAGGGTGTGGCTATATAGCCACATATACCTAAAGAAATTCTGCACACAAAAGTCTTCACAGACTAACAATACACGTTAGATATTAAAAGCCCAACACATCCTAGAACCAAGAAACCAATTTTAACCTACTATTTTCCAAAAACAGCATTTGCATCTTTTAAAACTACGTATAAACAACTGGTAGAGAACCCATGTTCTACAAAACAGTTTGCGATCACTATCCGAAATATGCGAATTACTGCCTACCATAGGATTTTTTTTCTCTCTCTCTGGAGACTGATTCATGGTGGAGATCTTGCATTTGTGAAATGAGCCATACAAGGCCACTGCCCTCTGCCTGCCAACCTCTTCAGATGGCGGAAGAAGTTAAACAAGCCTAGGAGTGTTGGGTGGAGCACACAGCAGTACAGATGTTGCTTATTACTGCTTGGAAACTCTCGGTCGCAGTCTTGTTTATAAGCATTGCTCAGAGGGGAGCGCCTAACATCTGCAGCAGGTGGATGCCAGGTGTTGGAAGATTCAAGACCTGCCAGATGTGTCAGTTGGGACATCGGAGGAAAGGAGGAGTCAGAAGCAGACCCGGCAGTGATGCATTCCAGTGCTGTATTAAGGCCAACCTCAAAAGCACACTGGAGCTGGGCTTCAGAACTACTAGCTCTTGTGGAGGGCAGGGGAATGGGTCATTCTGACTTCATTGGATTTCCTGGATCCCTGAAAAAAGAGATGGTCATAGAGGGGGCTTCCTATTCATCAGAAGTGATCCTTCCCACCTTAGGCCAGCAACAGTTGGTAGAGTAGATCATTCATTCGTGAAAGCGGGCCTGGGTGCTACCCCATCAGGTTCAAGGAGATTGAAGTTTTGAGTTTTGACTTCCTGGGATTAACAATACAATCACCAAGCCTTTATTGATTTGGAGAGAAGATTAATGTCTTGCTTCTTGGAACTGACCTTTAAGTACTAAACAGGCAATATACAGAGAGGCCTTGCTACGGATTGATGAGGTTTGTTCCCATAGATTCATGCGTTTGTCGCCTGGTCCCCAGCATAGGAGTGGGGAGGACTCAAACCTTTAAGAAGTGGAGCTCAATAGACAGTCATTAGGTCATGGGAACTCATGAATGGATGACTGTTGTGTTATAGAGGTAGGTCAGATTAGGTAGGTGCTAATTAGCATCTGTGAGAGTAGTTGCTATGAAAATAGTAAATTTGGCCCCTCCCCAGACTCTTTGCTTTTTTGTTTATCATGTGACTGGGCTGCACATTCTCATTCTCCCCATCTGCTTCTCTGCCATGTTGTGATGTGTGGGATAGCCTGACCAGGAGTACAGGCTACCCCAAGCTTTTTGGACCTTCCAGCAACCAAAATTGTGAGCCAGATAGGCTTCTGCATTTCAACGTTTTCTGAGCCTCAGCTGTTTGTTACAGAAACACACAGCTGAGGAAGACAGACACAAAATATAAACCTTCCCTTGATGTTTGATAACTAGGGGAGGTCAAATTGTCCTGACAAACATAGCCCACCTTTCCTCTCACCATCCAAAGGACCACTTGGGACCTTACTCCTAAAATGAGCTTCTGACTCTTTCTTCTCTGACCTTCATGCATTGCATCCATGGGTCTCTTTGTCCTTGAAGCTTCTGTAGTTGGCTCAGCTACTGGGTGGGTGGGTGTGTCCACTAAGGGATGTTTCCTTCTTCCAGCTATTACAACCCCTTGCCGGGGAGAGTGGCCATGCTTATCCAAGGCCAAAATTATCAGCTTGACTTAGGTTGTTTCCAGAAACTGCTCCTCCCCCTCACCCCGTCCACACAGGTATGTGTGAAAGGAAGGCTCTGCTCTTTAGAAGGCGGTGTACCGGGCTTCATTGTTTCTTCTGAGTTTCTTTCAGACCTCCATCTGTAAGTTGAATGTTCATGAGGTTCTCATTAACAACCAGTTCCCTGGCCACAGACCTCCCAATGTTCTGACACTTTCCACTCTGAATGTCATGAGTCCTGGACTTGAGAGCTCAGAGTGGAGCAACCTAAAGTGTGGGGCTTTCACACTCTGCTCTCTCTATTACACCTTCCTTTGTTTTTCTTTTAAAGATCCATCATTTTTATCGTGCTTAGTTACATGCATGTGTGTGAGTCTGTGTGAACGTGTGCCACATGAAGACAAGGTGCCCATAGAGGCCTGAAGAGGGTCTCGCAGCCCCTGCAGTTACAGGTGGTTTTGAACTACCTAATGTGAAAGTTGGGAACTGAACTGTGGTCCTCTGGAAGAAAGGCAAACGCTTTTAACTGCTGAGTCATTTCTCCAACCTCTTGCCTTTGGTCTTCAGCAGTGTTTCCTGGCTGTTATAGAAGAGTTGTTAACACAAAGAGATTAAAGATCACAGAGAATTAGGAGCTTGCTCTCCGTCACCCAGCTATGAGAGAGCAAGGACTGAAGGGAAGAGTTTCTAATAAATATAGAGCACTTGATATTGTACCACAGCCTTCTAGTGTGATAAGATCCTGTGCCCTTGAAGAGTCAGGAACTGAGAGATGGGGGGGGGGGGGGGAGAGGCCTGATTTTTGTTGCTGCAGGAAAACAAGTGAGAAACTATTGAAAAGCAGCAAAGGTATTTAGGCTCATGGTCACTTGGCTCCTTTGCTTCTGGACTCCTGCACCATGAAGCAGAACATCCCAGCATGTGAAAAAACAAAACTGCTTATCCGTGGCAAACAGAAGGCAGAGAAAACCAGAAGGAGGAGGCCAAGGACAAGATAGTCCCTTCCAGTAAGACAGTTCCTTCAACCAGGCCCCACTCGCAAGCTTGCTACCTCCCAAGAGTGCCGTCAACTTCCCAGCCCAACACTGCATTACTCTGATGATTAGATCAGAGCCTGGATGAGCCAATCAGCAAGAACATATGCCTTTTGAGTCTTTGGGGAGGGGCTAGTATTTTTTCATTTGTGCATTTGGGGTTTGCTTTTGGCTTATAGAGACAGGGATTCATGAAGCCCAGGCTGGCCTTGAACTCACTGTGTAGCTGAGGATGACCATGGATTGTTTTGATTTCTCTGCCTCTACCTCCCTAGTGCAGGGATTACAGGCTGTGCCACACATGTTGGGCTGAGGATCAAACCCAGAGGGCTTCTTGCAGGTTATGTGAGCACTCACCCAATGGAGCCCAAGCTCCTCTTAGGGTTTTTGTTTGATTTTGTTTTATAATGGCCCTTAGTGGGGTAACACATCACCTCTAACACATAACAGATTTCTCACAGTATAAAAAAATCATGGGAGAAGTCTGGATCTGGGCTGTACACTTCCCTTGTCACTGGTGTTATGGCTCCAGGAGTCTGTTATTGCACAGACCTTTTCGCTGGCTTTGCAACCATTCCAGGGTCTTTACCTGTCTTCCATCCAACAGAATCTTACTCAGATTACAATTGGAATTGTGCCACTTACAAATGAGCCTATTTCTAAATCTCCAGCTTTTGCAAGATGGCGGCGGGGGGGGGGGGGACAGCGGTAATTTGTCAAGGGGACTATGAGAGGCCTGAATAAACAATATTGACAATGCTTTCTGCAGAGAAGCTTCTCTGTAAGCCCCATATCCCATTCCTCCCCCTCCAGGGGGTCCCACCCACTCCCCAGGAATCAGCCAGGAAACCACTGTCTTGGGGAGAGCAGCACAGGGAAAGGGAGGAAACCTCTCTGTAGCTTTGCTGTGCCTTTTCAAAGGCGCGCTGCCTTACACATCAGCTGAGGTGTGGAAGGAAGTTATGTCAGGTCCTGTCATGCACTGGGCACCTTCTCTGAGGTCAGGACACTGTGAGCAAAGCCTCAGAAATCCCAGCGTGCCGCTCAGCAGCGCGCTGTCAGAACTGACAGCCACCATCTGATGTGAATTACCTCCAGCTAGCAAGAGCTAAGCCCTTCACAGGACTTTACTTCCTAAGGAACTCAGAAGCACAAATGAGGCTGAGGAGAAAAGCCAAGCATTTACAGGGATTAAAGACATCGGATAGGGAGCATTTCCTGGCCCTCAGGACCCTGCCTTGCAGCTGGGGCAGAGGTGGAGGGATCTAGAAGTGGTTTAGTTACAGTGATAACCTATTTCTGTTGGCTGCTTGTGTGAGGTCTGAAGAAAGGCTAAGCCAGATTATGCTTAGATACCAGCCAGGCACCTTCAGAAGCAAAAGCCTAGGCTTTCTACAGGTTTCCCATTAAAGTAACTAAACTCCTTCTCTCTTTTCTGCTCCCTAATCCAGAGAGAAAGTGAAACAGACAAAGGACAAGAGGCCAAGCAGAGATCATCCCTGGGCTAATCAGCCATAGCCAAAAGGTAGGAATACAGAGGCGAAAGAGCCCTTCGATGGGGTTCTTTTTGGAGACCAGAGCCTATGGGTTGGACCCACCTGTAACAACAGGTAAGTTATACATAGCAAGCCCTTGCTGCCTGGGCCTGGTTCCCGGTTCCACATCATTTGCATAGTTTTCTGGGACATCTTTGAGCTTTCTCACTGTACCAAGCTCCGTCCTGACTCAGGGCTTCTAAAGGCTCCATTCCTTCTGTGTGGTTAGCTATTTCTAGCCTCTGACTCTCAGGGCTCCAGTCCTTCAACTTTTTCAGTTCTCAAGTTAGGTATCAGACCACAGCCTCCAGGGCTGGCTCCTGGTTGCCAGACCCACATGCTGACAAAAATCTACGCTGTTCCTTTGCAAGGGGACTAGAATGGCCTGTTCTTCAGTGTCATCACTTCGTCTTTGTGTCTTGGATTTCTCATTTTCCACTCTGTTCCTATTGTTGGTCATATTGTCATGAGCAGGCAGGTGCTTGCTATATTTTCTATTCTCTGGAGTTAGGTTTCTGTCACTGTGACAAAAATCCCTGAGGAAAACCAGATTAAAGGAGGAGAGCTTTGTCCTGGTTCCAGTCCATGGTTCCCTGGCCCTGTTGCTCTTGGCCTGTAGAGAGTCAGAACACATCATGGAGGGGCAAATAGAGCTGGCTGCCTCATGGCAGCTGGGAAGCAAAGCAAATGAGAGGAAGGGGCTGAGGTCCCAGCATCCCCTTCAGAGAAATGCCCTCAGGGACCTATTTCTCCAGAGTGCTTCACTTCTCAAAGACACCACCATCTCCCAATGGCATTGTGAGTTGGTGACAAAGCCTTCAATCTGTGGTCCATGGGGGAGCATTTGAGATCTATACCATAACATATGGAATTCACAAACCTTCATAAGACCTTTATTCTTGGTACCTTTGCTTTTCATGTAAGCTCAGTGAGTACAAACTCTCTCTCTCTCTCTCTCTCTCTCTCTCTCTCTCTCTCTCTCTCTCTCTCTGTGTGTGTGTGTGTGTGTGTGTGTGTGTGTGTGTGTGTGTGTGTGTGTGTGTGTGTGTGAAGTCACATAGCTATGGAGCTGAAGGGCCACAGTGCAGGATACTGTCACTGGAACTGTTAAGGTCAAAGAGGCTGGGGCAGCCCTAACAAGGCAGGCTCAGCAGGCCCACTAAAGAGACAAAGAATAGTGAAAGCAGAGAAAGCGGGTTTATTCAATGCAGCCTCAAGGGAAGGGGACCAAACAAAGAGGCTTCATGACTCTTCCCTCAAGGCCATTTGGGATAGGAGGGTCCTGACCTGATGTTTAAGTTTAGATAAGGAGTAAGTTATGCATAGCTGACTAGTCCAGGTGTGCTCCTGCCTGTCACTGATCCATCATTGTCTGGGCTCCAGTGTCTAACAAGGTGGTTTGAGAATGTGTCAGGATTGTATGTACTCTCTTCCTGGGAGACACGTTCCTCCTCTGGTTAGCACTAGGCCTTAGCTGATCTCTCCCCCAAGCATAAAGTTCCTCAATGGTCTCTTAGGAGTTTAGAAGGAGGGAAGTAAGAATGGATCTCTCTGTAGAATCCCTTCCTCCTGTTGGAATCTCTAAGAACCCATTGTTCTCTTTTTACCTACCTTGTCTTTGTAGAGACCCCTGAGGCCTCGTGCTTCTAGAATCTAAGGTCCTAGGAGCAGAGGTCCTCAGAGCTGATTACAGCTTTCTTTCAGACACCCCAACCCCAATTAGCTAATGAAAAAAACCTAAAACCATATCCCTGGCCCCCATGTGCAAGGCTTTGGCTCAGTGAGGCTATGCAAGCCTTTAGTTCTTGCAGTTTCTAACAAGCATTCCCCCGGTGATTCTAACACACATCCATGCAGGAAACCCAAAGCCTTGGGGTATCTGGTTCCCGTCTGATGTTTTTCTGTTTTTGACTGTGGTTACCTGGAAGGAGATGGTGGAGAGAGAGCTGTGGCTGACAGAGAAGAAAAGCTTTGCCGACCTTTTTATTCAAAAGGAATAAAAGAAAATAGTGGTCCAGGAAGGCAGCAGGAAGGTGGGAACTGTCCTTTGAATTGCCGGGACAGGGAATGTATTCTCTCCTGTTTGCTTTGGCAGCCTCACTGGGGCCAGGCCTAGAACAGGTGGACCTCACAGGGAGGCTTATAGGCTCCAGAATTGGCTTGTAAATAAGTCATATGCACAGCTGGGTCTCTGGACTCATAAATATTGACCAGCTGTGATTAAACAGTCCACTCCAGGCCACATTATCTGGTGGGCAGGCTCCTTTATTGGGCTATTAAATAAGCATGAGTCTGCACCTGCTCTATCTATCTACCCATCCTGTGAAGGAAGATGCTCTGGCCAGGCATTATGTAACCAGATAGGTAAGAAGAGCCATTGATTTCATTAAGCAAGTTTTAAAAAATAGATTTATTTCATCAGCATGCACATACACGTGGCAGGTGGGGGGGGGGGCGTGCATGCACACATGGAGGCCAGAAGGTATTGAATATTGTCTAATCACTCTTCTCCTATTCCTTTGAGGGGGCCTCTCCTTGAACCCAGGCCTCACATTTTCCAAGTGTTCCTCTCATCCCTTCCCCCCTCAGAGCTGGAGTTCCGGCAGGGTGCAGATTGTCATGTGAGCATTGGGATTTGAACTCCAAGTCCACATGGCACAGCAAGTGCTCAGGACTACAAAACCATCGCTCCAGCCCAAATTTTTAAAAAAAATTTAAACTGCTTGAGAATCTAATATATGACTACTGTATTTCCATCATTTTCATGCCTATATCTCTAGTATCCAACTTCATCTGTATTCCCCTCTTTCTTTATTACTGTTACATGTATACATATGCATACACACACACACACACACACACACACACACACACACACGTCCTTCTGAGTCTATTTAGTGTTGCTCATTTATATGTATATGTGTTTCAGACTGACCACTTGGGATTGGGTAACCTATCAGGGGCGTCTTCCTGAGAAGACTGATGCTCCCTCTCTCAGCGGTCATTCATTAATTGCCTATAACTCTTTATCTAATGGGAGAGCCTTGGGAGATTTCCCACATGCACGTTGACTGGTGTCATAACGCAGGTTCTGTTTAGGCAGCTCTGTTGTAGATGTTTCCTTGGTGTAACACCCATGTCATAAATGAAAGACACTGTCTCACAGCAGATATCCTGCTCCTCTGGCTCTTAAAAGTCTTCTGCCTCTTCTTCCTGGTGGCCCCTGAGCCTTAAGTGTCAGATGCATCACTGGGGATGGCCATTCCTCAATCTATTGTCTGCATTTGGACAGTCATGGATTTCTGTAATAATCTTCATCTACTATAAAGAGATGCTTTTTTGTTTTGGTTTGGTTTTTTTGTTTGTTTGGTTTTGGTTTTCCAGATAGTGTTTCTCTGTGTAGCCCTGGCTGTTCTAGAACTCACTCTGTAGACCAGGCTGGCCTCAACTCCGTGATCTACCTGCCTTTGCCTCCCAAATACTAGGACTAAAGGCGTGTGCCACCCTGCCTGGCCAAGCACTTTTTGATTAAGCAAGTTTTAGATTGAGTACCACAAGGTATTAGGCTAGGAGCTGGGGGGCAGGGTGGATGATGATGTTTTAACTCAACAAAAGATACACTTAAAATAAGTTTCCTTCCCTAAAATTACCAAAACAATATTTTTAAAAGATGGCAAAGGAGAAGGAATGAGACTTCTCGTAGTGGGGGAGTTTATTTGAAAATGTTGGGGTGTGAGTTTTTCAGAGGTAGGAATGAATGAAGACAAACAGACAGCTCTATGTATAGCAAGGGACTGGATTACTGTCTCCTGCCGGCAACCGAAGCTCACCTACAGGCGGTGGAATGGGAGTGTGTGTGTGTGTGTGTGTGTGTGTGTGTGTGTGTGTGTGTGTGTGTCTCCTGTAACCATCCTGACAGGAATGAAGATATTCTAAGGAGCTCTTGTGTTCCTCCCTTTGATTGTCAGACTATTGAAACAATGGGACCCAGGGAGTTGGAAGGTTCCCAGGAACCTCACGTGGGAAGCCTGACGCCTGTCAGAGGAGGAGCTTGTCTCCTGCAAAGAGATTCCACACAGTTTTGACAGTTTGTCAGGAATGACTGGAGCTGAGACCATGATGATGTTGGGACCACACCATGACCAACACTGTTTAGATGTGCATACCCCTTGCCTTCTATTTAAATCTAAACCTTGCACCAGAGACTGAAGATAGACTTGGGATGGGGGCCCTGTTTACCTCTCCCCAATGTGGCCATAGTGAGTAAATCTCCTTTCTCTGCTATTGAGGAGGGGTGACTGAGTCTAGTTTATTAGGGCTGTCCAAGATCTAGGCTCTCATCCTAATGACCCAGTAGCAAGCAAGCTGCCGGCACACCCTTACGGGACACTATTGGGATGGGAAAACCGCAGCTGATGATTCGGGCATCCAGAGTGATGGGGTTGGAGGGCGGTGCCTCTGACTTTCTGTAGCTGGGCTAATCCAGAAATGGATAGGAAAGGTGGGGAGGGGCTCTCAGAAAAGATGCTGGGTTTCCTGGGCTCCCTGCTGCAGACTGGAACCTCACCTCCAGGACTAATTAACGGATGGTAGGATGGCTTCCTGGGCTGTGGGCTTCAGAGCCAGGCTTTCGTTTGATTGATACTTTTGCCGTCATCTGTCTACATCAGTCATAAGCCTGGCCTAGCAAGCTGAACAAACTGCAGGGCTTGAAAGAACAAAGGTACGTGCTCTCCTGGGTTTGGAGAGGAAGATATTATAATATCCTCAGTATGCTGCTGCCTGTGCTCTTTCTGGTTGCTCCCAGCCACCCTTTGTGCTTCCTGCTTCTGTTATGGTAGAGTTAGCTTCCTACTTCTGGATCTCCCTGAATCCTCGCATCTGTGTCTATGCCTCCATGTGTGTGCACACATGCAGATGTAGGTGCAAGGAAGTGGGGAGGTCAGAGGTCAATTTCAGGTGTCCTCCACCAGGAGCTGCCCACCTTGTTTCTTCAGATATAGTCTTTAGTTGGGACCTGGCACTCACTGATTTGGCTAAGTTAGCTAGTCAGTGAGTCCCAGGGATGCGGCTGTCTCTACCCCCTTAGCAGTGGTCTTCCAAGAACATGCTGCTACACCCAGCTTTTTATATGAGTGATGAAGAGCAAACTTAAGTCCTTAGGCTTATGTGCAAAGCAGCAAGCACCCTAGCTATTGAGTTATTACCCCAGACCCATCTGTAGACCTATCTCTTCTTAGAGAGACACTAGTCTTATCAGACTAAAACCTGTTAAAATGTCCTATGATGCTGCCTGTGCTATGGTTTGTGTGTCTTTCATGTAGGCTACTGTGTGGTAACCTTCATTCTCAGTGCAGTAGTGTGAGAGGTAAGGCCTCCTTGGGGTTTGGTTCGAGGGAGTGAGGCCTTCCCAAATGTGTATCAATGCCTTCATCATGGCAGTGGGGTTGGCTAGTTGGGAATTTGCCCTTTTCTCTTGCATGAGGCTGTCTTCTCCTGCTGCCTATTTCCACCACTGTAGGCCCACATCAGATGCAGCTGCCTGGCCTAGAATTTCAGAATCATGCCCATATAAACTCCCTTTTATAAACCACCCACTGTTGGGTTTAAAAATGGATGAAGACTGTCTGTGAAGACCCCCATCTCCAAATAAAACTATGTTCCCAAGCACCAGAGAGTGAGGGCATGAATTATGTCTCCACTCCTGTGCACCCCCACTGCACAGAGCCTGTCTTATCCACTGTTCTAATGCTGTGAAAAGACACCATGAGCAAGGCATCTAATAGAAGACAGCATTTAATAGGGGGCTTGTTTACAGTTTAGGAGAGTTAGTCCATTATCATCATGGTGGGGAGAAGGGCAGCAGACAGGAAGGCATCATCCTGGATAAGCAGCTGAGAAGTTTATATCTTAATCCTCCAGCAGGCAGGGATGAGGCAGAGGTAGGGGACCTGGGCCTTGAAATCTCAAAGTCCGTGCCCAGCGACAGCTGCCTCCAACAAGGCCACACCTAATTTTCCCAAACAATTCATCGACTGGGGACTAAGCATTCAAATATGGGTGAGGGTGGGGGTGGATTAGGGATTTTCATTCAAACCACAACAGTCTCTTTTTCTTTTTCATTTATTTTTGAAGAAGGATCTTTCTGTGTAGCTCTAGGTATCCTGGAACTTGTTATGTAGACAAGGCTGACTGACATAGAACTCACAGAGCTCTGTCTCCTGCTTCCTGAGAGCTGAGATTAAAGGAGTACACTACCTACCATGCCTGACTTTGCAAAGGTCTTGAGCTGTACTAGTGTGGACAGGTTGACTGGATGAGGAACTTCATCTATGCAGCTTGCACAAAGGTGTCGTCCATGCTGAGGTGGGACTTTGAGGTGATGCAGTTCAATCTATAACAATGGTCTTGCAAAGGAGCCAGCGAGGTGTGTTCGCCATCCCTGTGGCCTTTGGCAAGATCAATCGGACCAAGTTATGTTTCCAGGACAGTCAAGGGTGATTCTCAGAAGGAAGAAGACTTTCTCTAAGGGTTTGGCAGCCATTGTGTTGATTTATGGATTTTATTAATATCAAGGAGGAAAGCAGTTATCTAGGAAGGTACCGTGTGGGAGGGATTGGGCGGAACAGCCAAGGCTAAGGATGCAGGAGGGCCCCAGTGGGAAGATGTTATTTCTTCAGTGTCTCTCACAGAGGCGTTTATTAGAAATGGCAACAATGTGTCCCACCTGATTATTGTCAATACAGGATGCTGAGAATGCTGAGGAGATGGATGCAAGGGTTCCTGCAGCAATAAACAGCACTGCTTCCATCCCTATAGGAGTGCAGCCTTGTACAGCATATTCGATTGTTCCTCTGTATGTAAAGGGAGTGGGTTTGAGGGACTTCTGTGGACAGCAAAATCCACCCATGCTCAAGTTCTTCCATCAAGCAAGGCAGTGTTTGCCCACAACCTAAACACATCTCCTGTGCACTTGAAATCACTAGGCTCCTCTCAAAACCTAATAAGAGGTCAATGCTATATGAATTGTCACTGTTGTTTAGGAAATGGTGGCATGAAGATTGGTCCATGTCTAACAAAGGCACAGTCTTTTAAATGAGATTGTTCAGTCCACAGTTGGGAGAATGGGAAAATGTGGAATCCAGGAGAATGGAAGACTGTTGTGGGATGCTGCCCTCCAGGACATTATCATCCTGAAGTGAGAGCATCTTTGTTGGCTTGCATGAGATGCTCACAAGAACAAGGAAGTTGGGTATGGTCATTAAACTCTCCCTTGAGATTCCAGCCACTCACTCCCTCTACCCCCCATCCCCAACTGCATATAATCTCAGGAGGTGCTAGTGGGCATGTCCAATCTTTCTATTCAACTCTAGACCATACTATCAAGTTAGAACATTTTTCATAATGTTCTAAGTAACTTTTAAATTTGGTGTTGGGCCCTGCTCCTCACTGTCCTCAGCTGCATGTCACCATCAGACTGGCAGGTTGGACACACCTGCCAGGAGAGCTGGAGTATAGAGTGGTGGGAAGTTAACTAAAGGCCATTCCGACTATGAGGCCTTCAGTAGGTCACCACCCGTGCTGGGTGGGATGTCTCAAACAGAGCTGTTTGGGAGGCTCGCCAAACTCATTGACTCACTTGCTCTGGGCTGTCATTAGTGCCCAGCTGCGTTGGTTAGACGTTTGTTCCATGTGTTCTCAGGAAAAGCAACCCTACAAAGATCACTGGTATCAGTCCTTGGGAGCTCTATCTAGGGGTAGCAAAGACTATGCTTCAACACACAACACTTTACTCTCTCACCATTGACTGCAGGTACAAAACCCAGGTGTGGATAGGCTGTCCCTAGCGGTTCTGAGGGGCATCTGCTGCCCACTTCTTCCTGGCTCATCCTGACTTGCAGCTATGCTCCCCCATTGCCTCCCTCTGTCTCCACATGGTGTTCAACCTTTAAGGCTTGTCTGTCTTTAAATTTCCTTCTCCCACACAGTCACACTTTATGGGAGATTAAAGCCCAATTACTCTACTAATTACTTAATCTTAACTCAGTCACATCTATAGAGAACCTATTTCCCAATAAGGTTGGGTACAGGGTTAGTACTGCCATGTGTCACTGTGGAGAGGCAATTCAATCCTGGGTACTGGGTGGCGAGCGCTATAATGGGAAAGAGAGAAGAACACCTAGGAGATGAGTCTGACATCCTGGAAGAAGGGACATTGACGCTGCCAGTCTGTCTTAATTAGGGTTACTGTTGCTGGGTTGAAACACCGTGACCAGAAACAACTTGGGGAGGAAAGGGGTTATTTGACTTACACAGCCTGAGTCACAGTTCATTGCGGAAAGCTAAGGCAGGAGCTCAAGCCAGGTGGGAACCTGGAGGCAGGAGCGGATGCAGAGGCCATGGAAGATTACTTCTGGCTTGCCCCTTATGGCTTGCTCAGTCTGCTTTCTTAAAGCTCCCAAGACCACCTGCCTAAGGATGGCATGGGCCAGGTTTCCTGAATCAATCATTAACTTTGAAAATGCCCCCACAGGCTTGTCCATGGCTTGATCTTAAGCAGTCAATTTCCCATTTGAGATTATGTCCTCTCAATGACTTCAGCTTGTGTCATGTTGACATAAAACTAGCCAGCATAAATTCCGTGGTTGCTAGTGATTATCTAGGTATGTTGGGGGTGTTAATTGGCAACTTCACAAACTGTAGAGTCTCCTAGGAGATGGACCTCTGGGCGTGCCTGGGGATGTGTGTCTCGATTGCATCAATTGAAGAGAGAGGTACCTAAAGTGGTGCTACCTACAGTGGGTAGCACCAGTTCCTGGCTGGGATCCTGGACTGTGAAAGTGGTAGAGAGAGGGAGCTGAGCATCTGTAGTAGCCTTCTTATCTGTAGATGCAATGTGACCAGCTCTTGCTGTTGTGCCTTTCCTACCATGATGGACTTCAGCCTTGAATACACCTTTCTTCCTTAGGTTGCTTTTTGTCTGAGTGTTTCATCATGGCAAGAGGAAAAGACACTAAGACACTGGGTTAAATGATTTCCAGCTAAGGAACTGCATGTGCGCAGACTTGGAGAAAAGCAAAGCAGGGGCCCTTGTAGAATGACAAGTAGTTCAGGCTGACTGGATCTTTGAGAGCAAGAGCATGAAGGCAAAAGAGGGGCATGATGGGAGAGAAATGTGGCTGGGCAAGGCAGAACATTCCAGAAGAGCATGTGATGGTAAGAACCTTTATCTGTAGGCAATGTTTCCTTACCTCAAGCTTCTAAGTGTAGCCGTTTCTACATGTAGTGTCCACAACAAAGCTTAGAGATATAAAAAGAAGGACCCAGTGGAAGCTTCCAGAGTGTCTATAAAGTGGAAGGACACCTGTTCCGTTAGTTATTCCACACTGGCCACATAGTACTATAGGCTAGATTGTTACCATCTGTCTCCTGGGAGAGGAAAAATAATCAAATAGCCCATGAAATGTTTAATTATAGACTTAAATAATAATATCTTAGCATAACTTTTATAATATTGTTCTTTAAAAAAAGTCAGTGTTTAAATACATCAGCAGTTGTTTCACCTCTAAGTCCAGAAATAGTCAGTATAGTTTCTTTACACCTACCAGAAACCCAGACCCATCCGTTATATTGGTCTACAGTCCATAGACTACCTATCATTCTATGGGACAGGATGGCTGCAGGCACCCCATCTGTCAGGACAATATACTAGGAGGTGTGAAGAACAGAGAGCAGTACCAACCAATCAACCAAAGCCTCCACAGATGTCCTCACAGAAACCAATCACACGACCACCACCTACATGTGCCAAAACAGGCTGGGAAATGCAGACTGTGATGGGGCTCATTGCCCCTTCAAAATTAAACCACAGTGGTAAAGCCAAGGGCAAAGGGGACAGAATAGAAATTAGGTGGCATTCATCTGCTCTGTCACACAGGACATGAAGCAAAGGAGCATCATTCTGTGAATAAGTGGTACTGATTTTGGGAGATGCTGGAGTAGTGAGGGGCAGGCCAGGCCAAAGGGGAGGCATGGGCTCCGTAACAAAGAATGGAAGAAATACCCTGAGGAGGATTTCTCATCAGGGACCTGAGTTCTGTCCCCAGCACTCACTTGAAAGACCTGGGCATGGTGACAGGGAGGTGGACACAGGAAGACGCCTGAGCCTGGTGGCCAGCTCAGCCAAACTGTCAAGTTCATAAAAAATTGAGAGACACTGTCTCAAAAGAGACAAGGTAAGGGTAACTGAGGGAGACACTAGAAATTGATCTCTGACTTCCACATTGTCGTATGCATACATGCACTCACACACATGTGTGACACCTCTTACACACACACACACACACACACACACACACACACGATTTAGAGCATTGTGCTGGCTGTGGAGGAAGCTGCTCTGCTCTGGCTAGTCTCAAGCAGGTACATGGGAGCCTTGTCTTCTGTTCTGGGCACCTGTGATAGGCACAATACCATGTCCAGGGGATACAGAGTGGTGATATCACATTGCAGGTAGAGAATATGAAGGGTGGTCATATTCTGGACTATCGCTCACAGTGCTAGGTACTGATCTGTGTGTAGGGAAGAATGGATGTCGGGGAAGGGCTGGTGGCAAGGCCACCTCAGCTATCCTTCTCACTGCTTCACAGCACCTGGCAGCTGCAGTGTCTCCTTCTGTGACATTGGAAGCAGGTAGTACAACTTATTCTTATCTTGGAAGATCAGGAATACAGGGCCAGGCTACCTCCCTCAAGGCTTGCTGCTATTGGCCTATATCCACCAATGAGGCTCTTCTTCCCGAAGGGCCCACAGCCTCCTGAACACAGGAGCCATCCACTGGGGCCTAAGTGTTCAACCACATAACATGAGCCTGTGAGGGTATTTCAGGTACAAACTCTAATGAGGTGATCCGTAGTGATTGTGTGTGAAAGAGAGACCAAGGGTGTGCCAAGTAGATCTAGCACAAATGCTAGAAGAATCTCTCCCAAAGTGAGTTATTTCTGGCAAGAGTTAAAAGATGAGGCTTAAAGTCTAGCAGGAGTTAAGTCACCCAAGGCTTTGTCAGTCTGGCTAAGGCTGAGCAATGGGAGATACACCTGTCACTTTTCCTATTGCTGTGACAAAATGCTGGCAAGCAGTATTTATTTTGGCTCAAGGTTTAAGGTCCCAGACTGTCTTGTCTGGGTAGGCATGATGTCATGGATGGCCACACCTGGTCACAACTGGGCCTACTAGAAAGCAGGTAAGAGACAGGAAGTGGGACCGAGTTATAAACCTCTAGGCCTGTCTCCCGGAGACCCGCATCCTCTATCAAGGCCCTACCTCCCACAGGTTCCACAACCTTCCAGAACAGCACCACTGACTAGGGACCACACAGCCAAGCACACACACCACATTCACATGTAAACTGTAACAGGGGTTACAGGCATGGCTGGTGAAGTCAGACACTGACAGAAGGCAGGCTTTCTTTCCCCGTCCCTTCTGACAGCAGAACAGAGGGACAGGAAAAGAGACAGAGCTACAGTTACTAAAACAGGACCCTGATCTTAATGATTCCAACTCCTTTTATCACTGTTGGGCTCCCCAGCCTCTTGCTGTCCCCAGAAAATGCAGAAGGCCAGGCTTGCCATTGCTTATCTTAAACTGTGATATCCACGAGGCCGTGGAAGCAAAGCTTATTTGAAGGCGATACTTGAACCCAGCTCCAGTCTGTGCCTCTTCCTTCAGCCTGAGTAGGGACAGATGTATTTTGGCTTTCAGATCAAATGGGTTTGATTGTGGAATATTATCCAACAGAAGGTATGTATGTGTCACCCTTCTTATTAAAAAGTCCTCTTCCCAAGCTCTATCTGACCCAGTAGTTTTAGGCAGAGTCGCCCTGTATGTAATAGAAGCATTTTCTTACATGAGTTTGAATCTGAAGATTGTTTGACAGGTCCATGGAACAGCAGGTCCATATCAACTTCCTGAGCCCACACTTCACTGAGTCATAGGCACTACAAAGCAGGTTGGTGGCCAGAGAGTTTCGCTGCCTTCATGATGGTTAGTCGGTAGCGAGTAGAGAAGAGGACTTGGGGTTATCAGGGCGCGTACCTGATGACATGATTTAGTGTCATCTATAGCTGCAGGGTGCTTTGTCCTATTAACAGTTTAGGTATATGTAATAGTTTAGACCACAGAGGGAGTCTCTCTCTCTCTCTCTCTCTCTCTCTCTCTCTCTCTCTCTCTCTCTGTGTGTGTGTGTGTGTGTGTGTGTGTTTGTTACAAGCTCATGCACTGAAGCACTACACTTTTTTGACTTTTTCTCTGGGAACAAACTCAGGTCCTCACGCTGGTACAGCAAAGCTCTTTACCGACAGCCACCTTCCCAGCCCCACAGCTTCCACTTCTGCAAAAGCTTTCTCGTTCCGTTCTTGTGGTCATGAGCAAAGGGCATCAGTGTTCCTCAGCCCAGGTGCGCACCTGGACATGATCGATGAGTCGTTCAGGCAAACCTTATCCACTCTGGCTAGGTTCTTCTGAGATCTCTGTTCATCTCTTCCTCAGGCAATCACCTTGTCTATCGGATGATCCTTTCTTTTAAATCAACTTGTGGGTCTCAACCTCTTTGGGTTGAATGACCCTTTCATAGGGGGAGTCACCTAAAACCATCAGAAAACACGATTCATAACAGCAGCAAACTTGCAGTTACAAACTAGCAATGAACATAATTTTATGGTTGGGGGTCACCACAACATGAGGAACTGTCCTAAAGGGCTGCAGCATTGGGAAGGTTGAGAACTGCTGTTTTAAATGCATCTGTTGCAAACAGATAGCACTGTCCATTTTTTTTTTTCTCACAAGGCCACTCCAGCTTGGCAGCTATGGCTGGATGACCTGCTCAGCTGAGGATTCTGAGGCTATTTCTAGACTCCACTGGGACATTAGTAAGTATCAGCCCTGAGTACCAGATGACTGACTGCACGAGGGATGAGTGGATGAGCAGGCTACCCATTTGTAAAGACAGATTTTTTTTTCTCTATTCACTCAATAAAACAATTGCGCGCGTGTGTGTGTGTGTGTGTTCATGTGCACATAGGTAGATGCATCCTGGGATGCTGGGTGTCAGATGCTGCAGGCTGCTGTAAGCTAGCACCATGCCAGCAGAGTCCCTTTCCTCAGGAAACTTTGAAGTTTCTCTTCCACCAGGAGCAGGTGGAAAGCATTTTGTAATGTGTCAGAATCACCTACGACCCATGGGCAAAGTACTGGGGAAACACAGTCAAGAACTGCTCCCTGCACAGTTTGCGGTTTTAAAGAGGGAACAGCTTGCTAAGAGGCAGGTGGTTGGAAATAACGAACCGTGGGCTATACCAGGTTATGGTCACATGCCCTCTAGCTGGGATGACACAGGAGGAGGGGCTCCTCTTATCTAGGCTTCAGATTCTTCCATTCAGAAAAGACAGAGAAGAAACTGTAGCAAGCTCGTACACAGAGACACGGATGAAAGGGAAGTTACCTTGGGTTGCGTGCTTTGCTTTAAACCCTTCATATACCCCAACTCGTCCCATCGTCAAAGGACCCACTGAGGTGGCATGAGCAAGCCCCATACCTGCAGACACTGATGGATTGGAGGCATGAAGTAGCAGTGTTGGCTGTGGGGCTGTCCAACTGTCACGCGTCGCTGCCTTGGGATGGTGTCTGACCTTCTGATACAGGTTTCACTTCTATCTCTCTGGGATTTCCCACAAGTCCCTGAACTTCTCTGGGGACTAGGTTTCCTCTGGAAGAAGAAAGGCTTTTGTGAAGGGAATGATTAAACGCCTAGGGAATCTTTAAAAATCAATAGGTAGGCTCCATTCCCAAAGGATTCTGAGTTGGTGAGTCTGAAGCCAGATCTGAGAATCTGCACTGCCTTAAAATCGATCATGAAAATGTCCCCTCCTCCCCAAACACACTCAAAAACAGGGAGGACGATGCCCATCCACAGCCCCTGTCCTGGTGTCGATAGCTGTGGTCCTTCATCCTATGGCACACACAGTTAGCTCATGACTGCCCAGGGCACACATAGCTCATGACAGCTCAGGGCACACACAGTCCATGGCTGCCCATGGCTTCTCTGCCTTTTGTCAGTCGGTTGGTGGAGATTTTTTTTTTTTTGCCAGCATCTCACTGTATAGCACCAACTGACCTTAAATCAAGAGTCTCCTGCTGCCATCTCCCAGGCCTGGGATTTCGGGTGTCAGCTTCCACACCCGCTTCCCATCAGTTCCTGTCCATTGCCCCCCCCCAGCCCTTCATGGAGAGCCGCCATTCACTTGTTTTCTGCGAAGCCCTTTGTGCTTTCTCTACACAGTCCTGCATCTTTATTAACAACAGTTGCTTCCTCCTTCCCATGTGCTCTGATCTCCTGTGGGAACCAGCTTGTCTTTTTATTTTTATCTGAATAATTCTAAAGCAAGCCACTCTTGTGTCACAAATGCCACTATCCCATTCAGCAAGACAAACAATAATTCCTTAATCTCAAACACAAGCAGGCAGCTGTGTGTCTGAGATGCCCCTTGGGTCTGTGATCACTCAAGTTTGACAGTCGCTGGAGTAGCCCACCTCTAAGGGGCTTTCCAAATCAAACAAGCTGACTCTTGAATCTGCAGAGCATCTCCCAGCTAATAGACTTGAGCCAGTCTCCACCTGCTGGTAGGAAAACTCACCTGGACTAGAAACTGCTAAATTAGAACCTGGTCCTATGGTGAGGTGGTGTTGCCATGGAAACTTTCCAGGAACATCTAGGAAGTGGTTAGTATACTTAGACCTGGCTCTACCAATGGGAAAGAACAGTCAGGTGGATACTGAAACAAGCCCCACCCCACTGTTCATCTTCCAGCCTCTAAGGAGGGGCGCTGCCAAGCATAGGGCTAAAGCAATCAATCAGGATGTGAGAGAAGGCAGTCGGTTCAGACTGTCATCACAAACACGGTCATTTCTAAACATTTACTTCACTTCCCAGACCTCAGATCAAATCATCCATGAACAACCCCTTAAGAGCTGCCCAGGAGCAGGCCAGCTGTGGAGTCTGTCCAGCTGGAGAGGCCACAGGTTGACAAGATGAGACCAGTTGAGACCAGTTCTGCACACCTGTGGCTGGGGCCCAGAGCAGCTCACTGCCTGCCTAGGATGAAGGCTGCAACCCTTCTTTTATGCTGGGGACTTTACTATCTCTCCGAGTGTTTTAAAACCCATTTCAAGCTGGATTGGTAGCTCAGAGCTTGTAATCGTAGCTACTCAGGAAGTCGAGGTAGGCAGATCTAAGGTTAAGGCCTATCTGGGCTGGTGAGTGAGTTCAAGTCCAAGCCTGTGTCTTTCTTTAAAATCCATGGGATAGCGAAGCTGGGCTCTAAGGCCTGGAGCTCTAAACAGCACAGTTTAAATGTGCCGGCGTCCACCAGAGGAAGCATGGCTCTTACTCATGGTACCTTTGTTTATTTCTGTGTGGACGCATGCCTGTTGTGTTTGTGAGTGTAAACGTATGTACATTCATGCAGAAGTCAAAGGTTAACCCACAGGTGTTGTTCCTTAGGCCCCTTTCTGCTTTTGTTCTGAGACATCTCTTACTGGCCTGGGGCTCAACGGCTAGACTAGCCAGTGAGGCCCAGGATCTGGCTGTCTCTGCCTCTACTGCACTAGGATTAAAAGTACTGCTTCCCTTACCCAGCCTTTTTTTTTTTTTTTCTTTTTAAATTTTGGTTCTAAGGATCATACTCAAGTCTTCATTAGTGTGCACAGCAGGCCCTTTATTGAGTGAGCTATCCTTATAGCACTGTGACACTTATAAAGGCGAAATTTCACTTCTTAAAGTTAACTGTGAAGCCAGGGCTAGAAAAGGACTGTAGTCCCAGCTACTTGGGAGGTTTAGGTGGGAGGATGGTGAGTTCAAAGCCAGCCTGGACAACTTAGTGAGAGTCTGTTTGAAAAATAAAGAGTATAAAAGTAAAAAAGAGATCCGGTGATATAGTTCGGTGGTACATCACTTGTGTATGATAGATTCTAATATTAATGTCCAGTACAGAGAGAAGGAGAAAGAATAAACTGTTTCATCCCTACTGAGCTAAATTATGGCCCTGAACCCTGAATAAAGAGTTCGCCCAGGAAAACTCTATCCATGCTTAGAGGAGCAGAAGTTGGCAGGGGATCAAAGCATCTCATTGCTTAAAGACGAGCCACCAGGGGCATATGCATATGGCTGGGTATTTGGTGGGCTGGTTCCAGGCAACTGTTTCCTAGTTAGCTTCTACATGAAAGCATTTTCTGCTGAGGCCTGCAATTTATATTATTCCAGTTTTCAAAGCACACCCTTCAGCAGCCAGCCTACTAGCACCTAACTGGTCCTCAGGGGCTCGACTGGTCCCCAGCCACCCCCAGCCATCCCCAGCCATCCCAGTGCTGTTCCCATCAAGGAACAAGCTTGCATGCCACAGAGCCAGATGTTTGCAGCTGAGTGAGGAAACTGAGCCAGACTTAACTGTGAAGCTCACTTTGGGGAGGGAGAAAGTGTCACTTACTGACCACAACAGAAACAAGGTTTTAGACTAGCCCTGTGAAGTCCCCTGTGGCTTCCACCTAAGTCACCACTTAATCCATTGAATAACCGTAGCTCTGGGAGATGACAGACTGTGTGGACAGCTCTACAGGCAGCTAAGAGAAATCTTGACTTTGGACATGCAGGATCCAAGGCTAGCTATGAATGCAGCCCATTTGTAGATGACAATATCATGTCTGTGTCAAAAGGTTGGACACACTTGCTGGGATTAAGGTGGTCTTTGGAAGAAGACCTCCTAAAGAGGTGAGCACTCAAGCTGTTCCTTGCATTGGCTCACTGGGCAGGAAAAAATTGCAGAGCTTGGCTTCCTAGCACTCACATGCCAAGGGCCCGGTCCAGGAACTTTCAGAAGACAGGGGATATCTGGGGATCTTCTAACCATCCCCCTCTTTCCTGGGAGTTGAGGTCTGGAGTAGCAGGAAATGGCTCAAGATCTTCAAAGTTGCCCTAATAACCTGCCCTGAGTTGCCAAGTGATAAATCGATATGACTAAAGCCTGCTGCACTTGCTGGGCAAGTCACAGGGCAACCACAGGGGCAGGTTGCTTCTCTCCGCTTGGCCAGTGCCACAGAGCGTCAGATACCTGAATCAACTAGAAGTGTTTGCCTCTCCAGATGGGGGTGTAGCTCAGTTGGTAGAATGCTTGCCCAGCATGCATGAAGCCCTGTATTCAGTCTCCAGTACCACAGATGACAGAGGTGGTGGCACACATACGTAATCCCAGGATTTAGGAGGTGGAGACAGGAAACTCCGAAGTTTAAGTTAGGCTATGTAAGGTAGTTTCCAGCCATTCTGAGCTACACGAGATCTTATCTTAAAATAAAAAAATAAAAAAGATATTTCCTTGTAAGTAGCAGAAGGCTCCTCCCACTTACTAGAATGCAGAAAGCTCCGGGCGGTTAGCGATGCCAGTGCGCCCGTGCTAATTCAAATTTTGTCAGTGTGACACAGGCCAGGGTCTCTGGAGAAGAGAGAATTTCAGTTGGGAAAATGCCTGCATTAGATTGGTTCATAGGTAAGACTTCGGGGGCATTTTCTTGACTAGTGGTTGACATGGAAGGGCCCGCCCACTGTGTGTAGTTCTGTCCTGAGAAGGTGGTCCTGTGGTGTGTAGTAAAATAGATGATGTAGTAGGCAGTGTTTCTTTGTGGCTTCGGCTCCAGATCATGCCTCCAGGTTTCTGCCTTGAATTCCTCAGTGATGGGTGTGACCTGAGACTCGTAAGCTAAAGTAAACCTTTTCTTCCCCAAGTTGCTTAGGGTCATAGTGTTTTATCTCATCAATAAAAGCCCATGACAGGGCTTTAGGAAATCAGGGAGTCAAGAGCAGTAAGGAACACAAATCTAAGAGTTAAAGAGCACTGGCCTTGTCCAATGGGGGTTTGGACTCTATTCCTTACTTAGCTATGTGACTTTCACATAAGTTATTTAACCTGAGTTACTCATTCATAATAATAACAACAGCTTTCTGAGGGGATAGCATGAAAACGAAATAAAAGATCATACTTGCAAAGTCCTTACCCCTGAGTATGTCCCAAGCTATGTCAAGGGTAAGATGGTGTCTGTTTTTATCATGGGATATTGCCGAAGGAGGTCAAAGTGCTAGTCTATTAGAAATACACCAGGTTACTGGTTGCCACCTCTTTTCTACATATATCCAGTCAACACACCTTTCACATAAATGCTTGCCAAAATTAAGATCTCATCTCACTCCAGCACACACTACAGTTCCTCAGTGGCCCTTTTTACTCCCCTGTCAAAATCCTATATGTGTATGGCTTAAGTAGTCTGAGGGTCCAACCTCAAGGCTTTATGCATAGAAACTTAGCTCTGCTTGTGAGGCACTGAAAGAACATGAGCTTAATCTGTCCTCAGTCCTTCACAATAGTCATTAGTTGGATTTAGTGGAGAAGGTCATTAGGGTAGAGCTCCGATGATTAGATCCTGGGATATTACAGGATGAGAGGCAGAAATCATACTCTCTCTCTCTCTCTCTCTCTCTCTCTCCCTCCCCCTCTCCCCCTCTCTCCCTCCCCTCCTCATCCCCCCTCATGTATGTGTATGTGCTTTTTGTTCCCTGCCATATGATGTGTGAAGCTGCCTCGAGACTATCAGCAATGGGCATCAACACACATGACCCCCACACACTCTAGAAACGAGGGCCAGACCAGACTCCTATCCTGTGCAGAGTAGTCTTCCTCAGAGCAACAAGGAGTAGAACATGACACCGTGTGCCAGCTCTGGGGCCTCCTCACCTCTCCTACTTAAAGCCTCAGAAATAAGCAATACTCTACTGTAGGGTTGCTAGTCCACCTCTGTCCCTTCCCTTTGTCCTCTGTCTTCTCTTCCTCACTCCCTCCCTTCCTCCCTCCATCCCTTTCCCCTCCAGGGTTACTTCATCCAATTCTCCTCCTTTGAGACGTCAGTCCCCCCTGCTGAAAGCTTTGAGATGTCAGTCCCTCCTGCTGAAAGCTCCCTGGACCGTCATCCTCTCCAGGCCTCTGTGGTCTCTCCTGGAGCGCTCCCATGCTGTATTCTAACTGCATTAGCCTCACTGCTGCATCCCTGGTTCTCAGTTTTCCTGCTCATTAGAATCAGCTGGAAGCACCATCAAAGCCCTGATGCTCTGGCCTCGCCTCAGACCAATTAAACCGTTTTGTGGGGATGAGACTCAGACATCAGGAATTCTCAACCCCCTGTAGGTGGCTCCAATGTACAGCAAAGGTTGAAGACCACTGTTCCCAGATGGGAGCGCCTTAGGTGCTCCACCTGTGTGTGCAGTGATGTGTCCCCCTGGTGCTTAGTCTCGTACATGGAGGAAGGCAGGGTATCGAGTTTGGGAAGTTCTAGAACTATATCATCATCTAGGAGGACAGAGGTGTTCAGAGGGTCATGTGTGCACATAGGCTCTAAGAAGCTGCTGGGGGCTGAGCGGGAAGCCAAGGCAGGAGGGCTGAGACCTACCTCTGAGAGTCCTCCTGAGGCTCATAGAGGAGTGCACAGCACCAGGGAACTGGTCCACTTGATTGTGAGCTTGTGTATCGCCTCCAGGCCCACTTAGGCCTTGCCAGTCAACCAGGAGAACTTGAAGACCCCATACAGTGCTCATGCTGCAGGCTGGCTGGATTGTGGATGCATCTCTGAGCCAAGGAGAGTATTGAGGCTTTTTCTGCACCCTTACAGATGTGGGTATGACCCCGAGCCCCTCATCTTAGCACCCCTGCCCTTCCATGTCTCTCAGGACAGTGAGAGAGAATGCTGAGGCCTTGACCCATCCAAAGCTCCCAGGAGTCCTGCCAATCCCAAACCTGCTTCCTGCTTGGTCTCTAACTGGTGGGATCTTCCTAGATTGAAGATCCCACCAGTTAGAGACCATATTGAAATGAACTAAGAAACTCAGCACCTTCCTTTCATGGAGGCCTCACTCAGAAAAATAAGAGCATTCTCCTTACCCCACCCTTTCTGAGGAGAACAACTGGCTCTTTGCATAGTGAAACCTCAAGCCTCCTTTGTCTTGGGCCTTGGTTAATAAACCTCAGAGCCCTGAATAGCTGGTAAGACAAGCTCTGGTTGGCAAAGACCTGGCCCATTTAAACTAAAGAGAACCTAAGAGGAGAGGAAGTACCTCGGAACACGGGGACCAGGGTCAGGAACCATAACATCTACGTCAATCCACCTACAGTCTTGGAAGGACAAGGCCCCCAGTCCTGTGGGGGGAGGGGCAGATGTTCTCACTCCCCAGCAGGTTTTGCACAAGAGGTAAATTTGAACCATTCTCATCCTGCTAGAAGCCATTTAGTGGCTGGTAAAGGACACTAATTACCAGACCCTGCACACTGAAGTGCATGCAGCACAGGTCGAGCAAGCCTAAAATTCTATTTGGACTGAATTCATTCGATATTTCAGAAGAGATAGGGGGTCACCAACCCTGACTTTGTGCCTCTTGGTTGATGCTTTACAGATAGGAAATTATTTCATTTACCTCAATTCTATGAGGCTGGTGTTTACCAACCTCATTTTAAGCACCCCAAAGCACAGCAAGATAAGCATTTAAGAGAACATAGTTAACACATGACAAGCCACCATCTGGCTATCAGATGGAGGGGTTCTTCTTTTTAAGAAGACTGATGATTGTGATGTGTGTTGTGGGGTGTGTGTGTGAGTGTGCTGTGTGTATTTGGTGTGTGTATGATGTGTGTAGTATGTGTGGGTGTATTCTCTGTGTGTATTGTGTGTATGCTGTGTTGTATAGTTTGTATATATGTATGTAGTTTATGTATGAGTATGTGTGCGATATGTGTGTGTATATGTATGTTTAGTGTGTGTAGTATATATATGTGGTGTGTGTATGCATATGTGTGTGTATGTGCCTGTGCACGTCATGTATATATGTGGTCTATATGTTGTGTACGTGTATATATGAAGTGTGTGTGTAACATGTCTTTATATGTGTATATGTGTATGTGGTGTGTGCACAGTGTATGTATGTGTATGTTTGTATTATGTGTCTTTTGTGCATATAGGGGAGTATAGTGTATTCTCTGTGTATATTGTGTGTATCTTCTGAGTGTGAGTGTGGTGGGTGTGTGGGTATGTATGCATTTTGTGTGGATATGTTGTATGTGTGCTATGTGTATGTGTGTATATGTGCATATAAGTATGTGTCTGTGTATTATGTGTGTTTATGAGCGTATGTGCTATGTGTGTATGTGTGTGTTGTGTGTATTTGTGTGTTGTATGTATACATGAATGTTGTGTGTATATGTGATGTTGGATATGTATGTGTCTGGTGTGTATATATGTGTGTGTTGTGTTTGTATTTTGTGTACATGTTTATGTGTATGCTGTGTATGTATTGAATATGTGTATATTATGTACAGTGTGTTTATATGTGTGTGTTATGTGGTATGTGTATGTAAAGTATGTATATGTGTGTATTGTGTATGGTGTGTATATATGTGTATAGTATGTATATATGTATATGATGTGTGGTATGCACGTTATGGTATGTGTACATGCGTATAGTATATGTATATGATGTGTGGTATGTGTGTGGTATGTGTGTGGTGTGTGTGCAAACACATGTGTATATGTGTTTGTGTTTGGCATGTGTGTGTGTGTGTGTGTGTGTGTGTGTGTGTGTGTGTGTGTGTGTGTGTGTAGGTCAAAGGACAACTGTTGACAGGCTAACAATCAGCTATCTTTCTCCTCATAGGTCCCAGGGATTGAGCCTAGGTTTTCATGCTTGTGGGCAAGTTTTACAGCTGAGCCCTCTTCTAGGCTCTTCTTGTTTGTTTTGCTTTGGGTGGTGGTAGAAGACACAAAACTGAACATAGAACTTGGGAATCAGCAACAGGTAAAATGTTATTTAACACTATTATTCCCAAAAAAAGTGTTCCCTGGGGGAGTTAAACTACTGTAAACAGGGCGAGGGTCTGGGCCAGGCCTTTCAGCCTCGTGGGCTCAGAGATTAGAATATTCAGGCAGAGGTGCCTTTATGGGAACCTGAGAGAGGTCCATGAGGTAGCACAAGGTTGGGGGACATCCTAGACACTGTGCTCATGGCCACTGAGAAATGCATGTGTCTCAAGAGCATACAGTTGTGCCTGAAGCTGCTGGCTGCCACATCAGGGACATCTCAGGAGTGTTTTGGTCTCCCGATGGGTACTGTGCCCCTGACAACACCTCTATAGAAAGAGAGTGACATACTGACTGTGGTAAAAAAACGGAAGTCCTGTGGGAAAGTGATGGCCTTTTAGCACAGACCCAACGGCTGAGTGTGCATGCCCGCATCACCTGGCATTCTCTCCACCCCCTTCCACGACAGCTTCTCTTTGTTTCCCTAGATGCTGAAGAGCATTTTCTTTGGTTCATAAAGAAGGTCAAATCACATTTGGTCAATAACTGTGACACAGCTGGAAGGAAGTACTGAGAGGTGAGAGCAGTCTAACATAAAAAATAAGTAAAGTGACAAAGAGTGGGGTCAGCAAGCAGCGTGGATCAATGAAGTCCAAACTCTGGGAAAATGTATCTGTGGATGAACCCCAGGCTTCCAGGAATCAATCAACAGCCCTTGAAAAATTGTGTCTTCCATAAAAATGTCACCTGAGCCTTCAGTGTCACAATGAAGGTGCCGATAGCCAGGCACAAAATAAATGGCCCATTAATACTCATTGATGGCTTTATTGATTGGTATGTCCAGTATAATTAGCCCCGATGATCTTCAATCAATACAGTATGTGGAGGGGCTGGAGCTAAGGAATTCTGAATAGGAATAGAAAGACGCGCTGCCCTGAGGGCCATGGGCTTGCTATGTAGGCTGGAATCATCCTGAACTCATCCAGGTTTCCTCACCTGTAAAGTGAGAGGCCAGCAGGCCAGTGCTTCCCATAGTGATTCAACAAACCTTAGAGTTCTTTGAAATGTTAGCATCACACACACCACACATACAAATGTGTTAAGTGGTCAGATTTGAGAAACACTGGTTTTAGGCAAATTATGCAGGACTTCCCAGAGATGTGCTCTGATAGTTATTATAACACTTGTTTATTCATCTCCTCTATATTAGAGAGTGCCAAGCAGAAGCCAGGTACTATGCAAGGGGCTGAGGGGATAAAGCAGTGAAAACCTAAGTCTCTTCATCAAAATATTCAAATTCTAGTGCAGGATTACAAGCAAAGAGTCTGTCAGTCAACAAAGGTAACCTGAAAAATGGCAATTCGTCACGGGCAAAACAATCCCCTCTCTAAACACATAAAGCACCACTGACCCAGCATGGAAAGTGGAAGATGGTTCTGTTTAGTTTGTGGGAAAGATGAGCTACTTCCCCTCTGATTAGAAAATGTTGGCCAGCAAGGAGCTCCATGTCTACAGGGTCATTGCCAATGAAAGGGCCCTCGTGTAGGCACATTGATCTTGATCCTGAGACACTGAGAAGGAGACATGGCTTTGGTGATGAATGACTTTCCTCATCACCATGACAAAATCCCTGGCATGAACGACCTAAAGGGGGCTGTGTGTCAGCTCATGGTTTCAGAGGGCTCCCGTCCATGGCCACTTAGCCCCATCCTCTTGAGCAGGACATCACAGTAGCATGAGCATAGGAGATACTTTTTATTTATTTTATATTCTTAACTCATGAGGTTAGGAAATAGAGAGGGGAGGGTACTGGAGGCCCCATATAACCTTCAAAGACATATCTTGCCCCAGTTACCTATTTTCTTCAACTAGGCTCCACCTTCCAAAGTTTCTAGAACTTCCAAAATAGTGTTCCCCTCCCCCAGCTGGGGACCAAACACTCAGCTCATAAGTATGGAGTTGGAACATTTCACATTCAGGCCATACAAAGGGACAAGGTATAAGGGGCTTGACCTTGATATAAGGGGACTTTTCCTGTTGTGTCTCTGAGCTCCAGAGTTAGATGGTGACTGCCAGCTCCCACAATTCTTAGAACCCAGCATCCCAGTGGAATAGAGGGCTTTGTTCTTTGTTTTTTGTGGTTTTGTTTAGTACAGACAGAATGATGTGACATGAGGTGGCAGTTTAATGTCCTAGGCTTCCAGGCTGGCCAGTGGGGGAAATGGATGTCTGCGTTACAACAGCTTTTGGGGAAATGATGTTCTACCGCTTTTCCAAAAGTGCAGAACGGGGGCTGGAGAGATTGGTGGTTAAAATTACTGGTTCGTCTTCCAGTGGTCCTGAGTTCGATCCCTAGCACCCACGTGGCAGTTCACAACGATGTAACACCAATTCCAGGGGATCCAGCACCATCTTCTCACCTTTGCATTGTATACAGACAACAGGTACACAGAATACATTCTGACTGACATTTAAACCTTCTAAATCAGAAAGAGCACTGTGCTAGTATCAACCCCTCATTTGATTATGTGTGTAATGTTGGACAATTATTTTGTCTTTCTATGCCTCAGTTTACATATCTGTAAAATAGTAATACCAATACTTTTACTGTGAATTCAGGTGAGGATTTCCTGGAATAATGCAAAGAATTTAAACCCGTCCCAGCTATACCATAAATGCCAGGAAATGTTACCTGCTATGATAACTACTATTTAAAAGTCAGAGAAATGGGTGGGTCTGGATGATGGCTCATTAGATCAGAGTGCTTGCTACCATCCCAGAGGTACCTGAGTTCAATTCCCAGCACCCATATCAGGAAGCTCACAACCACTTGTAACTATAGCTTTAGGGAATCATATGCTCTCTCCTGATCTCTGTGGAGACCCATATGCATGGCATATGTTCTCTCTTACACACACATAAATAAAATAAGAATAAATCGTTTAAAACTTTATAAATAAAAAACAGAGAGAAGGGTCCTTTTCTGGCTCTAAACCCAAATCCCTCTTTCTACTCAGAAAAAGATGACATGAAGTTATAGTCAGAGCTCTGTGACTATACTGTAAGAATCTGTCATAGTCATCTATACTTCTGCCATCACAATGAGCAGCAGCCATGGTCCCTGGCAGATTCTGTATCACTTACTTACTGGGGAGGGGATGTTAATCCAGTAGAGGGCAGCTGAGGACTGGACTAGGTGGCTGGAGAAAGGAAGCTACTGAGAGGGAGAAGCCTTGTAGTCTGGAAGTGTGGATCATCTCAGTACATGAAGGCAGCCAGCCTGGCCACAGAAGAATTCAGAAAGCCCTGGGAACTGAAGCCCTGGCTGACCATTCACTGCTCCACCCAAATCTCAAAAATGTACCCCCCTTGTGGAATTATTAAGGCCTAGAGCCAATAAAATGCATTGTTTCTAAGCCAGGGGAAGTTGAATTTTCCTTCCACGTTATAGCCTGAGGCATCTTAACTGATAACCATCAGCTCAGTATCACAGTGCTGTCAAATCTCCATGACAACCCTCCTTTAAGACGCATCTATTCCCACAGTTGCGAAGAGAGAAACAGGTGGAGAGGATTTACTGTTGGGCTATGTGAGGACTAAATTTTGGGAGAATGGAATTAGGGCTGGGGATGGCTGGGGGGGGGGTGTCAGAGCCTCAGTTTGTTATGTACTAGATACACCTCCTAGAGTGCAAAACGAATACGATTCTTTCTTATTTTAATTCTGTTTTAATTTTATTTTCACTGTTAACATAGGAAACCTAATCGTCTAGATTTCTTAGCTTCCTTATTTCCAAGATGTGGCTTCTACTTCCAAGTTCAGTCTTTTATATTTTGCATGCTGCTGGCTTGACAGGCTCACGCTGTTCTTAGATATAGGTACATTTTTCTGGTTTTCTTGTTTATGCTGAGAATTCGTTTAACAAACCCTTTCTAGTTAATAAGGCTATATAAAACAGGACCTGCCCCCCCCACCCCAACTCCTACTCCATAGCTGAATTACAAGTTGTAGGCTTAGCTCATCAACTAGCTTGCTCCTGGATCTGCATCTTGCATGCTTTAAGTTACACTAGCTTCTTAGACTCCCAAGGTCTATACCATCTTGTGTGTGTGTGTGTGTGTGTGTGTGTGTGTGTGTGTGTGTGTGTGTGTGTGTGTGTGTTTGCATGTGCATGCATGTATGTATGTTTGCATGTATGATTGTATGTTTGTAAATATGTATAGTCAGGATGTTGTCTACCTTTTTGTTGTTAATTTGTTTTAATTACTTATGGAGTTGGGGAAATGGTTCAGTAGTTAAGAATACTGGCTGCTCTAACACAGATTTGGATTCGGTTCCCAGCATCCACATGACAGCTCACGATCATCTGTAACTCTGGATCTAGGGGATCTGACAGAAGACTGACTTCTACAGGCACTGCATACATGTGGTGTATACACACACACACACTGTAGGCAAAACATTCTTCTACATAAAATAAAGATAAATAATGTAAACCTTATTTATAAATTCAATTTCATCAGTTTTAAAGTTTGTGGAGATTTTTTAGATTTGACAGTCTTTTTAGACAGGCTGGACTTGAGCTCCTGATCTTCCCGATTCTGCTTTCCATGTCCTAGGATTGCAGGTATGTGCTGCCATAGTTGGTTTTATGCAGTGCCTGAGGATCAAACTTGGAGTTTTGTGCATGCTAGTCAAATACTCTAAGAGCTGGATTATGTGCACGGCCACCATCTTGGTTTTTGAGACAGGGTCTCTAGTTGGCCTGGAGCTTGGCTGACCAGGGCCTCATACTTGCAAGGTAAGCACATTACGAACTGAGCTCTCCCCCCACCCCAGCCTATGCCACTTTCCTTGGTTGGTTCATACAGTTTCCATGTTCTCTCAGCATCTCAACTGTATATTCTGTATTTTCTGTCTTTGGGGATTAGAAACACAAACATGTGTCACCATGCAATTTTGCCTTACTAAGAACAATCTCTAGGTAGAAGTCCCAGTGGTTATTTAGGGTAATGGAAGTGAAAGGCTGTTTGTCACTGAGATAAGAGGCGGAAAATCTGCGCTCCCCATGAAAATAGAAGGATGATTTGCCTAAATGATTCAGAGATGATTTGTCTAACATATTAATCATGAGTAAGAAGAATTGTGTTCATGTTAGCACTGTTTACATTAGAACGCTGCACTTGTCAGGCTGGCCTGAATTTTATAAGCACACTATACAAGGAGAAAACATGAAATAGATTTATTCTTGTGTTGGGGGAGTCCGTGCTTCTGGCTATGGACAAAGTCATTTATCTGCAAGTCTTCTCTTCCACTCATTTGTTACGGCTATAAGATTAACCAATGGTGTAGCATCCTTGTTCAGGCCGGATTTACGAAGGGTGGCTGTTCTCACGCAAATAACTTCCAATATTTTTTAAATTGTAGCATCTTTCATGAAGATTGGTAGTAAGCCCTTCAGGCATAAAAGCTTAGATTCCCATCTCATGTTAACAACGTGGAAGGAATTTTTATTAATTTTGCTTGGAAGGGGAAGGCAACAACAACTGAGAACTGGGGAAAAGAAATAAAATTTTGTAATCACAGTGACTCAACTTGAACCCTCAGGTGTCAGGGCGTGTGTGTGTGTGTGTGTGTGTGTATGTGTTGGGAGTGAGAGAATGGAGTTGGACTAAACCTCACCTCTGGTTTAGTGCAGGTAGTGGGTAGAATCTTGGGCTACCTGCTTGGATTTTTCCCTCTGATCAAGGGCCCTGGTGACAGCAACAGTGTTTAAAGGCTGGTAGTTATGTCCTTGCTGCAGACACTTCAGCCTATTTGTATTGTCCACATCGGTGCTGGCTGTGGGGTTTCACAGAGGAAGAAACGCCGCTGCCCCAGTTCAAGGTCCATTGTTTCTCTCCTTTCTGAAATGCTTTTGCTCTGAGAAGAGAGCCAGTACACCTCCCTGTTCTGTTTATGAGATGCTTGCATTTTGAACTCCAGTTTTCTCTGCTGCTGGAAACAAAAACTAACCAAACATACCCCCAGCTGGTTTGACTTAGCGCAGGTTTGACTGGCTTGGTTGTTTTGTGTTTGTTTTCCTTTTCGAATTAAACAATTAATTCAGGCTAACAACCGAAGTTTTCACTTAATTTTGAATTGAAAAGGATGGGCAGTCAGGCTGGCTGTATTCCTAGCTTGGTGGACCTCGGAGCCCCAACATTCATTTTAGATGGTGCTGTGACTCCAAGAAGTCCCAGCTGGGAGGAAGACTAAATCCTTAAAAACATTTTGCTACCACTACTCTGACTGACTTTTATAAATGCTTCCAGGAATGCATGGCAAAAGAGACTGTATTTCCAGAAACAGTGGATGGGAACGCCCTGCCCTGGGCTGCACTTCCCACATCAGGACCTTGTATATGCGCACAATGGGCTTGACCCAGCCTTTCCTATTCAGAAGTGAAGCTGCACCCTTCATGAGCTCAAGGCCAAAGCAAACTGGAAACTTGAGTCTGAAACCTGCCTCCTCTAAGATCAAGCTGGGGTTGTCCTAGTAGAAGATTCCAGTGTTCCCCACGTGCTCTTCGTATAAGTAACCACAATTCCAGGCTGCAGGCTGCAGGCTAGTGTGAAAGACACTTCGACCTCTGTATAAGGTCTGGTTGGATGGTGATGCAGAGAACATGATTATCAAGGAGAAAGTGACACCACTGCAGCTCCAAATGGTCACATCTCTCAAGAAGCAAACTGCACAAAGCTCGGGGACCTTCAGAACTCTCAACTCCGCTTAACAGAGTTTCTCAGTCTCCTACTTCTGTGACCCTTCAGTTCCGTTCCCAGTGCTGTGGTGACCCCCCAACCATGAAATTATTTTGTTGCTACTTCCTAACCATAGATTTTCTAATTATGAATTGTAATGTAAATATCTGATCTGCAGGATATCTGATATGTGAGCCCAAAGGGCTTGAAACCTACAGGTTGTGAACCACTGGCTTAAAAGGTCTAGTTGCTTAAAATGATCCAGGAGTTTTAGCTTGGACTTTGGTCTGACCCTCCCCACCTCCCCCCTCCTTCCTTTGTCCCTCCCATCTCTTTCTCCTCTCATCTCTCCTCTTTTCCTTTCCTTCTCTTTTTTTCTTCCTTCTTTTTCCCACATGAAATAAATCTTCTCCAGTTCTGACAGATGTCCACTGTTTCATCGTCAAGACAGATCCAAAATGAGTTCGTCCTGATGAACCAACATACTTTCGGACTTTCTACTGGGCAATCCTGGGCCTTTGTGATACCGCTACCCTGTTCCTGCCTGAATCCCTACAGCTCCCTGCCCAGTCACAGCCGCTCCAAGTCAGCTATCCTTCCCATAGGCTGTCTGCTGTCACCTTGACAGTCCGAGGTCACACCTCGTCTTCTGAGTACCCAAACTACCTGCAGACAATTACTTATATGGCAGCTGCTGAGATTTTTTTTCTCTCTCCAAAACTACTTCAGTACTAAAATATTTAATAATACACTTGTTGAATTATAGTGAAGTAATGCAAAAGAAAAGACACCCCCCCAACAATACCCCAAAATCCCCTGTTCTGCCCTATTTTCATTCAGGAGTGATGATTTCAAAACTCTTCAAACACTTACCCAATCCTCCTTCTAGGTCAGTGCTTCTCAACCAGTGGAACACAACCTCTTTGGGGGGTGAAGACAGTTTCACAGGGGTCCCCTGAGACCATCAGAAAACACAGCTATTTGCATTCTGATTTTCACGAGTAGTAAAATTACAATTATGAAGTAGCAACAAAAATAATGTTATGGTCGGGGATCACCACAGTATGAGGAACTGTATTAAAGGTCACAGCATTAGGCGGGTTGAGAACCATTGGTCTAGGTTTTTGTACCACATGTACACATGTGGACAAGCGGTTTGTTTTAAACTTGAATATGTGAAATCATACCCTGTGTTTATTGTGAAATAGAAGATTTATTTTATATGAGTGTTTTGCCTGTATGTATGTATGTATGTGTGTGTGTGTATGTATGTATGTATGTATGTGTATGTATGTATGTGTGTATGTGTGTGTATGTGTGTGTGTGTATGTATGTATGTATGTATGTGTGTGTATGTATGTATGTATGTATGTGTGTATGTATGTATGTATGTATGTGTATATATGTATGTGTTTGTATGTGTGTGTGTATGTATGTATGTGTGTGTGTGTATGTATGTATGTATGTGTGTGTATGTATGTGTGTATGTGTGTGTGTATGTATGTGTGTATGTGTGTGTATGTATGTATGTATGTATGTGTGTGTGTGTCTGTGTGTGTGTATGTATGTATGTATGTATGTATGTGTGTGTATGTATGTATGTATGTATGTGTGTATGTATGCTGCATGCATTCATGCCTGGTGTCTGTGACAACTAGAAAAGGAAGTCAAATCTGGAAATGAAGTTAAGGAGGGTTGCGGGCTGCCACAGGTGAGTGCTGAGGACTGAACCTGGGTCCTCTGCAAGAACACCAAATGCACTTAATGCCGAGCCATCTCTCCAGCCTCAGATACCTTACTTCCGTTGTCCTTTTTCTCACCATGTACCAACCCCCTTTATTTCTCATTTGCTTATAGCCATTCTTGTGGCCATGGCTTGTATCTCACTGTGCTTTTAATGAGCATTGCATCAGTAGCCAGTGATACTGAGACTCTTCATACCCTTATTAGACACCTCTGCATCTCATCTTGAACCCCTTGCTTATTTAAGCTGGATGATTTGGGCTTTTACATTGACATAAAAGATTCCTTGTTTGTTCCAACAAATACTCTCTTCAGGTCTGTGAGTTAGCTTTGTACATTCTTCCTGTTTTAGTTCGCTCTCTCTTGCTGTGATAAAGCACCATGACCCAAAGCACCTTGGTGAGGGGTAGAGTTTATAGGCTTACATGTCCCTGTCACTGAGGGAAGTTGAGGCAGGAACTCAAGGCAGGCACCTGGAATCAGAAACTGAAGCAGAGACCATGGAGGAACCCCACTTACTCCCAGTGGCTTGCTCAACCTGCTTTCTCATACAACTCAGATCCACCTGCCTAGGAGTGGTGCTGCCCACTGTGGGCTGGGCTCTCCTACATCAACTATTAATCAAGAAAACGTCCCACAGTGTTGCCCAGAGGCCACGCCGATGGCAATTTTTCTATTAATGCTCACTTTTCCCAGATGACTCTAACTTGTGTCAAGTTGACAAAACAACCAACCAGTGCAGTGCCCATTAAAGGTCCAAAGTGCTTCATTGTGATGAAGTCCAAATTAGAGTCTCTGTTGCCAGGATGACCTTGCCTTGCTTAAGTTCATGAAGATTTCCCCCATGTTTTCTTCTAAGAGGTTTAAAAGTCTGGACATTGCCTTTAAGTCTGTGATCCATTTGCAGTTAATGCCTACATATGATGCAATGAAAATGTCCAACTCCATTCTCCTCACCATTTGTTGAAAACATTTAATTCTCTTGGCTCCCTTGTCAGAAAAAAGAATCAGTGGACCACAAATGTATGAGTTTACTCTGGACTCTTGTTTGTATTGCATTGGCCTATATGTCTGACCTTAGGTCTGTAGCGGATGGTCTTGATTAGCGGAGCTTCTGAGTGAGCTTCGCAGTAAGGATGTGTGAGAACTTTCCCCCATCTGTTGGATCTCAATTGCCCTGAGCTCAGGATATTCCTTGTGCCCAAGTGGTACATTTTGGGCGGATCTGGTCAGTAGGGAAGGGAACTATCACACTGTTAACAGATGAGGAAAGCTCCAGGTGAGATTTGATTTAATGTTGACATTTGGGCTAAACGTAAGCTGTCGGGTCTGTATCACCTTCCTCTGCTGCCTGTGGGTCTCTATAGACCTTTCTCTATCTGCTCCTTACAGGGGCCCAATCTGAGAAGTCACAAGAAGAAGGAGGCTGCTCACAACCTCAGGGCCTGGAGGCCACCGTCTCTTCATTAGTGAAAGTATGGTGGACAAAAGGATGTGCCTACCTGGCTGGCTGTCCCTGACCAGCTGAGAAGAAACAGTTTTAATTCCAGAGCTGGTTCATTTGGAAACTCCGAGGCCCTTCTGAATTTTGACATTGTCCCTGTCATTGTGCCATTCTGCAGTTACCCAGGTAGCCTGCATTGAACTTTGGTCTGAGTTGACTTTCTGGTGTTTATCTTTTTTAAAATAATGTGCTCTGGGTCTGGGAGAGTGGCTCAGTGGGTAAGCATGCATGCTGTGTAGATATGAAGAAATGCATTTAATCCCCAGTACTCCTGTAAAGAAAGTCAGGTGTGGCAGCACATACCTGTAATTCCCGTGCTGAGGCTGTGGAGGCAGGAGGATCCCTGGGACTTGCTATCCAGCCAGGCTAACTAAATCAATGAGCTGTAGGCTCACTGAGGGGATTCTGTCTTAAAAAATAAAAAGAGAAATTGAACAACCCACCAAACATTGATCATTGGCCCGCCCGCACGCGCACACACGCGCGCGCGCACACACACACACGCAGCAATTCAGGGACACCGTATAATACTGTATAATCCATTAAGGCTCTGGACTACATGTGAAACCAAGAAGAGCAATTAGAGATTTCATGAATCAAGGTCCGATTGACACTTTGCTTGTAAAGGAAGTCGTTTGTTAGTTTGAGACCTTATGAGTTAATTACTGCCTTCAGTTCTCCAAAACATAGGCTGGGCCTGGGTGTTTGTACTCTAAACAGTTAGAGCATGAAATCAGCATACTTAACTTCCATGTGGCTTTAATTTACCAAATACCTCAGCTGAAACAAATGATTGGCCTTGGCAGCTGAAGTGGAAACAGGACGCTCATCTGCTCGCTAATTGTTTTCTCCTTTCCTTTCTCTTGCTCTTGTCTCAAAACCAAGAGAAGGTCGTGCCCCCACAGAGGGATGGGAGGCCACACTCCTCCAGTTCCACACTGTCCCAGCCCCATGCTCAAGTGTGAGGGTGACATCAGCCATTTTGGCACTTGGGGTTGGGAGAGCTGCCTTGGGCTTAGCTGGGACTCCCAGGATTCCTGATGTCAGAAGACCACGCCCAGGAGCATTGTGCTTTATAAAAAAGAAAGGGAAGCCAGGGATGTGTTTGGTAGAGGCAAGGTATGGCGCAGTGGGAAGGGGTTCCTGGGCAGGCCCATGCTGAGGCATCCCTTCCCCCTGAGGGATCAGCCACACGAGGCAAGGTATGGCGCAGTGGGAAGGGGTTCCTGGGCAGGCCCATGCTGAGGCATCCCTTCCCCCTGAGGGATCAGCCACACGACAGGTATAGTATAGAATAGAGTTTATTTAGGGCATGGGAAGGGGAGTTGGGAAGGGGGAAAGGAAGGAGGGAGGGAGGGAGGGAGAGAGAAAGAGAGAGAGAGAGAGAGAGAGAGAGAGAGAGAGAGAGAGAGAGAGAGAGAGAATGAGTAGTAGAGGCCAGCCATGAACATGGGGAGGGGGAAGGGGAATGGGGAGAGAAGGGACAGAGAGGGAAGAGAGTAAGAAAACAGGAGAGAGAGGAGGGAGCAAGCAGCCCCTTTATACTGAGTCAGGCATTCCTGGCGGTTGCCAGGTAACTGTGGGATCGAGCCTAGAGGAAGTGCTAACAAGGTGTACTATCAAAGGTTGCTCATTCACAGAAATTCTGAGAGAAATTTCCAAAGCTTCAAAGATGGAGCCCAAACATTGCCAGAAACAGAACTGCACAACTGTGTCTGAAATATGTGATCCTCCTCCCTCCCTCTCTCCTCCCCTTTTTCTTTCTCTTTTTCTCCTCTCCCTGTCTTCCTCTTTCCCTCCTGCTGCCATGAGGATGTGTGTCTCTCTGTCTCTGCCACTCTCCCAGAATCTCCTGTCTGTGTCTGTCACACATAGCCGATCTTGGTTTCTCTAGTATGTGCACAGTCTCCTCGTGTCTCTGTCACATGGTCTCTGTGCCTGTCACTTACTCACAATATGTCTTCTCTCCGTGTCCCCTGTCTCTCCTCAGGCACTGTGCTGGAGCCTCTCCCCCACTTGTTTACTTGCTTCCTTGTCTAGTGCAGGCTTCACTGCCACCTTGGTACTGACATCCCTGAAAGCTCCGTTGTCACTCTCCTCTTCCATCCCCAGCTGCCTCAGCTCCAGTGCCATAATGTCTTAGGACAGCATTCTCAACCTTTGGTTATCAACCCCTTTGGGAGTCGCATATCAGATATCGTACATATCAGATATTTATTTGTATTATGATGTATAACTGTAGCAAAATTACAGTTATGAGGTAACAATAAAATAATTTTATTGTTGGGGGGGTCACCACAACATGTGGAACTATATTAAAAGGTCACAGCATTAGGTAGGTTGAGAACCACTGCTTAGGATATGCATAGGTGACCAAGGTCACCAATCCTGCCGCAACACCTCCTTCCCCAGCCACGCTCTGCCCAGGGAGTTCAACCACACCCTTTCCAGAGCTCTTTAAAGCCATTCCTCCACCTTCCTGGCTGTATAGTGGGGTGACAGATACTCCTGTGGGCAGCAACTGCATCATGAACAGAAGCTTGCTATCTTGTCTGGCTGCTTCAACCTAGTCCCTGACACATAGAAAGGGCTCGCAAAATATTTGTGAGGATAAATGAACATGTGCAGCCCCTTGGCTGAGAAATAGTTTAAATCTCTGTGCCAGACCACAGTGTCTGTGCAATTTTTAAAAATGTGGCTGGAATCGGTGCTATAAAATACTATCATCTGCCAGGCTTGTGCAGCGCCCAGACAGAGGCTGAGTGATATTATCAGTACAGTGCTGAGTTCCAGGTCATCGTTCTGGGACAGTCTCAGCTCCTCTTAGGCCCCCACACAGGGAAGACACTTGGCCTGGAGAGCAGTCTGCCAGCAGCGTTCCAGGCCCCATGGCACCTTGCTGTGGCCTGGGTGCTCAGCACCCTAACTCTCCAAGTAGGCTACTCACTGGAAGCCCTGCTGCCTGCCCAAGCTGTCTGCCTGCTCTGAGCATGGAGACTCATCGCGCCTGGCCTCTGGCCCCTCCATCGGTTTGCTGTCAGCCTCCCCATTGATTTTAAATTTTATTATTGGCTTGTGGAATGCTCAAGGGCTTGAAGCTTTCCTTCACCATCGATTCTCTGTTCTCAGCAAAGGGAGGCTGAGCTCTGCCATCTTCATCCCTTGGCTGCTGACCAGGCCCTCTCTCTTGTATTTGGAGATCCTCAGTCTGCTTCCAGTCTGGAAGGCTGGGCTCATTTCCTCAGGCACCTGTGATGCTGAGACACTGACCTAAGCCATGCTGAGGATCTTGTTCATTTGCCAGGACCAAGGGACAAGGGGTAACCCTTCCTAAGTACACACTTTGTGCTAGCTACCAGCTAACCACTCGATTTTTTTCCTCTATTAAACCATCTGGGATTCTCAGGAAGTGGGTAATTGATCGGCAGTCTACAAACAGAGAAACTGAGACTTAGACATAGCAACCCAGTGACTCTCCGGGCATAGGTATGACCTCTGTAGTGGCCCACTCATTGTTCCAGCCTATGTTGGAATGTATCAATATAGTAACACAGACATGGACAACTGATCCATAGACTCAGGGTCAGTGGCACTCAGGCTGATCTGTGCCATGATCCATGAGACAAGTCCCATAGTCATGCCTTGTGTCATCCCAGTGGCATCAGAGCAGGCTAAAAGGGTCTGACCCAGGGGTGGTAGGGTGGTTCAGTGGGAGAGTGCCTTGCAAGCTTGGAGCCCTGAATTGCATCTCCAAAGTGACTGAAGGAAAAGGACCTGGTTCTGTCCCTCTGTTCTGTATTTCATCTGGCCATGCTGCTCCAGCCCTCAGCCCAGCTGTGTAACATAGCCTGCACTGGTAAATTCTCACATACTGTTTAAGCTTACTGAGACTCTGGACTGAGGGCACCTCACCCCTTTGCTTTAAGGTGCCCTCCAAGGCCTTTTGTTGAAAAGGGGATGAGCTAGCCCCCGGCCCTGTGACAAGGAGAGAGGAGAAACAGCAACACAGCCTGAGAGCAAATACATGGTACCTTTACAACAAACAGCACTATTGTTTAATTTGTGGTGTAAAATTCCCCAGAATAAGAAGCTGGAGGCTCATCCGTGGAGAGAAAGACCTCAGTTAGAAACTGTCTGCTTCATGGAGGCTTTCCCAGTTGGTTTCCCCTGGATGCTGTGAGCTGGTGATGTTTCCTCTCTCCACCAGGCTGCTTGGGTCATTTCTGCTGATGTTGTAAGCATCCCTTTCAAGGATGCTGTGCCATCTCTCTGCTGCTTCCTTCTATCCACTACTTGCTATTCGTTCTTTTACTTTTACTTGCTACCTGCTTAACAAACCCATTCATTTGAAAGTGAAAGGACATCCATCAGACATCATGTACCCACGTGGCACACCTTGTGTGGTCTTGTTCAGTGACTGCTGGAGCCACTGTGTGGTCTCTGCAACCAGAGGTGTTGTGGGTGTGGAATTCTGGCTTTTCCCCATGTTGTCCATACTTACTTTTGTACCCGTCGTAACTCTTGTAAGAGTGAAGATGTGTCTGCCACCTCACAACCTTCCCAACCTTAACCACAAAGGAGATGTCTGTCCAAACCCTTGACTTTCAAGAATAGATCAACTCACTTGCTCCAGAGTTTCAAGTCCCATCAGCTCCCGTGACCTTTTTGCAATTGTCTGCTTTCTGATCTGCTTCTGCCTCCTTCCCTGTCTTCCCTCCCCTCTTCCCCCTCCTTTCCACTTCCCTTCTCTCTCCTGTCTTCTCTCCCTCTGCTCTCTCCTTCCTGTTGTGTAGTAGACCATGTTTGTTCATGTATCCATTCAAGTTGGCATCTCAGGGCAGGTAGGAAGCAGATACTCCCAGGCATGATAAATTCTGTGTCTGGGATCTGGGTAGGTTATTCATACCAACAGCCCAGGGCTTGACCTAGGGCCAGCACTGTGAAGGAGTGGGCTTTTCTTGTGCCAGACTGGGATACTGATAATACCACATACACACACCCCATCAGGGAAAGGAGGAAAATGATTTGGGGGAGGTCCATTTACAGGGAGCAGAAATTGAAAGGAGGCTGGCATTCCCTAGGCAGGAAGCGTGTATGAGCACATTTAATTTATAGAGCCATCCATAGATTTTGTGCCAAGGTTGGATTTTTCTAGTCTATGTCAGCTTTCCACGTAGCTCCTGGAGCTCTGAAGCAAGACCTAAGTATATGCTGCCCAGGCAGGCATGGTAAGATGAGCCAGGTCCACACATGTGGACTATGTCATGGCCTCCTCACCACTGTCCCTTTACTAGAAAGTAATTTAATGGACTAGGGGCTACTCAGGCCAACCTCACCAATATCAGCTTCACCCCCAACCCCACCCCACCCCATCTGCTGTAAAACAAATGGCAGGCACCACACTAAGGCCATCTGTGACTGTAATTCTCACTTCCTCATCGGAGGTTTATGCTCACTGAGCTACCAGGGACAACATGTAGCATATCCAATATGATGGACATCTGTTAACTGAAGGGCCAAGCCTTCCCCCACCCCCACCCCCAGGAACCAGAGACAGTCTGACCACAAGCACTTACTTTGGGCTTCTTATTAACTACATGAGATTGCTGTTAGGTCTCTAACCCCAGCCAAGTCTCGCTCAGTACTTACATATACACTCAGTCTTCCTCCCAGAACTCCTCACCCCACCCCCTACCCTAAACCCCTCCCTCCCAAGGGCTGGCTTCCACCTCCCTTCTCCCAAACGGATCCCTGTAACTTAGCCATACTGCCTAGCCAAGCTGGTCTCGTGGCTTCTTGGCTGGGGCCAGGCAGCCCCTCTCTTGTCCCTACCCATCCCCCACCTGCCTACCCCCACTCCCATCTCTCCTCTCACACTGCAGCTTAGCCTGCAGGCCGTGTTCAGCTGGGACTTGTCCCTCTGCCTGCTTTCTCCCTTATATCTACAATAAAAATCTCCACACTTTAGGAGGCACCATGTCCTTCTTCTATGCCATTTTTTTCTTTCAATTACCACCCCCAGAAGACCTATGAGAATAGACCTCCACTGTGCTTCATGGATCTCAGCTCCCTTCAGAACTCTGACATGTTGTCAACTTATGGTGTTAATAACTCCTAATAAATCTCTTATCCAATAGCCGTCTGCCTCAGTGTCCCTTATAAAAATAATATTTAATATTATTAATAATAGCATAAACATATATAAGTAGAGACAATGAAAGTAACAATGTAGGGGACAGGGTCTTTACATATGACAGATGCTTTTTTGTCCCCAGAGACCATGATTTACAGAGATAGGGTTCTGGGCAGCCAATGGTCACCAAAGCCATCCTGGTCTGGTGACTTCTAGGTCTTATGTCTTGTGAACTTTAAGAAGGGATTTCACAGAGTATAGATTTTTAGAGACAACCTTTATTTCAGGAGGCAGCATAAGGAAAAAAAAAAGAGCTCCCATAGAGGGGGGAGCCACTGAAGGTTCTTGTTTCTGGGCCAATAAGGCTTTACTAGGCTACTGTTAAGTCACAGAATGGACACAAAATGGTAGTATAGCTGACAATGTCCCAAGATGACTACCCTGGGCCAGACTCAGGTAAGCTGGTAAACAGAAACCTGAGTTTCCTCTTCTTTAGAGACTCTGTGATGCAGGACTTATCAGGAGAGCTCCAGCTTTGACAAGGGCACCTAGTTTCCCTTTAAGCTGAACAGCCTGCATCAGCTCAGAGCACCCCATCCTTCTGACTGTCATAAAATCTGCTTTCTTTCCTAACAATCTGTTGCTCTCTATCATGAGACAGCCCACTATTGGTTCCTCAATAAAACATTTTTTAAGCAACAGAGTGGTCTAGTACAATGGTTTCACTGTACTTGCCTACAGTTCTAGGTTGAGGTGTGTGTGTGTGTGTGTGTGTGTGTGTGTGTGTGTGTGTGTGTGTGTGTGTGTTTGTGTGGTGGGGGCTTCTAGGTACTTCTCTATTGCCATAAGATACCATGACCAAGGCAACTGATAAAAAGATTTTACTGGGGGCTTACAACTTTAAAGAGCTAGGAGCATGGCTACAGTCAGGCAGGCATGGCACTGGAACGGTAGTAGCCAAGTACATACATCTTAACACACAAACATGAGGCAAAGAGAGAGAGTGTGTGAATGGAGGGGGAGAGAGATGTGGGGGAGGGGGAGGGGAAGAGAGAGAGAGGGAGAGTTGGGGAGACAGAGAGAGGGAGAGGAGAAACAGAGGGAAGGGACTCAGAATGGAATAAAATGGAATTTTAAAGCCTCAAAACCCACCCCCAGTAGCACACCTCCAATAAGGCTATGCCTCCTAATCCTTCCCAAATAATTCCACCAAATAGGTTTGTTTGTTATGGTTTGCTTATGCACACCCAGGGAATGGCACTATTAGAGGGTGTGGCCCTGTTGGAGTAGATGTGGCCTTGTTGGAGTAGGTGTGTCATTGTGGGTGTAGGCTTTAAGACCCTCATCCTAGCTGCCTGGAAACCAGTCTTCCACTAGCAGCCTTCAATTGAAGATGTAGAACTCTCAGCTCCTCTTGCATCATGCCTGCCTGGATGCTGCCATGTCCCTGCCTTGATGATACTGGACTGAACCTCTGAACCAGCCCAATTAAATGTTGTCCTTTATAAGACTCGTCTTGGTCATGGGGTCTGTCCATAGCAGCAAAACCCTAACTAAGACAGAAACTGGTACCAGGGACTGAGGTATTGCTGTGATAGGCCTGACCATGCTTTTGTTTGGAAGAATGTAGATTTGGAGACTTTGGATTTGAAAAGCCATGGAATGCTTTAAGTGGAGTTTGATGGGCCATCCTAGCTGGAATATGAAAGACTTTGTTGCTGACAGTGATTTGAACTGTGTAGACCTGGCCCAAGAGGTTTCAGTGGAGAATTTCAATATGTGTCCTAGAGACTGTTTTTGTGGTATTTTGGTGAAGAATGTGACTACTTTTTTCACTTGTCTGAAGAACCTGCCAAAGGTTAAGGTGAAGAGACTCAGATTAATTGCATTGACAAAGGAAGTCTCAGAAACGCCCATCATAGACTTTGCTCTCTGGATAAACCTCATAAAGAGCATTTTAAACAAGCATAACAAGCTGAGAAAGGAAAAATATACAATATATGGTTCATGTATTAAAGGGGTACCAGGAAGTGAAATGGAGCTGAATCCTGTGTTCAAGGAGATAACAAATTAAGGTGTGGGACTTTGGAGCAAGATCCTACCCAGCTAAATTTAGAACAGGAATGGTGGTACATACCTTTAATCCCAGGAGATAAAGCCAAGCAGATTTCTGAGTTCAAGGCAGGCCAGCCTGAGACAGAACAAGTTCTAGGTGAAGAAAGGCTTAAATCCAGGTATGGTGGTATACATCTTTAATCCCAGGAGACAGGCATGCTGATCTCTGAGTTCAAGGTCAATCTACAGAGCAAGATCCAGGACAGCCAAGGTTACGCAGTAAAGGAGTTGGAAAAGAGGAAGCTAGTCATAATGTAATTGAACAAGGGGGCCATGTTCCAGCTCCTGCAATTAGCAAAACTCAAAGCTTTAGCCATGTGCCTCTGTCTTTATAGCCAAAAGGAGAAGGAGACTACTATTAATACTGGTTAACTAGAGCTAAGAAATTAGTGGTGATTAAGAAGAGACCAGCATCACTGAGGTGAAATCTTCTGGGAAGTGTTTTCTGAGAGCACAAAGAAGCTGTGTTCCAGAGAGAGCCAAGGTTGTACCTTGTGCTGCAGCTGTACTTGGTAATGTGTAAGAGTCGCCCTGAAGGCATGAAGGGGTCATGGAGAGCAGTTGAGGTTTGGCACTGTGAGAGGCCAGGGAAGGCCATTAGTGAAGGTACAGCCTCAGTTGCAGTTGATGGCTCAGGACTGAAGGGGTCATGCAAAGGATTTCAAGTTTGGCACCATGAAGAGAGCCTATGAGAGGCTATTGGTGAAGCCTAGTTGCAGCAGAAGACCCAGTGTATTGGAGATGCCAGTGCCATGAGATGATCATCAAAACCGGCAGCATCAACCTGAGTTTACAGTACTACAGAGGGCAGAGCTGGAGAAGTGACACAAGCCCTTTAGAGGCACCCAGAAGATCATGTGTGGATCCCAGACATTGAAACAAGAAGCTATAACATTGAAGTTGCCTTGGAGACCCACAGATGTTTGAGATGCCAGAACCATCTGCTGAGGAAAGCTGCTAACACAGAGTGGAACCAGCCCAGGAGAAAGAAGTTTGTTGTGCTCAACAAAGATGAAAAAGGAATTTGAGACCTGAAAATTGCTTTGACATCATACATGGAGATGCAGAGTTTGGAGTTTGACCATCTGGTTTCCTGTCTTGCTTTGGGGATTACAGTTAAGTTATTGGATGAATGTCAGAAGAAACTTTGAACTTTTAACATTGTTGAGACTGCTATAGACTATGGGGACTTTTGAAGTCATTTTGAATGACTAAATGTATTTTGCATTATGCAATGTTTAGGTATGGCCCCCATAGACTCATATGTTTGAACAAGCCTATAGGGGCCAGGGAATGGAATGTGGTTTAAAAAGCAGGAACTTAGCTCTCACAGATCTGGAGTCCCAGTGTGAGGTGACAGGAAAGGCATGGGCACAAGCATCTTCTAATGCATTCTAGAGCCTCAGACATTCTTTGACTTGTGTCCAAATCACCCCACTCTATGCTCCTGCCTCCTCATCCTTCCCTGCCTCTGTCTTCATGTGGTTCACACTTCAGAAGTTCTGGAGTATGAAAACTGGCCACCAGAGGCCATGGATGGAGAAAGAGGCAGACAGACCCAGAACTGCACAGGCTGTAATCTATTAGGGACTTACAGACAGGCGGCAGAACAACGGAAGGATCCCCACACCCCAAGGCAGGAGTGAGAAGCTTATACACCAAACTAGACAGAGATGGACCTTAGCCAGAGATGTATCAAAAGGGATTGTGATGTCAAACATCAATTAAGAGTCAGTCAGCGTAGCACAAAAACCTCCACTGCCTGATTTTTTATAAAAGAGATCTCTTTGGTGTTTATATGTGTGCCTGCTTGCCTTTGTGTGCACCACATAAGTTCTGGTGTCTGTGGGAGTCAGAAGAGGGTATAGAATCCCCTGGAATAGGTGGATGTGAGCTGCCTGGTGTATCAGATGCTGAGAACCAGCCCCATGTCCACTTCAAGAGCAACAAGTAGTCTTAACCATTGAGTTATGGCTCCAACCATACTCTATTTCTGCATTTATCGATTGTTTCTTAGGAGGGTTGAGAATATGTATCATGGTCACAGGACAGGCAAAATGGTGGTTAATGAAGGTGGTTGAACTCAGGCTAAGCTGAATCCCTACACATGGCTATTTTCCTTCTGTATCATTCCTCTTCTTATAAAGGAAGCAGTCATATTGGACTATGAGCTCAGTGTGAATTCATCTTAGCTAATTTCAGCTAACCAACCCTATGTGTAGGTAAAGTTACATCCTGAGGTTAGCGTGTGTGTGTGTGTGTGTGTGTGTGTGTGTGTGTGTGTGTGTGTGTGTGTGTGTGTGTTGAAATAGACAATTCAGGTCATCACAAGACTTGTCATGGTTAATTTTGTGAGTCATGCTATTTCAGTACTTCATCAAACATTATTCTGGATGTTTCTATGAGGTTTGTTTTCTAGGGAGGGTAAGATTAATATTTAAATCACTAAATTCCGAGTAAAGCAGATTTCCCTCCATAAATTTAAGTATGCCTCAGCAGTTGAAGGTCTAAATAGAACAAAGTTTGACTTCACCCACCAAACACTACAAACAAACAAACAAATAAACAAACAAACAAACAAATTATTCTGCTGGCTGACTGCCTTTGGACATGGGTTTCTGTTTTCCTTGAGTCTTATTCTCGTGTACTTTTCTGTTCTACAATAAACATCATGACCAAAAGCCCTTTGGAGCAGAAATCATCAAGGAACACTGCTTCCTGGCTTGCTCTCTGAAGCAGTTTATTTTACTTTAGTTTAGTTTAGTTTAGTTTTTCGAAACAGGATTTCTCTGTGTAGCCCTGGCTGTCCTGGAACTCATGCCGTAGACCAGGCTGGCCTCAAACTCACAGAGACCCTCCTGCCTCTGCCTCCCGAGTGCTGGGATTAAAAATGTGCCACCACCACCCGGCTCTGGCTTGCTCTCTGATTTACTGTTTTTATGCAGCCTAGGACAATATATAGCCACTTGCCTAGAGATGGTGGTGCCATGCACAGCGGGCTGGATCCTCTCACACCAACGATCAGCCAATAAAATCTCTCCGTGACGTGGTCAGAGGACAATCCAATTGAGCCAGTTTTTCAGGTGAGAGTCCCTCTTCCTAGGTGTCTCTAGGTGTAAGTATCTAGATTATGGATTTGAGCTTCCATGTTCACACATATACTCACACACACACACACACACACACACACGCATGCATGCATGCATGCACGCACGCACGCACGCACACACCACACTTCTGAGTCTCTTTATCTAAGGAGAGCACTGATTAATATAGTAGTTAAGAACACAAACTCTGGTATATAATATAACTGAAAGTCAACTTTCTCTTCATCCGGTTACTCATTTTGTGCATCTGACTCTTCAGAGCCTCCATTTCCCCATCTACAGAGAGAGAATATTACTACTTACCCGCCCCCAGGGTGCCATGCATACTAAATGGAGTTAGTTAGTATATATACAGCACTGAGAACAACTCCTAGTCCATCGTAAACCCAGCATCTGAAATTGAGCCTGTGAATGAAAGAACTGTGTTTGTTGATCGACACTGCTCCACTGAAAGCGTTTGGTGCTAGTGTACGCTGATAGTGCTCAGCTCTACAAGCCTTGTTATCGCTAGCACCTCACTCCTCCACACAGCTCCATGGTGGACAGCTGATCCTGGGGTGATGTCTCATCTTTGGCACACCTCACAGAGAGATGCGTACAGTACAATCCCTCTCAGCTCTGCCGTGGCTCTCAGGCTTTCTGCTTCCCTCTCCCCTCTGTTTCTCACCCCTCTGTGTTACAACTGTTAATAGGATGTCCAGAGCAGTGCCCTCACATGGTACAAGTGGTAATAGAATGAATACTTAAAGACCCAGGGTCTGGAGAGGCAGACTTCCTTTACCCATGGGAAACACTCCTGTGGTCCCCTAATTATTTCGGATAACACGACGTTGTCCTGGGGAGAAGGGTCTCTAACGCTGTCCTATTAACATTCAACGGTGTACAGGAAACCTGTAAGTGATCAGCCCTTCCTGACACCAATCCAGAGGTTAAAAAAAAAAAAAAATCCCAAATGTAGCTTAATCCTCCCAGCTGTGGTTGTGCAGTTCTTACCTCTATGGCGTTTCAGAGATAAGACAGACTCAGAAAATAGAATAATAAGCAGCTGCACAATAAGGTAGCTCAATTATATAAGTTATCTCCATGGGTGGCTTGCTTAGGAAGCTGCATATGAGTTTCCAATTAAAGGAATATTAGAAGAAAGCATCCATAAATTTCAGAGCCAGCTTAATTTTCTTGTTTGAAAACTGCCAAGGAAGAGAGTCGATTGCAAATATATGAAATATGAGAAAATGAGGCCTAATGAATTCTAAGTTTATTCACCCAAGTATTTAACTATCCAGGCCATCAAGTGGGGATAATAAATTTGAGTGTGTCATAAGCCTGGGCCACTTTAATTCACATTTGTAAAATGAGCTATAAATAAAGGGCCTGATTCAGTGCTTAATTTTAAGAGATGCTTTAATTCATAATGCCCATGCCTACAGGATGCCAAACTCTGACGGAAAGAGAAAAGGCCTTTTCTGATTAGTGGGGCGGAGGCTACCCTGATGCTTGAACCAAATAACACTGCCTGCGACGATGCAGCACCTGTTGCCATGACAGCCGCTGCCTTCTTGTCTTGGAAGGCAAAACCTAAGAAGTGGGTTGGGGGGAGGGACACAAGATATCCCTGAAAGGGGTGACTAGGAGGGTCATGAAGAAGACAAGCCTTAGCTTGTTTTATGGTACTATAACCTACACACCTGAGGCTGAGATATTTACAAAGAACAGAGTTTTGTTTGGCCTGTGGTTTTGGAGGGTAGAAAGGTTAATAACACGCCACCATCATCTGGTGAAGGCTTTCCCTGTTAAACCACATCATAGCAAGATGCTAGCTCAGGCTAGTACCAAAATCATCACTAAAATCATCATGGGGCCCCACCTTCATGCTCTCATTTTGTCTTACCTCCCAAAGATCCTCTCTCTAAAAATGAATTTGGGACATATTCTAACCATAGTAAGGATTCTTTCTAAAGGTACAGGCAGGACTGACAGGAACCAGGAAAGGGCCATGAAATCTCAGGGTCCTAACCACATCTGTGTCCATAGGATGCCCCTATGTCCTGCTGTCTCTCCATAATCTTCCCCACGGGAGTTAATAAGATGTTTTTGTGTTGGCTAACAGCCTGAAGAAAAGTAAAGCAAGGCTGGAGACATGGCCAACAGTGAAGAACACTTGATTCTCTTGAAGAGGACCCAAGTGCAATTCCCAACTCAAAACTACCTGAAACTCTGACTCGAAGATGCTTTCTTCCAGCACACACACACACACACACACACACACACACACACACACACACTAGGATGGGGGAGGGGAGAAGGAAGGAAGAGAGTGAAGAGGAAGGAAGTGGGTGGGGAGTTCGCTGAGCTCCATGCCTAGGACAGGTCTCTCCATGTGGTGATTTTGCTTCTGAGAGCTGAGTAGGAGGTGCCAGCCAGGGCTGAGCCTGCAGGAAAGTCCCAAGGGCTCTGGCAGTGAATGGAGAAGGCAAAGGAGGTAGAAGTAAGGCCTCGTAGATGCTGTGATTTTTCTGGACTACATTCCAGCTTGGTCGGGGAACAATGCCATTTGGTTCACTTTATACCTGAACACTGGCTGCTAGGAAGATGTCAGATAGTCAGTGACTGAAGCCATACAGTGAGAGACAAATAATGATGCTTGCATCAGGACCAATGAGTAAAGAGAAGGCTCTGAGTGGGGCACGATCTTTTCTACTTGCCCAGAATCCTCTTCTTCCTATAATTGGTAAACAGACACCTTCAGTTTGATTAAGTCACTAGCTGAGAATACAAGTGATTAAAAATATTTTTACATAGCATCCTACATTTTCTGCATGCTGTATTTACTACTTTTAAAACTGAAACCAGAAAGTAAACTTAAAAAAAATTAACTTTCATCAGGGGCTGAGAAAATGGCTCAGTAAGTAAGAACTGTAAACACAAGAGGTCCTGAGTTCAAATCCTCAGCACCCACATCAAAGCTTGTCACGACTGCACATGCCTATAACCCTAGCAATGGTGGGAAAGGAGTGCGTGTGGAGACAGACTTGTCCTAGCCAGCTTAGCTGGAGGGCTTTGTCTCAAACAGTAAGTGGGAGCAATGGAGAAAGACAGCTAACATACTCCTCTGGCCTCCATGGGAACTTGTACACACACACACACACACACACACACACACACTCACGCACACACACACACACACACACACACACACTCACGCACACACACAGCGGTGTGGGAGGTACCAAAGCTTCTGTCTTATGCCTATGTCCCATGTAGAAGAACGCATTGCTGTCTGGTGTGTAATGGGCTTCTAGAACAGGGAGATAAAAAGAGTTGTTCTCAGAACTCATTTTCAGAGGCCTGTTCCAAATGACGGCGCTGCATGTCTGTACCCATGACCCCAACTGGAGTCTGTAACTGGAACAATTAGGTAATTTAGGAAATATTCAATAGCTATGCGTAAATGTCAGAGTATTGTAGGAAATAGACTGGATCTGTAAATGACTTAAGAAAAGAAAACTGGGATTCACAAGGGCTCACTGGCATTTTGACCAGTCGGTGTGAGTATGAGAACCACGTGCCAGGCTGGACAAGAACCTGGGTGAAAATCTCCTTCAAATGACTCCGTGCTCTCCAAAGCAGCATTCTGAGTCTTCAAACATCCTCTACCACGAGTAGCGCTGTCCAGGGAAAAGACATGCCCAGGGCAGGGCTGCAAGGATTCCAGTTGCGAGAAAATGCATCCTTCCACCCCATAAATAAATTTATATTTGCTTTTCAACCTCTTGAGATTATGGTGAGGAGTCTGAATTCTCTTAAAACTGGTGGATTGGGTGAGGTGGCTCAGCTTGCGGAAATAAGAAAGTTTGAAGCATGGAGACTGGACTCGGGCCATTCAGTCTTACCTGGGTGCCTAGCTTTTCACAGTGTCGGCTAAACTCCCATAAAACTTATACCTGCCATTTGGAGATGAGCAAATGACAGACGCCATCAGTGTTGGGGCATAGGGCTTTGTAGCTTCTTGCCAAATTCTTCTTTAGCAAATTGTCTCTCACCAAAACTGAAAACACGGTGAGCTCCCTCATCCCCTCCACTTCACTTGTTCCTATCACCATAGCAAAATGGTGGTCTTTGCAGGAATCGCTTCTTAACTGAATGGCAGTAGGATATAGAACTCGCTCCCTTTGTTGGTCAGTGTCTTAGTCAGGGTTTCTATTCCTGCACAAACATCATGACCGAGAAGCAAGCTGGGGAGGAAAGGGTTTATTCAGCTTACACTTCCACGTTGCTGTTCATCACCAGAGGAAATCAGGACTGGAACTCAAGCAGGTCAGGAAGCAGGAGCTGATGCAGAGGCCAAGGAGGGATGTTCCTTGCTGGCTTGCTCCTCCTGGCTTGCTCAGGCTGCTTTCTTATAGAGCCCAAGACTATCGGCCCACAGATGGTACCACCCACAAGAGACCCCCCCCCGATCAATAATTGAGAAAATACCTTATAGCTGGATCTCACAGAGGCATTTTCTCAATTGAAACTCCTTTCTCCATGATAACTCCAGCTTGTGTCAAGTTGACACAAAACCAGCCAGTACAGTCAGGCTGCTTGATTTGAAAAGACAGGACTCCGATTAAAGCCACCACAAGCTCAATGACGTTCAAGGGATAGTTATAGCCTCAGAGCGGGCTGGGTCCACGACTTGGATATGTTAGTGTGGCTGGTCCCTTTCATCTTCAACAGGTTCTCTCCATAGAGCCAGTGAAGAGGGTTCACAGAGTTCACTTAGTTAACTAGGAACTGCATTTCCCAGAATTCCCTTCTTAGTGTAGGTACCATATTTTGTATGAAAATTTTTTTTAAGATTTATTTATTTATTATATGTAAGTACACTGTAGCTGTCTTCAGACACCCCAGAAGAGGGCATCAGATCTCATTCCAGATGGTTGTGAGCCATCATGTGGCCGCTGGGATTTGAACTCATGACCTTGGGAAGAGCAGCTGGCGCTCTTAACCACTGAGCCATCTCTCCAGCCTTGTATGAAATTTGATAGTGGAAATAAAGTTGCAACTGTCTCTCTTATGCTTGGAAGGCCAGTGCTGGGCGTGAGGTGCTGTCCTGGCTGATGCTGGTGGTCCTCCAGTTTGCTCACCCTGTAGGGTTGAACTTATGACACCTGCACCCCCTGAGCCCTTTTGTACCCTCTCTGCTTCCTACATCAGGTATGTATGTGTTCAGCTCCACTATGAAGGTACCACACTCTTATCCAAGTCACTTAAAACACCACCATGGAGAGAGACCACTGTTCATCCCACTCTCTGAATTCCAGCTCAGACTTCCTGCCTAGCCAACCTCAAGGTCCTGCAGAAAACACACAGACCTGCTGTGTTTTCTACAACCTACTGGTCCTGTAGAAAACACCTAAGTGGATCTTGCTCAGGCTGTTGAGCCAGCTTCAGTTACAAAGGGGGCTACCCATGCAGTCAATCACTGATTCACGCACGCACGCACGCACACACACACACACACACAATTTCTAAAGGTCCTTTCTCTCTGATGGAGCCTGGCCAAATAACCAATGGAAAATGGCCACCATGTCCATTAAATTTACACCTTACAGGATCAGCCTTAAAGGAAGCTTTTGTGATAGCTACACCCAGAAGAAAAGTCCCTGGGAGGACTCAGAAAGGAGGCAGTTTGAATCGATTGCTCTTTCCTGCATCTATAGGCACAGTGTAGATATGATGAAGGTAAAGTTACATCCCCATGTGTGTAGCTGAAGAAATGAAGGGTAGGAGATCCCAACCCAACACATGGGAATATTTCCCTGCAGAGAGCAAAAGTCCCAGGAGGAGCAGGGAGTGATGGGCAGGTGTCTGTCACATTCTTCCCATTGTTGTTGGCAGTAGTACTGTATTCCTTGAGGATGGAAGGAGAGCTTGTTAAAAAAGATGAGTACATCCACAGCTTTTTATATTCTTTCACATTCCCCCAAACCCCCTGGCCCATAGGATATATTATACAACTCACAATGCATGGCTGAGACCATGGGCAGCATCGAGTTGTCTATAACCTATATTTCTTCATGTACACATAGACTCTTGGTAATGTTTCATGGGTAAATAAGGCACAGTGAGGGAGTCAAACAATAATTAATTTTAGAATAGAATATAAATAATAGGTACCATAATAAATGTTGTTTGAAAATTAGGAATCTTTATTTCTAGAATTTTCTATTTGTTGTTTAGGAGCCTTTGTTGACCATGAGTAACTAAAAGTGCAGAAAGCCAAACTTTAGGCAAAGGAGACTACTGTGACCTCATTAGTCCCTACAGTAACTTCATGAGGAAGCTGGAACTTAGCCAGTGAGCCAGAATGGTCTGTCTGTTGTGCATTTAACTGTGGCTTCTCTTCCCACATGTACCCAGAATTGTAATGGGTTCAACAACAAATAAATTTGCAATTATACTGGTCTTGGTCTTGGTAATTTTGCATGTTGGTTAATATCTAAGGACACCCCTTCTTTTGCCTTCTGTGAAGAAGAAAATATTGCCACCAATGAGAAGGTGCTCACCAGTCCTTTGTAAGACAGTTCACAGATGAGGTGACAGCTGGGAGTTGGGCAGGAGTAAGAGTCTTGATTTTGACAATCCAGAAAGGTTAGAATATTTCAGAGTCTGGCAAAGAAACTTGGCTGCCACCCAAGTGTATCTACTAGTCACTCTATCTTTGTTTGCAGTGTGTTGCTTTTGGTGACAATGGAGACGTCTCTCATGCAGTTGACTCCTTAACCATTCTTGAAATGAAATGGTGCAGAAGAAAGTCTTCAGCTCTAAACCTGTGTGTGCTTCAAACAGAGAAGACATTCCATGTGTTCTTCGAAGATGACTCTCCCTTCTGTTAACTATAGAAGGTTCTAGGGGACCCCATCTTTTCTAGGAACCTTGACATCCGTTTTCATAACAGAGGGGTAGATTAAGTGTGGTGGTGCACACCAAGTGTACACAGAACTGGGAGGGGCAGGCAAGAGGACCAGGAGTTCAAAGTCTGCCTCGGCTATCAAGTGAGTTTGAGAGTGGGCTGGATGTGACTCTGTCTTTAAAACACAAAGGAGGTGCTCATCGCTCACAGCTCTTTTGCATATCTGCAGGTATAGACGTTGAGCTCATGAGTTGTGTTGAGCATGAGCCAGCATGTCAGGTTGGGGGTTGATTTCAGTATGCCACAAGTGGAATCTGTAGCTCTTCAGTCCTGAGGAAATGGCACTGGAGAACCAGACAGAAGAAAGTTAGGAGACTTCTGTAACTGTTCATTCTGGGAGCACTTACCTGGAGATGCCACAAAAGCCAGGCCTATGGCACCTATGCCCTCATCTCCAGGGCCAGCCATTGGTTACATCTTTCTTAGCACGCAGGCTCTGGCCATGGATGTGAAAAGTAAAGTCCACAAAGTTTTCCTCTGTGGCAGACAATTCTCCCTCAGAGCTGTGTGTTGTTGTCAAATAACAAGGCAGAGGGTGGTTGGGTTCTAAAGGCGGATACTTCCTCTTCTCTCCTCTGTGCCCAGACGCTCCAGCCCTGACCTTAATTTACAAGAAAATAAAGCTGTGGAAAGATACATGGTAAAACAAAGTGGATGTCAACTGCTTTTCATGGTGACATGGTCAATCCCAGTGTCGCTCTGGGCTCAGGAGGGCAGACTACAGAGGTACTCCTTGTGAAATATTAAAATGAAAACTCAGGAAGAGTGGAACAATGAGGGAGGGCCTCCATCCTGAAGATCCGTCCTTCAGTTGTGAGCCGCCTGACGGGGGAGAACTCAGGTTAGGACAGTGGATGTCAATCATCAGTTGTAGAGCTGTGTGGGCTCTATCCCCCCCCCCCCCATAGGCTGTGTCCTTAGCAGATGGAACCAAGCGATTGACACGGAGGAAACAGGCTCTGATGTTTCTCATCCTCAAAATGCATGAGGACCTTTAGCTAATGATATGCCTCTTCACCCTCGCAGCTCGTTCTCAGACAGTTGAAGCTGACGTTTTCCATAAGAGTTCATTGTCATGAAAGATGTTGCTAGACAGGCTAGCTCAAGGGAATTGGACATAGCCCACAAACCTCTCACCCCATCTGGTGATCTTGTATTTGTGTGTGTGTGTGGGGGGGGTTACATGTATGTTTGCACATGTAGGTATGCATGCTCTTGTCCACGCAGGCATGTCTGGAAGTCAGAGATTGGCCTCAGGTGGTCTTCCTCAGTCCATCCTAGTTTTTGAGACAGGTCTAAGAGTGGCTGGTCATTGAGGATCCATCTGTCTCCACTGCATAGTATTTTGGGATTTTTAGATGACCTTTCTAGTAAGAGTCTGAAGGAAAAGACCATCTTCTAGTATTTCTTGGAATGGAGGTAATGACTTTGTATTATAGTTTTGTGAACAAAAAGTTCTGAAAAGAAGCAGACAGTGACTGACTTGTTAAAGCTGCAGTAATGTGGAGAAGCTGGAATGTTGCAAGTCCAGAGAATGATTACCTTACTTGGGGCTAAGTTCTGGCCCTCCAGAACAACCATTCCTTGCCAACCTCTATGTCTGAACTAACATCCTGCAACTAATAATCCTTTTGGAAGCTACTGACTTAGCAGACTACTAGCTTTCAACAAACCAACAGCAAGAATGTCATCAGATAGCATCTGGGCATATAGACGAGCTTTCCCACCTTGCTGTAACCAGCTTTCTAATGTACCCACCGATGTGTTTTAAACTTACCTTGATTTATGACTTTTTTGTTCTGTACAACTATTAAACCTCATGAAACTGCCTCCATGTTGAAACGTGGGATTTGGGTTGACCCAAATGTGAGTTCCTAGCCTTGCTCACTCAAAATGGCTCCAGAGTAAACTTCTATTCCCTTTAAGGTGAGAGCTGTGGGGTTTGCACAACAGTTTGAATTTGAAATGTCTTCCTCCTGTTTTAATGCTTGCCTCAGGGTGGTGCTGTGTTTGAGAAACTGTGGGCCCTTTAAGAGGAAGGCCTATGCAAAAATAGGTGATTGGCATGTTCCCAGCAAGGTTAGCTCCTGGTTCTCTCTCTCTCTCTCTCTCTCTCTCTCTCTCTCTCTCTCTCTCTCTCTCTCTCTCTCTCTGTATGTTACCTGGTCTACAACAATATGTGGAGCCTCTACCACACACTCCTACTGCCACGGTCTGGGACCATGCCTTCTCCTCCACAATGAATTAAAATGTCTCAAGCCACAAGTCAAAATGAACCCCACCTCCTGTAAGTTGTTTCTCTTGGCTATTGAGGCCATGGAAGTGGAACAGCACTAATAAACCTTGTAAAGCAAACAACTCAATAAAGAAGACCCTTCCTTTAAAGAAAGAGCTGCACACACGGTGTACTGTCGTCAAGAAATTGAATCCCTCTGGGCTTCCTCAAATTGACTGTTTAACCTGCAAAGTTAGTTTGGGAATTAGAGGGTTGTCACCATGAGGTTGTAATCAGCACCTATCCCTGAAGACACTCAGCTCCTTCTGGGGTTTGGGCTTGGGTGCTTGTGGGAACAAATCCACTTTATTCCTGTGGGTATGTATTATCACAGGCTCAGCATATGCTATTGTTAGCACCGTATGACCTATAAGATGTTAGGTAAAATGAAAAGCAGAGCTGTGACATCAGTCCCTCTGCAAGACAATCCCTTCACACAGAAGGGGTCATGGCAGAAGTGTCAGGACTCCATAGCTGGCTCCTATTACCCTCACCTGGCCGACACGCACGCAGGGCTTGCTCCACAGTGTGAATCTTTCTTTACTTGCCTCAGGAGCACGTGTGAGGCTTTGCATGCTAGGGACTTATGGTAGGAGCGAGGGTGTGTTGGGGGTGGAGGGACTGCAGGAAGCTTACATGGGAGAGTGGGGAATCGAGCCAGAGAAAGGAAAGAAGCCACTAATGAGGGGGTTGGCAAGTGGCCACCTTGGGTGAGTGAGTCTGAATCCCCTGGGGCATGGGGTACCAGTACAAGGCACATTCCCTCACTTGTGGGTTGAATGCAGCTCTCTGTATTCTTTCCACAACTAACAGGAATCCTCAGGGTACTAGAAAATGCAAATGATGGTGGTGGGAAGCCTGCGGGGCAATAGTCAGGAGTTGAGAATATATGTTGGCCATGACACTGGCTGTTTCCTGTTAGGTTGGAGGGCTGAGTCTGCCTCACTCCTGCCTTTCCTCTAGCCATCTCCCAGGTCCCTTGTAATCCTGCCACTTTGAACAGGCAGCAGGTGTTTGAGCCCTGCAAGCACACTTGGAGAAGTACTTCCTTCTAGCCTCACTGAGGAGAGACAATTAATTATTCACCAACAGCTTATTCTACTGATCACTGTCTCCTTGGCAACCTCAGGCTCAGGGCAACAGAAATGAAGTTATACAAATGTGTGTGTGTGTGTGTGTGTGTGTGTGTGTGTGTGTGTGTGTGTGTGTGTGTGTGTGTGAAAAATCTAAAGGCTCTTTGTACTTTTCCTAAAAAATGTCTTTAAAGGTAGTAGGGTCTGAAGTGCTTAAAGCTGACTGATTTTGCAGCACCTTATCAGAGTCTTTCCCACACCCTCCTGCTGCAGCACTCTCCCCGATGTGTGTTTCCAGGAGACAGCATGGATGCTTTCTCTCCACTGAGGCACCTGCTTCTTTAAATAGCACTTGACATTTAATGCCCCCCCCCCCCCCAAAGAGCACTGCATTGCCGATTACCAGCCTTGACTGATTTGGGCAGCAGTTTTCATTTGGTCACTTTTTAAATGACTATATCCATAAAAGCAACAAGCAACGCATTGAGGTGGCAGCAGACATTCCTCTGTAGCCAGCTCCTCAGGACAGCTGCACTTCCTGCCTCTGGTTCCACCTTTCTATGAACCTAAGCTCTGAATTATATCCCAAGAGCTTGAGCTGGCTGACACTTCCATCAGGGACTCTGAGCTCCTGTGGTGGTTTGAATACGCTTGGCCCACGGGAAGTGGCACTCTTAGAGGTGTGGCCTTATTGGAGGAGGTGTAGCCTTCTTAGAGGAACTGTGTCACTATGGGGCTGGGCTTTGAGGTCTCATATATATCCTCAAGTCTGGCCAATGTGATTCAACGCCTCCTCCTAGTTGCCTGAGGAAGCTAGTCTCCTCCTGTCTGACTATAGATCAAGATGTAGAACTCCTGGCTCCTCCAACCCCAAGTGTGCCTGCACAATGCCATGCTTCCCACCATGATGAAAATGGACTGAACCACTGACCTTTAAGCCATCCCCAATTAAATGTTGTCCTTTATAAGAGGTGCCTTGGTCATGATGACTTCACTTCACAGCAATGGAACACCAAGATGGTTCCTCAAGTGTTTTTGTGTTTACTGGAGGAGAAGCATGTTGGGAGATCCAAATTGTGCACCTCTCTCCTTGAGGTCTCAAATGGGGAAGCTAAGAAGCAGAAGGTCTCCCATGCTTCCTTCTGCTGTACTGCAACTTGAAGAGCAGGGTGCTGGGCCCCAGTTCTAGCACCTATCTGGCCTGTGACTCTTTATAAAGTCAGCTGACCTCCATGAAGCTGAATGGGACAGCGCATGTCTATAATCTCAGCACATAGAAGTCAGGGTAGGAGGATCATGAATTTGAGGCAAGCCTAGACTACATATTGAGTCCCATATAAATCTCTCCAGAAAAAAAATTTTTTTCAGGAAAAGAAACAGGTTTGGTTTCTGAAGGATTCATTCATTCTTTCTTTCTTCTTTTTTTTCTCTCCTGTCTATCTCACCTCCTTACACCAACTATTAGGAGCTGCTTCCTGCTCTGGTTGTATCTAGAATGTTCCCCAAAGAATCATTCTGCAGAATGGACATAATTGGAAGTATTCATTCATTCTTTCTTTCTTCTTCTTCTTTTTTTTTTCTCTCCTGTCTATTTCACCTCCTTACACCAACTATTAGGAGCTGCTTCCTGCTCTGGTTGTATCTAGAATGTTTCCCCAAAGAATCATTCTGCAGAATGGACATGATTGGAAGTTTGAGGAACTGATAAAATCTAGGTCTACTGGGAGACGTTAGGTATTCAGGGATACATCCTAGAAGAGTCAGATAAGAGACTTGTGTCTTCTTTAGTTGAGTGAGTCTGTATTGCATGACATACAGTCCACCAGTAACAAGTCCCACCACTCAGGGATCAACACCACCAAAACTTGAGCCAACACAACCTTTCCTGATTATAAGGTGATTGTCTCAGGTAATTTGTCGTGGCATTAGAGGCCCACAAATAGCCCTTACAATTCTAGAGATACTGTTATCAATATCTCCTCAAGTGATTCTTAAAAATCTGCAATCTTATTTTATGGATGATACTATTAGTTATTTTTATTTGTAAGTACAAAAGGAAGACATGGTCACTACATACAAAAAAATAATTAAATCCAAAAGGACATAAAGATATAAGAAAGAAAGAGGAAGATCAGAAAAGGGTATCAGATTCCCCAGAGCTAGAGTTACCGGCATGGATGCTGAGAACCAATAGTTGGACCTAGACTGTTCCTCAGAAGGTCTTTCCTCAGGATGGCACATTTGGGAGCTTAGGGAATCATTAAGAGAGGAGCCTACTGGGAGATCTTAGGTCATTGGGAATGACATATCCTGGAAGGGATTTAGGACACCTGTGAAACTAGAGGTACAGAAACCTGCCTTGGGTTCTCTATGAAGAGTCAGTGACCCAAAACTAAGTTTGGGCAAGCTGAGAAACCCTCTGCATGCCTCTAAAAACATCTGCCCAACAAGAAAGTCAACATGTCTGTAAAAACATCCCTTGGCATTTGATGGCATTTTATCTAGGCTCTGCCCCACAGTTGCCTGGCAACAGCTAGGTGTGTGTGCCTGACTTACTATAAAAGAGGCTGCTTGCCCCTTCCTCTCTCTTGCTCCCTTCTCTTCTCTTGCTCCTGCTCCTTACCCATTCTCTCCCCATTCCTCTACTCTCTCTTCTCTCTCTCTCTCTCTCTCTCTCTCTCTCTCTCTCTCTCTCTCTCTTTCTCTCTCTCTTTCTCTCCCTCTGCATTTCTCTCAACCCCCCTCCCCAGGCCCTAAATAAACTCTATTCTATACTATACCATCGTGTAGCTGGTACCTCAGAGGGGGAAGGGATGCCTCAGTATGGGTCCACAGAGGCCTCCCTTCCCCCCCACCATACCTCACCTCCACCAAACATATCCCTTCTTCCTTATTTTTTTTTATAAAACACAACAGCATTTACTACCCTGAGACTGCAAGAAACACCTCCACATACAGAATTGTTCAGTACAAGACTTTCCTCTTTGTGTCCTATAAAACCTGATGCCCACCGCACCTTGGCACACAATCTCCATGGCCTCAGAGAGGCTGCTGCCCTTCACTGTTCTAGTAAAGGACAAGCTGTTTCTGTTCAGGTTGCTCTCCTCTTTCACTTTCAGATGTTCTACCAGTCCTGATCTGGACTTTGGAAGAGCCACATGTGCTCTTAATCTCGGAGCTTTGTCTCCAGCCCCCTGCTGTCGCTCACTCTCAACATTACCCTGTAACTGTTCCACTCTGCTGGTAAGTCTCATGATGATGGTCTCTTGTACATGCTGGTGTCTGTTGTAACATGCTGAACCATTAGCCCATTGTTGGATGCTTAGGTTCTTTTAATGTTTTTCGGCATCAGAAGTGCCAGACAAGGCTCGGTCATTTCTATCTCGCAGGCTTCTCTGTTCTCAAGTCCCTTTCAAGCCATGCCACAGGGAGTCCTATGAGGAAACCTTTCCACAGCTCAACATAGCTGTAAAAGGCAAATTCACTGTATCTTCTCCTAACTGCCCCTTACAGAGCCTTGATGTGCCTCACTGTCTGCCTCAGCCCCTGTGATCTTGTCATACATACTCATAGCTCTTTTCTCTTCCTGTCTGGCAAATGGTAGCAACACCCCTCCTCCCTACCAAGCCAAGAGTGATTCAGGCCTGGCTAATCCTGTTACCTCATCCGACCATCAGTAGCTATTGCTCCCACCTGGAGTGGCAGAATCTAGGACAGGCCCACCTGAATTCTGCTCTGAGATCAACTACAGAAACCTCAAGCCAGAAGGGAAGGAACCAGTCAGGAGTGGAGGTGCCAGTCCCCCCAGATGGCCTGGGGAAAACTTGAAATGACAGCTCGAGGCAGAGTGAACAAATGACAGGAGGAACCTAGAGCTGGGGACACCCTTCTCATTGTGAGATCTGTCCCTGTAGAACTGCCTGGATTCCAAAGACACCCCCAGGAGCCTGCTCCGCTGCCGTGCCAACCACTTCCCTTTTGCCCTCTGTCAAAGGACTCTTCCGTGTAGAGTCCTGACCACATTAGCCTCCCTAGGGTCTGAAGGGCTGGCTCAGTTGATAAAGTACTTGAGATAAAAGCATGAGGACCTGAGTTCAGATCGCCGGTACCCATGCAGAAAGTCAGGCATATGGAGCATCCCTGCAAACCTAGCACTGGGGAAATGGAGGCAGAAGTCTTACTAGGGCCATACTGGCCATCTAGTCTTGATCAATGAGCTCCAGGTTCAGTGAGAGACTCTGTCCCCAAAAGTTAGGAGGATAGTTATAAAAGAGGCAACTGACATTGACCTCTGATCACTACACATATGCACACACATAAACACATACACACATACAGACACATACACACATACACAGACACATACACACATGTATATACATGCACACACACATACATACACATACACACAGGCACACATATACACATACATGCACACATACACACATGTAGATAGACGTGCATAAAACATACACAGAAAATAAATGAATAAATAAATACATTTATTTAAATAAGTGCAAAGTAGTCCTTCCTAGAAGTTTTCCGATAGATGCTCATGGTTTCCAGGTAATGTTTAAACTCATGGAACTTGACAACACTGTTCAATTCACCTTTCTAGTCTTTCTCAGAAAGAAAAGGGAGGGACCTACAAGAATGAGCCCCTGTGTCTCCTGCACCAGGCTGACACATCGGAGTTCCCTATCACCACTGATCCATGATTATGTAATGCCACAGCCCCCCCTAGAGGCTAATACCCCAGAGAAAAGTCAAGGAGCAGGGGTCCAGAAAAGGTGAGCTCACCTCAAGCAACCACACTGGACTACATAGGAGGAAACAATAAGAAGCAGAAGATGCTTCTCTGTCCAGCAGGCTCCTCTGTCACTCCCTACCTATTCCTGTGAGGTAGCGTCTCTCTCTGAACCTGGGCCTCACTTTCCCCAGTGAGGCTGAAAGCCAGCCAGCCCCTGCAGTCCTTCTGAGCCCTCAAAGCTAGGGTTACACACTTGTGCTGGACCCAAAACTTGTTCTGTGGGTGCTGAGCCCTGAGCTTTTTCTCTCGTGATTATGGATTATGGATTAAGTATTCTTTTTTTTTTTTTTTTTTTTGAGACAGGGTTTCTCTGTGTAGCTCTGGCTGTCCTGGAACTCACTCTGGGATTAAGTATTCTTGACTGTGAATCCATCTCTCTGGCCCTTGAAAACACCTTGTGTGGTGGTTTGCATGAGAAAATCCCCCATAGGCTCATGTATCTTAACATGTAGTCCCAAGTTGGTGGCGCAGTTTGGGGGAGGTTTAGGAGGTATGGCCATCCTGGAGGCAAGCTTGGAGAGCTTAAGGCCTGGCCATATTTCCAGTTTGCTCTCTCCGTTTCATGCTGGCCACTGAAGATGTGAGCTCTGAGCTCATTGCTCCAGTCGCCCGCCCACCATGCTTGTTTCTTTCTCCCATCCTCCCCACTGGGATGGATTCTTATCTGTAACAGCAAACCCAGATTAACTCATTCTTCCGTAAATTGCTTTGGTCATAGTGTTTTATCACAGCAACAGATAAGTACCTGTTTTGATTAGTGGTAAAGTTCTCAAGTGAAATCTGAAATGCTGGAAGTTACTGTATGTTAATTCCCTAAAGTACAATACTCAGTCTGAAGGCATTTGGGTCAAACCATCACAACAGGACCTAAAAGCCACAGTTGCACAAATTCTTCATATGCAGTGGTACAGTGTTTAAGTAGAACTTGCATGTGAACACACTTGTACATGTATACTTTCAATCATTTCCAATGCTTTTATTGTGCCTATGATTGTCAATGATATGTAAATGCCAGTGGAGTCTATGTTGTATCAGGAATAGTCAGAAGAAAAACTACCTGTCCATAAGCAACACAGACAAACTTTTCCTTCACATTTCAACACACAGGTGGTTAGTTGTGTGGATTCAGAGCCCACAGACACACTATGTTCAGGCCGCTTGGCCCTCCCCTCTGCTTTGTGTTTTCTGTGTTAGTAGCTTTCTGTGTTAGTAGAACACCTGATGAGGAACAACCTAGGGGGGAGGGCACCTATGCTGTGAAGGGATTCAGTCCATGCTAGTGCAGGAGCCTGAGCCACATGACCACATTCAACCTGCAAGTAAAGAGAGATGAATATTAGTGCTCCGTTCAAGTTCTACTTTTCATTCAGTCCATGCATACAGCTAGGGTGGGTCTCCCTACCCAAATACATCCATATACCCAGTCTAGAAGGTTCCTCAGAGAGATCTGTCTCCCCGATGATTCTAGAGCAGTAGTTCTCAAATCTCCCTAATGTTGTGACCCTTTAATACAGTTCTTCATGTTGTGGTGACCCCCACACCATTAAATTATTTCATTGCTGCTTCATAACTGTAATTTTGCTACTGTTACGAATCATAATGTGAATATCTGATATCCAGGACATCTGCTATGTGACCCCTGTGAAAGGGATCGTGACCCTCAGGTAGAGAATTGCTGTACTTGCTCCTGTCAAATTGTCAATCAGTATTCACCCTCACATTCCCCTTGGAGAAAGTAGAATAGCTTCTTCTTGTTGCTGCACAGACACAAGATGCACTTACAGCATCCCAGACCCTGCCTGGTATGTTGGACCATTTGGCACGGCTCCAGCTCTGGTTTTGTTTTTCTAGTGACTGTAGATACTTGGCTCATCTTGCTTTCCAGCTTTTACCTCTGGAAAGTGCCAGAGGGCTAATGTGTTAGTTACTTTCCTGCCTCTGGGACTAGATTCCGGCCAGAAGCAACATAAGGCAGGAAGAACTTATTCTGGCTTACAGTTTTACAGCATTTAGACCCCATCATAGGAGGAGGCACAGCAGTGGACCGGGTCTGTGCCTGCAGCTGCTATTTGTATGCTGCCAGCCAGGACAAAGGGAGCCAGACAGGAAGCAAGCCCAGCCTGTAACCTTCCTATGACCCCAGCCTGTGGAGACACCTAACATTTAGACCACAACAGCCTGGAAAATGGATGGGTGAGCTTGTCTTTGCCCAGTCTCCTTGTTCTGTTGAATATCATGTGCCATGCTTTGACTATACGTAATGCTAGCTCTAATGACTCTATAGGACTGGACAGATAATAACCTCAAAACTCTGTGGTTTTAAACTCTAGTTATATGTATTATCTCGTGCCTCTGGGAATTTCCTGGGCTCCTGCCTAGGGTCTCATGGACAGCCGTCCTCAGGTAACACTTGGTTTAAAATCACCCCCAGAATCCTTGCTCACATAACTAGTAGACAGGGATGGGGTTCAGCTCGCACTGTCAAGCAGGCCGCCTGCCTGACCTCTCCATATAGCCTGTACATCCTCCAGATGGGGAACCTGAGTTCCAAAAAGCAAATACAATAGAGAGCCAGGTCGAGTCCCCATAGCCTTCAGTGACAGGATTAGGAGTCATATGAGCATGACATTTGTCATTATTAGATTCAGAAGTGGGATCATAGACACCACCTCTCTGGAGGAGAGTAGGCACGGAGTTTGCAGACTACTGCTATGCCTACCCACAAAGTTGCTAAAGGAAAGCCAGCGGGCATCTGAAAAAGATTGCCAAATGTATAAAACTCTACTAGTTGCCAGGTTCTAGGCTTCAACTTCCAGGGGGAAGGTCTCTCTCTTTTCTGGCTAGATGATCTGGTTAAGTTTTGGAATTAGTCTGCTTTTCAGCTAGTTGTTCTAAAGAAGAATCGGATGGGGTAGCACTGACCTCATGATATTTAGTGGTGAGTGGAGTTCAGTGTGCCAGACTGGCATGAAGGAGAGGTCAGTGAGTGCTTCCCTGGCATCGTTACATTGCTTACCCTGTCAACCAGATCCCGGGATTTCCTAATGGACTTCAGACTTGACCCACATTGACTGACCCTAGAGCACCTTTGATAGGAATTTGAAGTCATTGCCAGAATCGCTGGCACTCAAGGACACTGGGAAGCCTGGCTGATTTCTGTGGCTCTGCACTGTTGCTACTGCAGAAAAGAAATCTTGCTGACTTGGTCTTGCAAGGTCACTGCAGCTGTAGTCTTTCTTTTCTTTCCATTCATTGGACTTCCTCTTTTTAACTCAGTCACTGTCCCCAGATGTTCTAGACTGTGCTGTGGAATATGAGAACAAAGCTGGCCAGAGACCTGAAATAGCCCTCGCTCATCGATATTTCAGAAAGGGAAGAGGAATGTCTCTTCTCCTCCATCTGTGGGCACCATGAACTCAGGTTAAGCCACAGTACAGGGCAGCCTAGGGCTAGCATCAACCTACTAGAACTTCCTAGTTAATGTTTAATTAGACCAAGAGCTCAGGAATACATTTAAGTAAGTAAAACAGAAGATGTATAGACGCAGTCACTATCTCCTGAATTCATTCCATGCTCACCCTCCCCACACCCACACCAACTCTGAGAGATGCCATCCCGTTCCTCTCCATCTTTTAGACTCTTAAAAAAGAAAACATAAACTTTTGTGTGTGCACACAGTTCTGTGCAGGCACTTGTCTGTGCAAAAGTGAGTCCACACATGGGTGTATGCATGTGAAGGCCTGAGGACAGCCTCAGCTATTGTTCCTCGCATGCTGTCCACCTTGGCTTTTGACACAGGTTCCATCCTTGGCCTGGAACTCACTAAAGCTACCTGGCCAGTGAGTCCCAGGGACCCACTTGTCTCTGCCTCCTCAGCCTTTGGGATCACAAGTTAATGCCACCAGATTGGACTCTTTGACTGTGACTTTGTGGAGATTGAACTCAGGCCACCTTGCCTCAAAAAAGCACTTTGCTGACCACGCCATCATCTCAGCCCAGCTGTGAACCCTTGCCAAGAGGTTCTGTGTTGGGGTGACCCACAAATATTGTATTTTCTGGCTATGAAAAATATTGTGTTTGTGTTTTCAAGTAATTATTTGGAGCCTGCAACACCCATTAGCAGGATATGTAAATGTTATTTCCCCACCTGCTTTTTAAAAGTAAGGCAAGCGGTCTTAGGGAAGGTGACCTTCCCCTGCCTACTAGTTATGTAAGAAATGTGGCTTTTTGCATAATAAAAAGTTGGCAGCAAGAGCTGGGGTGGTAAGGGATGGATTTCCACGTGGGAGAGACAGAGAGACTGGAGGAAACAGAAAGGACACTGGACAGAGCTGGCAGCAGGCAGTGGGAAGCATGTGGAGTGACACAATGGTGGAGAAGTTGGGATGAGCTAGTCGCTAGCTGAAAGACTGCCCCAGCAAAAGGTCAACAGCTTTAAACTGTATAAATGCTTCTGCTTCTTAGTTAACCTCAAGCAGGATCCACTAGAGCCCTTGCTCTCAGGGCCTCTCCGTGGGCTGTCTCATGAAAAGAGAAGTGGGTTATCCCAGGGTAAGATAGCCCAGAGAGCATTGAGAAGTATGTGCCCCGCCTTTTTCCACCCAAGTCCACAAACCTATCTTGTCACTTTCCACATGGTTGTGCTCACCAAGCGAATTAAACCAAGAAATCCAACAGGAGCGGCTTCTCCTCGAGAGGAGGAGGCCAGGGGACAATCACTCCGGGATGTTTTAGAGGCTGCAGACACCATGTTTACACTGAAGCCATTATACGGTACCTAATCTCCACATCTTTTTTCAATCAACAGTGTGTCTTAGAGATGGGGCCTTGTTAGCATGCATGTGTATTTTGATTCCTTTTAAGTGCAGCGTGTAGTACTCCATAGACTAGATCAATGTTTCTCAATTCATGTCTGCTCTTGTCTTTTTCCTTTCCTGTTTTTGCCCTTATTTTATTTTCTTACTTTGAGACAGTTTCTCTCTGCTTAGTTATTGATTAAGCAATCAATCAATCAGTCAATATTTGCCTTTTAATTTTGGGGTCTTGTACTTCCTTTGACTCCCAAGGATACCCATGTTGCTCTCCTAACCATCTCAGTCAGTTCACCAGCACTCTGAAGGTCAAGTATGGCCTCCAGAGTCATGCTAAGACATCCTGGTTTACAAGCTGGCCAGGGTTTTGAGAGTTATGTTTTTCTTACGACATTGCTTTGAGTTTTTCTGGAGGAAAAGGGTGCCACACATTCAAAATGATTATTATAATTACACATCTGTTAAGCTAATTCCAAACAGCCCTCCCCAGGGTTCTATTCAGAAGGCTCAGGAGAAGGGAGGAGCTGCTTCCTGGAAGAAGGCAGAGGAGTTTGCCCTTCAGCACCATCCCTCTGAAAGCCATGACACCCCCAGCCCCAGCTCCCTCTGTGACCCACTGATCTGTCCTCCAGTGAAAAGAGGGAGTTGAACAAGCTTTGTGAAGACACACATGCTTTTATTGTGTCTCTTTGGGGGTCACACCACAAATAGAAAGTTCTAATAACACCCTCTGCTCCTGAGGCAGCTTGAGTTGCCTTCACCCAGCAGAACCTCACTCAGCCACTCAGTCTTACTTTTCCTGAGTATGAGCACAGCGCTCATAAACCATGCAGACTAAACATCAACACCTAAGTCCCAGGAGGAAATACAAGCAGCAGCCCCTCACACAAGCCTGGAAAGGGGAGGAAAGTCATTCAAAAATCCATTTCAGTTGTCTGTCAAGTTGTGAAGTTAGCCTCCAGGGCACTTGGTCAATACCAGCCCTTCCATAAAAATGTAAGTTGGACTATTTCTTAATGGGATGTCACCACAAGAAGCTGGCTGAGGTCTTGATTGGAAGACACTCCGGAATATTTGCTTCCTTTGGAATTTACAGTACTGTCTCGTTGAATCTAACTTGATGCTCTAACCAATAGAGCATTATATTAGGCACAGTGAAGCAGAAAATTCACCCTGTCCCACTTCCCCACCATCTTTTCTTCAACCTTGTCTCCTCATCCCACCAAATAATGTGGCTCCTAATTCAATCACCGTGTACGGCAGGCTCTTGATATCTAAAGCAAACCTTTTGTTTATCCAGCAAATAGTTCTATGTGGAAGTAGCACTAGGGTTTAAAATATGCACTGTTAACTTACCACAACTCCCTTTGAGTAACGTTGTATCACCTCACGTACATATATACAAAATTTACACATTTGTTTTCTGTTTCCAATCCCCTGGGTTACTGTTATCTTATAGTTTATTTATACATATGATCTGATTGATACAATATGTTACTTTTGCTTTAAGCAGTAAATTGTCTTTCTTGAGAGCTGTATATGAATCAAAAAGCTTTTTTATTTAATAGTTTTCTATGTAAGGCATTCTTCTAATTAATATGTGCACATGGATGTGTGCCTATTGCGTGTGGTCACATGCACCACAGCATCCTTGTAGAGGTCAGAGGACAGCGTTTGGGAGTCAGTTCTCTCCTTCCAGCTTTGTGTGGGTTCCAGGGATCAGACTCGGGGTGCCAGGCTCTCATGGTAAGTATGTTACCTGCTGAGCCAGTGTACTGGGCCACCTAGGGTGTTCTTCGTTTCTTGTATAGATTTTGAACTCATTTGTTACATTTCCCTTCTTTAAAACACTTCTATTAATAGTTTCTGTGAAGTTCCACGAGTGATGTATTTTGTTAGCTTTTATGGCAAGAAAATGAATTAACTTTCCATTCTATTTTATTAACATTATTTTTTTTTAATTTTTGAGGAAGTCATCTATGCATACAATGAAACGTGAACATCTCTTGCAAACATGTTTCTCTCCCAGCTTCATGTTGTCTTATTTTTTAAAACTTTTAAGTAACCCGATAAGCCATATTAATGCCGCCCATCCACATGAGAATACATTCGGGGACATCCACTGGGGCATGAGAAACCATGTGGCCACATGTTCAACAGCAAGCAAGCAAAACAGAATCACCAACTATCCATAGTTCCTCACTGTTACGACCTGGGTAAGACTTCCCCTGTCTACACTAGAATTTCTGATGGATTGCTCTTGTACACATAGCCATAGCTGATACGGGTTTGTGAGAGGCAATCCCCATGGCAACTCCAGAAGTTAGTGTCTCACAGCTTCTTATTACCCAAACTTGACATTCTCTTCATTTGGACTTCCTCAGTGTTCACTGGGCCTTGGTGGAGGAGCTAATGTCCCACTTAGGGCTGAACACTATCTGTTCTCACTGGGACTTATTCTGCCTCTCAGCAATGACTGCCACCCACTGCAAAAAGAAGCTTCTGTGGCCACAACTAAGAGCAGTCAAGGTCTACAGTGTAAACATAAATATTTAGAAGGTAATTTGGAAACATGGACATTTTGCAAAACAACAATAGTGGATTCTACCCTAGGGCCTATGATCACCTTGCCATGGGCTTTTGGCCTCTATTATGGTAGCAGGCATGAGATTTCCTTCTGTGAAACAGGCCTCAAATCCAACCAGAGAGTCGTCAGTTCCGCATAACAGTCATGGGACTATTGCCCCAGTGAGTATATCCCACCTGGCAGGCTATAGTGTAGCAAGCAGGGTCGATCCCTGGTTAAGACCATATCTTTTCTGCCCAGCAGCCTAGACAGCACCTTCTGGCAGTGAGAAAGCTAGCTAGCAGGGAGTGCTTCCTGGTCAGTTTGAGACTGGTTTCTCTATGTCCTGCAAAAATACTGGACCACCATATTTCTGCAAAAAGTCAGCTATGATTTATGATTGCTTTTTGTTGTAATGCGTGCTGGTCTCTTTAGTTCTAAACTTTTATTCGCATCAATCATTTTTCAGCCATTTTCTCATTGTGTGTGTGGGGGTGGGGCACGAGCGCCCTGGCCATACCCACTAGAAGTTTCTGGGCTTCTTACAATTGGGGCTTAAATTTTCCTTCGAATTTGGGGAGATTTTAGCTAACGCTTCTTCAATTATTTTTTTCTGCCTGTCTCTCACACTTCTCACCCCAGACTACAAGGTACACATTAGACATGTGCTATGTCCCTCCATGTCAGTAAAGTACTGCTAATTTTCCTCCCATGCCCTGGGCTGCTGTCATGGCAACTGTTTCGAAGCTGAGCCCCCAACACCATCACCGTGTCTTTTCATTTCTGAGTCAGTTATTGACTTGTTGCTTTTGTTCCTGCACATTACCCTACTTCCTGTCTCTAATAATACATTATACTATGCTTGACATTCTCAGGGAGAGGATGCATTGTTGGCTGTCTGAATATTGTGTTCTTCTTTAAAAAGCACTGGGATTTGTCCTGCAGACAGTTGCTTTCCTTGTGGGTCTACTCAATCCTTTAGGATGCTCTTTGACGTTTATTAGAGTCTAGTCTACCCTTAACTCCAAGATAGCTGGAACCTGTTCTAACAGGTGGCGTTTTTGTATATCAGCTGAGTGCCTTTTGGGTGACAAGAATTCCTGGGGAGACACAATATACATGTCTACTCATCCAGAAAGGGAACCTGCAGCAGACCGAAGTTACAATTGCACCCAGTTCCAACTCGTAAACCATCAAGGTGATGGATTACAGGTGATGGATTAGTTATAAGGAGCAGGGATGAGTTAAAAGCAGTTGCATCACTGAGAAGCCCACCTCAACACAGGTGAAAAGTCACAAACACTGCAACCCTGGAGTTCTCTGCATAGCTTGCTGGCTGCTGCACAGCCCCCCTCCCTCTCCCCCTTCCCCCTTCTTTCCCTCTTCCCCTCTCCCCCCCACCCCCCACAGTTCTGCTTGTCAGAGTCTCCTCCCCAGCAGTTTGTTGGGAAACCCTGTTGCTTAGGTCAAAGTCTGACATTACCTGACAACCCTGAGCTCAGTGCAAAATGATAGGCTCCCCTTTTCAGCGGGGCTTCCTCTTCTCTGGGGTATCCTGGACCCCATACCTGAGGATGTCATGTAGCCCTGGAATGCCTCCCCATGGTAATGAGGTATCTCAGTGCCTTAAGCCTTCAGCCAGTGACCTTTGTTCACCCTGGATATCTTCACTCCCTTCCCTAAAACTATGTAACTCTTGGCTCACCCTGAATAAAGTATATTACAGAAACCCACACCAAAGAAATATTCACAAGCTAAGATCATCTCAGAGAGCTGTTTCATTGAAGATGGCTGGAGAAGGCCTTAGCCTAAAAGAGCTGTAACAGTAAGATCCTTGGAGAAGCTCCCCACCCCCACCCCCAGGCCCTTGCTCTCAGCTGGACCAGGATCCTGCCCGTCCTGGGTTCTCCTTTATCCTTCCAGCCCAGTGTGCAGCTGTGTAGAGAAAGCAGAGACTGGTAACCACAGCAGTCTGTATACTGCTGGGGAGGGGCCTGGATTAGTCACTTCTCTATTGCTGTGATAAAACACCATCTTTTAAGTACAAAGTTCAAGTCTGTTCTAAAACTCAAGGCAGTGTCTTGAGTAACTGTAACATCCTGTAAAACCAAAAAGCAAATGACATACTTCCAACATACAGTGGCACAGAATATACACTGCCATTCCAAAAGAGAGGAGCCAGGCCACAGTGAAGAAATATTGGTATAAAAGAAGACAGGAACCCAGCAAGGCAAAATGCAAATCTTATAACTCCCTGTCTCATGTCAAAACACTTGGACGGCCCCGCCCTTCTGGTTCTGCTGCCTGCCACAGTCTTCTCTCCCTTGGCCTGGTTCCACCCCCGTCTGCAGATTTCTTTGGCAGATAGCTCACAGCTCTGGCACATCCAACATCTTAGAGTCTCCAATGAAACACAGACTTCACGTTCACAGCTTCATGAAATGCTCTCCCAGGGCCTCCACACAGGGACTCTCTTGTCACATGCCTGGCCTCAGCAGCTCTCAGACATGTCCTAGACATGTGACCTCCTGTTTCCCTCTGAGGCGCATGAGTCTCCCCTTGGATTCTAGAGGGGAATGCTTCAACTTAAAGGAAACTGCCACAAGTCTTTCAGAACTTTCATTCTTTCATTGAAGCTTTTGTATTTACACATAACCCCCGCCCCCACCCACCATGTGTGATTGTGTGTGTGTGTGTGTGTGTGTGTGTGTGTGTGTGTGTGTGTGTGTGTATGTGTAGGCTCTATTTAAGATACTATATACTTTTGAGTTCTTAAAACAATGCCTTCCTGTTCTGTACAGACTCTCAATTCAGCTCACAGCTTCCTTCCTTGTTCCTTCCTTGTCCTGGATTCTTGGCCTGTCCATCTGTCACTTGGTATTCAGGCAGAGACTCTAAGGTTTCTTTCTGAAGCACCTACAGCTTTTTGAAGTTCCTTCTCTGTATGATTGAGGACTCTCTTCAGAACTAGTGCCTATATATTCTAGCCACATTATCAGACCTAACTCCAGGCTCATTACATGACACAGTCACTCTCTGCTTCAGTTTGCCTTCACCAAGCCATGATCTGAAAAGAGCCTGGAGGCAGAACCCCAGGGCTATTAGGGGGATCAACTGGTACACCCGAAAGCCATGGTGCAATGCAAGCAGGTGGTGTCCCACTCAGTGGGGACAGTCTTTACATGTCTAATCGTCATTCCTTGTTGCTATGACAAAATGCTTGACAGAAGCAACCTACAGAAGGAAGGGTTGATTTCAGCTCATAGGTCAAGGATACACTTTGTCGTCATGGCAACAGGAGCTTGAAGGATCAGTGTGCATTGCATCCACAGTCACAAGCAGAGAGATGCTAGTACTCCTTTCCATTTAGCCCAAGACCACAGTCCATGGGATGGTGCCTTCCACATTGACGTCTTCCTACCTCAACTAACCCAGTCTAGAAACTTCCTCACAGATGTGCCCAGTGGCTTGTCTTCTAGGTGACAGTCAATACTAACCACCATCCACATTTATTAAGAAGCAGACTTTAATGCCAAGCAAAAAAAGTGGGGAAGGAATTGTCAGGCTAAATGGGGTCCTTCCTCTGTTCTTCAACCTTAGCTTCCTGAGAAGATCACATGAGGCCAGTGTCACAGAAAAGGAAAACTAGAACGTTAAGTCTCATTTCGGAAAGCACAGGCTGTTAGTCTCACAAGACTTCCTCTCTGTCCTTCAGAGGCAGGAGACTGGCTCTTCAGGGTTCAGGCTAAGCCCCATGTCTGGAAGTTCACCACTTCATTCATCGCTCAATGCTCTTAGAGGACTTAATGTGGTGATTTAAAAATCCCCATTTTTACCAGGAGAAAACACACTGTAGCGTTCATTTTGCTAATGACCAAAGACTCTGGATTTCACTGAAGGATTATCTGTGCTTTGGGGATCAATGCTTCCAGAATCCTTTCTGATTAAAAAAAGAGCTGAGTGCCCCTGGTGTATCCACTCTTCATCTGAGTGGAGGCTGCTCCTAGCCTGTAGCTTAAGCTAACATACACAAAATACCACACTGCCCGTGGGGAGCTATTTAAACTTCCTTCCATTGGCTCCTTGAAAAGAGCTGAAATGAAAATAATCTAAAACCTGTGTTCTCAGCAGACACATCATCTCCAGGGAGATAAGACTGTGCGTCTTCCACCAGCACAACGAGCTTCTCTTTTCTGCTCTCCTTTCAAAACAGCTTTTTTTTTTTTTTTTCCTCCTTTTTTATTTTTGATACTTTATATACATTTCCAATGTTTCCCCTTTTCTGAGTCTCCTCTTTGTATACCCCCCATCC